>CM077094.1:100630868-101832992 GCA_039513925.1 Platanthera zijinensis
CGCAAAAAATTCGGACAGGGTTACAAAATTCGCGTATAGGCAAAAAATTTGTGCCCGAGCCAAAAAAATCATGCCCGGGCGAAAAATGCGCGCCCAGAAATATTCGCTCCCGGGAAAAAAATTCACTCCCGTGCAAAATGTTCACGGCCGAACAAAAAATTCGCGCCAGGGGGAAAATTGCACGCTCGGGCGAAAATGCACGCCAAAGCAAAAATGCGTGCCTAAGCGAAAAATGCGTGCCCGGGCAAAATATTGGCGATCGGGCGAATAAAATCACAAGCAGACGAAAAATTTTGCGTCCGGGCGAAAAATTCGCGATTGAGAAAAAAATTCGCCCCCGGGCGAAAAAATCATGGTCAGGGAAAAAAGCACGGCCGGGCAAAAAATCGTGGCCGGGCGAAAAAATTGCGCTCGGGCGAAAAAATTGCGGTTGGGCGAAAATGCGCGGTCGGGCTTGAAAATTGCGGCTAGGCGAAAAAATCGCGCCCGGGCAAAATAATCGCGCACGGGCGAAAAAATCGCGTCCGGGCGAAAAAATTGCGGCCGTGCGAAAAAATCGCGCCCGGGCGAAAAAAACCGCGCCCGCGAAAAATGGGCGCTCTTATGAATAATATCGTATCCGGACGAAAAATTCGCGCCAGGATAAAAATTCGCGCCCGGGCGAAAAATCTGCGTCTGGGTGAAAAAATCACGCCCAGGTGAAAAATTCGTGTTTAGGCAAAAAATTCGTTCCCGTGCGAAAAAATCATGTCCAAGCGAAAAATGCTTGCCTGGGCGCGCATATTATCCCAGGCGAAAAATGAGTGGCCGGGCGAAAAATACGCGCCAGTGGGAAAAATGGTCGCCCGGCGAAAAAATGCGCGCCTGGTCGAAAAATGCGAACTTGGGCGAAAAATGCGCGCCCGGGCAAAAAGTGCGATCCCGGTCAGAAAAATGTGCGCCCCGTCGAAAAATTCTCTCTTTGGCGAAAAATGCGGTCCTTGGCGAACAACAGAATTTGCGTTGATATATTTTTGAGTGAGTCGGGGACACACTGGTAGGGGTGGAATCACGAATGAAGACCTCGCGTGGTAAGAATTGAGGGAGCCGTGTTTCTTCTGTAATCAATTCCCATGGGAATTGAAATGAATTCTAATTTCAATGTAATATTATGGCCGCCGAACAATCACAATTAGAATTGGCAATTGAATGTCAACTCTAAAGCCCCAATTGCATCGAAACGAATGGAGCCTACAGGTTTTTTCTCTGGTGCCCTACCACCATAGGTTTTTGCTCAGGTGCCCTGTCACCATAAGATCTATTTTCCTAAGGAAGATCTAACAACCCTTTGAGCTTTTGATCAGGTGCCCAAAAACCAATCTCAAGTCTTTTGATCAGGTGACTTGTGAACCAAAAAGGCTAACTTTTGAAGGGAGTTAAAACCCTGTACACAGTGAAAGGGAAAAGTAAAAAGATATTGTCTTCTTTGTCTCAAGGCTCTTAGAAGACTAGTGGACTTGTTGATGTCAAAGCTCCCCTGAGTTGTATGGATCTAATCAGGAGTGGAAGCTTTACTTCAGGGTGCATGCCTTCAAATGATGTTGCTCTTCAGCAAGCTTTTAAACTGATTTTGATTAGTTGTCCCTTGAAAGCCTGAAGCAGATGAAGAACTCTTTGTGCATGAGAGTTGTGTTGTGTTCTTCACTGATTACTGATTACTCTGTCCTTGATCACTAATTCACTAACTAACCGTGTGATCTTAAAAAAATCACTTTATATATTGATTGCAGATTCAAAACATTTGAATTTTAAATTCTTTCCTTGAAATCCTCTCCATAATTTCTGGGATCCTGAACGGCTAATTTTGTCTTTAATGCATTTCCCTAACTGTCCCAGTAAATAAGGTGGAGAAATAACTCTGTGAAAACCATAATTAATGTTGCCAGGTAACGGCTATATTCTTGAGAATATTGAGCATTAATTATCAGAGCATTACTGTCTTAATATAATTTGAAAACAAACTGGTATAGTCGAACTGAGGAACTGTAGAGAAGAATAGTCGAAGAGAACCTGGAAGGAGTTTGTCGAACTCAGCAAAAATTTCGTTGACTTGAGCTCCAAGTTCGTCGAACTAAGAACTCTCCTTTTCGAGCTGAGCTCTAAGATCGTCGAACAGAAAATATACTTGCCAATCTGAGCTCCAAGTTCGTCGAACTGAGATAGTACTTCATCGAGATGAACTTCTGATATGAGATATCAGTTCATCGATCTCAGCTAGACTTTCGTCGAGCTCAACTCAGAGAAGAAACTCTGAGTTCATCGATCTGAGATCGATGATCGTCGAGCTGAGTTCAGCTATCGTCAAATGACTTTTTCTGCAATCATTTTAACTGCTTTTCCTCTGAAGTCTTCTATCTCTAAAGTCTTTCTAAGGAGGGTACTGGTAATCTAAGTATGTGCAGCTGACCTTGAACCTGGAAATAACCTATGACCCTAGACTATACATGTTGGGTCATCTAATCAAACCTAATAGTGAAGCGAGCCCAAATCACAAGTTGGGTTCCAACAATATCCCCATATTTGGGTGGGGTCACTATAAAAACAAAATAAAGAAAATCACAAAGCAAGGAAAAAATATCTGATAGAATTAATACTTCAGCCGATATAAACAATTGTGCCTTATGAAGATATATACAACAAAAATAAAGTTTAGAAAGCATAAGCAGAAAATTATAAATCATTCTTTGGAGTATCTGAAGAATCTGAAGCAGATTTTGTAAAAATCATCTTTATTTTTGGATCAACAGCTTGCTGTTGAGTCATCTTCATATCTTGAGCACTAAGAAGCTTCACAGATACAGCACTGGGCACTACTGCTTCTGTATGAAAATTTATATAAGTATTAACATTAAAGAGATTTTTTACCTGATATCTGTCCAATTCCTTCTTCCTATAAGATGACATGGTATAAAATTGAGAGGAATCTTTTCCTTCTTCCTTGGCCTTCCTTATCTGAGATAGAGCTATCAGCTCATCAAACCTGGCAATTTTGGTTGTTAGAGATCCAACTCTGGATCATAAATTGGAGAGGGAGGTCTCTATAGACTTGGTTCTTCATCCTAACTGGCTTGATCTGTCAGCTGTCTACGTTGATTATCAGGTTGTTGCTACTGTTTTCTCTGCTGGCTGCTGGATTGAGTTTCTGATCTTGAAGTCTGTCTTTGTTGCTTTGAGTAAGTCTTGATTGATGAGAATGAGAAGTAGACCTTTGAACTTGAGAAGAACTTCCTGCTGTAGGAGGAGGAGGAGGAGGACCTCTCCTAAATTGAGGGGTGGAGAGTATCTCCTGCTCTTATTCCTAGCTTTCAGCTCATTCTTTGAATACCTGATCCAGTGAGGAGAGTCTTGAGTTAGAGTAATATTATGCAGAATATAATAGGAGGTATCTGCTGTAGGGGAAGGTTTGGGAGCAGCCCTGGAGGGAACTTTCTTCTTAGACTTTCTCTTCTTAGATCTAAAATTTCCTGAATCATCTGATTCATCCATCATTCATCTGATCATCATCAGATTCATCTGATTCATCTGTTGGATTGTCATAAAGATCATCTAACTATTTTATTAACTTTGAATTCTCTTTAGCTGGAGCTACTGTTATACATGCTTAATTTTTGTAATAGCTTGTTGAATGGGTATATTCTCTTGTTCCCTATCTTGTTCCATAATGTCATCCAGATTGGGCAAAGGAGATTCATCCATCACATAAGTGGAGGTAAAAAACCTTGCTTTATAACATCCATTGAATTATCAACTATTGTATCCACAGAAACTAAAGAGATACTAGCAGAAGAATTTATGAAGCTAGATTTAATCTTTTCTACAACTGAAATATCTATAGGTGCAGAATAACATACTATAGCTTTTGAATAATCATAAACTGCATCAATTGTATCAAAAACAGGTAAATTGTAACTATAAACTGTATCAAAAGAATGAAGTAGAGAAGGAATATCAACTGTGGGATTAATGATGAAATCACCAACAGTGATTATTTTTGGTGCTGCTGTCTCTTCTTCAAAGAAAAACATTTCAGTATCATCAAGAATTTCAACTACTGCTGCTGCTGGAATTGCTACTGCTGCTGTTGCTGCTGGAGTTACTGTTATAATTGCAGGAGTTGCTAGAGCTTCTTTATAGAACATCTCCCCCTGCTTGGATTCAGAGAGACCTGAACCCAGGCCCCCAGAAGAAGGGATAGAGGAAGAGGAAGCCATCTGAGCAGTTAGAAGGGAAATAGAAGCAGCAAGAGGGGCAATAGACTCATTTATGAGCTTCTTCAAAGTGGGTGAAATGAATTTGAGAAGGTCATTGGCATTAGAAAAGTACAAATATAGTGGATCATGAGTAGAGGGGTATTGGTGGATCTGGTACCACATGTAGGACAGATTGAGATGACTCGAGGGATTTCTGATTTTAGGATGGTTGGAAATGTTGGAGGAATATTTGATGGAGGGATGACATCATATAGTTCATCTGGAATGATTTCCTGAACTTGTGAAAGAGTTGGAGAGTGTTGTGGAGATGGATATGAGAGTAAGTGGAAAGTTGGAGATGACAGAAGTGGATCTGGATGAGTAGAAGTGGATGGAATGTCATCAATTTTGTATGGAGGAGATTGAGGAGGTGGAGATGGTGTATCCTCAAGAATGTGGATGGGTGATTGTGGAGGAGATGGTGGTTGAGATGGTGAGGTAGGAGGGATGGAAGTAGAGGGTGTATCTGTAATAACTATGGATGGTTGTTGAAGAGGAGGAGATGGTATATGAGTAGGAGAGGGAGGAGGAGCAGGATCTTCTTCAGGGATTGGGAGAGTGGCTGTTATAGCCCTTGTGTCCTCTGAAGCTATCCAGGAAGTCAAAGCCCTGGAGGGCTTTGGATAACCCTCTCCCATCTACCAAAGAGGGCAGAGGTAAGCCTCTTAGAGGCATTGATGAAAATGGTTTGGGAGACCAAAAGTTCTGGAACCTTTGCATGAAGGAAAATACCCAGAACTCTACAAAACTAATATCCTTCTTACCAATCTTCTTCTTAATCATATCAAATACAATTCCACCCCAGTTCATTGATTTCTGATTAACCAGGGCACTCATCAGAAGGAATTGGTGCCTGGTTATGTATTCATGGGTAGAGTGCTTGCCCAAGATGACTTTGCCAACCACATCTGCCAAGAACTTGTATTCAACAGACAAGTTCTTCTTCAACATTTTATTAGGGTTTCCCTGTGAGTAACCCATTATAGCTAGCATATCCTTAAACTCAGTGCTAAATAATTCAATATCATCTTCCCCATTGATAAAACAAAAAATTTCAGTTAAAATAGCAGGGGTAAGAGAAACCTGGTGTCCAGAAATCGATCCAGAAATGGTGGTTTGATCTAGAAAATTTGCTGTGAATACCCATTCCTTGATTTCCTGCACTGGAAGTTTGATCCTAGAGGTAATGAACTTCCTAAACTATGGAGCATCAAACAACTGAAGGATGTTCTTGAAGATTTGATCAGAATGGCTGAATGAATCGATGTCACTGTCAAATCCTGCATCAAATTTCATCCCCGAGAGGGTCGCCGCTGAAATCGCCATTGCCTGCAAAAACAAGAGATCAAGTGCAAAGGAACTGGAAAGCGCGGGATGGAGTTCGATGAAAACCTAATTATAGGTTTTCAAAAGTTGAAGCGGCGAACTCTGTCCAACGAAAAAAGAAAAGCTTCAAACTCAGTTCGACAGAAAATCTCATAAGGAAATAAAATCGTCGACCTATGTTTGAAGAGGGGGAAAATAATTCGTCATTCTCCGTTCGACGAACACTTTTCTAAAACAATTGCGTCAATCTCCGTTCGACGAAGAGTTTCACAAAGAGATTTCGTCGATCTACGTCTGACAAAAATCTCAAGAAGAGTTCACAGATCGTCGATCTCTGTTCGACGAAAGGTGACCAATTCGTCGACCATAGACAAAAATCAAATTCCTTCTCCATTAATCAAACCTAGCTGATTTAGGAAGAACAAATGTTTCTTTTTAATCTAATGGTTATGGGAAAAATGTCTGCTCTTTGTAAATTAGTAGAGATATAGACAAGAATAATTTTTTTTTTGTCCACACAATCTCTAATGAAATGATGTCTAAATCTCTATATGCTTGGTCCTATATGATTCACTGGATTTTGTGCAATTGAAATTGCACTGGTATTATCACAAAAGATAGTTGAATTATTTAAGTTGAAACCATAATCCAGGAGTTGGTTTTTAATCCACAAAATTTGTGAACAACAACTACCTGCTGCAATGTATTCAGCTTTAGCAGTTGATGTGGACACAGAAGTTTGCTTTTTGCAAAACCAGGACACAAGCCTATCACCAAGGAACTAATAAGTTCCTTATGTGGTTTCCTGTCAACTCTACATCCAGCATAGTCAGCATCTGAGAATCCAGTTAAGTCAAATTTGACTCTGTTGGATATCAAATTCCTAGATTAGGACAACCCTTTATATATCTTAAAATCCTTTTTAGTAAATAAGGTGATATTCTTTAGGGTTGACTTGAAATCTAGCACAAATGCATGTAGGGTTTCAACATAACATACATAGAAATATACATAACTAGCTATACATGTACCCAAGAATTCAGAGCACAAAGATTAAAGTAATATCCATATAAAGATTTCACAAGACACTTTACAATTCTTTCCAGGAGGGTAAGTAGTGCTTGGTGGAGGTTCCTTGTCATCTTTTATTTTTTTTCTTTTATTTTGCAACACATCAACAAAGACGTGTAATTTCTTATTGTTAAACAAGCAAAATTTTCATTTTACTTGATAAAGGATTCCAAATTCACTCGTGTGACCATATAGGATAATCAAATATGAATTATGCAAAGAAAATAAGGATAAAGTAATAGTGTCAGCATAAAATCTAGTGGTTATGGTAGAACATTCACAATTCACATATGTAGTAAGGTGAAGTCATATGTAGATTTTCACAATTGTGGGTGAGAGAAAATTATCATAACTAAAACATTTCTCATACTTAGAGGCATGCGTAAAAAATTTCATAAGTATAATATACTAAGAGAATTTTATATAGAAAATGATATACAAAGTTTGAATAAGTTAACAACATTATAGATCACTCCAAATTTTAGAATACACATTGTATAATGCCTAAAACGAGATACAAAAGAAACTATGAGGTGTAAAAAAGTATTTGTATTTATATCAATCTAGACCAGAGACTCGAGGGTCTTTTTGAAATTTGCGGATATCGCCGATCGACGATATCACGGAAATATAAAAGGTTCCCGATTTGAGTCAAAGGAATTGTGTGGAGCATAATTTCCTGAAGACCTCGAGCGGAGTCTCATCCCGACGCCGACGAAAGCTCAAATCTAGGTATTTCTATGGAAATTTTTGGCTCCTTTCTTTAGGATTTTGGATTGAGATGTATATAGGGAAGATTCCATGAGATTTGAGTTAAATATTTTTTTAGTTTTTATGGTTGTTTTTCTAGGGTTTGAGATAAACCTAAAGCATGAAATTTTTAAAAAATAGACCATAGATCCTAGAGATTGATGAAGTGCAAGTATAGATCTTGGATTTTGGAGGAACCTAAACTCAGATCTAGAGTTTGTCTAGTTGATTTTCAAAAGAAATTTCATGATTTTAGAAAAGAAGATGATGAATAGTGGTTTTGTATTTTTTGTTGAATTTGTTTAGGTAAAATGGGTAGAACCTAAATTTTTGTTAGATCTTGTATGTATGGATGTTGAATAATGAAATAGCATGGTGAAACCATAATTTTTTTTGATTTCGCTATCGCCAGCGACAGTGGGTATCGCCTGGCGATATTGACAATTCTGAAAATTTTGTGTTTTACTGTGTATAGATATGGCTTCTAGTTCAAGGGATAGGAGAAGCACGAGTAGTGATATGTATTCAGCATACCTGACATCCTCAAAGATTGAAAATGCGAACATCTGTGTTAGGAAGGTCATTGAATTTGATCTCCTTCGACACACACACATCCACGACCTTCTTACAGTGGCAGGAGTTATGTCTGTCATTATACTAGATTCATTTCTTTAGTGTTAATTAGGTAATTTTATAATTATTTAACGGACCCCAATTTCACTGACTCAAATGGTGGAGTGTGATCCTGTATACAAGGATAGATCGTGGAGAAAACCCATTATGACCTAAGGGAAGAGTTTGGATTGATTGTGCTTGAACACGTTCTGGACATTGTAGAAAATTATAGAAAGGATAGAGATTGGATTCTATTGAATATGGTTTTATAGGGAAATTCCATGAAAACTCGTATTCAATTAACTACCACTCTCACTGTTGATGCACAACTTGTGCAGGATATCTTGAGGCATATTATTATGCTCAAGTCTGGTGATACGAGAAAGATCACTACTCAATTGAGCTATGTGACTTATATGATCTTGAAAAGGGAATCTTTTGATATGACAGACTTTATTCTCTCTATAATCCGATACACGTTTATATTAAAGAATCCTATGTGGAAGATGTTGAACACTCTACCTATGGGTGCGGTTATCCAGCAAATTTTTTATTAGTAATATAGTTAGATTGACTAGGAGTTCAATTTCAATGATTGTGAACCGACTATATTCTCTAGGGTTCTACAATTTCAAGAGGTCGATTACGAGGTGGTTCCACTCGTACTAGTGAACCAGTGTCAACTATCAGGAACCCACCACTTTCAAGGGGTGGTTCACAGCGTGAAGGGTTGAATGACTTGCGGGAGTCATTTGAAGAACATAAGAGGTAAGTTAAGAAACATCATATGGGAATGCATAATTTCTTCAAATTTTTCACCAAAAGCTTGAAGTTAAAACCAACTCCACCTGAGGCAGCTGAGTGGGAGAACCAGTTCGTGGAGCCTCCATGAATGTTTTTGCACCGGCCTCGCCGTACAAGAAGCAGTGGTCAGAGCTCGGCAGAAGACCAAGAGGAACTCAGTGGTGCTGATAGCAGAAATTTCTGAGTTTTGGGCTTACTGGACTTTTGACAATTATCGTCTAGCGACACCCAGTATCGCCAGACGACAGTGCATTTTATCTTATGTCTATTTTCTTTTTTGAAATTTGGTGTTGTAATAACATTTGAACTAATCAGTGACAGTTTGGAGTTCTGATGAAGTGCAATTTTCTTTTCTATTCTTGTTTTGGTTATATTAATTATAATTATAAATTTCAGTTGTTTATGGTTAATTTTTTTGTTTAATGATTATGTCAATGTCCTTAGCTTGATATTTCCAGGATTCCTAATTCTAATCTTAGTAATGAAAAACGGAAATCTTGAAGTGGTTTTATAAAAATATCTGCAAGCTATGAATCGGTTCTTATAAAACTAACCTTTACTGTATTTTGTTTAACGTGGTCTCTAATGAAGTGATGGTGTACATAGATATGTTTGGACCTAGAGTGATGAACTAGATTGTATGTTAAATCAATTGCACTTTTGTTATCACATTTTAGTTAAACGGTGTCGTGGTTTATACCAAAGTCTTCTAAGGTTTGTTTCATTTAAAGAGTATATGAACAACAACTACCTAGTGCAATATATTTGGCCTCAATGGTGTATAAGACAACATAATTCTGTTTCTTACTCGACCACAAAATAAGTGATGGGCCTAGAAAGTGATAAGTGCCACTTATGCTCTTACGGTCTAATGAATAGCCAACATAATCAGAATAAGAATACCCATACAAAATAGAGGTGTCATTATGTGGATACCACAAACTTATCTTAGATGTACCAATAAGATAGCTAAAAATTCTTTTAACCACTTTTAATGTGATTCTTTGGGATTAGCCTGAAATCTAGCACATAAACATACGACGAATATAATATCAGGTCTATATGCGGTTAAATACAAAAGTGATTCTATCATCCCTTTATATAATGTTTTATCTATAGAAACTCCACTTTCATCTTTTCCTAATTCCAAAGCGACACTCATGGGGGTATTGACTTGTTTTAGTGTTGAAACCAAAAACTGGTCTCTCGTGGAGTTCGGGGTCCCAAAAGAGGGGTGACCTCACACCTACTATACTCAGGGAACGTCACAGGATGAAGATTTAGGAAACTACGAATAGACCCTCGGCACTAGCGCGGAGGTCCCACCACACACCCGGAAGGTCACAGGAACCCTTCCCCTCCCTCACCAAAGTGCTAGGCTGGGCACCTTGGAGAGCTCTCTCTACTCTACCAAGAAGATGCTAAGGGGGGAGGAGGTAAGGAAATCTCATCCTCTCCAAAGGCACCCAAGGGGGTCTATTTATAGTTTTTCCAAGTCTTGGGGTCAAAATGACCAAAATGCCCCTAAGGCAAATAAGCCTCAAGCCAATAGGAAAACACCACATCGGGGGGTTGAGAGGTAATCCCCCCTCGAGTTAGGCGAGAAGCGAGGGGCGGCTTGGGCGAACAGGCGGCTTGCGAGACGAGACAGTCTGTGGTCTGCCTGACGAGAGGACCTGCCTGACGAGAGGGCCTGCCTGACAAGAGGGCCTACCTGACGAGAGGACCTGCCTGACGAGAGGGCCTGCCTAACGAGAGGGCCTACCTGACGAGAGGTCCTGCTTGACGAGAGGTCCTGCCTGATGAGAGGTCCTGCCTGACGAGAAGGCCTGCCTGACGCGAGGACCTACCTGATGAGAGGGCCTGCCTGATGAGAGGACCTGCCTGACGAGAGGGCCTGCCTGATGAGAGGGCCTGCCTGACGAGAGGACCTGCCTGAGGAGAGGGCCTGCCTGACGAGAGGACTTGCCTGACGAGAGGACCTGTCTGACGAGAGGGCCTGCTTGACGAGAGGTCCTGCCTGACGAGAGGTCCTGCCTGACGAGAGTGCCTGCCTGACGAGAGGTCCTGCCTAATGAGAGGGCCTGCCTGACAAGAGGGCCTACCTGACGAGAGGACCTGCCTAACGAGAGGGCCTTCCTGACGAGAGGACCTGCCTGACGAGAGGGCCTGCCTGACGAGAGGGCCTGCCTGACGAGAGGTCCTGCCTGACGAGAGGTCGTGCCTAACGAGAGGTCCTGTCTGACGAGAAGGCCTGCCTGATGAGAGGACCTGCCTAACGAGAGGGCCTGCCTGACAAGAGGACCTGCCTGACGAGAGGGCCTGCCTGACGAGAGGGCCTGCCTGATGAGAGGACCTTCCTGACGAGAGGGCCTGCCTGACGAGAGGACCTGCCTGACGAGAGGGCCTACCTGACGAGAGGTCCTGCATGACGAGAGGGCCTGCCTGACGAGAGGGCCTGCCTGACGAGAGGTCCTGCCTGACGAGAGGTCCTGCCTGACGAGAGGTCTTTCCTGACGAGAGGGTCTGCCTGACGAGAGGACCTGCCTGACGAGAGGGCCTGCCTAATGAGAGGACCTGCCTGACGAGAGGGCCTGCCTGACGAGAGGGCCTACGTGACGAGAGGTCCTGCCTGACGAGAGGTCTTGCCTGATGAGAGGGCCTGCCTGATGAGAGGGCCTGCCTGACGAGAGGACCTGCCTGACGATAGGACCTGCCTGACGAGAGGGCCTACCTGATGAGAGGGCCTGCCTGACGAGAGGGCCTACCTGACGAGAGGTCCTGCCTAATGAGAGGGCCTGCCTGACAAGAGGACCTGCCTGACAAGAGGGCCTATCTGACGAGAGGGCCTGTGTGACTCTTCAAGGGGGCCCTGGGGAGATAAATATTTCCTCCTATTTCCAAGGTTAAGCCAAAATTGGCCACCAAGAGTGTAAGATCTCTCAAAAGCTTAAAAACCTACAACTGGTTCTGCGCCTGCCGGGAGGGACCTACTCGGCGAATACGGGGTTGTACACAATCCCCGCTCTTTTCGAGCTTGACACAAGCTCAGAAAGAACATCCAACCCAACGTATTCGCTGAGTGGTATTCTTGGGGGTGAAAATCACTTGGCCTCCTCACGGGGTCAACCTGCCAGACCAGCTAATGAGAGCCTGGGTGATGAGACCACCTCGGGAAAAAGAACTGGGCTACCACGAGAGATACCACCAGACCTGTCAGCTAGTGGGAGCCTGGCAGTGGGACCATCATCGGAGCAAAGGGACTAGGCTACAACGAGAGGTACCACCAGACCTGCCAGCTAGAGGGAGCCTGGCAGCGGGACTGTCATCGGAGCAAAGGGACTAGGCTACCACGAGAGGTACCACCAGACCTGCCAACTAGAGGGAGCCTGGTAGCGGGACCGTCATCAGAGCAAAGGGACTAGGCTACCACGAGAGGTACCACCAGACCTGCCAGCTAGAGGGAGCCTGGCGGCGGGACCGTTATCGGAGCAAAGGGACTAGGCTACCACGAGAGGTACCACCAGACCTGCCAGCTAGAGGGAGCCTGGCAGCGGGACCGTCATCGGAGCAAAGGGACTAGGCTACCACGAAAGGTACCACCGGGCCTGCCAGCTAGAGGGAGCCTGGCAGCGGGACCGTCATCGGAGCAAAGGGACTAGGCTACCATGAGAGGTACCACCGGGCCTGCCAGCTAGAGGGAGCCTGGCAGCTGGACCGTCATCGAAGCAAAGGTACTAGGATACCACGAGAGGTACCACCGGGCCTGCCAGCTAGAGGGAGCCTGGCAGCGGGACCGTCATCGGAGCAAAGGGACTAGGCTACCATGAGAGGTACCACCTGGCCTGCCAGCTAGAGAGAGCCTGGCAGCGGGACCGTCATCGGAGCAAAGGGACTAGGCAACCAAGAGAGGTACCACCGGGCCTGCCAGCTAGAGGGAGCCTGGCAGCGGGACCGTCATCAGAGTAAAGGGACTAAGCTACCACGAGAGGTACCACCGGGCTTGCCAGCTAGAGGGAGCCTGGCAGCGAGACCATCATCGGAGCAAAGGGACTAGGCTACCACGAGAGGTACCACCGGGCCTACCAGCTAGAGGGAGCCTGGCAGCGGGACCGTCATTGGAGCAAAGGGACTAGGCTACCACGAGAGGTACCACCGGGCCTACCAGCTAGCGGGAGCCTGGCAGCGGGACCGTCATCAGAGAAAAGGAACTTGGTTCCCCGAGCTACCCTCGACCCATCTAGCTAGTGAGAGCCTGACATGAGGAGGTCCTCTCAAGGGGTGGGATTTGGCATGTAACCTACGCTTTGTCAATTCCAACATCCTCAAAAGGGGTAAAAAGATGGGTTACATGACCACCCCAACTCAGCTTGTCGGGAGCTGGAATCATTACAACATAAGAAAAAGGTACATGACTCCGTCGAGGCGAAGCTTCTTTAGGGGATCTGGGCATGGTGGTCATCCTCGGATTCCATCCCACTGGACACCTCCAACCTGCTCAGGCTCTCCTTGATCATCTCCATCTCCTCTGCCTTGGGGCAGAGCTTCAACCCGCTCTGGTGGCTGTTGCTGGGCTGGAGCTTTCGCTCCCCTCACCTCCAGGAACTCAGGGCAGGTAGCCGTGGCGTGACCCTCCGTTTGGTGGAAGTCATAGTACAACAACGCTCCTCCTCCCCCCCTTCGGCGGGTCCGGCGATCTCTCCTGTTGCCTCTTCTTCCTTCACCTATTGCCAATGCTTGCTGTGGTGGGGGTAAGAGCTGTCTCGGGGCTTGCCTCTGGAAGTTGAACCTTCCTTGGCCCCCGTGGAAGTTCCCCCCATCCTGGATGAGAGCTCTTCCTGGACCATGGGTAGGTCCTCCCTGTTGCCTCCAGCCTGGCTCTGGACCTTTCGGTCTCGGGAACACCTGGGTCTCCGCTCCTCTCTCTGTCTTCCATCCTGGTGCCTTAAGCCACCTTGCTCTCTTGACTCCACCTCCGTCAATTTTTCCAACTTCTTCACAAAGGCGGGGTTGGCTGCCTCCATGGCTATCTCCTCTGCCGCCCATTCCATCAGTTCCTCGAAGGAAAGGGGGGGTCTTCCGGGTCAAGCTCATCTTGAAAAACCCTTCGCGCAACCCCACCATGAATGCCATCTGGAGGGCATAACCTGGCACCTCTTTGATATCAAGGACCTCCTCCTGGAACCTGTCAACGTAGTGGGCCAGCGACTCCTCATCCCTTTGCTTTATTAGGAAGAGGGACTCAGGACCCTTCTTCCTCTTCTTGGAGGTGGAGAAGCGAAGCTGAAAGCTCTGGCTCAAGTCTTCGAACCCGAAGATGGACCTTGCAGGGAGTTGATGGAACCAGTCTCTCACCTTCTCTTTTAAGGTGATCGCAAATAGATGGCACTTGAAGGTGTTTGTCATTGGCAGGATAGAAACAGCATCCTCAAACCACTGCAAGTGCTGGATGGGGTCATCCCTCCCGGTATAGTATGCCTTGTCAAGTTCCCTAAACCCATCGGGAACGGGAGCTGAGAGGATCAGCTCGCTGAAGGGTGACCCCCCTGAGGGGTGGTCTTGTGGTTTCTACTGGTGCAACCTGACCGCCTAAATGGCGAGCACTCGACGGGATGGGGAACAGCTCCCGGACGGGGAGGTCTCGCTCGACCCCCTCTCCCATTCTTTCCTTACCAGGTCGCCTACCTGGTGCACTTCCTTCTCCCCATGTAGGGGTCATCTCGCTTGTACTGCTGGGAGGCAGCTCGCTGAGGTCCCCGGGAGCCAGTCCCTGGGGGGTGGGGGCTGAGCTGCCAGCCCGAGGGGCAATGCTTCGCAACATCTCCATGATGCCAGAGATGGAAGCCATGAACTCTTCCCTTCCTACAAAGGGTCCTAGGTTGGGGAGACAACCGAGGTCATCACTACCTCCCTGATCTCCAGCAATGACACTCTCCCGAGATCTTCTGTGCTGGTCACTCTCCATGCTCACCGCACCAAAATGTTGAAACCAAAAACTGGTCTCTTGTGGAGTTCGGGGTCCCAAAAGAGGGGTGACCTCACACCTACTACACTCGGGGGAACGTCACGGGATGAAGACTTAGGAAACTACGAACAGACCCTCAGCACTAGCGCGGAGGTCCCACCACACACCCGGAAGGTCACAGGAACCCTTCCCCTCCCTCACCAAAGGGCTAGGCTTGGCGCCTTGGAGAGCTCTCTCTACTCTACCAAGAAAAAGCTAAGGGGGGAGGAGGTAAGGAAATCTCATCCTCTCCAAAGGCACCCAAGGGGGTCTATTTATAGTTTTTCCAAGTCTTGGGGTCAAAATGACCAAAATACCCCTAAGGCAAATAAGCCTCAAGCCAATAGGAAAACACCACATCGGGGGGTAGAGAGTTAATCCCCCCTCGAGTTAGGCGAGAAGAGAGGGGCGGCCTGGGCGAACAGGCGGCTTGCGAGACGAGACAGTTTGCGGTCTGCCTGAAGAGAGGACCTGCCTTACGAGAGGGCCTGCCTGATGAGAGGGCCTACCTGACGAGAGGACCTGCCTGACGAGAGGGACTGCCTGACGAGAGGGCCTGCCTGACGAGAGGTCCTGCCTGACGAGAGGTCCTACCTGACGAGAGGTCCTGCCTGACAAGAAGGCCTGTCTGACGAGAGGACCTGCCTGACAAGAGGGCCTGCCTAATGAGAGGACCTGCCTGACGAGAGGGCCTGCCTGACGAGAGGGCCTGCCTGACGAGAGGGCCTGCCTGACGAGAGGGCCTGCCTGATGAGAGGACCTACCTGACGAGAGGACCTGTCTGACGAGAGGGCCTGCCTGACGAGAGGTCCTGCCTGACGAGAGGTCCTGCCTGACGAGAGGGCCTGCTTGACGAGAGGTCCTGCCTGATGAAAGGGCCTGCTTGACGAGAGGACCTACCTAATGAGAGGACCTGCCTGACGAGAGGGCCTTCCTGATGAGAGGACCTATCTGACGAGAGGGCCTGCCTGACGAGAGGGCCTGCCTGATGAGAGGGCCTACCTGACGAGAGGTCCTGCCTGACGAGAGGTCCTGCCTGACGAGAGGTCCTGCCTGACGAGAAGGCCTGCCTGACGAGAGGACCTGCCTGATGAGAGGGCCTGCCTGACGAGAGGGCGTTCCTGATGAGAGGGCCTGCCTGACAAGAGGGCCTGCCTAACTAGAGGACCTGCCTGACGAAGGGCCTACCTAACGAGAGGTCCTGCCTGACGAGAGGGCCTGCCTGACGAGAGGGCATGCCTGATGAGAGGTCCTGCCTGACGAGAGGTCCTCCCTGATGAGAGGTCCTGCCTGACGAGAGGGCTTGCCTGATGTGAGGACCTGCCTGACGTGAGGACCTGCCTGACGAGAGGGCCTGCCTGACGAGAGGGCCTGCGTGACGAGAGGTCCTGCCTGACGAGAGGTCCTGCCTGACGAGAGGGCCTGCCTGACGATAGGGCCTGCCTGACGAGAGGGCCTTCCTGACGAGAGGACCTGCCTGACGAGAGGGCCTCCCTGACGAGAGGGCCTGCCTGACGAGAGGGCCTACCTGAAGAGAGGTCCTGCCTGACGAGAGGGCCTGCCTGACGAGAGGACCTGCCTTACGAGAGGGCCTACCTGACGAGAGGGCCTGCGTGAATCTTCAAGGGGGCCCTGGGGAGATAAATATTTCCTCCTATTTCCAAGGTTAAGTCAAAATTGGCCACCAAGAGTGTAAGATCTCTCAAAAGCTTAAAAACCTACAGCTGGTTCTGCGCCTGCCGGGAGGGCCCTACTCGGCAAATACGGGGTTGTACATTTAGATCTTCAAATCCAAATCTTTTTAACACATCATGAATATATTTAGATTGACAAATAAAAATACCATCATGCCTTTGAGTAATTTGAAAACCAAGAAAATAGGTGAGTTCTCCTACCATGCTCATTTCAAATTCATTTTTCATAATTTCCACAACATTATCATATAACTTTTCATTAGTGGATCCAAAAATAATATCATCAACATATATTTGTAAAACTATAAAATAATCATGAACATGTTTGATAAAAAGAGTACAATCAACACTACCCATTTTGTAATCATTCTTTAATAAATACACAGTCAATCTATCATACCATACTCAAGGTGCTTGTTTTAAACGATAAAGGGCTTTTTCTAATTTAAAAACATGATCAGGAATTTTTTCATTTACAAATCCTGGAGGTTGTTCTCTATAAACCTCTTCCTTAATATACCCGTCAAGAAAAGCAGTTTTGACATCCATTTGAAATAGTTTAAAACTTTTAAAGCTAGCAAATGCAAGAAAAACTCTAACTGCTTCTAAACGTACTATAGGTGGAAAAGTTTCATCAAAATCTATTCCTTCAATTTGTGAATAACCTTTTGCTACAAGTATAGCTTTATTTTTAGTGTCTCTAGATTCGCTATGCATTTTATTTTTAAAGATCCACTTAACGCCTACAACATGATGATTTGATTGTCTTTCTACTAGTTTCCAAACCTTATTACATACAAATTGACTAAGTTCTTCATTCATAGCTAAAAACTAAGAATTATCATTTAAAGCGGTTTCTACATCTTTGGTTCTATATCTGAAATAAAACATAGGTTTGAAAATAAATCATATAAAGATGAATAAGTACTTTCCCCTCTTGATGGTTCTCCAATAACTAAATCTTGTGGATGATCTTTTGAATATCTCAGTTCACTTGGAGGCACATATTCTTTCACTATTTCTTCTTCTGGTTCATTTTTATCTTCTTCTTTTTCTCCAATTACTTCATCAACATCCGACCTTTATAGAGGGAAGGGCTCTTTATATTGACCTGTATTTTTAGTTTCTACACAAGGGAAAAGTTCATCAAATTTAACATGAATTGATTCTTCAACTATTTTTGTTCTTTCATTATAAACTTTATAAGCTTTATTAGTTGAAAAATATCTAATAAAAATACCTTCATCACACTTTTCATCAAATTTTCCTAAATTGTCTTTAGTATTCAAAATAAAACATTTACATCCAAAAAATTTAAAATAAAAGACATTCGGTTTCTTTTGAAAATATAATTCATACGGTGTTAATTTCAAGAAGTGTCAAAGAATTATATGAATGATAACATAACAAGCAGTATTTATAGCTTCAACCCAAAATGATCTAGGTAATTTGTATTCTGATAACATAGTATGAGCTAGTTCTTAAAGAGTTTTATTTTTCCTCTCAACCACACTATTTTATTTCTGTGTGTGAGGAACGGAAAATTCATGCTTAATTCCTAATTTAGTACAAAATGAAACAAATTTATCAATATCAAATTCATCTCCATGATCTGAACAAATGCATTTTATTTTTAAATCTAGTTCATTTTGAATGCGTATAAACAATTTAGAAAATTCTAAAAATGCATCAGATTTTGACGATAAGAAAATTGTCCAACAATAACAAGAATAATCATCAATCAAAACAAAAGTGTATTTTCTACCTCCTAGACTTTGTGTAGTAACTGGACCTAACAAATCCCTATGAATCAACTATAAAGTTCTAGTAGTAGAAATAATATTTTTTCTTTTGAAAGACGACTTTGAAAATTTTCCTTTTTGACATGGTGAACATAAAAAAGATAAATTTTCATGTAAAATAGTTAAACCTTTAATTAGTTTATCTTGAGATAATTTTACAATTAACTTGGAACTTGAATGTCCAAGTCACCTATGCCATAAATCTAACTCATCATTTTTTGACATAAAACATTTTAACGAAAAATGTGATAAATCATTAAACTTTATCATATAAACATTTTGATATCTAGGAGTAGTAAGAACAATATCATTTGTTTTGGAATCAAAAATTTCGCAAAGGTTTGAAGATAAGTCAAATAATACATTTAAACCAATATCACATAATTTACTTATAGAAATTAAATTATGTTTTAAACCTTTAACATACAAAACATTTGATATAGTAAAAGACTTGTTACCTACTACTCCATTGCCGATGATATTTCCTTTTCCATTATCGCCAAACATAACTACTCCTCCTTTTTTATCTTTAGGCTAAGGAACTTTGATTTGTTGCCCGTCATGTGCTTGGAGCATCCCGAGTCCAAGTACCACACATCTTCTTTGTCCTTAGCCTGTCAATACACCTAAAAAGTGGATGAGAGTAAACATCCGATTACCGAAGTAGTTCCTCCCATAATATAGATGGAAGCCTTAGGTACCCAGACTTGTTTAACAGAATAGTATCCTGTCTTCCTACCAGTGTGAGTGGTGTGACCAAACTTGTTACACTTGGCACACGAGATAAAAGAAGTTGAAGGATTTTTCAAAGTAGTTTTGAACTATTGTTGGAAGTAGCATTTACAGTAGATTTATTATCTTTATTTAAAAAAGACGATTTTTTGAATTTTTTCTAATCACCGGCGATAGTGGCTGTTGCCGGGCGATAGTGTCCAGAAGTGTACCCGAGTCAAAATTTTGCCAAACCATAGCATTGATTCGCCAAAATCATATTTAGTTATTTTTGGCCCATTCCAAACTTTTTAGTGGCCACTTCTAAATCACGAACTCGGCCTTTTAGTGCTGTATTTTCAGCAACTATAGTACCACATCGGCTTGCGAAGGCCTTTTCACTACCTTCTACTTGTGATTGAGAAAGTTTTAGAGATCTTTTTAAGGTCCCTTTTTCCCTTATAAGAGAATCAATACGAGACCAACACTTAGAAAGATCTTTCTCAAGTTCTAGTATTCTTGTCGAAGAGGGACAATCCTATTGACAAGTAACTTTCTCCTTCCCAAGTACCTTTAACTTAGTTGTTAATTTTTTATTTTCATTTAATAAATTTTTATTTTTCAGATTTCAGTAGCTTAATTTCATTTAAGCTTTTGTCAAAATATTTACATGTTAAAAATTCAGAATATAAATCTTCAAATGTTAGAGGAGGTACCTAAGTATCGCTCTAGACACTGCACTCGTCATTAGATGTTGAGACGTCCTTTCCCATCAGGCACATGTTGGCCTCCTATTTAGTTTATAAACTTGAACTGCTTGACTCCTCAGAAGTGACGTCATCCCAAGTTTCAGCCATCAGAACTTTCTTCTTATCTTTCTTCTTGTGCTGCTTCTCCTTCAGCTCTTTCAGATACTTTGTGGCACTTGCTCTTTATATGTCCAATTCTCCGGCAGTGGTAATATTTAGGCGGTGGTCACTTTTCATCATCCTCTCTATCAGATTTATATTTTCCTTTTTTGTTGAAAAACTTCCTGAAAGAATTTCTTCTTTTATGATTTCTCATAAACTTTTTGAACCTCTTAACGAACAGGATTTCTTCACTTTCTTCCTCTTCCTCATAAGACTCACTCTCAGTAACCTTCTTGGACTTCAATGCCAATGCTTTCTTTCTCGGCTCCACATTGTACTCTTATTGTTGAATCCTTAGTTCCACTTCATGTATTTTCAGGTTTCCTATAAGATTCTCAATTTGAAGAGTCTTTAGATAGTATGACTCCAAGATGGTAGTCACTTTTGGATTAAACTTCGGGGGAAGAGATCTAAGAATCTTCCTCACTAAATCTCCATTTGAGAAACTCTTTCCAAGAATCTTTGAGTCATTCACGATTTTACTGAACCTCGTGTATATGCAGTCTACATCTTCATCAACCTCCATCTTGAACTTCTCAAATTCTGACTCTAATTGGAAAAGCTTTGAGTCCTTTAACTGCGATGTACCTTCATGAGTAGCTTCAAGTAGGTTCCAAATATTATACGCAGTTTCACAAACACTTACATGATTAAATTCAGTTCTATCTAACGTGTAGAATAAAGAGTTCATTGCCTTCGCATTATTTTTGGATTGAAGCTTATCAATGTCATCCCATTTGTCTTTGGGTTTTTCCATACTAACACTCCCAAATACAATTATAGGTGGAGTGTAGCACGTTTTTATCATGCTCCACACTTCGATATCTAAAGCTATTAAAAAGCATCACATTCGAGCTTTCCAATAGTTATAATGAGTGCCTGTGAATGAGGGAGGTTGACTTATCCCTTGCCCATCGGAAAATGCGTGATTGTTTTGAGCCATTACTCCTAGTGGTAAAACTGATTTGGAGTAACCTTTCTCTGATACCAATTGTTGGATCTTGAGGCACCCTTAGAGGGGTTGGGGGTGAATAAGGATTAACATTTTTTTCTAAAGCGGAGTTTACTTGATAAAATAAGTGGAGAAATCAAAACTAAATTTTCATAAATCAAACTACACACTTGGAAATGTATATGAATGATAATGACAGTATTTTATTTTAAAAACAATAAAGCTTAATACAACAAATGTTTATGAAGCTAGAGACTAAGGCTTATGAAAAATATAACAAACTTTTGATTTTATCGGTCCTTCTACAAAAACCGGCAAGCTAAAGAGAATCTCTCCCTAGAGCTTGCTACTAGCCACACACAAGGTGGCGATTTCCTCTCTCGATTACAATGGAAATAAAGAAAAAAAATGTAAACTTCAGAATTAAAAACTCCCTCTAAATAAAGCGTTGAAGATGCCGATGAATCCTTGCCACGTGTCCCATGATTCGAAACTTCTGCAGCCTAAATCTATCGTGGCCAATCATACGCTCTCGCCTAGGCAATATCAATAATATCGCCGGGTGATATCGACTGTAACCGTACGCCACGTGGAGATAATGTTATAACTGTTCATTCTACTATCGCCTGGTGGCGATACCCAATATCGCCTGGCAATATATCCTTAACTCCTTTGTTCAGACCCGAATCAAAACCCAAATGCTATCAGTGTTAGACCTGTGATATCTGCACATCATAAAAACCCTATGATCAAATACAACCATGATTTGTTATTAGCAAACTAAGAAGCGAGGAACGCATGCTCCAACACGTGGCAGCCAGTTTACCCTAATTCTTCCTATAAAAGGAGACTTACGGAAAACCCTAGACATCACTTCACTTCTTGCTAAATTGTTACCTGTGCCGAAACCGTCGGAAGAGGGAAGGCTGCCAGTAACAGATTTTGCTAGAGGAAAGACTGTTCCTTTCCGTGAAGAACAACGCCAATGAGAAGAAGATGCCACCGAGAAGGATAACAAGATCCTTGGCCGGAAATGAGGTGAGCTTCCTACCCTCTCCCTTGGTGCTAGATTTGTAGTTATTATCTAGGAGGGATGTTGACACAAAAGAGTTTGACTTGCGAGATGAAGATCTCCTAGGAAGAGATCATGCTAGGACATTGTCCTAGAGATTTGATGTATTCAACCTCTCCTCTCTTCTATGAGAAGATGATGGACTTGGTTTTGTGAAGAAGAATGGTCTATTGAGGGTGAATAAGGGAGGAGGAAAATCTGTGAGTGGTTTTGAACAAATAACTAAAGGAAGAAGATGAACCGAAGTCATTCATCTTGCTTTAAGATGCGTGTAGAAATCTATTTTCTGTGCGCAGCGAACTTCAAGGCCATTTTTGAGTATGTTGCGGCCAGATCTGAGTTTATTTGATTAAACACGAAAGATGTAGCCCTTAGAAAGGCCTTTACAACAGATGGTTACAAGTTTTCATACTAGTCTGATAGCCTCGGGAATGTTCAGTCGAAGTTGCTGTACAGTCATGACTTATGTATATGTTATTCCCGGGTTTGTGTAGAACTAGGTTTTGTTATGGTAGAGAGATCGTATCAAAATATTGTTGAGCTTTTGGTAAACTTAGTCTATGAGTAATCGTGATAAACAAATAGTTTGGTGAAACATGATTGTACAAATAATTGAAGGAGTTTGATAAACAAATGGTTTGGGTAAGTTAGTGAATGAATGAATTGATACATTTGGTTGTACAAATGATATTCTTGTGAAATCAGATAGGGATATGCATGATTATAATCAGGAGAATGAAATTGGTTTTGGATAGAAGGTGCAATGTTTGACAACTGAATACATAACCCAAAACTATGTTATCATGCTTGATGTGTATGTGAAGTATCATTATATTATTGTGGTTTGCATATGGTGTTACACTTTTTGTGAATACTTGATCATGTGGAAAAGAATTGGAGGTGGTTAATGCATGTCCATGTGATTTGATGATTAATGGAATATGTTTAGTAGTCCACTGCTTAAAGTTGTGTCTCCCTACAAGTACAAGTGTGGGATTGGTGTATTGTATAAGGTGGCTCGCCACCTGTGTAAATGATAAACCCTTACGTGGGATAAAAATATGGAAGGGTTGAGGTGCGTGTGTGTTTACTGCACTGGAATGATATGTTGATAAGGGACTCAGTGTAGAGCCCTTAAATGTGAAATTGCATGCGGTGTGAGTTGACATGCAGTGTCATAATCTTGGGTTAAGGATAGTGTGGCGGGTCTATGGGCTTGTAAGTCATCACACCGATAGGAGTTGATAGATAAACTTGGACGGTTGGGCCTTGGTCCTTAGTGCTTACTTCCCGAGGCACCCTCCATTCTAGTGGATGGTTTGGCTGTGTTCTTTGGTGGCATGCTCACGAAGACCCTCTCTGTGCCACGATACAGACCAGTTTGCGCTGTGTTCTTGGGGTACATCTACCCGAGACCCCTCAAAGCCGTAGTACCCATGTGAGCTCCGCTGTTGTGTTCTTAGTGTTAAGGCATACGGAGGCCTAGGCTTGGTAGTCTGGATGCCCGCCTTGTAGTTGAAAGCCCGTTCCACTATCACTGTCTGGCCACGATTGATGCGCCTGAGGGGTTAGCTACCTTCTCGAAAAGTGGGATCTACAAGTCTGTGTTGACATGGCAGTATGAGTGTGTGTGAGCATGGGTGAGTTTTCATATTGCATTCATAACATTGTATTTCATTACATACACAAGATCCTTATCATATAAGTTTGTATGAGCATTCTTATATGATGAGTTACTTTACTGTTAAGCCGATCCTTAACTTTTATGTCTGTATGGGCATCATATAAGTTGAGTTACTTTCTTGTTGTAGGACCATCATTATATACTACTGTTAATAGTAGAACTGCTGGTGTAGATTGAAATACTCACTTGTTGAACATGTTGGATGCTTTGATATTGATTAGTCTTATACCACCTGCTTGTACTACTGCTTATATATATATATAGTACCCTTTTTGTTGGGTATTGCATCCACAATGTCCCAGATTTGCAGGAAGTCACCCTTGAACTAAGATAAATTAAGTTATATTTGATATCTCTGTTTTAGTTGCGTGTTTGTAGACTCTCATTGCTAAGTGTAATCCAATGTCAGTCTACAGTGGGTCATGAACACAAGACCATACAGTGTAATCCCTCACTGTGTGATCCAAGGTGTTGAGTCATGTATAGCCTCTCAATTGGGATACACTTCATATTCAAGCACTTGGACCATGGGATGAAGATTGGATTCTTGAAGAGAAGAAGAAAATTATCTAAGTTCTAAAATTTCTCTAAGTCCACTTCTCGAGAATTCTACTATAGTTCTTGAGAAGTAGAGTTAGCAGTATTCGAGAAGTTCACTTAGTTCTCGAAAAGCCTAGACTAGTTCTCGAGAAACATCATTATAGTTCTCGAGAAACTTAGTCTAAGTTCTCGAGAAGTCAGAACCTATACTTCTCGAGTTGCCAAAGACAGCTTTTAAAATATTCTAAGTCCGTCTCTCGAGAAGTCCATTATTGTTCTCGAGAACTTAGCTTCTAGTTCTCGAGAAGTCAGCTTAGTTCTCGAGTACAAGATTTGGCCTTCGAGTAATAGTTCTCGAGAAGTCTAGTTAGTTTTCGAGAAGCCTTAGCCCTTAATTCTCGAGTACTAACTTAAGTACAGAATGTTTAGCTCTCGAGAAATCAACCTTGTTCTCGAGAACTTATTCATACTTCTCGAGAACAGCAGTTCATTTTTCAGAAAATTTACTTAAAGTCCAGATCGACGGGATTTTCAAATGACTTGACGTGATTGGTCCACGTATCATCATTAATGTCTTTTCTAACCGTTAGGGGAAATCCTATATAATGTATTTTCATTAAGACTAACCCTAAGCAGTGATCCGTACTTTCTATTTTTCCGAATCGGCCATCTCTCTCCAAGAACGAATTTATAGAAGCCGCCGCCGCCGCTCAGGTTGAAGATCAACACGACTGTTTTCGATCAAGAACGACTTGTTGTTCAAGAAATCTTCATCTTCTCCTTGATCGAGTATGACAAAGTTTTCTCAGATCAGATATACCAAGTCTTCTTCAACAATTTTTGAAAAAGCCGCAAAGTTCAAGAAGAAGACCTGGAGATAAATTTTTCTAGATTTGAGACAAATCTCTGTTTGTATTTCAAATCTCTTTGTAATTTTATAGGAGATTATTCTCCGAGTGTAGGAGCATTGTTCTCTGAGTTGTAGGAAGTTTTCATCTTCCGAGTGTAGATCTAGTTGGATCGAGATTGTAGGAACTTTGTTCCGAGGCGTAGGATTGGTTTTCAATCCGAGATAGTGGAGTAGCCGAGTCTAGTGATTTACTAGATCGGTGAGGGAAAGTGGACATACCCAAGGTTGGGGAACCACTATAAATCTTCTTTTCGTCTGTGATTGCTTGATTGTTTTTGTGCAAGTTCGTTAAATTTTTTATTCTGCAAAAAGACGCACAATTCACAAATTCACCCCCCTCTAGGTGATTTAGGTAGACAACTTATCACTTTCACTTTTCCTTTCTCCTCCTGGTGTGTAACACCCCGAAACTCAAAAGAGGGACGGGTGACGTTTTTAAGCCCAGTCTGAATTTCAGAGCAGGTGTCACGGGCGTGACACGGGCGTGTCACGGGCGTGACACGGGCGTGTCACGAACGTGACACAGGCATGTTCGGCCACGGGTCTTGTGGTCGACATTTTGACGATCGGAGATTGTCGAGTTGAGGCACACGGCCTGGGACACGGATGTGTCCCAGGGCATGTCACTTTGGGCAGTTTTTTGAGGCAGGCACACGGGCCATGACACGGGCCCTGACACGGGCGTGTCAAATGTGACACGGGCGTGTCGTATGCCGTGTCGCAGGCCGTGTGCTTCTCGGGTTGGGAAAGCTGGCCGATTGCACACGGGTGGGGGGGGGGGGGGTGTGACACGGGTCTCGACACGGGCGTGTCACATATGACACGGGCGTGTTAGAGGCCGTGTTGAATGCCGTGTGCTGGTTTTTAAATCAGTCGAGACGGCGAATGGGTGACACGGCCAAGCACACGACCGTGTTGCAACCCGTGTTCGGCCCAAATTTTATAATTTGAGGCCTAATCATGGCCGTTCATTTCCTTGGCTTTGGATCCGACGGTGGGGGACTGCTCCTGGGTGGTTTTAGTCGGGATAAAGGTTTCAAAACCCTCATTCTCTTTTTGCATTCTCTCTCTAAGTGTTTAGAGAGAAGGGAGAGCAAGGAAGAGGTTGGAGCCCAAGATCCGGCCGCCGGTGGAGCGTCGGAGCTCCGAATCGCGATCCGAGTCCAGATCCACAGAGGTGATGCCGTTGCGGTGCTTTCCAACCGCATAGTTTTTCATGGCGCCACGGAAGAATGCAAGGGTAACGATTTCTCATCCTTGGGCATGTGAAGCCCTTTTTCCCTTTGCATAGGAAGCTCTCTCTCGCGAGTGAGCGAAGAGTTGGAGCGTTTCTTGGTGTAGATATGTAAAGTCCCCCTTATATAGAGTCCGTATGCGAAAACGGGCATAGGCATTGTGTGTGAAGCCTATCCGGACAAGTAGAGCCGGATCGGTGATGTTGCATTGCATATGAACCGGGGAAGACTCCGGGTGTTTGGGTGTTTTTCGGGTTTTCTACGTGGTAGATTGCAACAGGGAGCCTTGGAGATTAACTCCAAGGTGCACCCGGAAAACTGGGCAAAAGCGAGTTTTGCCAACACGATGGCCGGGGAGCCAACGTGAACATAACCGGGTTATGTGATTGTTGTGGCGGAAACCGGACTCGGTGAGTCTTGACCTGTGCATATGGCTTAAATTGTCGCTGCGATATGAGCACGGGTCAGGCAGAACCGTACCTGATCTATGTCATTCGATGGGACCGTTGGCATAGATGAGAGTCTTCGGTGGTCTATGGCTTAAATTGTCGTGACCAAGGCCACGAAGACAAGATGCTCATATGGTTGGCCGTCCAAGGGGCAGTGGTGGAACGGGAACGTCTATGGCTTGAAATGACGTGACGTTGGCCGGTTGCCGTGAATGTGCCCTGTGTGCACGAGGTGTGTGTCCATGCGAGCCTACGCCTGTGATGATGTGTGTTTACACTAATAAATTGCCTATACTAATAAAGTGCAGGGAAAGAGTATCGCCGCCCCGATTTTGGGGGCGGGATCGTTATAATTTGGTCAGCATAGCTGACCATTGCTTTTGTTTGCCACCGGGCGGTGGTTTGTGCTTGCAGGTGCTGCGGAGCCGAGCAGAAAATAGCGGGCTAAAGCCCAAGTTGCTGAGCCGGCCCTCGAAGGCCTAATTTTGAGTGTTTCATTGTGACCATGTGTGGCCGGCCTGCGAGCCGATGTATGAAAACACTGTTTTATCAAGCAAACTATGTAAGGCCTTAAGGCCATTTCTATTTTTTGTGTATTGGAACATTCCTGCAGGTGTTATTGTAGTGGACATTTATGCTGTTGGCAGGGTTCTTAATTGTGCAACTTAATTTTAATGCTTCCGCTAGGTGTTGTGTAGGGCGTGCAATTGGTTGAATGGTTTCAACGCGTAACCAACCAGTCTGTCCGTAGTATATGGCGTCGGGCCCCGGCCGGACCTACTGCTATATGCTATACGACGGATAGGGGTGTTACAAATTGGTATCAGACTACTGGTTTCGGTCAAACTTAAATGAATTCGTGGGCGAATTCACTTTAAGGGGTGGTGAGCACATGTGTGCGTCATCGTTATAACATGAAAAGAACCCATGAATGTCCAATTAGGAATGAAAATACACATGTTTGAGGAACCTGCGTGTTCCTATTATTGCTATTTGCAATAGTATTTGGTCGCTTATCAGTGTTTTGCACGTTTATAGGTGACCAGAAGTGGTGCTGGGCCGTCAGAACGGCCAGGTTCTGAGGCAAGCAGTGCGCCAAGTGAAGCACCTGCAATACCTCCGTCTGCTGAGACCATTAGGTTGGTGGCAGAAGCTATCATGGCGATGATTAATGCGCAACCTGCAAGACAGGTGCTGCAGCCTGCTCCTGCGGAGGAGCAAGTGCCGCTCCAAGCGGCGGAGCCTAGAAGGGTTGAGCATGTGGCGGTCGAGCCGGAGTTGCCTCGGAGAGCAACTGAGAGACAGCTTAAGCATGTGATGGGCTTCCACCCACCGGTGTTCTCGGGAACGGGAACCCCGACCCAGGCTGAAGATTGGCTCTCAAGAGTCAATAGGGTGATGACAGCGACAGAAATGGAAGAGTGGCAGAAGACCACAATAGCGACGTTCCTTTTGGATGGGGATGCAAGGTTATGGTGGGAAGGCCTAGAGCTACACCAGTTGAGGGGAAGGCCGTTGGCCGAAGTTCCTATGGCGGAGTTTTCAAGATTGTTCATGGCTCGATACCTCCCCTCAGCGCAGAGGATCGCATTGGAGAACGAGTTTCAAAAGTTGGTGCAAGGAGATAGCACTGTAGACGAGTACCTCCACAAGTTTACTAGGTTGGGGAGATATGCTAGCGCTACCTTTGCCGACAAGGAGCGAAAGACTAACTGCTTCTATGAAGGGTTAAGAGACGAGCTGAGGTTGCTACTGTCGGGGCCCATGGCGCAGGGTTTCCTAACCTTGGTCAACTCGGTCCGGTCCTTGGAGAAGGACATGAGAAATGTGCAAGCTAAGATGGAATCTGGCGGGAAGAAATCGGAGTTCAAAGCGCCGACTACGTCGAAGTTGGGCTATCGAATATTCTTCAAGAAGACTAGGACGTCAGGTCCAGCTTCTTCTACAGGTGCCTTGGGGGAAACTACCAACCAAACCCCTGGCACTTGTTTCACGTGTGGAAAGATGGGGCACTTTGCCCGCGATTGTTGGAGCGGACGCCCAAAGTCCGAGAGAAAGCAAGAAGCTACCTACGAAGATAAGGGCAAGGCGGTGGAGTCAACCGCATCCCACTATGCTCCGACTCAGCCTAGAGTCTACAACTTGGGGGCAGCAGGAGGCTATTAAACAAGCGGATGTGGTGACAGGTACGAGTTAATTTATAGCAAGTTAACTTAGATACTGTTGTTTATTGCTTGTTAGCCTAATATGGTATGCATAGGCTTTGTTTTGATTAGCGATAGTCCGGCACGGGCACTGTTCGATACGGGAGCTTCACACTCCTTCTTGTCCGAAAATTTTATATCGCGCATCAGAGTCCCTTCTTCGATGGCGAAGGGCAAGTTGGATGTGCTGCTACCGAATGGGTGCTCGATGCGTGCGGACAGAGTGTGCGCCGTAAAGGTTCTCATAGGGAGCCAAGAGTTCGACTTGCTAGCGTCATTGCTATCTCTAGTAGAGTTCGACGTTATCTTTGGGATGGATTGGCTTTCGGAGCAGAAGGCTTGGATTGATTGCGACCGGAAGGAGGTCAAGCTGGGTGTTGGGCGGGGGACAACATTCGAGGGACTCAAGGGGTCGAGCAAGACGCTGATGTCTGCTCTTCAGGTGGTAAAGGAAGTTCGTGCTGGTGCAGAGCTGTTCTTCGCAATAGTGGGGGCTGTGGAGCCAAAGTCCATGTTGGATAGCATCTCCGTGGTTTGTGAATACCCCGATGTGTTCCCGGATAGTCTTCCGGGAGCCCCACCAAAGCGAGAGATTGATTTCACCATCGAGCTCGTACCGGGGGCCAAACCGGTGTCACGTGCTCCGTATAGGTTGGCGCCTAAGGAGATGGCAGAGTTGGAAGTTCAGTTAGAGGAGCTGATGGAACAAGGTTATGTGCGTCCAAGCTCGTCGCCTTGGAGCGCACCAGTCCTCTTCGTTAAGAAGAAGGATGGTAGTATGCGGCTATGTATCGACTACAGAGAGTTGAACAAACTGACGGAGAAAAACAAGTACCCGATCCCGAGGATTGATGATCTCTTTGATCAGTTAGTCGGATCGTCAGTATACTCTAAGTTGGACTTGAAGGCAGGGTACTATCAGTTGAGGATAAGGGAATGTGATATCCCGAAGACGGCGTTCAGCACAAGGTATGGTCATTTCGAGTTCACGGTCATGCCGTTTGGACTGACGAATGCGCCATCAGTTTTTATGGACTTGATGAACAGGACGTTCCGAGATTTCCTAGACCGCTTTGTGATCGTCTTTATTGACGATATATTGGTGTACTCGCAGTGCGAAGAAGATCACTTCAAGCACTTGCATTTGGTGTTGGAGACTTTGAGGAGGAATGAGCTGTATGTGAAATTCTCCAAATGCGAGTTCTGGCTACCCTCAGTAGCATTCCTTGGTCACATTGTCAGTGGGGAAGGTATAGCGGTGGATCCGGCAAAGATCATTGCGATACGGGAGTGGCCTGCGTTGTCTTCTGTCGTGGAAGTCCGTAGTTTTCTCGGGCTTGCCAGATATTACAGGCGCTTCGTAGAGAACTTCTCGCGGATAGCGCTACATCTCACGAAGTTGACAAGGAAAGATCAGAGATTCTTGTGGACGTAGGAGTGTGTGCAAGCTTTTGAGGAGCTGAAGAGACGATTGACCACGATGCCAGTGCTTAGTTCGCCGAGTGGGACCGAGGGCTTCGAGGTGTATAGTGACGCCTCGGGTAGTGGTTTGGGCTGCGTGTTGTTGCAGTATGGGAGCGTCATAGCTTATGGGTCGCGTCAGCTGAAAGTGCATGAAAAGAACTATCCAGTCCACGACTTGGAGTTGGCGGCCGTGATATTTGCACTTAAGCTGTGGAGGCACTACCTATACGGCGTAAGGGTCGATATATATACCGATCACAAGAGCCTGAAGTACCTGTTGGATTAGAAGGATCTTAACATGAGGCAGAGGAGGTGGATGGAGTTCCTGGGGGACTACACCTTCAAGATTCATTATGTACCCGGGAAGGGCAATGTAGTTGCAGATGCGTTGAGTGGTAGGGCTCCCGCCCAAGCCAATTGGTTATCGGTGCATGATGAGCGGCTAGTACGGGAGTTGGAGGAGCTTGAGATCTATTGCGTTGACAAGCAGACGAGCGCCAAAGCAATGTTGAACTGGACAGAAGTTCAGTATGACCTGGCTGACCACGTTTGGCAGGCATTTGAGTTAGATGACTCCATGAAGGAGCTTATGGAGGCAGCGTTGGATGGGTCAAATTCCCAATTTTCGGTGGAAGATGGGTTGTTAAGGAAGGATCATCGGTTGTGCGTCCCAAGCGGGAGTAACCTACGGGCGGAGTTGATGTACGAGGCTCATCATACCAAGTACTCAATCCACCCAGCAAAGATGTACCATGACCTCAAGAAGCTGTTTTGGTGGTCGGGGCTCAAGAAAGACGTAGCGTTGTTTGTGGCCAAATGCCAAATGTGCGCCTTGGTGAAGGCGGAGTGCCAAAAGCCAGGAGGATTTCTGAAGTCCTTTCCTATACCGGAGTGGAAGTTCGACGACATATCTATGGACTTTGTGCATGGGTTGCCAAGGTCGCAGAAAGGGAACGACGCCATCTGGGTGATCGTAGATCGGTTAACTAAGGTGTCGCATTTCATTCCGCATAGGAAAGACGACTCGGTGGAGAAGTTGGCGAAGCTATATGTGGACAATATAGTTAGACTGTATGGTGTGCCTCGCAGCATTGTGAGTGATCGCGATGGGCGTTTCACATCCAATGATTGGAGGTTGGTGCAGCAGATGCTGGGGATAAAGTTGAAGTTCAGCACAGCCTTCCATCCGCAGACGGATGGGCAGACTGAGAGAGTCAATAGAACGATGGAGGACATGCTTCGTATGTGTGTTCTAGACTTCGGGAAGCATTGGGAGTACCACCTGTATTTGGTGGAGTTCGCATGCAACAACAGCTACCAGGCGAGTATCCAAATGGCGCCCTTTGAGGCCCTATATGGTAGAAAATGTCGCACGCCGTTGTCTTGGTTAGAAACGGGTGAGGCAAGGTTGTACAAGAAGCAGGAGGTGGAGAGTTCTACCTCGTTGGTGCGGATCATTCGGGAGCGCTTGTTGATCGCTCAGGACAGGCAGGCGAAGTATTATAATGCCAAGCACCGGAACGTGGAGTTCGCGGTAGGCGATTGGGTATACTTGAAAGTGAAGCCATTCAAGGGGGTTTCGCGGGTGAGACGCTTGAAGAAGCTGAGCCCAAGATACCTTGGACCTTTTGAGGTTCTGGAGCGAGTCGGCGAATCCGCATACCGTTTGAAGCTATCGGTGGAGTTGAGTGGGCTACACGATGTGTTCCACATCTCTGTGTTGCGGAAGGCGGTGCAAGAGCCTTCGCTAGTGATCGCAGTGGATCAAGTACCGGTGGGCGAAGGGTTGACGACTTAGGTCAAGCCCGTTTGTATTGAAGACGTAGAGGTCAAGAGGCTCCGTAACAAGGAGATCCGGATGGTTAAGGTACGGTGGGATAATTGCGGTCGGGAGGAGCTCTCTTGGGAAAGGGAGCAAACTATGCTGGAGGAGTACCCGGAGTTATTCCGCTCAGGTACCGTTAAAAGCTTTAAGTTTCCATTGTTTTCCTTTAGTAAATTTCGTGGGCGAAATTCTTTTAAGGGGGAGAGAGTTGTAACACCCCGAAACTCAAAAGAGGGACGGGTGACGTTTTTAAGCCCAGTTTGAATTTCGGAGTAGGTGTCACGGGCGTGTCACGGGCGTGACACAGGCGTGTTCGGCCACGGGTCTTATGGTCGACGTTTTGACGATCGGAGATCGTCGAGTTGAGGCACATGGCCTGGGACATGGGCGTGTCCCAGGGCGTGTCACTTTAGGCAGTTTTTTGAGGTAGGCACACGGGCCGTGACATGGGCCCTAACACGGGAGTGTCAAATGCGACACGGGTGTGTCGTGTGCCGTGTTGCAGGCTGTGTCCTTCTCGGGTTGGGAAAGCTGGCCGATTGCACACGGGGGGGGGGGGGGCGTGACACGGGTCTTGACATGGGCGTGTCATATGTGACACGGACGTGTCGGAGGCCGTGTCGAATGCCGTGTGCTGGTTTTCGAATCGGTCGAGACGGAGAATGGGTGACATGGCAAGGCACACGGCCGTGTTGCAACCCGTGTTCGGCACAGATTTTATAATTTGAGGCCTAATCGTGGCCGTTCATTTCCTTGGCTTTGGATTCGATGGTGGGGGGCAGCTCCTGGGTGGTTTTAGCCGGGATAAGGGTTTCAAAACCCTCATTCTCTTTTTTCATTCTCTCTCTAAGGGTTTAGAGAGAAGGGAGAGCAAGGAAGAGGTTGGAGCCCAAGATCCGGCCTCCGGTGGAGCGTCGGAGCTCCGAATAGCGATCCGAGTCCAGATCCGCAGAGGTGACGCCGTTGCGGTGCTTTCCAACCGCATAGTTTTTCATGGCGCTGCGGAAGAATGCAAGGGTAACGATTTCTCATCCTTGGGCATGTGAAGCCCTTTTCCCCTTTGCATAGGAAGCCCCCTCTCGCGAGTGAGCGAAGAGTTGGAGCATTCTTTGGGGTAGATATGTAAAGTCCCCCTTGTATAGAGTCCGTATGCGAAAATGGGCATAGGCATTGTGTGTGAAGCCTATCCGGACAAGTAGAGCCGGATCGGTGATGTTGCATTGCATATGAACCGGGGAAGACTCCGGCTGTTTGGGCGTTTTTCGGGTTTTCTACGTGGTAGATTGCAACAGGGAGCCTTGGAGATTAACTCCAAGGTGCACCCGGAAAACTGGGTAAAAGCGAGTTTTGCCAACACGATGGTCGGGGAGCCAACGTGAATATAACCGGGTTATGTGATTGTTGTGGCGGAAACGGGACTCGGTGAGTCTTGACCTGCACATATGGCTTAAATTGCCGCTGCGATATAAGCACGGGTCAGGCGGAACCGTACCCGATCTATGTCGTTCGTTGGGACCGTTGGCATAGATGAGAGTCTTCGGTGGTCTATGGCTTAAATTGTCGTGACCAAGGCCAAGAAGACAAGATGCTCATATGGTTGGTCATGGAACGAGAACGTCTATGGCTTGAAATGTCGTGACGTTGGCCGGTTGCCGTGAATGTGCCCTGTGTGCACGAGGTGTGTGGCCGTGCGAGCCTACGCCTGTGATGATGTGTGTTTACACTAATAAATTGCCTATACTAATAAAGTGCAGGGAAAGAGCATCGCCGCCCCGATTTTGGGGGCAGGATCGTTATAATTTGGTCAGCATAGCTGACCGTTGCTTTTGTTTGCCACCGGGCGGTGGTTTGTGCTTGTAGGTGCTGCGGAGCCGAGCTAAAAATAGCGGGCTAAAGCCCAAGTTGCTGAGCTGGCCCTCGAAGGCCTAATTTTGAGTGTTTCATTGTGACCATGTGTGGCCGGCCTGCGAGCCGATGAATGAAAACACTGTTTTATCAAGCAAACTATGTAAGGCCTTAAGGCCATTTCTATTTTTTTGTGTATTGGAACATTCCTGCGGGTATTATTGTAGTGGACATTCATGCTATTGGCAGGGTTCTTAATTGTGCAACTTAATTTTAATGCTTCCGCTAGGTGTTGTGTAGGGAGTGCAATTGGTTGAATGATTTCAACGCGTAACCAACCGGTCTGTCCGTAGTATACGGCGTCGGGCCCCGGCCGGACCTACTGCTATATGCTATACGACGGATAGGGGTGTTACATGGTGCCTAAGAGTCGCCAGGGGAGCAAATGCGATAGCCACTTAGTCTTTATTACTAACGGTTGCTACGTCTTCCTTTTAGGAGGAACCCTGTAGATAGAGCAGCAACAGGTTGCGCAGGAGGAAAGCCAGGACAGTGTGATAGGGCCTGATGTGATGATATCATCGCTACCATCAGTTACTGATGTGAGTTTTTGAGTGACTCTTTGATGTAGCTTTTTGGGCAAAGCTGTTTATGTACTCGGATATTATGGATGCATGTTGATGCTTCTTTTATTGATTTACTAGTTGGACTTATATGCTTGTGTGGATTTTGACTTATGTTTATATTCTTTTTGTTGGGTTAGCATTGATGATATTGATCTTAGCTGGCAGGATAAGCATCTTGTAGTATCAGTCAACCCGTATGTTGGCGTTACCACAAGGTGAATGTTCTGGGAATAAGAATCCCCTCGGCCGTATCTTGTTTTCCGGGAGGGGGCTATTACAAATGGTATCATCTTGCAATGATCCTCAACTAAAGAAGTCATTGAACAATGGTGCCACCCTCATTCGATTGGTCAGTTTGAGGACAAACTGACATAGTAGAAGAAGTGATGTGCTTATGTGTAATTCACACTAAGTATGTCCAGTTATTAACCTACAATTAGCCAACCTGACCTTAGTTTTGTACCTTTATGTGTAGATTCTAGTACGTGTAGAGCCAGTAACAGGCACTCCCGCCCCTTCTGTCCCTACCCAGTTCCAGCAATCGAAGTTGTGACAAACACTTACGACAATCTTAGATGCCTTCAGGTCTCAACAGGCACCAATATAACAACAATCCCCAGGCTCCAACAGGTTGAGCACCTTTCGAGCCCTCTCCCCGCCTGCTTATCTTGAGATAGAGTAGGTTGTTCGAACTGAAGAGTGGCTCAACACTGTGAAAGAATTAATGGCTAGAATCTGATGTCCAGCTAATATGGTTGTGACCTTAGCAGTGTCAGTCTTGGAATTGCATGGGAATAGGTGGTGGAAGTCCCTCATGGGTTCCACTTTCCAAGGTCGAGTGTACACAGATATCTGTTGGCATGAGTTTAGGAGCTTTCCTGGAGCATTTCATTCCCTCGACCGCTCAAAACGAACTTGAAGAAAGATTCTTGCAGTTGAAGCAAGGATCTAAGTCCATAATGGAATATCAACAAAGTTTCAGCACCTTGATAGGTTCAGTGACGCCTACGAGTTGGATGACTGTGTTTATGCAATGTGATTCTACAAAGGCTTGCAAGATCCCCTAAGGCAAGCCCTTTTATTTATAGCGGACTCGAGTTTGGTTGAGATCATCGATATGGAGAAAAGGCTTGAGGCGGATCACTTGGGAAGTGGTGTGAGACCAGCCGAGGGCGTAATGGAAGCAATCCCAGTTATAAAAGATGGTAGGAAAATAGAGGAAGAGGAAATAATAGAAGCAGAGGTCGCTTCCGCCAGAATTTTAGAATGGAGCGTCCGACCCTGTAGCCAGCACTACCTCCACCGCAATAACTGTACCTGCAGCCTAGGGAGCAATACGAGCAAGTTTTCTTCCAGTGCAATTAGCCGAGCCACATCTGGCGCTTTTGCCCACTACTAGATGTAGATGCTCCCCCTGCTCTTCCTATAGCATCCCCACGAGGACGGGGTCATGTGCGTGGTCGAGGACGAGGACCACGAGGAAGAAATCCTGGATCTAGTTGAGAGCAAATGTTTGTGCTGGATATGGCAAAGGAGCAGAATCCTTAGGATGTGATTGCAGGTATGCTTTGATTTGGTTAATATATTATATGTATTTCTCTTCAATTGCATATGATATGCTAGGAGGCTAGCTTTAAGTCTTTATAATTGATACATAGGCATCGTAATGGTTAATGGAAAACCAGCTCATACACTGTTTGATACCGTTGCCACTCACTCATTCGGCGGACCTTGTTAAAGACTTAGAAGGAGTACAACACTTCACCAGTACCACTGGGAGAGTATGCATTCCAGATGGCTCTGAGATGACCTCGTCTGCCAAGTGTGACTTGGAAGTATATATTGGAGGAAAGATCTTTGAAACCCCTGCAACGGTATTGAGAATACCAGAATTCGATCTTATTATGGGCATGCCGTGGTTGGATTGGCACCATGCCAAGATCGATTGTATGGAAAAGCAAATCACCTTGAGGCATGGAGACTCGGAGGTCATTTTCCAAGTTATCAAATTTGCACCCTGTATGTTATTGTCTTCGATTCAGGCCCTTAAGGCCCATATGTGAGGGGACGAAGTATATATGATTTGTTTTGAATTAAAAGGGATGGCGCCAAGCGTGAATGGTGTGCGGGTAGTGTGGGACTTCCCTGAGGTATTTCCTGAGAAGTTGACAAGATTACCTGCACTTAGAGAGGTGGACTTTCAGATTAAATTAGTACTGGGTGCCAAACCCGTTTCTTGGACCCCTTACCGAATGGATCCAAAGGAACTCATCGAGTTTAGAGTTCAGTTACAAAAGTTGGTAAAATCCAGGTTTATTCGCACCAGTTCATCACCATGGGGAGCCCCTGTTCTATTTGTCAATAAGAAGGACAGAACATTAATATTGTGCATAGACTATCTGGAGCTCAACAGACTGACGGTGCGGAACACCTATCTCCTACTCCGGATTGATGAGTTATTCGATTAGCTGGTAGGAGCGCATTGATTTTCCAAACTGGATCTGCGCTCCGGGTATTACCATTTGAAGATACAAGAGGAAGATATCCCGAAGATAACGTTTAGCTCGAGGTATGGTTTGTACGATTTCACGATGATGTCATTTGGACTCACAAATGCCCCTTATGCGTTCATGAGTTTGATGAATCGGGTGTTCGAGCCGTACTTATATGTCTTCATCATCATCTTCATCGATGATATTTTGGTCTATTGGAAGACAAAATAAGAGAATGCAGAGCACTTGACTTTAGTTTTGAAGAAGCGAAAGGAGCATGTCCTGTTTGCCAAGTTCAACAAATACGAATTTTAGCTCTTAGAAGTTGCCTTCTTTGGCCATGAGATTAGTGGAGGTGGACTAGCTGTGGACCCGGCTAAGGTGCGTGCCATGATGGAGTGGTCTCATTTGAAGTTAGCGGTCGATGTATGGAGCTTCCTTGGACTTGCTGGGTATTATCGCAAGTTCGTGAAAGGATTCTCGAAGATAGCCCTTCCCTTCATTGCTTTGATGAAGAAAGGTGTGTCATATGAGTGGACACCCCAGTGTGAGGCTACATTTCAAGAGCTGAAAGATATACTTACCACCGTACCCATCCTAGCTCTTCCATTAGGGAAAGAGGGATATTAAGTTTACACTAATGCGTCCTATCAAGGGATGGGGGCAGTGTTGATGCAGTACGGGCATGTGATCGCTTACACTTCAAGGAAGTTGAAGAAGCATGAGGCTAATTACCCAATGCATGATTTAGAGTTGGGAGTAGTAGTGTTCGCCTTAAAGGTTTGGAGGCATTATTTATATGGCATTCACTGTGAGATCTTTTTGGATCATAAAAATTTGAAGTATGTCAACACTTAGAAGGAGCTGGACTTGAGGCAGCGGCAGTGGTTAGAGTTTTTGTGTGATTATGAATTTACATTGAACTATCATGCTAGGAAAGCAAACTCCATAGCAGATGCTTTGAGCAGAAAAGTACTAGAGTCTAGCCCTGAGTCTCAGATGATGAGTATGAAATTAGCTTGAGTGCTAGAGGAGATGGAGATCACATTGGTGTGTAAGGATGATTTCGAGACATATACTGAATATCTAGCTGCCATGAACATTGTTTGTGACATTCAAGATCAAATTCGGGAAAAGCAAGGGAAGGATGCTGCTCTGGCCCTGGTGATTAAAGCTATTGAGGATGGATCTACTGAAGAGTATATAATGAAGGATGGCCTCGTTCATTTCCATGGAAGGCTCTACATTCCCAAGGGCGGTGAAATCTGGGAAGACATCTTGGGAGAGGCATATTGTTCCAAGTATTTGGTGCATCCCGGGATTTCTAACATGTATAGTGACTACGAAAGACACCATGTTCTGTCCGGGAATAAAGAGTGCTGTTAAGTACTATGTTACACAATGTGAGCTTGCCAGAAGGTGAAGATGGAGTGCAAGAGCCCTTGAGGATTATTACAGTCATTTCCCATCCCCGAGTTGAAGTTCGAGGATATCTCTATAGACTTTGTTCATGGGTTGCCTCGCTCACGCTCTGGAAATGACTCAGTTTGGGTAATTATGGATCGCTTGATGAAGGTTTCCAGATTCATACCAATAAAGAAGGAGTCACATGTTGATGTTTTAGTGCATCTCTTTGTTGAGCAGTTTGCACGGAACCATGGGGTGCCTAAGAAGATAGTCTCTGACTGCTATGGTCGCTTTACCTCCAAGGAGTGGAAGGCAGTTCAAGCATACTTGGGTACTCGCCTTACCTTTAGCACACCTTTTAATCCTAAGACGGATAGTCAGTCTGAGAGGACCATCAGAACTATAGAAGATTTATTGAGATTATGTGTACTAGATAGAGGAGAGTCATGGGAAAGGATCTTGCCATTGGTTGAATTTTTATACAAAAATAGTTATCAAGCTAGCATCGGGATGGCACCCCATGAAGCACTTTATGGGAGGAGGTGTAGAAATCCATTATCATGGGTGCAGGATGAGGATCCAAAGATTTTGGGAATCGAATATATTGATGATATTGATACTGCTATTAGATTAATTCAGGACCGCATGCTTGATGCTCAAAGTCAGCAAGCAAAATACCATAATAAGAAACATCAGATGGTGTAATTTCAAGTAGGTGACAAAGTATTCTTGAAGATCAGGCCGATGCATGGAGTATCACGAGTGCGTGGTATGAAGAAGCTCAGCCCGAGATATGTGAGGCCCTATGCTATATTGGAAAGAATTAGCCCTGTGGCCGACCGGTTGGAGCTACCACCAGGACTGGAAAATTTGCACGATTTCTTCCACGTATCATCTCTTCAAAAGGCACTATTACGGCCCGATCAACATTCTTACACCACAGATGGAGCAGTAGCAGCTGATATATCTGTTCGACTAGAGCCGGTGCAGATAGTGGACACCGAGACGAGGAACTTGCGTCGAAAAAGTGTACCTTTGGTGAAGATCCTATTGTCAAACCATGGGAAGGAAGAATATACTTAGGAGCCGGTGGAAATGATGCGGAAGCATTACCCGGGGTTGTTTCCCCAAGGTAAAATTTAAGCGTACTATATTTCCATGATTAATCTCCCCCACAGCCTTAGCCTAATTTCGGGGACAAAATCTTTTATTTTGTTTATGGAATTTGTAATGTCCCATTTTGTGCTAGACCCCTCACGCATATTTTGAGTCAAGAAAGCTGACTCAAGCTCGGGTTGCACTGGTAACAAGCATTGAGTGATACTCGACTAATAGGGAAGATATGACTTAGAAATATTCTAGATGCTGAGGCATTGAGTGAACTCGGCGCCATTCGATGAGGCGTCGAGTGCGTTGAGTGGTCTCAATACCACTCAACGCTTTTGACTTAGAAAGTTCGGCACTCAACGAGGCGTTGAGTGGTCTCAACGCTACTCAACGCTTTTTACTTATAATATTTCTGGACTCAAAGCGTCGAGAGCGTTGCGTGGTCTCAACGCCATTTTACGAGGAGTTGAGTGTTTAACTTAGAAATATTCTAGTTACTATAGGCGTTGAGTGGACTCGATGCCACTCGACGAAGCGTCGAGTGCATTGAGTAAACTTGACACCATCTGATGAATTATCATGTATACTCAATGATTTTGAATGGACTTTATAGGCGTCGAGTGATCAAGATGAATCTCGACGATTTGTCGAGTGTGTATGGTATACACAATGATTTTGACTTGGAACATTTTCGGGAACCGTGTTGCGGGTTCAAGTGTATGGGCTGAACCGGGTTTTCGGGAAATGCGCCAATTGACTTATTAGGACCTGGTCTTTTCGATAAGACTTAATTTAAATAATAATGTGCGGTCCAGTAATAGGGTGACCCATGGCAGGCAGTTTATCCTAATTCTTCCTATAAAAAGACACTTACAGAAAACCCTAGCCATCACTTCACTTCTTGCCGAATCATTACCTATGCTGAAACCGTCGGAAGAGGGAAGGATGACGGTAATGGATTTTGCTGGAGGAAAGACTGATCCTTTCAATGAATAACAACACCAACGAGAAGAAGATGCCACCAAGAAGGATAACAAGATCCGTGGATGGAAATGTGGTGAGATTCCTACCCTCTCCCTTGGTGCTAGATCTGTATTTATTATCTAGGAGAGATGTCGAATCAAAAGAGTTTGACTTGCGAGATGAAGATCTCCTAGGAAGAGACCATGCTAGGTCCTACTCCTAGGGATTTGATGTCTTCAACCTCTCCTCTCTTCTATGAGAATATTGTGGACTTGGTTACTTGAATAAGAATGGTCTATTAAGGGTGAATAAGGGAGTAGGAAAATCTGTGAGTGGTTTTGAACAAATAACTAAAGGAAGAAGATGTACCGATGTCGTTCATCTTGCTTTAAGATGCATGCAAAAATACATTTTCTGGGCGCAGCAAAATTCAAGGCCATTTTCGAGTATGTTGCGGCTAGATCTGGGTTATTTTGACTAAACACGAAAGTCATAGCCCTTGTAAAGAACTTTCCAATGGATGGTTACACGTTTTCATACGAGTCCTATAGCCTCGAGAATGTTTTGTCGAAGTTGTTGTACAGTCATGACTTAAGTACATGTTCCCGAGTTTGTGTAGAACCGGGTTTGGTTTTTGTAGACATATCGTAGCAAAATATTGTCGAGGTTTTGGTAAACTTATTCTATGTGTAATCGTGATAAACAAATGGTTTGGTAAAACATGATTGTATAAATGGTTGAAGGAGTTTGATAAACAAATGATTTGGGTAAGTTTGTGGATGAATCAATTGATACGTTTGGTTGTACAAATGATATTCTTGTGAAATCCGATAGGGTTGTGCATGATTATAATCAGGAGAATGAAATGCTTTTTGGAAAGAAGGTGCGATGTTCGACAACTGAATACATAACCCAAAGCTATGTTATCATGCTTGATGTGTATGTGAAGTATAATTATATTATTATGGTTTTCATATAGTGTTACACTTATTGTGAATGCTTGATCATGTGGAAAAGAATTGGAGGTGGTTAATGCATGGCCATGTGATTTGATGATTAATGGAATGTGTTTAGTAGTACAATGCTTAGAGTTGTCTCCCTATGGGTAGCAATATGGGATTGGTGTGCTGTATAAGGTGGCTTGCCACCTCTATAAATGATGAACCATTACGTGGGATGGAAATGTGGAAGGGTTGAGGCGCGTGTGTGTTTTCTGCACTGGAATGATATATTGATAAAGGACTCAGTGTGAAGACCTTAAATGTGAAATTGCATGCAATGTGAGTTGACACGCGGTGTCATAATCCTGGGTTAAGGATAGTGTGACAGGTCTACGGGCTCGCCATACGTCACACCGATGGGAGTTGATAGATAAACTTGGACGATTGGGCCTTGGTCCTCAGTGCTTACTTTCCGAGGCACCCTCCATTCTAATGGAAGGTTTGGCTGTTTTCTTTAGTGATATGCTCACGAAGAACCTCTCCCTTCAACGATATAGGCCAGTTTGGGCTGTGTTCTTAGTGCAAATCTACCCGAGACCCCTCTAAGCTACAGTATCCATGTGAGCTCCGTTGTTGTATTCTTAGCGTTGAGGCATATGGATGCCTAAGCTTGGTAGTGTGGATGCCCACCTAGTAGTGGAAAGCCCTTTCCACTATCACCATCTGGCCACGATGGATGGTGCCTGAGAGGTTAGCTACCTGCTCAAAAAGTGGGATCTAGCAAGTCTATGTCGACAAGGTTCTGTGAGTGTGTGTGAGCATGGGTGAGTCATCGCATAGAATTTATAACATTGCATTGCATTACATACAAAAGATCCCTATCATATAAGTTTGTATGAGCATTCTTATATAATGAGTTACTTTACTATTAAGCCGATCCTTAACTTATATGTCGGTATGGGCATTCATATAAGTTGAGTTACTTTCTTATTGTAGGACCATACTTGTATACTGCTGTTGATAGTAGAACTACTGGTGTAGATTGATATACTCACTTATTGTACTTGTTGGATGCTTTGATATTGATTAGTCTTATACTACCTGCTTGTCCCTGCAACTTCAGTGGAGCTCGTGCCTCCTCTTCCATCTGTTATGATTCTTGTGGATCCCATGGTAGAGAGACTTTCCACAAAAATTATCTTGATTGCTTGGGTAACAAATTCTCTACTCTATCTTGTGTCTTCATCTTTCTCTACGCGATTTTTGCTGGAAGAGGCCAGGCATTTCCTTCGAAACTTTATTGCGATCTTTGGGAGTTCATCGAAATAATTTGCGTGGTTTTAACCGAGTTTTCTTGTGATTTTAAAAGAATTGGGTAAATCCTGAGCTTGATTATAATTGGGAGTAAAACCGACCTCTTTCTGAATAAGCTTTTGCTTGGGTTTTCTCTTAGTTAATATTGTGCTTGTGTTATGTTTAGAGTCATATTGGAGTTCAAACGCTTACTTGTACGAGTGTGGTTGATAAAAATGGTTTTGAGAGAAATGTCGCTTAATATCATCATAATCACCTTAGCACATATGCCTACATCATTTTCAGATAACTCGTGGGCGACAGACCGCTTCTTGTTATAATTATTGGGGGAGAGAGAGAAGGGATTCGAGGGTGACGAGGCACTGTTTGCGGAGCTAAGTATTTTTTCTTGCATAGAGAGGAACACTGGACTCTATGAACTATATAGTCTTTTATTGTAGTATGGAGGCTGGAGGGGCACGCTCTACCTGTCGTCTGGACTAAGATTTATTTCCTATTGCATACAGTGGAGTCTGATGTGGAGAGCTTATTGTTTTTGGGTTTTTTTATACAGAAAGTGTAACAACACATCATATTTACACAGCGGAATAGAGTTCAAGAAAACCCTAAACAAAAATTGGATCTTGCGATGAAACATTGATCAAGAATGTTGGAACATCCTATTACTGATTTGGGTAAGGATCACTATGTTCATAGGATTGTGTCTTGACCTCTTTGTATAGTTTTAAAGGTCAACTAGAATAGGTCTAAGGCTTAAAACTTAGGTTTGAAAGCTGCCCCTAAGACCTCCTAGTTCATATTACAAGTGCAGAAGACCAAAGAAATTATCGTCAAGCGCAGATCAACGAGGCGTCGAACTCAGTTCGACTATCTCTGAGTTCAGGTCGACGAGGCGTCGAACTCGGTTCTATCATCTTCGAGCTCAAATCGACGATTTCTGTCTCAAGTCAAAATCTAGATCTCTGAGCTTAGATCGACGATAGTCGAGCTCAGATCGACGATTTTCCTGAGAGATCGACGATTTCAGGATTTCAAATCAGTATGTTATGCAATTCAAATATCTTCCATATCCAGCATTTAATGCAGAATATTTTGTTGCCGTTTCAATCAATCTGGAGCAAGTTTCAAGGAGACTAAAAGGGAATGTTTCTTAGGACTTTCCTATAGAGACAGCTATCAATTAAGGAAGTCATTTATGACTGGCTAACGGCTATCTAGGAGATTGGATTTCATAATATCATTGCAGATAATAGAGATAGACATCATATCAAATCAAGCAGAACATCTCTCAAGAATTCTACAGAATTATATAGTTAGAGTTTTTACAGAACACAAGGATAGAACAGAGAAGGAGATCAACTCACTTCTTTCAGATCTCTTCTTTGATTCAAGTTTTCCAGGCTTCATCAATCAAAGACTCCAGACACAATATATTTTTAGCCTGTGCTGAAATCATCAATTACTAGAGATCTCAACTTACTGAAGGCCTATCACCCTGTGCAAAGCTTCTTCTCCTGACCTACTGCTAATCTCAGGGGGAGATTTGACATCAACAAATCCACTAGTCTTCTCTTTGACTGTTGATAGAGAAGAACACCTTCACTCTTTTTATTTTCTTTTGCTGTAAAATGGTTATACAGAACTCCCTTCAAAAGTTTTGTGTTTGGTTTCTGATACCTTGTCAAAACTCAGTGGTGGCAAGACACCTAATCAAAAAATCTGGTTTGGTTTTTGAGCACCTTATCAAAAGCTCATTGGTGCCCAGGACACCTGATCAACTCATCCTGCAGTGGATTCCAACCTAGGGTGGTAGAAGAGTGGATGTACCCAGGTTGATTAGGGAACCACTATAGCTCCTTGTGTCTTTTGATTGTTTGTGTTTTATTTGCAGTGTGCTGTGAATTAGCTTTCTTGCTTTACTTTATTTTGTTTACTGCAAGCACAATACACTATAATTAAATTAAGTCTTCCACTGCCAATTAGCTTTTAATTTGCAAAATTATTTTAAAATACTCTATTCACCCCCCCCCCCCCCTCTAGAGTAAAGGAATATCTTACCCTCACTTTCAATTGGTATTAGAGGAGGTCACAGGTTCAAGACGGGGGGGGGGGGGGGGGGGCGCTATTAAATCCATATTTTTCCCTTCTACCTGTGTGGGTCCGGTGGGTGAGACAACTGTGGACATGTGGTAACCCCACCTCTGAGCCGTGTGTGCCATGTGGTAACCCCACCTCTGAGCTGACGGGTTGTGCTGGACGCTGGGGGGGGGGATTGTTGGGTCCGGCATTCCTTCACTTGACCCGTGGCGCACTGCTACTTATATAAAAAAATTAAGTAGCGCCCTCTCCAACAGTCCGGGCTTTTGGTGCAGTTGGGTATGCGCTTGTACCTTCAAAGAAGAAAAAAATGAAAGAGATTGTAATATACCTTATAAGAATTGGGTAAATACTCAACCAAGTTGCTCCAGAAGGCCGAGTCCATGAAAAAATAGATCTACTACTCTACAGGTATCCATATGAGTGGAGGAGAACACCTTATGTAACACCCCAGGTTTCCCATTTTTGAAAACAACAAATTTTCTAGTTATTGGAAGCTACCGCCCGACTATAGCAAGGTACTGTAGATGGTAGTGGGCGTTGAGAACAACCAGTGGTGTCGAGTTATTAGCATAGAGAACCAGTGGCATCGGGATGCTACCTCTGGCGATAGCAATACCTTTGACAATAAATGATACATGTCAGATAATACTGAGGCTATTTTTAAGAGACAACGCGGCGCTGATTGGGTCAAACAGTCACCGCCTAAGCTTCCTCCAGGAGATAGTGTGCTATCGTGCGGAGGTAGCGAATTTAAAAAGAATGGTTAGTTAAATTGTGGTCATCCATTCCTTTTGGCCTGGAGATCAAATGGCTGAGATTTGGCCCGTGGATGTTAAGGGTCAGAGATGAGAAAACTCTTCTGATTTCTATTTCACACACACACACACTCTCTCTCTCTCTCTCTCTCTCACTTTCTCTTGGACCTTAAGAAAGAAGAATAAGAAGGAAAGGAGAGGAAGGAGAAGGCTGGTTCAGTACCCTCAAAGTGTTTGGAAGGAGTTCTTGTGGTCGGATTCGTGAGCTGAGGTTTGATCTGTGGAAAGGAAGGTGTTGCGAACACTTCCATCCAGATCTCTTGCAAAATCATGGATCTTAAGCAATCGATAAGGGTAACAATCTTTCTTATTAGATAAGTGAAGTCCTAAATTGGCATGTGCATGGAAACCCTCACCAATTAGAGAAGGACCGGGAGTTTCCAACGGGTTGATCAGTGGTATCCCTGATAGTAAAGTCGCATATAGAATCCTGAATCGAAGTGTGGAATATGCATGTTATGTGAAGCCCATTCGGACAGATTGGTTTGGATTGGTGATGATTGATTTGAATGTAGGAGAAGACTCCGTGGGTAAATGTGTAGATTTATGGAGTTTTGGGGTTTGCAGCTTGTTGCAAAGAGTACTGGAGGCATGCTCTGGGAAAACACCCAGATTTTGGGCAGGATTGTTATTCTGTCAAAACCGCCCGACGATAGTGCTACCGGTGGCGGTTGTTTGTGACTGCAAAGCCCCTATCTTGGAAATTGGGAGTGTAGCATGCTAGGTTGAGGGCCTGCAATGCCTTTGGTCTGTGTCATGCTGTTTGATCTTAACATTGTCCTACGTCATGTTGTGTGATCTTGATGTCATCTTGCTTTATGTTGTGTGATCTTGATGTGGTGGTAATGAGTTGTGGTGAAGCGGAGACCATATCATGTTAAGTAATCTCAATGATGTGAGTACGGTTAAATCTTATCTGAACCCGTCCTATGCTATGTGATCTTGGGAGAGTCCGTAAGGCAAGATGACCATGACGGTAATTGCTCACTATTGAACCATCAAGTCTGGGACGGTTGATGGTGGTGGGACAGGGAAAATCCAGTACAACATTAACCTGCCCTGAGTGCACGGGATGTGTGGCCACGTGTGTTAACGTCTCTCATGGTTGAGATACATAAATATATTGCCATTCTGCTTGCTTGTAGGGAAGGAGCACCGTTGCCCCGAGTGAGGGGTGGGGTCATTATAAATTGGTCAACTAAAGCTGACCATTGCTTTGTTTGCTACGTCTTGGTGGATTGTCCCTTTGCAGGTGCTGAGGAGCCGAGCGAGAAGTTGTGGGATGAATCCCCTTTGTATTATACTGGCCCTTGAAGGCCAAGGGAAGTGTTTTTTTATTATCATGTGTGGCCGGCCTGTGTGCCGAAATATGTAAACCACCTTGGTACTGTAAACATTGAAAATAATGTAAGGCCTTTAGGCCAAACATTTTGTGTATATTTATATCATTCCTCAATTGGTTAGTAGGAATTTCTGGTGTTGGGTTCTTAATAACTTAAAAGATTCCACTAAAATATAACTCTGAGTTAGGGTCCGTGAATGTTTTGGTTTCAATGCATAACTCTACTGACTGTCTATGAAATAGGACAAGAGGCTAAAGCCAGACCTTTTGTTATATTCTATGAGAAGGATAAGGGTATTATAATTTGCTATCATCTTCTAATGTCAGTATTTCTTATTCAAATTCATGATCAAATTTTTTTAAGGGGTGGTGAGCATGCATCTGTGTGTTATTGTTATAATATGAAGGAGCCCATGAATGTCCACTAAGAAATGAAAATACACATGTTTATGGAACCTATGTGTTCACTTGATTGTTGTTATGTAATATTACTAGTCACTTAGTTTTGTGTTTCACGATTATAAGTGACTAGAAGCAGTGCGGGGTAGTCGCAGCCCCAGCGCTCGGCGAAAAGTAGTGCGCCAGCTGAGGTGCCTATTGTTGGGTCCATTGCCCAAAATGTACCAGATTTGAAGAAGCAAATCATGTCAATGATATATATAAAGTTGTATTTGATGTGTACTTAAGCTCATGCATGCAGGTTAGTCCTTGAAACATTGATAGGACAGGTATTCCAATTGATGTGATATGTGTGGTCACAAAGTAAAGGAGAAGTGTCGAGAAAATTCGGGAGAAGTGTCGAGACAATTCAGGAGAAATGTCGAGATAATTCAGACAGAAGTGTCGAAACAATTCATACAGTAGTGTCGAGACAATACAACTGTCTCAACACAATAAAGAACTGAGTGCAGACTTAGAGATGTCGACACTCCGCAGACTGTAGTGTCGAGACAACTCAACTATCTCGACACAATGAAGATCTGGAAAATAGCTAAGTCCACAGACGTTGAGTGAAGTTCATTCACTCAATGCCAGGTAAGTAAAATCGTTCATTATAGTCAGCCAAACAATTAGCAAGCTGAAAATGTGGCTAAGTCCAAAGGTATTGAGTGAAGTGTACTCACTCAATGCCATACAGCTAAAAGTTGAGAGACAGGCAAATCCTAAGAAGAAATAGCTGAAAAATGTGGCTAAGTCCACAGGCGTTGAGTGAAGTCCACTCACTCAACACTATAACATCAAAATCGTTGAGTATTGCTCAGTCAGTCAAAGCCACAAAAAATATGTGTAAATATTTGACTAAGTCCACAAGAGTTGAGTAAAGCTTACTCACTTAATGCCATGTGATAAAAAGCATTGACTGAACCTCAGTCAGTAAGAGATTGTGATTTCAAAGAAATTTTGCTAAGTCTAAATGCGTTGAGTGATGAAGGCTCACTCAACACATAGTAACAAAAAGTTTGGCTAAGGCAAAAAGCGTTGAGTGATTAAGACACACTCAACACTCTCAATGCTTCCCAAGCAGGAAAATCAGCTAAGTCCTAATGCATTAAGTGAAGGTTGCTTACTCAACACCAAGTGACTAGAATCATTTCTAAGAGATATGTTATTGAGTGAAGATTACTCACTCAACGCCAAGAGGCAGAAATATTTTTCTACATGTTTTGGCATTGAGTGAAGCTTACTCACTTAACGCTTAATGACTGGAATATTTTCTAAGTGTTTTGGCATTGAGTGAAGGTTGCTCACTCAACGCCTAATGACAGAGAATTTTTTTTAATTTTTTTTGCGTTGAGTGAAGCTTACTCACTCAATGCCTATACTAAGATGTTTGATTTTGGCTAAGTCCACAGATACTGACATCAGTAAAACTCAACATAGTTCAAATTACTCACCGGAAAGCTAGGAAAGCTACATAGTACGACAACTAACACCGGAGAGCTATTGTACATCTTCTTTCGTTAAAGCAAGTTGCAGAAGTCAATTTCAAGTGGTCCCCACTGCTTCTTGGAGATGTTAATCGGCGGAAGATAAAAGAGACTGCTTCAGAATGAAGAAAACAACTTTTAGAGTTTTATTCAACAAGAGCAAAAGCAGCTGGACTTCATCTTCCTTACCATTACTTCCGAGAAAAAGCTTGAAGTATTCCAACAAGAACCAAAAGTTCAGTGGGTTGTTGCATATTCTTATGCTACAGCTGGATCAGAAAGACTTCTGAAAAATAAAGAAAGAAGAGTTTTCATTCTTCTGCAGGCTCAGTTAGATGATTGAAGAACTCAAGACCTAGCTGTTCTTTTTCTTCTTCAACAAGATCATAATTTACATTCTGAGTTTCTTCCAGCAGAGGTAAAAATTTCTCCCTACTGTTGTGAAGAAAGATAGAGCTGAGATAACTCAGCCCTAGTTATTGACATAGAGAAATTTCTCTATGTCAAATTAATTAAACCTGTTCTTACTATAGGATCCTTTTGGATTTGATATATAGGGGCATTGTCCTGAGGTAGGGCAAATTTGCTTGAGCTGTAGGAGAGTTTTACTCTCTGATTGTAGGATCCATTTTGGATCTGAGGTAGGATTCTGTAGAGAATCTGAGAGTAGGGCTTTGGCCTGAATTGCAAGATTTATTTGTGAATATGAGGTAGGGCTTAACAGCCTGAGGTAGGTGAGTCATTCTCACTGAGTTATAGGGTACTTGTGCCTGAGCTGACGGAACCTTTGGATCTGAGGTACGGCTTAACAACCTGAGGTTGGAGATTCATTCTCTTTTCATCTGCAGTTGCCTTCTTTTTAGAATGCATACTCCTGATAGCTTCAGATATTCCTAAGTTTGTTTTGCTAATAAGCTTTCCCTTAGCTTGATAATGGATTGGCGGACTTTGTGAGTCAGCTGCTACCTTATCCTTGAGTGTTAGGGCTGGTACACCAAACATAAATGGTCCATTATTGGCCATTTGGGTTTTCTTATGGACTGCCCAATAGGCATTAGCACCCATGCCATTTCTACTGCCTTGCTCACAGCGACCATAAATACTATCATGATCATACTTGTTAGAAAATTGAAGCACTCTTTTAAAAGAAATTGGAGGCTTGGAAGCAAGTGGCTGAACTGGAACTTTTCCTTTCCTGTTGGAATTATCATCTCTTATTCTTCCTTTGAAACCTAATCCCTTCTTACCCTTTTGGGAAGAGAAGGAATCTATCGAAGGTAGCACAGAACTAGGTTTTGAGAACTTGGCCACTAGCTCCCTCTCTTTTTGGAGTCTACTTTCAAGATTCCTAATGTGGTTATTCCTGAAAGTAATGGTATCCATCTGAATAATTGTTATATTCTTCAATTTACTAATCTCTTTTAACTTCAGATCCAACACTTTTACTGAGTCTGAAGCAACATACTACAGAGTGGCATTCTCCTTTGCCAGCTGTTTGGCTAGGAGCCTGCTTTCTTTAAAGGCTTGCAAGAGCTCTCCATAATCATCAATAAGTTGATTGATGTCTCCTTCAGATTTAGAGCCACCTTCATCGCTTGAAGAAAATGCTTCTGACTTTGGGCTAGTAACATAATCGAACACTGAAGGTGAAGATTGTACCTTACTAGGACCAGGCTGCTCCTAGCTGTGTCCATCCTCAGCTATGGCCATCAGCCCTATGCATTGGCTGTCTACTGCTTTATTGATATCATCCAGCAACTACAATAATAATGTTTATATAGAATCTTTCTCAGTTGAGAAAAAACCAATGTAGGCCTTAACATCCTCTTCATTTTCTGACTCTGATGAAGAAGAGTAAGTCCAGCTTTTTTGCTTCTTGGCCAAAAAAGGATTTCTCCTTCTTACCTTTATGTTGGTGTTTATTTTTCTCACCAGACTCCTTTATTTTGACAGGACAGTCTGCTATAACATGTCCTGGCTTGCTGCAACAATAACAAACTGTTAGGTACATTGAAAAATATGTACCAAATTTGGAGAAGCCTCATCTTGGTCAATGATATGCATCAATTTGTATTTAATAAATGTTTGAGTTACATTATGCAGGTTCAAGAATTTGAAGAAAATTTTCTAAGTACAAGAGTCGACACTTGTGAAGAAATTGTGTCGACACTCAGAACTTGAGTCGATACTTATGAAGAAGTTATGTCGATACCTAGAACTTGTGTCGACACTTATGAAGGAGTTGTGTCGACACCCAAGCTAAGTCGACACTTATGAAGAAGTTGTGTCGACACTAAAGTTAAGTCGACACTTATGAAGAAGTTGTGTCGACACTCAAACTGAGTCGACACCTAAAGAAGCAGCTGTGTCGACACCCAGGAGCTTTGTCGACACTGGAAGCAGTTGTGTCGACACACTGGACTTGTATCGACACATCAACTCTCAAAGTGTTGTGTCGAGATCAGAAGCAATTGTGTCGAAACACAGGACTTGTGTCGACACACACTCAACGCCGTCTGACATACACTCAACGCCATCTGTCTGAAATAGATATGTCGAGACATAAAGACTTGTGTCGACACACTTGACTTGTGTCGACACATACAACAGAAGAAGTATCGAGAAGCAGAAGAATGACTGTGTCGACACATGAAGAGTTGTGTCGACATCATGTAGACTTGTGTCGACACTTAGCCTATATATGTCGACACATGTGAAGAAGTTTAAAGAGTGGAATGTGCTAAGTTGGAAAGTCTTTGAAGAATCAGCTGACTTGACTGGTGACTCGACAGCTGTCATATCCAACCGATCTAACACCTCTGTCAGAACTATCAGAAGGTTGTTAAAAACCGGATCAGCCGATAACCATTGGGAAACTCTATATAAGAGTCAGATCTGTAACAATAACAACAACAACAAGACAACATAAGAAGTAGAAGAACAACACTAGAGAATTCTTCAACAAGAACAGGGAAAACCCTTACGAAGGCAGATCCAGAGCTGTCTGCGAGAATGATTCAGAATTCATTCTAAATTAAAGGAAGAAGCTGACTGAAGATCATCTTCTACATCAAGTGAAGATCCACCTTATTTTGTTCTATCAAGAAGCTTTGAAAAGCTAAGTTAGGTTGGATCAGAAGGGTCAGTTCATTCAAGAAATGATCAAGAAGGCTACTCCAATAGAGAAATCTAGCTGGTGAATTTTCTGTATCTTTATATTATTCAATTTCTTGTAGGATCTATTTTTAGATCTGAGTTGTAAGCCTGAAATAATAAAGGCTAAGGTAGGGATAAGATCCTGAGGTGTAGGACTTATGGAAAGTCTAAGTTGTAAGCCTAGTGATAAAGGCTTAGGTAGGGCTGAGGCCTGAGGTAGGATTCTTGGGAAGAATCTGAGGTAGGACTTGTTTAAGTCTGAGATATAGGAACCATTCTGGTTCTTAGTTGTAAGATCTGCGGATCCGAGCCAGTGGAAGGAATTTAGGCTGAATCCAGTTATCTACTGGATAGGCGAAGGGGGAAAGTGGATGTACCCATACCTTGGGGAACCATTATAAATATAGTGTATACTGTGCTGTGATTTGTGGTATGTGTTTTACAAGTTTTGTTTAAATTGCCTAAAGTATTAAAGGAAAAATTAGAACCTATTCAACCCCCCTCTAGGTGTTTAGGCTCTTGAAATCAAGTCTTTCAAGTGGTATCAGAGGGAGGTCACTCAAAGATTGACCTAACAGTCTGAGTGAATCTCCAAGGCAAATAAACAGATATCAAGAATGGGTTCAAATGAGAATCAAAAGGATTTTGGATCTATGAAACTGCCAATCTGTAGGAAAGAATCCTTTGGCATATGGAAGGAAAGGGTCAGGTATTTTATGGAAGCATCTGATCAGAGAATCTATATCACAGTACAGGAAGGCGCCTTCATTCCAATAAAGGTATCAGTCCTATATGCAAATGTGAAAACCCCAAAGAACTATTCTGAGATGATAAAGGATGAAATCATCCTGGAAACTCTAGACAAAAGGGTACAGAATATCATTGTAAGTGTCATAGATGATGCCACCTTTCAGAATCTGGTTCACTATAAAACCTCCAAGGAATTGTGGGACACATTGATTGTCTACATGGAGGGCACAGAAGAAGTTAGAGAGGACAGGAAGTCTATGCTGAATCAGGAATATGAGAGCTTTAGGCAGACCAAAAATGACAGCATAGCTGAATGCTACAAGAAGTTCTTCAGAATAGTGAATGAGTTGATGACCTATGGAAGAGTCTTCAACACTTATGAACTAAATGGCAAGTTTCTTAGGTCCTTAATAAAGGATTCGGACACTAAGATATGTGCCATCAGAGAGGTGGCCAGGCTGGCTAATACACCTCCACCCCCTTTTTTGGAAGGCTGTTATCCTATGAAATACAGCTAACTGCCAGAAAAGAGGAGGAGAGGGGTAGCAGATCTGAGTACAAAGAAAAGTCAGTAGCCTTCAAGGCTGAAGACACAAGAAAGGGTTGGAGAAAATCTCCTTCTCCACCCAGAAGGAGTGCTGAAGCAGAAGAAGGAAATTCTGACAACTGCACATCAGATAGCCACAATTCTGATGAGGACTTTGCTGCCTTTACAAGGCAATTCCAAAGGTTCATGAAAAAGAAGAAGTGGAGAACCAAGCCATCAACATCCTTCTCCAAGGATGAATACTACAAGAAGAAGAAGACTCCCAAGGAGGATAGGTATGGCTCTAAACCTAGTAAACAATCTAATACTAAGAATGTGTGTTATTGGTGTAATACGCCTGGACATGTCATAGCTGTCTGTCCTGACAAAAGGAAGGTGTCTAAAGATAAGAATAAACAGCAAGTAAAAGGCAAGAAGGAGAATTCTCTTGTTGCTCAGAAGGAGAAGAGTTGGACAGACTCTTCATCTTCAGAATCTGGAGAAGAAGATGCAGAAGCATATATATTGGGCTGTTCTCAATAGAAGAGGAATCTATGGAACAAGAATTCCTACAATTTCTGGGCTCCATTAATGGAATAAAAGACTACTGTTGTAAAGGGATGATGGCTCAATCAGAAGATGATCAGTGCAAGGATCATCCTGGACCAAGTAAGTATACAATTCTCCCTCAGATTCTGATTATTTTACTGGATCAGAATCAGTAGCATCAACTTCAAGAGAAGGGGATTGTTCTGGTTTTGAGTGGGATATACATCAACTCATTAATGAGTATGGTGGGTTGTTGCATGCTCTGAAGAAGAGCAAGTTTCTTATCAAAGAGCAGACCAAGGAGATTGAGTCTCTTAAGCTGGCTGCAGCAGATTCAGTAAAGCTGTTGGATCTAAAATTGAATGAGATTTCCAAACTAAAAAACATTACTGTTATTCAGATGGGCACAATCTCTTTCAAAGAGAATCATATCAAGAAATTTGAGGCAAAACTTCAGCAAGAAAGAGAGCTAGTGGCTAAATTCTCCAAGACAAAATCTATCTTACCCTTAATAAACAATTTCATTTCACAAAAAAAGAAGATTGGTCTAGGTTTTAAGGGAAGAACTAGGGCCACCAATTCACATAGAAAAGGTAAGGCCCCAGTTCAGCCTCTAGCTGTAAAACCCCCTATCTTCTTTAGAAAGGTGATGAATCCTACAAATAGGTATGATCATGACACTAATCATGGTCACTGTGAGTATGGAAATCTCATGGGCAAGGGTGCAAATGCCAAAAGGCCACTCTATTGGCATGCCCATCATGTACCAGAGAAATTCTTGAAGTTTGCTGCTCCAGCACCAACACTTAACAAGACTGCTGACAACAAAGTAACAAAGTATATACCTAAGAGAAGGTATAATAGATTTGAGTGTTGGTGTTATGGCAAGGTGGGCCACTTTTCCATGGATTGCTGGTTTAACACAAGTGCTAAAACCAAGAGTAGTTTTCCTGTTAAAACAGCTGCAAGATTACAAACTAACAAAGACCTAGGACCCAATAGCAAATTGGGTTCTAAGGGTAAGTGATTCTTTATTTATTGCAAGTGAATCCAAGTGACCATACCCCTATATGGTACTTTTATAGTGGGTATTCCAGACACATGACTGGAATAAGAAGAATGTTGAGGGACTATGTGCCCATAGAGAATGGACCCAAAGTAATCTTTGGTGGATTAGAAAAAGGAATCATCAAAGGATTTGGTAACATCTCTAGTGATTCAATTACTATCACTAAAGTGGCTTATATGAAGGGTCTAAAACATAACCTGATTAGCATAAGTCAACTTATTGATCTAGGTTATGACATCTCTTTTCTTTAAGGGGAGTGCCAAATAAGAAGGTCAAGTGATCAAGAGATCATTTTGACTGGCACTAAGAAAGGAAATGTGTATTGCCTTAACCTAGAGTGTGAGTTTAACAACTCACCCATTTACCTAGTTGCAAGTGTGAAAGTATCACTATGTGTCAAATGACACAAAAGGTTAGCTCATCTGAACTATAAGTCCATAGGACTGCTGTTTAGCCTGGGTCTGGTGAGGAATGGTTCTCAAGTCAAGTGCATTAAAGAGAGAGTGTTTGCAGCTTGCCAAAAGGGCAAACATAACAAGTCCTCTTTTCCTGCACTAGATACCAAAGATTCTATGAGATGTTTATATCTCTTGCATATAGACTTGTTTGGTCCTATGCCAGTTCACAGTCTTGGTAGGAAAGCATACACACTAGTTATTGTGGATGGCTATTCTAAATATATATGGGTTTTCTTCTTGAGGCAGAAATCTGAAACCCCAACTATTTTTCAGACTTTTGTTAGACAAATTCAGAATGAATATAGCAGTTCAGTGGTCAAAATTAGAAGTGACCATGGAACTGATTTTCAGTCTGAATGTATGGCAAAATTCTGTGAAGAACATGGGATTTATTAGGAATTCTCTTCACCTAAAACTCCTCAGCAAAATGGTGTTGCTGAAAGAAAGAATAGGACTCTAATTGAGGCCAGTAAAATACTACAAAATGATAATACTCTCCCTAAATAATTCTGGGCTGAGGCAATAAATACTGCATATCATGTGCTCAATAGGGCCTCCATCAATAAGAAACACAAGATGACTCCCTACCAGATTTTGAAAGGCAAAAAACCAAACATATCTTACTTCAAAATCTTTGGTAGCAAGTGTTTTTTTCTAGTTAATGGTAAGCACTACCAAACAAAGTTTGCTGCCAAATCCCTAGAAGGGATATTTGTTGGGTACAATAACCAAAGTAGGGCATACAGAATCTACAAATTGACTAACCAAGTTGTAAAAGAATCTGTACATGTTGTATTTGATGAGTCAAAGTTTATTAACAGTGAATTGTCTAGTTCTTCAGTTAGTTCTGCAGGTCTAACAGACAGGCTGGACAAGCTGACCATCAATGAAGAAGTTCCTGCTAGGCTTGATAAAGAAAAAGATGTCTGCTATCCAGGGGGAGAACAAGTCCCACTGGATGAAGAAGACAATGTGGGGCATCAAGTTGAAAAAATTGAAGAAAGCCATAATGCTTACAGATTTCCTCCAACAAGAAGACACTTGAAGGATCATCTAGCTCACCAAATCATTGGTGAATCAAGTCAAGGGGTTCTAACTAGGAGCAAGAGCATGAACAAAGTTCTATGTTCTAGCTTCCTGTCTAAAATAGAACCCAGGAAGATTGAAGAAGCAATGCAAGACTCCAACTAGATTGATGTTATGCAAGAAGAGCTCAGTAAGTTCAGAAGATGTAAAGTTTGGGGATTGGTGCCTAAACCTAAGGATCACAACATAATAGGAACTAAGTGGATCTATAGGAACAAGCTTGATGAGAATGGCACCATAGTCAAGAACAAGGCCAGACTTGTAGCTAAAGGCTACATGCAAGAGGAAGGTATTGACTTTGATCAAACCTTTGCTCCAGTGGCAAGGCTGGAAGCTATAAGGCTGTTTTTAGCCTATGCTGCCTATCAAGGGTTCAAGGTATACCAGATGGATGTGAAATCAATATTTTTGAATGGGGATTTAAAGGAGGAAGTCTATGTTGAACAACCCTCAGGTTTTGTAGATTCTCATTTTCCTGATTATGAATATAGGTTTAGGAAAGCTCTATATGGTTTGAAACAAGCTCCAAGGGCTTGGTATGAGACCTTATCTGCTTTCCTTATTGAGAATAAATTTTCTAGAGGAAAAATAGACAAAACTCTATTATATAGGGAATCTAAAGGCAAGATAATACTAGTCCAGATATATGTGGATGACATTATCTTTGGTTCTACTGAAAACAACCTTTGTAGAAAGTTTGCCAAACTTATACAAGGGAAGTTTGAGATGAGCAGTATGGGTGAGCTGAAGTTCTTCTTGGGACTTCAAGTTAGACAGACTGATAGTGGTTTATCCATATCTCAGTCTTAGTTCACCAAGGAGTTGATTAAGAAGTATGATACGGACTCAGCTTCTACCATGAAAACTCTAATGGGAACAAGTATGCCTATAGGCAAAGATGAGGCGGGGAAACCTTTTGATGAGTCTTTGTATAGAGGGATAATTGGCTCCCTACTTTACTTGACTGCTAGTAGACCTAACATCATGTATGTAACATATGTCTGTGCTAGGTACCAAGCTTGCCCAAAGGAATCACATTATACTGCAGTTAAGAGAATATTGAGATATTTTAAAGGCACACCTAATCTAGGCCTTTGGTACCCTAAGAATAGAGAATTCGTTCTAACTGATTTCTCAGATACAGACTTTGCTGGATGCAAAGAAGACAGGAAGAGCACTACAGGAACTTGTCAATTCCTTGGTGGGCGACTGGTGTCATGGAGCAGCAAAAAGCAAACCAGTGTAGCTATATTAATAGCTGAATAAGAATATACCTACAGGTAGCTGCTGTGCACAATTGATATGGATAAAGCATCAACTTGAAGACTATGACATCTAGGTAAGTAGAATTCCTCTGTTTTGTGATTCTACAAGTGCTATTTCTATTGCTAAGAATCTTGTATCACACAGTAGGACCAAGCATATAGAAATTAAGTTATTTTTCATCAGAGATCATGTAGAGAAGGAAAATATTAGCCTAGAGTTTGTGAAAACAGATAATCAAATGGCTGATATTTTTACAAAACCTCTAGATAAAACTAAATTCAATTATTTTAATATTGAATTAGGTATGTTGAACCTAGAATAGGTTAGCACAAGCTTCCTTTAGTAGCATATGTAAGCACCAAATTTCTTTGGAAATTTTTCTATGTACAATGTTTGGGTCGACACAAGAAAGTTATGTTGACACACTCAGTATGTTGTGTCGACACAAAAAAAAGATGAGTCGGCACAGAAATAGTATCTGTGTCGATAGAAGAATTGGTGTCGACACAACTCTATCGAGACTTAAGTGGCCTATGTCGACACAAACACAAGTATGTCGACACTAACACAAGTATGTCTACACATAGATGTGTCGACTTAATATAAGTATTGTCGACTCAGACATTAGTATGTAGACACATAGTCGTGTCGACTTAACCTAAGTATTGTCGAGACCTAGGTCATTTCTGATGACACGTATGCTGATTTGTCGACTAAGGCCCGTCTTTTGACCTGCCCTTGACACTATACTATAAATAGGTGAAGCCAAAATCTGGTCGACTACGCTTTCAGAATTCTTGGCTCTGCACCTTCTGTCGACTAAGACCTTCTCTTCTTTTCTCTCTCATCTCTCTCGTTGATGGCGCCTCATCAAGAAGATAAAGTCAATAAAGAAAATGAGCTGGTTCGTGAAGGGTTCACGACAGCTTTAGAAGAAATTCAGGGTGTCATTGCCCTAATTTCTGAGAATGGTTTGGAGTACTTGGTCTTTGAACCAACCAAGATTTGGAAGAAGGAAGTTTTGGAATTTTATTCAACAGTAAGCGTGGATTCAGAAGGTAAGAAGATAGCAGCAATAGTTCAGGATTGCCAAATGAAACTTACACTGAAGACAATTAAGAAATCTCTTCAGCTTCCTTTGGTTAAGGATACAGAAGAAATAACTCCATCCCTGACTACAGAAGCATTAAGTTGGTGCGGGCTGAGCCCTAATATAAAGGTTGGATCATCCATAACTCGGAAAGGGATTAATTCCCAAGGGAAGTTATTGTCTGAAATAGTTGGGAAGGTGATACTATGTAATACTGGTGGACATGATCGAATTTCAGTCCACATGTTCAATCTGATAAAGGATCATATTTAAAGTGAAAACTAACTGGGCAGCAGTAGTGTTTGATAGGATCTAAGAAGGGGTGAAGAAACCAAACCTGGGAAGGATCCTAAGTTTATGTTTATCTTCAGTAATACCAGATGTTTTGAAATAAGTGGCTGGATCCAAAATCAATCACATGAGGAGAATGGATGTGAGAATTCTGTTAAGGTTGGATAGGGTTCTGACCAAGGAAGTCACTACACCTCAAAAACAAACTAAGAAAGATAAAAAATAGAAGAAAGTTGTTCAACAAGCAGAATCCTCTAGTGATTCTGAAGAGGAAGTAGTCTTTAGCTAAGATGAAGACCAGCAACCAAAAGTAGCCCAAGATCAAGTGGTGGACGGTGAGCACCAAGAGCAACAGATAGACTCCACTCCAGGGAGAAAATACTGAACAAACTGAGCTGCGTACCCAAGGGGGAGGCATTTCTGAAGCTGCCCTTGAGAGTGAATTTTCTGTAGATACTGTCATGAACACAGTATCTGAAATCAATAATGCAACACAAGACAATGTTGAGACAGAAGCTCAAAATGAGCCAGTAAGTATCTCCACAAAAATTTGGTGGTATCTAGTGGCATTCTCCTCAATAGTGTTTTGGGAGAAACTGTTATTTTAAAAGCTAATCTTGTTCCTCCTGTACAGATACAGCAGGAGTTCATTATGGAGGAGCTATTCCATGATCCACCTGCAGTAAGGACTGGGGGGAGGAACAAATCAAAGAAAAAGATTTACCAAGGACTGAGGGGGAGCTGTCTCAGCATGCCCCAACTGATAAGGACACAATTGATAGACAAAGTACATCTGAAACTTCTGATGATGAAGAAGCCTCAATGGCTAAGAAAAGAAAAATAGTTGCCTTAAGTAAAAAGAGTTCTTGCTATAAAAAGGCCTTGCAAACAGGCACAGCACCACCTACTCTAAGCATGGACTTCAGTTCTCTACTGGTCCAAATACAAATTAAGTTGGATGAGCAAATAAAATCTCTGGAGAAATATGTGGATGAAACTCATAAGGAGTTGCAATTCCAATTGGCTCAAGATATCAAGTCTATTAGATTTGAAGTTAATCAAAATAAAAAGGAAATGACAGATTGCTTTCATAAGAGAGGTAATATTGTGGTATTCCTGGCCAAACAACAGCAGGATCTAAAAGTACAAGTGGAAGATATTATAGTAAAGCAGGGTTATGTACTAGAGAATCAAATAAGAATGAATGAGGATTGTAAAGATTCATATCATGGTATCTTGACAAAAATTAATGATCTAACAACTGCTGTCAAAGCTGAAGTCTCAAAGCAGTTTAAGGAAGATATAGCTGCTATTCAGGCCATATTTCAAGCCTCATAGAAGAATATATCTGATTTCTTAACAAAATTCAGAGCTTATTATAAATAAGGAACTGAATATGTTATTAATCAAGTCAGATTTCAAAAAGATGATCTGAGGGATCATATTGATAGAGAAGTCATAAAGGGGGAGAGATTAGTAGTCAAAGCCTGCTCTAATCATGCTAAATGGATATCAAATAGCATCAGAGCAACTCTTGGATATCCTCCCCTATGTGATGATGACAATGTAGCTGAGTATGGAATACAACCTGCTCATACTGAAGGAGATCAGCCTGAAGTTGCTTAGGTGATTTACCCCCCAGCAAATTTTGAAATGATTCTAGAGGAAGTTTAGAAAATGTATAATCCTCCACTAGAGGCACACAATGTTATTCTAGAGAAAGTAGAAATGTCAGAAGCTGCCATAGAAGCTAAGAAGGAAGCTCAGCTATCCAGGAAGAGGTTTAGAGAACAGGCTGAGTTGAAGCCAGACTTTGAGCAATGGAGTCCTACTTCCAGAAACATAATACTGATTGCTTGGAAAGCTGTGAAGGATAAAACCCATAATAGGGGTAAATGGTATTCAGAGCAGGAATGGAATGAGTATCAGGCTGGGCAGGAAGCCATTCTTCAACACAGAAGAAGTGCTAAGGCGGGGAAGCTACCAGATAATTCTCAGGAACCAAGCAAGTACTTCCCAAAGCCATTTCACTATTTTGAAAGACAGAGAATAAAGGCTGAAGAACAAAAGAAAAAGCTCTGAAAGGAAATAAGCCTGCTGATGATACTGAATCTCCTTTGCAGGATAAGTTCAAGCCTGGAAATGGCATTTTAATTAGGGAGCCTAGTCAGTGATAGGATTGCTAGGCTTATGTAAAAGAACAATGGAATATATTTTTTTAAAGAAAATCTTGTAAACATATCATTTTTATGAATTAAATGAAATCAGTTTTAGTATTAATTTTTGTTGTTTGCAATGATTATTTATTAACCTGTTGTGAAATTGATGTACATCTATTTCTATTATGTTTTATTATGAGAGATGTATATCTTTATCTAAGGATTATGACTTCTCCAAATAGGGGGAGATTGTTGGGTACATTGAAAAATATGTACCAGATTTGGAGAAGTCTCATCTTGGTCAATGATATGCATCAATTTGTATTTTGTTGGGTATTATATCCACAATTACCTGGATTTGAAGAAGACTCCAGTCAAGCTAAGATGGATTCACAATGTATTTGATGATTTTCTATCAAGTTGTGCTTGCAGCAATTCCATGCTAAGTACACACCAATGTCAGGGTGCAGTGGGTCAATATACACGGGTCTGCGCAACGTAATCCCTCATTGAGCAGATCAGTGTGTTGACTCATGTGTGCTCTTTCTATTGGAGTGTACTTATTTTCAAGTACAGGGTCAAGATAGATCAAGAGCAGAAGAGGAGCAAAGATGGGTCAAAGACCAAGTTCATGGGAAGGAAGAGGAAAATTGTCAAAGTCAAATTCGACGGGAATCACTAAGTGATTCTCTCCGATTCGACGGGAATCACTAGTGATTCTCGCCGAATCGTCGAGAATCAGTCAGTGATTCCCGCCGATTTTATCTGGCTGACTGTCCTCCTTCAAGAATTCTGCTAAGGCAGAATCGACGGGAATCATTAACTGATTCTCGTCGATTCGTCGAGAATGACGTTTGCATTCCCACCGATTCCCGCAGGCTGACTAGTTTTACAACTGGAAATCGGCTAAAACAGAATCGACGGGAATCGTGAGTGATTCCCGCCGACTTCATCGAGAATCACCAATGATTCTCGCCAAATTTTCCTTAGGAAAATTTTCACTGTTCGCTGGACCAAACCAAGATGTTGTGCGCTGTTTTGACCAGAACTAGGGATTCTTTTTGTGGGCCCCACAACGGTCATTTAGGGTTGTTCTACAGTATATATACATGCTTATTTCGAACATCAACAGTAGCGATTAACAAAAAATCAAAAGCCACCGAATGTGACCTAGCCGACTGCGGAACTCCACTGCTCTCCATCGCCGCTCGTAAAGTTGTCGCCGCCGCAGATCTCAGATCATCTTTAATCTTCCGGCGACATAACCGACACTAGTATTTTGTCTCACGCTTCTCTCTCGAGATCCCTTGTCTCTCGATTTGTTGAACAAAGTTAGTTCTTCATTCCGAATCGATTGAGATGACCGATCCGATTGAGATCGTTTGTAGACCTTGCTTGCTTCGTCAAGAAATTTTGATCTACAAAGCATCGCCGCCGCATTCACTTGCTGTCGCCGATCTTGTTAAGATCCTCTCCAAGAGAGTGCTCCGGTCGTGGACTCTTCGTCTTCATCAGAATGCTTCAACGAACGAAGAGGGACATCGGGTTCTACACACTTGTAGTTTGTATCTCTTGTACGCTCTATTTTTGTTTTGTTGTAAAGGAATAGTGATTCCTAGTTGTAAGGGTTGGGTGCAACCCATGGTGGAGGAGTAGTGACTCCTTCGGTTGAAGGGTGCCTTTCGTAGTGTGAGGATTAGATTTCAATCCGTTTAGTGAAGTGACTGAGTCGTCCCTTGGTGGGAGATAGGTCGAAGGGGGAGAGTGGACGTACCCAAATCGGGGAACCACTATAATTGCATGTGTGCTTTTCTGTGCTATGCTTGTTTAATTGTGCTGGTTATTTAAATTCCGCAAAAGACTGCAATTTACCTATTCCCCCCCCACCCCCCCACCCCATAGGTTTAATTAGTTGACACTAAAGACTTTCAAGTGGTATCAGAGGGAGGTTGCTCAGAAATAAGGCTAACACCTTGAGTAAGATCCCGTGTCTAGTGTCAAGAAGAAAACAAGACTCAAGCATGGAGCTATACTCCTATGTCTCTTCTATGAGACTCCCTGCCTGCACAAAAGAGTATTATCCCATCTGGAAAATTAGAGTTAAGTATCATCTGGAGGCCATTGACCCTCATGCATCTTTCATTATGGAAGAGGGTCGCTTCATTCCCATGAAGGCTTCCGGATTTGGAAAAGATCTCCAAATCCCCAAGAGTCCCGAAGAGATGTCTTAGACTGAGCTCTCTCTTTTCAACCTGGACAAGCTGGTTCATCAGATCATCACTAACGTTTGGTCTGGATCATCTCGTTCAAGATTGGACAAGTGTAAGACTGCAAAGTCTATGTGGCAAACTATCTATGACCTCATGGAGGGAACGGAGACGGCTGGGACTAGATGTCAGCAAGAGGATGAAGCCTATGTGGGGGTCCTCATCTCTGAAGATGAAAGTCAAGACCAATCTCTCAATATCAGGGCTCCCGTGTCTCTATCTGAGACTTAAGAAGAGATTGAGGAATGCAGTTCTGATGAAGCTGACACATCAGTCTCTGCAGATCTTAATGCTAACCCTGATCATCACAGTCAGGATCAGGTATCTTCCTCATCATACTCCTTTCCTCTTGAATCTCCTGAAGATAGGAGTAGTTCAGAGGGTTGTCCATCAAGTGATGCAAGGGTGACGGACAGCTTCAATCAAAGGATTGAAACTCTTGATTCCCTTCATAGAGCCCTTCAGAAGAGCAAATTACTTGTTGAGGAACAAGCTAAGAAAGTTGCTCAGCTGAGGACCATGATGGAACTCCAATTGGAATCCATCAAGGTGAAGGACTCAAAGATCTCGGATCTAGGTCTAGTCTAGAGACCGAGAAGAGGATAGTATCTAACTTTTCCAAGATAGATGCTATTAAGAGAAAGGGAGAAAACGGGTGGATCTCACGAATTATAAAATCGTGGAGAAATGGGGAAACTGTTTTCAGACCCCCCCCCCCACACCGAGTAGGAAGGGCACACATCATGCCTTCAGCTATGACCATAAGAACAACTATGGTCACTGCAATAATGATCAACCCTCATGTGGAAATACCCATAGTGCAAGTGCTGTTATGGCTACCCATGAGAAAATACATTTGGCTTATCATGAACCTTTTGTATTCACGGCCTCAGTCCCAACTCGTCATGAAAGTGCAGGAACCAGCTCTCACAGTAACTCTCACCACCCTAGGAAACAGGGAAAGGGGGTTGGTAAACATGTAGCAAGTACCCATGGGGCCCCCGGATGTGTGCTGGCTGAAAGAAGGCACCACCTCCCAGGCCTCATGACACTCACCACATGTTCTCCATCCACTCTCCCTCATGTCTCGGTGGAAAGGGCAAATCTATGAGCAGAACTTGCTCTGCCCCTATCAGACCTAAGATCATGACTAACTCAGTCAGTAGATCTGGTCAGAAAAGGAGATACAACATTCATGAGTGTTGGTGTTGTGGCAAAGTGGGTCACTTTGCCATAGATTATTGGCACAATCCTTCTGTGCCAAGGGCAAGGGCATGTCCACTTCCTTTGGCTAGAGATAGCCTTCCTGATAGAAATCCTGTGGGAAGGCATTCAGTAGTTTATGATTACAGGAACCTAGGACCCAATGCATATTGGGTCCCTAAGGTAAGGTAATTCGTTTTTGCAGGATAGTCTAGGTTCCCGTGAACATGATGGGACCTAGACAAGAGATGTTCCAGGAATGGTATGGAACAAGTATATGGGATAAGAGATAATGCTAACTATAATGGCCTACTTCAACTAGATACCTATTGTACTTCAAATAGAGGATTCAAATGATCAACTTAATGATCCCAGGTACGCGCATTCAGTTTCGAAAATTGAATCGCATTACATAGATGTTTATATATATATCCAAACAAATAGATTCTCTCTCTAAAATAAATATACATAGATATATATACACCCACCTGATGGTAGGACACGAGAGCTAATTACTGTATGATTCTTAGCTTGGAATCTGATGAATGGTTTATATATCATCGATAATGTGTGACAATGGGTGTCAATCGGTCCGATGAAACTCAAGGGACATGTGCCAGTAGTTGTAACGAAAACTGTACATTTTTGACTCACCAAGAAATACCCAGTACTTATTTCTAGGGTTAACATCCCTTCAACTCGAATTAGCTATTCTGACCAGGAAATATAAAGGTCAAAGTTTCAACATTCAAATCGACAACTCAAAGTTTCGAAAGGTTTGAAATTAGAAACGATCAGCAGAAATCGGCTATTCACAACGGAAATATCAGCTACCCCAGCTTTCAGAGGAGATAAATAGTGTAAACCACGGAAATCCCGACCATTCGCATTCTGGACGCTTCGTAAATCCCGTCGACTCTGCGGAAACCTCGCCGAATCCCGTCGGTCATGCGGAAACTCCTCCCGTACTTCAGTCACTCGGTGTTCTCATCGACTTCCCCTTGCCTCCCGACGACTCCAGCTCCCTCGATCTCCGGCATCTACTTGACACAATGTTCCTGCCGATTCTGCATTCCCTCTCTCATCGTCTTCCACTCCCATCGCCAAAAGTCCCAACGTAAGTCGACTAGGGACTCTCTCTGCTCTGCGCAAGGGTAACGACCGTTCCTCCTTGAATCTCATGCTTGTTTGTAATTTGTCTAGTTCCTAATCTAGAGAATGAGATAGAGTTAAGTCCCTTGGATGTCACTTATTTAGGTTTACAATGGCTCCTCGAACCACAGTCAGGCTCCTCACTAGGAGTGAGTTGGTTAGGACTGGCTTCGCCCATGCCTCCGATTAATTCAGGAACATAATCTTGATGCTTGAGCAAGAAGGGCTCTCCTTTATCCTTGAGCACCTGTGCAAAATTCTAGATAAAGAAGTTCTCGAATTCTATACAACCGCCAAGCTACATCACGAGGACACCTTGATAAAGAGTAAGATTGCTGGACTAAGGATCAAGATGTCTGCAGCAAAATTGTCACGTCATCTGCAGCTCAACAGCTTTTAACAAGAGGACAACCTGGATGAGAATGATCGTGCACGGACTCTACTGTTCTGTGGATTATCACGAGGGACAAAGGCCATCAAATGCAAGGACATGAATGAGGAAGGAAAGCTCCTCTCTGATATCATTGGGAAGGTCCTGGTATGCAAACCGGGCTCCCATGAACATATTTCAGGGGATATGTTCAAAATCCTGATGGCTGTGGTGTGTAGAAAAAGATACAATTTGGGGGCCATGTTGTTTGAAAAGATTAAAGATACCCTACGAACTTCCAACTTTGGGAGAATCATCAGCCTGTACCTCAATCAGATGGACGGAGACAGGTTTGATATGAGTAAGGGAGTTCCTCTTCACTACTTAAAGAAGATGGACTCATGCATTTTTGATAGATGGGAGATGAGAATTGGCCAAGGTGGTGCAGCTAAAGCACATGGTGATGAAGAAGACAGAGCTCTGAAGTTCAGAAATCCTTTGGATGAGCCCAGTGACGTTCCTGATCTGCTGCATGCAGGAACTGAGGGGGAGTCTTTCACCATTCCTTCTGATGCCCTCAGGATGGATGTCTCAGTTTCAGATCAAGCAGACCCCGTTGCTAATATTACCCTGATCACGAAGGATGCTGTGGATACCCTCTCTACTGATCAGGATGATGAGGAGGAATTGGAGGATGACATGGAGGATGATGTTATTGATGAGGATGATGTGGAGAATGCGGCCACTGATGATGTGAATAATGACTAAGCTGGAAATGGGATGTACATGAGGGAAATTGATGTTGACCTCCCCTCTATGGAACAGGTTCAGGTAGCAGTTCCTGATGTATCTGGTGCAACAATTGAGGGGGATACCTCATAGCCGGGGATGATGAGTATATATGAAAAAACGACCGAGGCTGCCCCAATCCCCCCTCAAGAGACTGTGAATCTATCTAGCTCTACTAGTGTATCTGCAGAAGAGAATCCTTACTCCCAGAGTCCTATCCCCCCTAAGCGTGACCAAGATATGCATCAGGTTCATCCGCTAGGACCTAGCCTGGCAAATCACATGATAAATATCATTCAAGGTATAGTGGATGAACTGAAGGGCTCTTTTGAACGATCTCACAACAAGGTGCTGAAACGAATTAAGCAATCTGAGGATCTGATGCTTAAAAATGTTGTGGAGATAAATCATAAGTTGGATATGATGGAACAAAAGTTTGAAACTAAGTATGCAGAGGCCGGCATTGCCGTCAATCTTCTAATGCAAGGGCTTCAGAAGAACACAACTGATCTGGCAGTGGTAAACCAAAATGCACATGTTGTGGCCAATAACATCAAGTTGTTCGATGCCAACATGGTGACACTCAACGCAAATCAGACATCCCTGCTAAACGAGTTCACTAAGACTGTTAAGCATATAGATGAGTCACTACATACCTATGCAAACTCCATTGCCCTAGAAGACAAAAAGGGGGAGAATCAATATATAGCTAAGATGGCAGGGCTAGAACAAATCATGGTTGACAACTTCAAGCAGTAAAATAAGTATGTTTTTGATAGCTGTCACTGGCTAGTTCAGCAAGCATCCGGTATACAAATTCCAATTCCAGTTCCTCCTCTTGATGAGGTTACCACTATTGCTGATGAGGTTGCAAGTGCTGAGGAGGTTCCCTTGAGTGAAGCTGATGCCAGAAAGGCTGCTAGGGCCGCTGCCAAGGCTGCTCACAGGGCTATGTTTGATCAAGAGGCCATTGCAAAAGGGAAACAAAAACTTCAAGAAGGACTTCCAAAGAGACTCCAGCTGAGAGGAAAGTAAGATTGAAGGAAAGTGAAGTGAAGAATGAACGATGGAGTCCTACATCGAGGAGCATCATACTGGATACTTTCATGCTACAACAGCGTAGAGAGCTGAATAAAAATAAGGTATACAATCAGTATGATGGGAGATGCACAAAGAGTATGAAGCTAAAAGAAACATATTTTCCAGGACCAACATAGTGGAACATAAAGCTCCTCCCCCCAGATACTACCCGAAGCCGAAGGAGTACTCTAAAAGACAAAGCAAGAAGTTCCAGGCTGAACAACTAAGGGATGCTCAGGCAAAGAAATAGATTTTCTTTCTATATGCGTGTATATCTTTTCCTGTATTTAAATGAACAACCTTTGGATATATATATATATATATATATATATATATGATAACATGCTGATTCATTTGTTGTTCTGAATGCATGAAATTTTATTATTCTGAATTTCTTGTCTCGCACATTTGTTATGTATATCTTTCTGGTTGGTGTAATTCATCTTAGCTAGTAGGATTTTGGCTTCTTCAAATAGGGGGATATTGTTGGGTATTGTATCCACAATTACCTAGATTTGAAGAAGACTCCAGTCAAGCTAAGATGGATTCACAATGTATTTGATGATTTTCTATCAAGTTGTGCTTGCAGCTATTCCATGCTAAGTACACACCAATGTCAGGGTGCAGTGGGTCAATATACACGGGTCTACGCAACGTAATCCCTCATTGAGCAGATCAGTGTGTTGACTCACGTGTGCTCTCTCTATTGGAGTGTACTTATTTTCAAGTACAGGGTCAAGATAGATCTAGAGCAGAAGAGGAGCAAAGATGGGTCAAAGACCAAGTTCATGGAAAGGAAGAGGAAAATCGTCTAAGTCAAATTAGACGGGAATCACTAAGTGATTCTCGCCGATTCGACGGGAATCACTAGTGATTCTCGCTGAATCGTCGAGAATAAGTCAGTGATTCCCGCTGATTTTATCTGGCTGACTGTCCTCCTTCAAGATTCTGCTAAGGCAGAATCGACGGGAATCATTAAGTGATTCTCGCCGATTCGTCGAGAATGACGTTTGCATTCCCACCGATTGCCGCAGGCTGACTAGTTTTACAACTGGAAATCGGCTAAGGCAGAATCGACTGGAATCATGAGTGATTCCCGCCAAATTCGTCAAGAATCACTAATGATTCTCGCCGAATTTGCCTTAGGCAATTTTGCTCTGTTCGCTGGACCGAACCAAGATGCTGTGCGCTGTTTTGACCGGAACTAGGGCTTCTTTTTGTGGGCCCCACAACAGTCATTTAGGGTTGTTCTACAGTATATATACATGCTTATTTCGAACATCAATAGTAGCGATTCACGAAAAATCAAAAGCCGCCGAGCGTGACCTAGCTGATCACGGAACTCCACCGCTCGCCATCGCCGCTTGCAAAGTTGTCACCGCCGCAGATCTCAGATCAACTTTGATCTTCCGGCAAGAGAACCGAGGCTAGTATAGCATCTCACGCTTCTCTCTCGAGATCCCTTATCTCTCGATTTGTTGAACGAGGTTAGTTCTTCATTCCGAATCAATTGAGACGACCGATCCTATTGAGATCATTGGTAGCCCTTGCTTGCTTCGTCAAGAAGTTTGGATCTACAAAGCATCGTCGCCGCATTCACTTGCCGCCGCCGATCTTGTCAAGATCCTCTCCAAGAGAGTGCTCCGGTCATGGACTCTTCATTTTTATCAAGAACGCTTCAACGAACGAAGAGGGACATCGTGTTCTCCACACGTGTAGTTTGTATCTCTTGTACATTCTATTTTTGTTTTGTTATAAAGGAATAGTGATTACTAGTTATAAGGGTTGGGTGCAACCCGTGGTGGAGGAGTAGTGACTCCTTCGGTTGGAAGGGTGCCTTTCGTAGTGTGAGGATTGGATTTCAATCCGTTTGGTGAAGCTACAGAGTCGTCCCTTGGTGGGAGATAGGTCGAAGGGGGAGAGTGGACGTACCCAAATCGGGGAACCACTATAATTGCTTGTGTGCTTTTCTGTGTGGTGTTTTTTTAATTGTGCAGTTCATTTAAATTCCGCAAAAGACTGCAATTCACCTATTCCCCCCCATAGGTGGAATTAGTTGACACTAAAGACTTTCATATTTGATAGATGTTTGAGTTACATTGTGCAGGTTCAAGAATTTGAAGAAATTTTTCTAAGTAAAAGAGTTGACACTTGTAAAGAAATTGTGTCGACCCTCAGAACTTTAGTCGACACTTGAAGAAGTTGTGTCGACACCCAGAACTTATATCGACACTTATGAAGGAGTTGTGTCGACAACCAAGCTAAGTCAACACTTATAAAGAAGTTGTGTCGACACCCAAGCTAAGTCGACACTTATGAAGAAGTTGTGTCGACACTCAAACTGAGTCGACACCTAAAGAAGCAGCTGTGTCTATACCCAGGAGATTTGTTGACAACTGAAGTAGTTGTGTCGACACACTGGACTTATGTCGACACATCAACTCTCAAAGTGCTGTGTCGAGATCAGAAGCAATTGTGTCGATACACAGGACTTGTGTCGACACACACTCAATGCTGTCTGGCATACACTCAATGCCATCTGTCTGAAATAGATATGTCCAGACATAAAGACTTGTGTCGACACACTGGACTTATGTCGACACATACAATAAGAGAAGTGTCGAGAAGCAGAAGAATGACTATGTCGACACATGAAGAGTTGTGTCGATATCATGAAGACTTGTGTCGACACTTAGCCTATATGTGTCGAAACATGTGAAGTAGTTTGCAGAGTGGAATGTGCTGAGTTAGAAAGTCTTTGAAGAATCAGCTAACTTGATTGGTGACTCGACAACTGTTATATCCAACCGGTCTGACACCTCTGTCAGAACTGTCAGAAGGTTGTTACAAACCGAATCAGCCGGTAACCATTGGGAAACTCTATAAAAGAGTCAGATTTGTAACAACAACAACAACAACATGTAACGACCCCATCCGTTAGATGACGTATAATAGAAGGTCCGGCCGGGGCCCCACACTATATGCCACAAACAGACGGTGAGGTCACAGGATAATACCAAACCAACCACGAATCCTAACTCAGAGCATTCTAGCGGAAGCTTTAAGTAATAATTTGAACTCTAACCAGGAATGTCCAATATATAAACCACCTTTATAGATATAACGGAATGTACCCAAATACATAGAGTTTGGCCTTAAGGCCTTACAGTTCCTCTTTTTACAACATGATTTACAAACCTCGGCGCGCAGGCCGGCCATACATGAGTAAAAACAAAAACATTCTCTTAGCCTTCAAGGGCTAGCCACAGCAGTAGCAGCAACAGCAGTAGGGCTTCAGCCCTTCACTTACCACTTGGCTCGCTAGCACCTGCACGGGAACAATCCACCCAACCGGTGGCAAACAATGCAACGGTCAGCATTCAGCTGACCCAATTATAACAATCTTACCCCTTTCTCGGGGCATTAGCATTCTTTCCCTGCAAAGCATGGCATCATATAGCAACTATGTGCGCGCAGGCACATTCAAGCCATCACAACTATCGGCCACATGGCCCGACAGTCCGTGCACTCAGGGCACATTTTCGGTGTACTGGAATACCAGGGTCAACACCACCGTCTACACGGTATTTGAGCATTCTAGTCTTTCCGGCGCGCGGGCCTAAGACTCTCATTAGGCGCTCCAACAAAACTTATAACCAGGCTTCCAAGTCGGACGGACCTAACGCAGGTACGGATCAGCCACCCCCCGTTGCTCAAGTAGCCGTGCCACCTCGAATACGGAAGTATCCATGGCTATTTATAGGCGCGGGTCGGTTTCACCTTTCCTGTTCGGCAATCTGCCTTTTCACCGGGTTGCAGCCCAACGACTCAACCGCTCATAAAGTGGCAACTCACGGCCACAAGAGTTGCATCCAACCCTCTTCATTTCCTGGACATCGTCCAGTACTTCCTGCCGCACCAAGCAACAGGTAGGAACAAGGCATCACAAGCCATAATCACGGAGCCTTCTCCGATATGCAAACAAGCATCACCAATCCAGACCACGTCCAGATGGGCTTCACACAGCATGCCTAGAGCCGTACTCCAATTCCGGCCTCTAACAAGGGGGACTTCACATATCTACCCCAAGGGACACCACAACCCACCGCACACTCGCGGGGAAGGGTTTTCCCTATGCAATGCAGAAAAGAAGGACTTCACATGTCCAAGAAGGGAGATCGTTACCCTTGTCGATCTCTTGGGAGCCATCGAAAACTAGCCGGTGAGAAAGAACCGCAGCAGCCTCGCCTTCACAACGCCGGCTTCGGATCACGAATCGGACCACGGGAACTCCGCCGGTGGCTTGATCTCCTCCTCCTTCTTCTTCCTCCTCTCTCTTTCTCTCTTCCTTAAGCAAAAATGAAGAATGACTCCTTCATCATTCCTTCACGAATTTAATCCAGCCAGGAATCACCTGAGCCCTTGGATCCAAAGAGAGAATTTGAACGGCCATGATTTGGTCAAAAACCCAAATTTTTGCCTGACACGGCCTGTGACACGCCCGTGTCACAGGCCGTGTACCCTTAAGCGGCACACGCTGTATTGAACCGACTGAACAACACGGCCATCGACACGCCCGTGTCGAACCTGACACGCCCGTGTCAATCCTGAGACACGCCCGTGTCGATCCTGCCTCAACGAGCTACAACCAGTACACGGGTAGGCACACGGTATCGGACACGCCCGTGTCCGACCTGACACGCCCGTGTTCACTGCCGTGTTCACGGCCGTGTACTTTTCTGACTCGAATAGGCTATTTCGAAATTTAATTGCGCGACACGCCCTGTGACACGCCCGTGTCCATGGCCGTGTCCCGGGCTCGACCATCGTCGACTATCGAGCGTCGACCAACCTGAACACGCCCTGGGACACGCCCGTATCCCAGGCCGTGTATCCCCGACACGCCCTGGGACACGCCCGTGTCCCAGGCCGTGTAAAATTTCCTGTACCTCAAAACTCATTTTGAGTCTTTTGGGTCTTTTTGGGGTGTTACAACCCTCCCCCCCTTAACAAAATTTCGTCCAGAAGTTTGCACGGTAAGGAAACAAGAACCAGCAAAGCTATAACTATGTTATAACAAAAAGTACACGGTCAACAGTTTATACAAATAACTCGGGAAACTCAGCTCGCATGGTCTGCTCTTGCTCCCTTGTTAGCTCTTCACGGCCACAATTGTCCCATCGGACCTTGACCATCCCGATCACTTTGTTCCGCAACTGTTTCTCGGCTCGATCCTCGATCCGAATGGGTCTAACCCTCGTCGTTAGCCCATACTCGACTGGTACCCGATCATTCTCCACTACTTGAGCTGGATCCTTTACCGCCTTACGAAGGACTGAGATGTGAAATACATCATGTAATCTACCCAAGTCTGCTGAAAGTGCTAGTCGATAAGCAGCTTCCCCAATTCGCTCCACCACCTCAAATGGACCAAGATACCTCGGACTTAGCTTTTTCAAACGCCGAATCCTGGACACACCTTTGAATGGTTTGATCTTCAAATATACCCAATCACCCACCGCGAATTCCACGTTCCGGTGTTTGGCATTGTAGTACTTTGCTTGACGATCTTGGGCTATCAATAGCCTCTCCCGAATAGAGCGTATGAGCGAGGTAGCCTCTTCGACTTCCTTTTTCCCACTCAGCTTAGATTCGCCTGCTTCTGCCCAAGCTAACGGTGTACGGCATTTTCGACCATATAAAGCTTCAAATGGTGCCATACCAATACTCGCTTGGTAGCTATTATTATAGGCAAATTCGACAAGAAATATATAATCTTCCCATCTCTTACCAAAGTCTAGGGCGCACATGCGGAGCATATCCTCCATCGTCCTGTTGGTTCGTTCAGTCTGGCCATCCGTTTGGGGATGAAAGGCCGTACTAAACGCTAACTTTGTACCCAACATTTGATGAACGAGTCGCCAATCATTCGAAGTGAACCGCCCATCACGGTCACTAACGATGCTCCGAGGAACACCGTGCAGTCGAACAACCTGCTCCACATAAAGCTTGGCCAATGTTTCCACTGAATCGTCTCTTCTGTTTGGAAGGAAGTGCGCCACTTTTGTAAACCGGTCCACAATCACCCAGATTGAATCATGACCGCATTGAGATCTCGGCAACCCATGCACGAAATCCATCGAAATATCATCGAACTTCCACTCCGGAATAGGTAACGACTTCAGGAAACCGCCAGGCTTCTGGCATTCTGCTTTCACCAACGCACAGGTGTTGCATTCAGCCACATAACGTGCGACATCTTTCTTTAATCCGGGCCACCAGAACAGCTTTTTCATATCTCTGTACATCTTTGTGCTCCCTGGGTGAACTGAGTACTTTGCAAAGTGAGCTTCGTACATCAACTCTTCCCTCAATTTACCCACACTCGGGACGCACACTCGACCATTTCTTCTTAACAATCCGTTATCCCAAGAGAATTGGTCATCCGGCCCATCTTTTGCATAGCGCTGGAGGCTTTCATCAAGCTCTGTTGCTCGCCGAACTCTGTCCGTAAGGTCATATTGCACCTCCATCCAGTTCAAACATGCATCGGTTGACGCACCCTTGTCAACACACGATATCTCCATTGCTTCCAATTCCTGGATTAAATGCTGATCATGCCTCTGCAACCAGCTTGCCCGTACCGGAGTCTTTCGACTCAAAGCATCAGCGACCACATTTCCCTTCCCGGGAGTATAGTGAATCTCGAAGGTGTAGTCCCCAAGGAACTCCATCCATCTTCGTTGTCGCATATTCAGATCCTTCTGATCCAACAAATACTTTAGGCTTTTGTGATCTGTATAGATATCCACTTTAACGCCATATAGATAGTGCCGCCACAACTTGAGCGCAAAGATTACTGCCGCCAACTCCAAATCATGGACGGGGTAATTCCGCTCATGCACTTTCAACTGGCGCGAGCCATAAGCAATCACTTTACCAAACTGCAGAAGAACGCAGCCTAAGCCGCTCCCGGAAGCATCACTATAGATCTCATACCCATCGGTACCACATGGCGATGTCAACACAGGCGCCGTGGTCAAACGACTCTTCAAGTCTTCAAAAGCTCGCGCGCACTCCGGCGTCCAAATGAACTTTTGATCTTTTCTCGTCAGCGTGGTCAGAGGTAAAGCAATCCGTGAGAAGTTTTCCACAAACCGTCTATAGTAGCCCGCAAGTCCAAGGAAGCTCCTGACCTCGGCCACTGAAGACATCACTGGCCAATCTCGGATGGCACTTATCTTCAACGGATCCACCGCGATACCCTCTCCGCTTACCACATGGCCTAAAAAGGCTACTGAAGAGAGCCAGAACTCACACTTTGAGAACTTGGCAAAAAGCTTATTCCTCCTCAGGGTATGCAAGACCAACCGCAAATGGTTTGCGTGATCCTCTTCCGACTGAGAGTATACTAAGATGTCATCGATAAACACAATAACAAACAAATCCAAGTACTCTCGGAACGTTCGATGCATTAGGTCCATAAATACCGAAGGCGCATTACATAGGCCAAACGACATTACCGTGAACTCATAATGACCGTAGCGTGTTCCAAATGCCGTCTTGGGAATGTCACCTTCCCTAATCCGCAGCTGATAATATCCCGATTTCAAATCCAATTTGGAATAGACCGTTGATCCTGCCAGCTGATCAAAGAGGTCATCAATACGCGGGATCGGATATTTGTTTTTCTCCGTCAGCTTATTCAATTCGCGGTAGTCAATACACAACCGTAAGCTACCGTCTTTCTTTTTCACAAATAGAACAGGCGCGCTCCAAGGTGACATACTTGGGCGTATATAACCCTGCTCCAACAACTCTTTCAATTGGACTTTCAACTCAGCCATCTCTTTTGGCGCAATGCGATATGGAGAGCGGGCCACAGGTTTCGCACCTGGCACCAACTCAATAGAGAAGTCAATCTCCCGCTGGGGTGGTAACCCAGGAAGATCTTTAGGAAACACATCGGCAAACTCTGACACAACTAGTACTTCACCGACACTGGCCTTTGGCTCAACAGCCTGAATTAGCGTGAAGAATAACTCCGCGCCCTTCCGAACAGCATTGACGACTTGGAGTGCAGACAACAGAGTCCCGCCAACTCCTCGCATACCAGCGAACTTCGTCACAAGCCCGGTATTCTGGCCCAGTGTAATCTCCTTGGAGTTGCAATCAATAAAGGCACGCTGCTCCGAGAGCCAGTCCATACCAAAGATCACATCAAACTCCGACAACGGTAGCATAGCTGCACTCAAACCGAAATCCCGACTTCCTATTTGCACAACCACATCGCAAGCCCTATCCGCAAGCATCATACAGCCATTCGGCAATAGCACCCTTGTACTATCCACCGTCACATGACTTGGTGCCCCAATGCGAGATACGAAATCCTCAGACAGGAAAGAATGCGAAGCACCCGTATCAAACAGGGCTCTCGCCAAATTATTCCGAATCAGGACAAAGCCTGCAGCACACACACATGCACAAGCTATACATAACCAAAAACCATAGCACATAAGCAAGTAAACTAACTCAACTCGTACCTGTGACGACGTCACTTTGCTTAATCGCTTCCTGTTGGCCAAGCTGATATATTCGGGGCTGTGCCTGAGACGCAGAGGAATCAACCACCGCTTTACGCTGATCTCAGCATACAACGCACCCGCCTTCTTATCCCCTTTGGGCTGAACAACCCGACAGTCACGAGCTATATGCCCCACCCTGCCACAGTTATAGCATGTACGAGAATCCGGCCTTGATGTCGCTCCCGACACAACGGTCGAAGTCACTTGCCCAGACGGCTTGGACCTCTTGCCCCCTTTCTTCTGGTAAAACGATTTGCTCGGGCGAGGTGCTTGAACCTCTGGCTTTAACACAACTAAGCCCTTGCTCCCTTGCACCCGCCGCATGTCCTTCTCCAACGCACACGCAGTATCAACCAACGCCTGAAACCCTTGGCTCACTGAACTCGAAAGCAGGAATCGCAACTCATCCCGCAATCCTTCATAGAACCGATTCGTTTTCCTTTGGTCATCCGCGAAGATTGTACCCGCATAGCGTCCCAACCTGGTAAACTCATGCAAGTAGATATCCACACTATCTTCCCCTTGCTTTAACCGTTGGAACTCATTTTCCATAGCAATGCGTTGCGCCGCTGGGACATGTTTTGCCAGAAATATTCGAGAGAACTCCTCAATCGACACTTGTGTTAATTGCCTGCCCGCCAAATGGTGTAACTCAACCTCGTCCCACCACAACCGCGCCTCTCCTTCAAGCATGAAGGTGGCCAAGGTGACCTTTAGAGTTTCCTCCGCCCTAATCGCTGTCATTATCCTCTTGACACGCGATAACCAATCTTCCGCCTGCGTTGGGGATCCCATTCCCGCAAACGTAGGAGGACTGAAGCTCATGAATTTCTTCAACTGTCGGTCAACTGCTCGTGGATCTACAGCCTCAATCGGCTCGGGTCTTACAACAACACGAACTGGCTCGACTGCCGGCTGCGCTTGCCCGGTCGGCTGAATCATGGCAAATAGAGCCTCAGCAACTAAACGAACAGTTTCCACAGATGGAGAAGGTGTGGGCACCTCAGCTGGTGCCGCACTCTCATCAGAACGCTGGGGCTCAGACTGCCCAGCACCACTACGCGTCACCTATAGGTGGACAAGACACACATTAGCGAACATATGCAAGCAAAACAACACAAAAGGAACGCGCAGATTCCTCAAACAAGATTTTGTACATTCCTTAGTGGACATTCCAGAGTTCATTAGCGTTGCAGCAGGGCGCATAAACACGCGCTCGCCACCCCATAAAAGAATTCGTCCACGAATTCGATAGAGGAAGACCGAACGAAGCTGATACCAAAATATAACGACCCCATCCGTTAGATGACGTATAATAGAAGGTCCGGCCGGGGCCCCACACTATATGCCACAAACAGACGGTGAGGTCACAGGATAATACCAAACCAACCACGAATCCTAACTCAGAGCATTCTAGCGGAAGCTTTAAGTAATAATTTGAACTCTAACCAGGAATGTCCAATATATAAACCACCTTTATATATATAACGGAATGTACCCAAACACATAGAGTTTGGCCTTAAGGCCTTACAGTTCCTCTTTTTACAACATGATTTACAAACCTCGGCGCGCAGGCCGGCCATACATGAGTAAAAACAAAAACATTCTCTTAGCCTTCAAGGGCTAGCCACAGCAGCAGCAGCAACAGCAGTAGGGCTTCAGCCCTTCACTTACCACTTGGCTCGCCAGCACCTGCACGGGAACAATCCACCCAACCGGTGGCAAACAATGCAATGGTCAGCATTCAGCTGACCCAATTATAACAATCTTACCCCTTTCTCGGGGCATTAGCATTCTTTCCCTGCAAAGCATGGCATCATATAGCAACTATGTGCGCGCAGGCACATTCAAGCCATCACAACTATCGGCCACACGGCCCGACAGTCCATGCACTCAGGGCACATTTTCGGTGTACCGGAATACCAGGGTCAACACCACCATCTACACGGTATTTGAGCATTCTAGTCTTTCCGGCGCGCGGGCCTAAGACTCTCATTAGGCGCTCCAACAAAACCTATAACCAGGCTTCCAAGTCGGACGGACCTAACGCAGGTACGGATCAGCCACCCCCCGTTGCTCAAGTCGCTGTGCCACCTCGAATACGGAAGTATCCATGGCTATTTATAGGCGCGGGTCGGTTTCACCTTTCCTGTTCGGCAATCTGCCTTTTCACTGGGTTGCAGCCCAACGACTCAACCGCTCATAAAGTGGCAACTCACGGCCACAAGAGTTGCATCCAACCCTCTTCATTTCCTGGACATCGTCCAGTACTTCCTGCCGCACCAAGCAACAGGTAGGAACAAGGCATCACAAGCCATAATCACGGAGCCTTCTCCGATATGCAAACAAGCATCACCAATCCAGACCACGTCCAGATGGGCTTCACACAGCATGCCTAGAGCCGTACTCCAATTCCGGCCTCTAACAAGGGGGACTTCACATATCTACCCCAAGGGACACCACAACCCACGGCACACTCGCGGGGAAGGGTTTTCCCTATGCAATGCAGAAAAGAAGGACTTCACATGTCCAAGAAGGGAGATCGTTACCCTTGTCGATCTCTTGGGAGCCATCGAAAACTAGCCGGTGAGAAAGAACCGCAGCAGCCTCGCCTTCACAACGCCGGCTTCGGATCACGAATCGGACCACGGGAACTCCGCCGGTGGCTTGATCTCCTCCTCCTTCTTCTTCCTCCTCTCTCTTTCTCTCTTCCTTAAGCAAAAATGAAGAATGACTCCTTCATCATTCCTTCACGAATTTAATCCAGCCAGGAATCACCCGAGCCCTTGGATCCAAAGAGAGAATCTGAACGGCCACGATTTGGTCAAAAACCCAAATTTTTGCCTGACACGGCCTGTGACATGCCCGTGTCACAGGCCGTGTACCCTTAAGCGGCACACGCTGTATTGAACCGACTGAACAACACGGCCATCGACACGCCCGTGTCGAACCTGACATGCCCGTGTCAATCCTGAGACACGCCCGTGTCGATCCTGCCTCAACGAGCTGCAACCAGTACACGGGTAGGCACACTGTATCGGACACGCCCGTGTCCGACCTGACACGCCCGTGTTCACTGCCGTGTTCACGGCCGTGTACTTTTCTGACTCGAATAGGCTATTTCGAAATTTAATTGCGCGACACGCCCTGGGACACGCCCGTGTCCATGGCCGTGTCCCGGGCTCGACCATCGTCGACTATCGAGCGTCGACCAACCTGAACACGCCCTGGGACACGCCCGTGTCCCAGGCCGTGTATCCCCGACACGCCCTGGGACACGCCCGTATCCCAGGCCGTGTAAAATTTCCTGTACCTCAAAACTCATTTTGAGTCTTTTGGGTCTTTTTGGGGTGTTACACAACACAACATAAGAAGTAGAAGAACACCACTAGAGAATTCTTCAACAAGAACAGGGAAAACCCTTACGAAGGCAGATCAAGAGCTGTCTGCAAAAAAGATTTAGAATTCATTCTGAATTAGAGGAAGAAGCTGACTGAAGATCATCTTCTACATCAAGTGAAGATCCACCTTATTTTATTCTATCAAGAAGCTTTGAAAAGCTAAGTCATGTTGGATCAGAAGGGTCAGTTCATTCAAGAAGTGATCAATAAGGCTATACCAATAGAGAAATCTAGCTGGTGAATTTTCTGTATCTTTATATCATTCAATTTCTTGTAGGATCTATTGTTAGATCTGAGTTATAAGCCTGAAATTATAAAGGCTGAGGTAGGGCTGAGAGCCTGAGGTGTAGGACTTGTGGAAAGTCTGAGTTGTAAGCCTAGTGATAAAGGCTGAGGTAGGGCTGAGGCCTGAGGTAGGATTCTTGGGAAGAATTTGAGGAAGGACTTATTTAATTCTGAGCTGTAGGAGCCATTCTGGTTCTGAATTGTAAGATCTGCGGATCCGAGCCAGTGGAAGGAAGTTAGGCTAAATCCAGCTATCTACTGGATAGGCGAAGGGGGAAAGTGGATGTACCCATACCTTGGGGAACCACTATAAATCTGGTGTATACTATGCTGTAATTTGTGGTCTGTGTTTTACAAGTTTTGTTTAAATTGCCTAAAGTATTAAAGGAAAAATTAGAACCTATTCACCCCCCCCCCCCTCTAGGTGTTTAGGCTCTTGAAATCAAGTCTTTCACAAACAATTTTAGTAGAAGCTTGTTTAACAGGTTTAGAACCATACCTTTCCTCTTTAGAGGTTTTCTTCTTTCCCTTGTAGTAGTCATCCTTGGAGTAAGAAGAAGATGATGGCCTGCTCCTCCAGTTCTTTTTCTTCAGGAACCTCTGGAATTGCCTAGAAAAGGTAGCAAAATCCTCATCAGAGTTATGGCAATCTGATGTGCTTGTGTCTAAACTTTTTGAATCAGTATCAGCAACTTTTCTAGGAGGAGAAGGAGTCTTTCTACCCCCCTTCCTTATAGCTTAAACTTTGAAAGCCACAGACTTATCTTTGGCAAAAGACCTGCTGCTCTTCTCCTCTTCCTTTCTGGCAATTAGCTTATTTCATAAGGCAGCAATTTTCCAAACAAGGTTAGTGGAGGAGTATCTGCAAGTCTAGCCACTTCTCTGATGGCACAGACCTTTGTATCCTAGTCCTTGGTTAATGATCTGAGAAACTTATCATTCAGTTCATAAGTATTGAAGACTCTTCCATAAGTCATCAGCTCATTGACAATTCTGAAGAACTTTTCATAGCATATAGCAATACTATCTGTCTTGGCTTATCTAAAGCTTTCATACTCTTGATTGAGCATGGACTTCCTATCCTCTCTTACTTCTTCTGTCCCCTCCATGTAGACAATAAAAGTGTCCTACATTTTCTTTGAGGTTATGCAGTGGACCAAATTCTGAAAGGTAGCATCATCTATGACACTAATAATTATGTTATGTTCCCTCTTGTCCAAAGTTACTAAGATGATCTCATCTTTTGTCATCTCAGAATAACTCTTTGGAGTCTGTAGATTTGTATCAAGATCTGATGCCTTCATTGAGATGAAAGGACCTTCTAGAACTGTGATGTAGATTCTAGGATCAGATTCTTCCATGAATAATCTGACCCTCTCTTTCTATATTCCAAATGTTTCTTCTCTACAAATGGAATGTTTCATGGAACCAAGTTTTTTGTGATTTTCACCTAAACCCATCTTAGCTATCTTATTACTACCTTGGAGATATACTCAGACTATTAAGTCTAATTTTGAGCTATCTCCCTCTGATACCACTTGAAGGAATTGGTTTCAAGAATGTCTAAACACCTAGAGGGGGGGGGGGTGAATAGGTTCAATAACAATCCACTTAGGCAGTTAATAAACTAATCACAGCATAGCTATAAATTCTATAGCTACCACAACACATAATAATCCAATCACAGCATACACACAGATTTATAGTGGTTTCCCAAATGATGGGTACATCCACTTTCCCCCTTTGCCTATCTAACAGTACACTAGATTCGGTCAAACTTCCTTCCACCTTCTCAGATCCTCAGTTCTTACAATTCAGAACCCAAATTGGTTCCTACAGCTCAGACTTCAACAAGTCCTACAACTCAGGTTCTTCCCAAGAACCTTATCTCAGAGTGAATCCACACTCCTACAACTCAGACAATCAAGCCCTACCTCAGCCCTTATCACCAGTCCTACAACTCAGAGAACTTAATCTCGTACCTCAGGCAAATAACCCTACCTCGGCCTTTATAGTTACAGGCTTACAACTCAGAGATTGAAATCTCTTACACTCAGATCTAAAAATAGATCTTATAGAAAATTGATTAAAGAGTTTATTTCTTCCTTTACCCAGATAGAGAGAGAGAGAGAGGTGAGGGAATCTTGATTAGATCTTGATGGATCTGCTTTCTCCTGACCTTTGTTGTAATGAATCTGATTCAACCTTACTTAGCTTATTCAAAGCTTCTTGAAAGAGAGAACCTAGGTTGAATTTTCTTAAGAAGTTGGTGTAGATCCAGCTTCTTCCTCCTTGCAGAATCAAATCTGCAAATATTGACAGATCTGATGAGATACTGTCTACTTCTCTTATTTTGAATCAGAATCTTCTTGTTGCATAGAATTCTGTGGATTCTTCTTGGAGTGATTTCTCCTTCTTCTTATTTTTCCCTTTTTTCTCTTCTCTTTTTCATGCTGTGATAGATCAGCTCTTTTTATAGATCTCGTCAGAGGCAACCGGCTGATCCGGTAGTTAACTGACATCAGACAGTTTTGACATAATTGACAACCTTAACGATTTTTACAGATGTCAAGTCTTCAGTCTTGAGATCTGGCACTTAGAGTTATTTAACTCAGCTGAATGTGTCGAGACATAAATATAGAATGTGTCGACACAGCTTCTATATATGTTAACCCAAGTCATGGATATCGACATAGTTGCTTATTTATAACTAACAGTACAACAAGGTCTAATTGTGTCGTCACAAGTTATTAGGGTCGACACATTTCATGTCGACTTAAACTCCGTGTGTCGACACAATTCCTGTGTGTCGACACAGTTGATGTCGACTTGAACTCTGGGTGTCGACACAATTGATGTCGACTTAAACTCTAGGTGTCGACACAGTTTATGTCGACTTAAACTCTGGGTGTCCACACAAGTCCTGTGTGTCAACACAGACTTGCTTCTTGTCTCGACACAGCTCCTTTAAAGGTGTCGACACTAAATAAGTGTCTCGAAACTTTTTTACTTAAAATAATTTCTACAATCTTTAGCCTGCACAAGTAAACTCAAAATGCCATCAAATACAAACTGACTTATATCATTGAGTTATGTGAGGCTTCTCCAAATTTGGTACACAATTTTCAATGTACCCAACATGGACTCAAGTGTCCAGCAGAGGGAATGATAGTGAAGCTCCTGTTAAGGGGGAGCAAGCGCAGCACCTGCAGAAATGATGATAGGAAATGCTCCTATTAAGGGGGAGCGTGTCTAGCACTTGCTAGAATAGGATCAGTCTCCTGTTGAGAAGGAACAAACAGTTATTATAGTGGATCAAATACCTTCACTACTGATCAGTTTGTCCTAAGGATAATGCACAAACTAAGGGGGAGATTATTTATGACATAGTTATAATCTTCTCTGAGTTTGAGATGGACTGCTGCTGTTGAGAAAATAGTGTTGTTGTAGGAGAAGAGGAATTGCTAATAGCTAGCTCATGTGGATCATTGGACCACTCAAGTGTCAAGGGGCTGCACTTCTTCCCAGGTCTGATATTGTCAATCTTATTGTTTGAAGAGGAGGAAGGTTTGCTATCCATCGCTTCCTCTTCATCATCTTCTTGAATTACCTTGAGAAGGCAACAAATTAACCATCAGATATATTGATGTCAGATGTGTTAGACTCAAAACTAGGGCTGAAAACCCGATTCTTTTCTTTTTCTTCTTCATCGTGAAAATTTCCGCCTCTTCCATCTTCTTCCTTTTTCCATATCCATTTGAGAGGTGGTGTTAGAAGAATGCCGGAGATTTTGGAGATCACATTGTCGGGGTCACGTAGATTAGCAGTCAGCCTTCATCCCAGTTTCCATAGCCGGTGACAAGATCGTCGAAGACTAGAATGTCTACCATGAAGTATATAAGAGGATGATTTAGTTGAGGGGGAGCAAGTCCAGCACTTGCAAAGGCATATTCAAGTGATTCAACTGCTGCTAGAGTGGCTTATCTGTACTCAAAAAGGGAGAGCAAATAATCTAAACCTCCCTGCAGAAGTCAAAAGGGCGGAGGAGATTATGAATCTGGTATTAGATTATAATAGAAGGAGAAGGATACAAGTGGTATCAGAACTACGAGAAGGTTATGATCAAATTGATCTTGACCAGGTAGCAGCAATTAAGGGGGAGCAAGTTTGCCTTGCAGGCAAGAAGGTGCGGTAACTATAACTTCTCTTGTTATATATTTTCCAAGTTGATATATATCTACATAAGTTACTGTATGTCATTGAATCATTTGATTGAGGGTTTTGATTTCTTTAAATAGGGGGAGATTGTTGGGTCCATTGCCCATAATGTTTTAGATTTGAAGAATTCAATCATATCAATGCCATACACAAAGTTGTATTTGATGTATTCTTAAGTTCATGCATGTAGGATAGTCCTTATAACATTTATAGGACAAGTATTCTAAGTTTATGATAGGTGGATACAAAGATAGATGTTGGACAAGTAGGAATTTGCCTAAGTCCACAGGAGGTTAGTGAAGCTTACTCACTTAATGTAAGTTGCAGGAAATCGGTCAAGTCTACAAGCGTTGAGTGAAGTATACTCACACAATGACAGATGCATGGGAAGATGCTGGATAGGCTTGAAATCGCCTAAGTCTACAAGCGTTGAGTGTTGTCTACTCACTCAATTTTAGGTGAGTAAAATCGTTGACAATAGCTTAGACAGTCATACCAAACATTTGGCATGCTAAAAATATGGCTAAGTCCACATGCGTTAAGTGAAGTATACTCACTCAATGACATACAGCTAAAGGTTGTGAGATAGGGAAAGCCTAAAAAGAAACAATAAGAATGTGGCAAAGTACACAGGCTTTGAGTGAAGTGTACTCGCTCAACACCATACAACTAAAGGCTGTGATATAGGCAAATCCTAAGAAGAAATAGTAAGAATGTGGCTAAGTCCATAGGCATTGAGTGAAGTCCACTCACTCAATGCTATATCATCAAAATTGTTGAGTATTGCTCAGTCAGTCAAAGCCACAAAAAATTTGTATAGTTTTTTTTTCACTAAGTCCACAGGCATTGAGAGAGGCAAGCTCACTCAACGCCATAAGATAAAAAGTGTTGACTGAACCTTTGTCAGTCAATGATAGTGTTTCCAAACACAAGATTTTGTCTAAGGAGAAAAGCGTTGAGTGAAGTCTACTCACTCAATGCTATGTCAATATAGTTGACAGATGCTGAAAGCATTGAGTAAAGAAGCAACACTCAATGCTTCCCAAGAAGGAAAAATGGCTAAGTCCAAAAGCGTTGAGTGAAGGTTTATCACTCAATGCCAAGTGACTAGAATCATTTCTAAGTGATATGTCATTGAGTGAAGCGTACTCACTCAACGCTAAGAGACAAAAAGTTTGTCCAAGGAAAAAAGTGTCGAGTGGACTCAACGCTCTCAACGCTTAGAGACAGAAAGATTTTTCTAAGTGTTTTGGCGTTGAGTGAAGGTTGCTCACTCAACGCCTAATGACAGAAAATATTTTCTAAGTGTTTTGCGTTGAGTGAAGGTTGCTCACTCAACGCCTAGTGGCAGAATGATTGGCTAAGGACAAAAGCGTTGAATGAAGCCTCTTCACTCAACGCCTGAGATAGACAGAATTTTGTCTAAGTGTTTTGGCATTGAGTGATGATTACTCGCTCAACGAATATACTACTGATGCTTGATTTTGGCTAAGTCCACAGATGGTGACATCAACAAAGTCAATAAGTCAACGAAATTCAAATTTGTTGTGGGAAAGCTATAGTATACGACAATTATAGCTGTGTGCCTAAAGTACTGTAATTAATGGAAAAGCAAAGTTGCAGCTATCAATTCCAGTGGGGGCTACAAGTCAAAATAGTCGTTGAATCGACAAAATAAAAAAGGCAAGAATGACCAAGGAGAGATTAGCTTATTGGAAAAAGACTGCTGGCCCTCATGTTTTTCCTTTCCATTATTGCAGAGGCTGAAGAACGAAGTTCAAATCAGTAGGTCTTAAAGCTCAGCATAAAAGTTAGTTGTTGTCTTCTTCATCGACATCAGCAAGTTGAGAGTTAATCTATAAGAAAAGGGAAGCAGCCAAGGGAGAAACCCTAGCTACAGGATCTGAAGATCTAAAGCAAGTTAGCTTGTGCCATTTACACCTGCACCAGCAAGTTCTGAAAGCCTTCTTTCTGAAGGAGAAGAAGAAGCAGCTAAGGCCTAAGGCAAGCTGCAGCAACAGGAAGGTCTTCAAGTTAGTTGTTGATATCTCCATCTTCAACAACAAATAGCTGGTGCCATCTTCATCTGCACCAGTAAGCTAGCTCAGAGTGTTTCTCTGAGAGAGAGGTAGCAGTAAGGGCCGACCCTTACTGCAGGTACTTCACAAATCCAGCCAATCATTTCTAAAGAACATTCTCTAGAGGCTGTGAAGAAGAAATTAGGGTTGAATCTCCTCAGCCTAGAAAATAAAGAAGAAGCAGAGCAGATCTGCAAGTTGCTTCCAGCATAAGCCAAAGCAAGATCTACTTCCTTATTGTTATGAAGAAGTAAGGGCTCGGATTCTCTCAGCTCAAGTAGTAGCAGAACTAGCAGCAGTCACTTCTCAGTTCCAGCAAGAAAAATCCCTGGTGTTGAGAAGAAGAAGTTAGGGCTGAGTATATCTCAGTTCAAGTAAAAATAGTCTCAGGAAATATATTCTTGGAGACAAAGTTAAGCTGAGTTTATCTCAGTCCAGAGAGATTGGCACAGAGAAATATCTCTTGTGTCAAGACAAACTCACCAACCTATTTCCACCTTGTAGGATCCTTCTTGATCAAAGTGGTAGGAGCAAATTTTCTCTGAGGTAGGATCCAAGTTTAGATCTGAGTTGTAGGGCAGATTTGCCTGAGGTAGGATAATATTGAGAATCTGAGAGTACGACTTTATCCTGAGTTGTAGGATTCACTTGTGAATCTGAGGTAGGATCCTGCTTGGATATAAGGTAGGTGATCATTTGATCATTGAGTTTTTGGGCTTACAGCCTGAGGTAGGTGAGTCATTAAGTTGTAGGGAACTTGTGCTTGAGCTGTAGGATCCTTTAAATCTGAGGTAGGGTTTAACAGCCCGAGGTAGGAGAGTATTTTTCTCTGAGGTAGCATCCCTTGTGGATCTGAGGTAGGGCTGTCATCCCAGCCTGAGTTGTAGGGCTTAACATCCTGAGGTAGGTAATCTTTTGATCATTGAGTTGTAGGGCCTTGTACCTGAGTTGTAGGTCTTAGAGGAGACCAAGTGGTCCTGCGGGATCGTGTTGTAAGATTCTTGACCTAGGATTGGAGAAGTGACTTGTCTAACTATAAGTTATAAGGTGGGAGGGAAAGTGGATGTACCCATAATTTGGGGAACCACTATATATCTTTTGTATTGTTTATTTTATTGTAGGTTATGTGTGTCTTGAAAGCAAATTACTAATCACTCACATAACATCTAAAGGAAAGAAAACTAAAGATAGTCACAAGAGACTAAGAAACCTATTCACACCCCTAGGTTATTTAGCTATTCTTGAAAAAAAGACTTTCCGTAGGCACACAGAATGAACAAGAATGTTTGTGTAGTGGAATGGAGAGTGTTGGTGGAATCGGCACAACCTCATATACATAAGAACAACAATGATTTCAAATACATGAAAATTAACATTAATAATAAGTGTTAAGGTATGCACATCATCCTTAAGATGGAGAAAAAAGCTATAAGCATCAAAACAAGCGGAGAGATGTGAGAGATACTACAACATTTGAAGGCTCATTGAGATTCATAATAAGAATATCCTGGTTGTTAATCTTCTTCCTAACTTGCTCCACAACTATGTTTGGCGTCCAGAAAAGCCCTCACCATCTTTCTATATTCATGTCTTCTCTTTCTCACAATCCAGTCTTCACTGATGCAAATCTCTCCTTGCTTAGTGATGATAGTAGAGCTATAATCTCCTCCTTGAAATCTCTTTGATGATGGAGGCATCCTAGGGAAAAATCCCTATGAGATGGAGTAAGAAGAAGGAAACGAAGCACTACCCTAGAGTTTGCGACGAAAGGATTTTACGGATTCAAGATTGTATAAATAGGGAAAAACCTACAGCTTAAATAAAAACCATGTTAGAAAAAAGGCACATACTGTCGAACACACTACCGTACATGAATCATGCGATAATAATCGCGTAGGAAACACCCAACTAGGCACAAAAAGAGCCCGTACGTTTTCACTGACACAAGGGCGAACTGGCCGTGCGAGAACAAATTTCACGGGTAAAGACATAGTGCTTATAACTTGGCCAAACAGAGCAGATCATGCGATTTCTTTCTTGCATGACTGAATCCAACCATGCGTGAAGAAAATGCACGGGTAACTAATTCATGAAATTTTTAGACCAAAAGATGAGCTCGTGCGATTTTACTCATGCATGGTCAAAACCCACCGTGCACAAACAAAATGCACTAGCTGGGGCAGATCACCATGATTTGGCACTGCAAGAAATGCACGGTTGCAGAGATCATGTGTCAAGGAAATGCATGATTGTGTAATTTCTACATGATAGAAATCAACAAGGACGGGGATTTGCTACCTGTATAATAAAAAGACTAGCTTGGGTACATGCATTCAACACACAGAACAATAGGAAAACAATAAAAAAGATACGAGGAGAACCATGTACGTACCCCGAGAAGAATAGTGTGTAATTGCACACCACAACGAGCCAAAAAGTGCACTTTGTGTGAGAATTTAAACAAGTGAAATAATAGCAATAAGTATCTAATAGTGAAGTGCAAGTGAGTGAAATACAACCCAGATGAGTTCTAAAAAACCTAAAAATATCGCACTCATCACACCCCCAGACTTAATCGCTTGCTCATCTCGAGCAAACCATCCCTCATGTGGAAAAGAAAAAGACATAGATTACATTGAAATTGAAAAGCGGAGTACCATGCGAAGTCACATGCTCGTGCTCATAAAAATATGGTAGAAAGAATTTTTAATTCAACAAAACATTTTATAATTTTCTAAGAGAGTATCTATATATTATTACTACTCAAAAATGGAATCACGGTGAATCATCTGGTCATGCGTATAGAAAAAGCAGATTTATCACCGAGGTGAGCATTGCCAAAATTTGATGGCCCAGGACAGCCTCAAAATAAATCCATCAATGTGGGTGACCATAAGCTTACCCGTCGGCACTCTCTCCACGAAACTAGTTTGGTTCAATGCGTGAATCAGTGGGATTTTAGGTTATAGATAGGGTTTGGCTTAAGGTAGGGTACACATGGATAAACATGAAGGCTATGCACCAATAGGTAAAATTTCGGATTAATATTTTCACCAAATTCTATGAACTATAGGCCAGAGCACATATCGTTCATAGTGATAATTTATTATTGTTAGTAGTCTAAATCACCTAGAGGGGGTGAATAAGTGAAATTGTACTGAACTAATTCTTTTTTGATTTTAGCTATTATAAGCAATATAAAACACAATCAACAAGCACATATTATCACACAGTTATCTATAGTGGTTCCCCAAGGTTTTGGTATATCAACTTTCCCCCTACACCTATCTAGGTGTGAGCTAGACTCAGAAAATGCTTCCAAAACTTAGCTCCTCGGAGCTTACAACATAGATCTCTCAGGATCTCTCAGGTCTCGTCCAAGACCCTACCTCAGGCACAAAGTCCCTATAACTCTGACTTATCATGAAGTCTTACCCTCAGGCACAAAATCCATATAACTTAGAGTCCTCCCACACTTACAGCACAGAAACCCAATAGGTTTTCTACCTCAGACTTATATGAAGTCCTACACTCAGGCATATCACTAAGCCCTATATACCTAGGCTGGGAGCACAACACTACAACTCAGATCTCCTTAGATATCTTACAAAAAAATTTGAAGTAAAGTTTACAGCAAAATACTAAAATAATTAGACCTTGAATCTTCAGAGTCTTCTCGTACTCTTGCTATGAAATTAAGTTTCAAGAAGGAGCCCCTGAAGCAGTTATCTTTAGGTAGAACAGATTTGGGGCTTTCCTTCTTGATCTTCTTCTCCAACAAGAAGAAGACCTAGCTTTGAGTCCAGTTTTTTGACTTTTCTTTGCTCTTCGGAAAGTCTTCAGAAAGAACTAGCTTGCTTCAACAGTGCATCGTTTCTTGTTTCAGGATTATTCTTTTCGAGTTATGGGAATGTCATGAGCACAGGTAACGGTACTATTTCATTTCCCTAACATATCCTTTTATACCTTGGCATTCATCAACGGTCTCAGGAAATGTCTTGTAAAAGGTATAGACTAGAATAGTATACTCTGTCCATTCTTTATACGCTAGTGCCAAATATAAAACTCGTCAAACTGTATGGGCTCAACGGTAACATTTAATCCTATCTTCATGATATCGTTGAGCATAATCTTCTTTCTCAACAATATTAACCCTGGCACTGAGAACTCCTCCTTTCTGCATCTTCTCCACGATATCAACTCCAATTTTTTTATGATCTCAATGGTATAGAGGAGAACCATATATAGATCTCAATGATATAGTATTTTATTATCGGAGCTTGCTTTTGAATCTTCTCCACGATTATGCCAATTCCATGGAGAGTCATATACTGATCTCAACGGTACCTACTCTTCTCAGCTCCATACATGTTTTAGATTCAACATAATATAACCTACATAATCATGGAATAGATATGCTATCAAATACGATATGCACTTAACATTGTGATTGTTGCTTCTTCAAATCTTGGAATATTGAGGGCAATATTCCAAAAAATCTTCCCCTATTTGAAGAAGGCAGAACACTTATCAATGATAAGGTGCATTAACCAAAGAAATCATAATATAACAATAGATTCATGTTATCTCAAATAATAAGCAGTAAAATCATAATATAATAATAGAATCATGTTATCATAGATAACTAGTAGTGAACATATAATAAGAATAAATGAAGTAACAAATATAACATCATAGATATATAACTCTATATATATAATCAACCAGAGGATTTGATTGTTTGAATATAAGTCCATTTAAAACTCAACACAGATACAACTCTAGAAAACTCATAGCATTGGGTTCTTGTCAACTGGTTGGTTTGTCGCATTAGTTGAATCTGAACTTTTCCTCTTGTGTGCTTGAGCTTAAGAACCTTCACCTTTTCAGTTTTTCTTCTTTCAGTAGTCCTGGTCTTAATCTCTTGTCTCTTGAAGTAGAGGAAGGGTTTGGGAATATACTTTGATGCGATCCTCCTTTGATTGTTCTTCCTCACTAGATTTTCATTGAAAACTATTTCCCTTAAAGGCTATCTTTCTAAATTTTTGATCCATTCTTCTAAAGGATAAACACAATTATTGTTCTTCGAGAGTTGTTCATGACTTATCAAAGTATTGATGATGATTGTTTGAGAATCATCACTCCAATATTCATGATCAGGATCATCTGCCTGCTTACCTCTTCCTAAGGCCATAATCTCTTCATGCTGCTAATTGAGCATCCTAAGCTATCCTTTCTTGAACTCTGAAATCAAAATTAAAAGATCTGCTGGCTTCTAGTAGAGGTAAGTGGAGAGCAGTCCTGATTCATTGCAGACCCATAGAGCCTGCTCTACAATGATATTCTCCCCTTTTATAGCTTCTTCAGAAATTTTGCTATCCAGTTGAGAGGTGTTGGCCTCAAATCTCATAGACAAAGTTTGAAATATATTCTCATTATCTTTTAGAATAACATCTCTTGATTCCTCAGCTAGCTGCATAACCTGAATTTGATTTGAATACACATATTCCTCAATATGGTCCATAACTTGCCTGATAACCTCATCTATTTGGCTAACATAATTCTTCGTACTGGTAATATCCTGTATAGTCAGCCTCATGCTTTCATCCATTGAGGTTAGGATCTTGGCATTCTAGTGCACAGTAATAGTAGCTTTATCAAACAATTTAGTGATCTGTGCATTTGTATGAGCAATATTACCTTTTAGAGAATCTAAATCATTCATGATATCTTCTTTAACCTTATGAACCTCAGCCAAAATTTCATCTCTCATATTCTTAATAGACTCATCAATATAAGATTTTAAAGTTGATGCTTGCTCCTCTAATAGAGCTTTCATGGAGGTGAGAATGGAGCTTTCTAAAGTACTTGTGGATGGTTGAGTTTGAGTAACTTGAGGTGTTTCTTCAGTAGCTACTTGGATTAGGTTTATCCCTAGGTCCTCTTGACCAGATAACTTAGTATGAGTAGCTGTCTCAGCCTTTGGTGATTTGGGGAAACTCTCTCTCAAAGAAGGGACCTTATATTGAGGCTCCCCCTCAACTTGATCATCATCCCCACTTAGGAATTCTTCTAAGGAATCAAATTTCTCTTCTCCAGCCAACTCTACCTCAGCCAGGGCACTGGAATTCTCTAAAACAGAAGACTCCCCCTCAACTATAGTAACAATTTTCAGGGGTAAACTTGTACCAGCTTCATCAAGATTTACTTGAATGCAAATGTCCTAAAGATTTTCCTCATCTTCACTGGAAGCTGACAGATTAGGATTGTGAATAGGCATACTGTCATCCCTATCCTGGTTTTCTGGTTCAGAATCAGAGTCACTTCCATAACCCCTTTCTTTCCCTTCTTTTTGCTCTTGCCCTGCTTCTCAGCTTGACTTTTGGGTAACACCTTAGTGTATCTCTCCAAGGTCTTTATATCCATCCTCTTCATATAATGGATTTTTTACTCCTTGCTTTTTATTAAAATGCTCAGGGTTAGAATTTATTATATATAGGGAGAGGATTTTGCCTAAGTTTGGAACTTGAAGGTAGCATAGAAGTTTTTGGAATATTACTAAGGCCTAGTTGGTCTTCCTTTTGAAGAATTATTCTTGTTATTAATTCAAACAATGGCTTAGAGATCCTATCATGGGATCCTATCTTGCATAGGATGGATTTCCTAATGATATTTGTAAGCAATTAGCCTCTCTGGTTAAATTACTTTCTTTCTAGAGATCAATATTTCTCACTAGTAAACTCACACCAGTCGAAGGCATCTACTATTTATTGTTTTTAAATCTCCTGGTCCTCATCAATGTTAATAAATGGAAGGTATAGAACCTCATGATGTGCATTCAGCAAGTGTACCTGTCTTTCAAGTAATAAAAAATGGGAGAATATCCCCAAGTATCGATCTCATATTGAATATAGTAAGATGGAGTTATCTATTGAGGAGGACTTGAGAATGAATTCCCCGAGGGTGGATTATGTTGGGGATTTTTGTTAATTTGCGGAAACAAACCAAAATAAACTAAATCAAATACTCCTATACAGTCCGCTATGCACTACTTCACTCAGTGGGATGGATACCATGCAGGCCTCTATGCACTACTTTGATAGGCGGATGGATGAGAAGGCAAAAGAAATAAGGGTCACAAACACCTCGTTGTGAAGCACACAACTATATATTGCTTGTGCATCAAATCAAACATGATGGGATGGAAAATGGTGGCACAACCTCAAACACACACAAGAACACAAAATAAATTCAAAGATATGAATTAAACATTAAAGGACAAAGTTCTAGTGAGCACAATATCATAAAAATGGAGAACTAGTTACACAATCCAAACAAGAAGAGAAAGAGAACAAAGAGTCAACCAAATCCAAAGCCTCATTTAAGATTAAAGGTAGGAATCGTCGGGTTATTAATCCACAACATAACTCGGTCCACAACTATGTCTGGGGTAGAGGAGAGCTGTGACTTTCTCCCAATGGACAATCTTCTTCGTCTTACAACCAGATATTTTCTGGTGAAAACCTTCCTTGCTTGATGATGAGTGTAGGGATAGAATCCCCTTACTTGAATCTTTTTGATGATGGAAGCATCCTAGGGTAAGATCCCTAACACATGGAGGAGGGGATATGAGAGAGGAGCTCTCCCTGCGGTGAAACAATGAAATGAAGTTGTGTAAGACGGAATAATCTAAACCTAGGGCAACCTGCAGCTATATATAGAGAATCTGGGAGAAATTAGCCGTGCACAGTCGATCGTACGGTTATGCGATTGAACCGTGCAATATTTATAAGAGAATCATGCTACAGGCCAAGGCTGCATGCGTGCGATTTTACTTCATGCATGGTTGCGTTAACCGTGCACGAACAAAAACTCTTGGGTAGAGACAGAACTGAGATATTCAGGCCAAACACAAACCTGTGCTATTTTCCTCTCACACGGTTTAAATTAACAATGTGTGAAGAAAATGCACGACCATAAGAAAATTATAAAAGTTTCAGACAAACCAGGCCACTGGTGCAATTTGTTCTCGCACGGTTGAAATCAACCATGCATGACTAAATTGTATGGGTGGAAGTGGGACCTATGATTTTAGCACAAGAGATTGCACGGGCGTGGCGCCCGTATGCGAAGGAGAAATGCGTGATTGTGCGATTCCCCAGAACCCCCAGAATATATTGGGCATTGTAACGCCTGTTGGGAATATTACCCTCATTGTTCCCTAGATTTGAAGAGGCATCATAATCAGTACTAAGAGCATAGTTGTATATGATGTTGTTCAAGCTCATCATGTGCAGGATGTTTCATGGAACAAGTTTAGATAGGTTGTATATGTGATTGTGACAGGTGGTCATAAGGTACTGAAGTGGAGAGACAGAAATCCGTTTAGGTCCACAGGCATTGAGTGAAGCCAATTCACTCAATGCCAGATGCTAAATATGAATGCTTGAAAGGTTGAAAATCGCCTAAGTCCACAGGCATTGAGTAAAGCTAATTCACTTAACGCTAGATGCCAGAAAGCATTGAGTAAGGTATGGACAGTCAAAGCCCAGAAGTCTGCAAAGCGATTTTGTGGCTAAGTCCATGGGCGTTAAGTGAAGGCAATTCACTCAATGCCATATATCAAAAGGCGTCGAGTATAGCTGAGTCTGTCAAAGCGTCAACATTGGCAAGCTGAAAAATCGACTAAGTCCAGAATCATTGAGTGAGGACAACTCACTCAATGCCTGATGAAAGAAGCGTTGAGTCAATCTCAAACAGTTGAAGATTTTATCCAGAAATCTGGCTAAGTCCAAAAGCATTGAGTGAGGATAGCTCAGTAACCGTACTCATCACCTCAGCAAGCTAGCAGACCATAGAAGTGACTAAGTATAAAAGCGTTGAGTGATGAAGCTTCACTCAACGCTGTCAACGCATAGCAGACAAAGAAAGTTGCAGCTAAGTCCATGGGCATTCAGTGATGAAGATTCACTCAACACAATCAACGCCTGGATGTGCAGAAGAATTTGGCCAAGTTCAGAGGCATTGAGTGAAGCCAGTTCACTCAACACACTTAACACCTGATGGTGCAGAGAATTTGACTATGTCCAGATTTGTTGAGTGAAGGCCATTCAATCAATGCCTGGAGTTAAATCTGAGAATTTGGCTAAGTCCATAAATGCGGACGTTAGCCAAAGTCAACAGAGTTCAAATTAGTTACGGGAAAGCTACAAAACATGACAAATAGCGTCGGAGGCCAACTATACGTCTTCTTCCACTAAAGCAAGGTGCAACTGTCAACCACAGGCGGTCCCCACTATTTTTTGGAGCCGTTAATCGATAGAAGATAAAAGGGACAAGATGGACTGAAGGAACTTTAACATTTAGGGTTTTCTCATTTCGAAAACTTGCGGCTAAACATCTTCTTTCTTGCCATTGTTGTCGAGCTTGAAGCTTGAAGTTAAATCAGCTGATCTAAAAGTTCTTTCAAGTTACTGTAGCTAATTGTTTCTGCTGCTGCAAGTTCAGATAAGTATCTTATAAAGAAGGAGCAGAACTTTATGGTTTCTGCAGATCCAGGTTAGCTGTTTGAAGAACACAAGAACTGTCAAATCTTAAGTCTTCTTCAGCAAGATCTGAAACAAGTTTCTAAGTTTCTTCAACACAGGTAGCTTCTTACTGAAGATATTTCTTTTCTGTTACTGTGAAGAAAGTTAGGGCTATTAACTTAGCTCAGGAGGCTTGCACGGAGAAATTTCTCTAGTGTTAAACCAATCACACCAACCAACTACTCTTCCTATAGGATCCTTTTGGACCTAAGTTGTAAGCCTGATTTATAAAGGCTGAGGTTGAATCCCTTTGTGGATCTGAGTGTAGGGCTGTTGAGCCTGAGTTTGTAGGATCCCTGTGTGGATCTGAGTGTAGGGCTTTTGAGCCTGTGTTTGTTGGATCCCTGTAAGGATCTAAGTGTAGGGCTGTTGAGCCTGAGTTTGTAGGATCCTTATGTGGATCTGAGTGTAGGTCCTGTGTGCCTAAGATAGGGCCTTTGGCCTGAGATAGGATCTTAATAGATCTGAACTGTAGGAGAGTTTTACTCTCTTAGTGTAGGGCTAACCTCCATTGCCTGAGTTGTAGGACTTGAGTTCAAGTCTGAGGTAGGTGATCTTTTGATCACTGAGTTATAGGAGCAAGTTTGCTCTAAGGTAGGGCTTTGTGTCCATGTTATAAGCTATTAGGAGCCGAGTTTTGGAGAAGTGCCTTGTCTAACACACTATTAGAAAGGTGGGAGGGAAAGTGGACATACTCATAATCTGGGGAACCACTATAAATCTTGTGTGTGTTTTGTGTGATTGTCTTGGAAGCAATATTTAACTCACCCACAACACACTAAGTAGAGGGAAAATTATATATGACCAAAAACCTATTCACCCCCCCCCCTCTAGGTGATTAGCTACATTCGAATTAAACACTTTCAAGTGGTATTAGAGGGAGTTTGCTCAAGAAGAACCTAACAGTCAAAGCAGATCTCAAAGGGTAGTTGAAACAAGTATACTTACGGGTTTAGGAGAGAACCATAAGGAGCTAGGTTCCATGAAACTCCCCATCTGCAGGAAGGAGTGTTTTGGAATCTGGAAAGAGAGGGTCAAGCTGTTTACGGAAGCCTCTGACCCAAGGATCTTTGTGGCAGTCAAAGAGGGACCTTTTATCCCTATAAAGGTCTCTGTTTTGGATGCAATAGTTCAGACACTAGATACATATTCTGAAATGACCAAGGATGAGGTCATACGGGCTATATTAGTCAAGAGGGCACAAAACATTATTGTTAGTGTCATAGATGATTCAACCTTTCAAAATTTGGTTCATTGCCATACCTCTAAGGAGATGTGGGACACTTAGTGATCTATATGGTGGGAACTAAAGAGGTCAGAGATGACAGGAAGTCCATGCTCAACCACGAGTATGAGGCTTTCAGGCAGTCCCAGAAAGAGGACATAGCTGTTTTCTATAAAAGATTTTTCCGGATTGTAAATGATTTAAGGAACTATGGGAGGGTCCTCAGTCATTATGAGCTTAATGACAAGTTCCTCAGGTCTCTCACCGAAACAAGGACACCAAGATATATGTCATTAGAGAGGTGACCAAGCTAGCTGATACTCCTCCCCATACTATATTTGGAAAGTTGATCTCTTATGAGAAGAAGCTAGCTGCCAAGAAAGAGGAGAAGAGCATCAACAAATCCTAGGTCAAGGAAAATTCTTTGGCCTTCAGAGCAGAAAGCACCATAAAGAACAAGGAGAGGATTCCCTCTCCTCCAAGGAGACCTGTTGATTTAGACAGCACATGGTCAAGCTCATTAGAATGCAACATGTCTGTTGAAGACTTTGCTGCCTTCTCCAGGCAATTTCACAAGCTGATGAAGAAGAAGCAGTGGAGAGGTAGACCCTCCTCTTCCTCTCATCACAGGAAGAATCACTCCAAGGGATAAAGGTATGTTTCTAAAACTAGTAAACATAATTCCTTTAAAATTGTCTGCTTTTATTACAGTAAGCCAGGGAATGTGATTGCTGACTTCCCAGTGAAGAGAAAAGAGGCTGGTGAGAAAAAGGTTCACGAACACAAGCGAAAGAAGGAAAAGTCATTCATTGCTAAGAATGAGAAAAGTTGGACAAACTCATCTTCCTCAGAGTTTGAAGATTAAGAAGCCTACATAGGTCTAGTTGCTGCTGGAGAAACTGAAGACTATCCTGCTGCCAGGATAGGTATTAGGGCCCCTCTATCGCATGCAGATAGTGACTCAGAGGAGGATGAATATGAAGAAGATGCCTACAATAGCTATGGTCTGATGGCAATGCCTGATGATGAATCCAACAAGGGTCAGCCTAATCCAGAAAAGGTACTTCATCTCTCTAGTTCTTTTTCTGAGTCTTGGTATGAGACTAGTCTCTATACATAAGCTTCTTTATCCAGTGGTGAAGATGATTCTGAATCTGAAGGAGATGTTAATCAATTGATTGACAGGTATGGTGAACTTCTGGATGCCTTTAAGAAGTGTAAGAAGTTGACTAAAAAGCAAGTTATGGAGATTGCCTCTCTTTAGCTAGTTGCTGCCCAGCATGCTGAGATAACATCTTTGTTGGATCAAAAGGACAGGGAAATTAGACAACTTAAGGTCATGACTCTCATCCAGATTGGCTCCATAAAGTTCAAGAATAGTCTCATAAGGGACCTTGAAGAGAAGCTCTAGAGGGATAAGAGAATTGTGGCTAGTATCTCTAAGCCCAATACTGTATTACCCTTGATAGACTCCTCCTCTCAGAAGGGTAAGAAGGGGTTGAGGTTTAATGGAAATACTAGAGTTGCCCCTTCCGAAGGGAAAGGGAAAGCTCATGTCAAGCCTCTAGCTTCCAAGCCTCCCATTCCTTTTAAGAAGGTGATATTGCCTTCAAATAGGTATGACCAAGAAAGCATCTATGGTCACTGGATGAATTGCAGATCCACTAGTGTGATCAAAGAGGTTCATAGCTATGGTGAAAGCGAGGGGATAGATCTGACTAACTCTAGAGGGGGGGGGGGGTTAATAGAGTATTTTAAAAATTTAATCAGTTTTTATAGCAGAATTAAAATAAGTGATAGTACTATATATATAAAGAGAGGAATAAAAAGAAACTATCACGGCACAGCAGAAATAAAGAAAAGAACAACCAGACGACATAAGAAAATTATAGTGGTTCCCCAAAATTGGATACATCCACTCTTCTACCACCCTGGTAGGAATCCACTAACAGGTTTTTGATCAGGTGCCCTATCACCACAGGTTTTTGCTCAGGTGCCCTGTCACCACAATATCTTTTTTAAGGGAGATATAACAACCCTTTGAGCTTTTGATCAGGTGCGTAAAAACTAATCTAAGTCTTTTGATCAGGAGACTTAACAACCAAATGATAACTTTTGAAGGGAGTTAGAAACCCTTTTTATAGTTGAAAATGAAAAGTGATGTGGTCTTGTCTTTCTAAAAAACAACTGAGAAGATTTAGTGGATGCTGTTGTCAAAGCTCCCCTTGAGATGTTGAATGTTTCATGAAGATGAGATCTTTGCACAGGTGTAGGTCTTGAAGAAGATCTTCAGAAACTTCTTAGACTGGTGTTGATTAGTTGTCCTTATGAAGCCTAAAGCAGAAACTAAAGAAGACTAGAGATCTGTATGAGTTGTTCTTCTTTAATTTCCTGTAGATGGCAATACTATTCTCTGTATCAGTTGTCTGTAAAAATTCTTTTTGTAAAGATCTCTTATTGTATTCCTGTTCTTCTTTTTGAAAAAGATCCTTTTATATTCTGAGAGGATTTCCAACTGTTGAATTTTGAATATTATCCTTTATTTGCTGCTGAGAATCTTGGAGTTGAAACTGCTGAAAAATGTATTTAATGTGTTTCCTCAATTGTCCCAGTAAATAAGTTAAGTAATTAACTCTGTGAAATCCATAATTAATGCTGCCAAGCAACGGCTATATTCTTGAGAATATAAGCATTAATTATCAGAGAATTACTACCTTAGAATAATACCAATTGAAATCAAAATGACAGAGAAATCACCAAAATGGATACTGATAGAAATTATCGACCTCAGGATAGATTTCGTCAACCTGAACTCAAAGTTCGTTGAGCTGAGAAATCGTCTTCGTCGAGCCGAGCTTAGAGAAAATTATTCTGGAAAGAAACTGCCGAAGCTGAGCTCCAAGTTCGTCAAACTGAGATGGAATTTCATCGACCATAGAAACTGAGAGAAGAAAGAAGATCGTCAACCTGAGCTCGTATTTCATCGAGCTCAGCTTAGAGTAGAAACTCTGAGTTCATCGATCTGCAATCGACGATCGTCGAGCTGAGTTCAAAGAACGTCGAACTGATTTTTTGAACTCTTAAAAACCGCATTTCTTCTAAGTCTGAGTCTCTTGAGTCTTCTGAAGGATAGAACAAAGATTGTCTAACCTAGTCAGACTGACCTAACCTTAGAACTAACAAATTGACCCTAGGCTATACATGATTGGTCAAAAACCTAATAGTGAACCTAGCCCAAATCCAAACTAGGGATCCAACAATCTCCTCCTATTTGGGTGAGATCACTAAACAAAATAGAAAAAAAACTTAAAACACAAAGCAATATAAATATCTGACAGAATTTTAAAACCATTCATCAGATATAATATAGCTAAGTTCAATACACATAAATCATAGAGAAATAAAAGTTCAAGAGTTGTCAGAGGGAGGAGCAGAAGATGATTTGGCAAACACAATTATTCTGTGAGGATTTTCTGCATCCTTCTTAGATATTTTTAGGTCTTGAGCTCCAAGAACTATCACAGAAGAAGCTCTAGGAAAAACAGCTTCTGGATGTACCTGCATATATTCATTTGGATCAAATAAATGTCTGTCTACCTGAAATTTGTCAAATTCTTTCTACTTGTAGGTAGATATAGTAGTGAACTTTGATGTATCTGGTCCTTCAGCTCTTGCCTTGTTCATCTGAGACAAACCAATCAATTCTTGAAATCTAGCCATTCTGAAGTTTGGATCTAACTCTGGTTCATAAACTGGAGAGGGAGGTCTCTCTAGATCAGATTTAGAAACATCCTGAACAGATTTTTGAGGGTTTATAAATATAATTGATTGATGTTGAAAGTTTGTTGGAGAAAAAGATTGTTGAGATTTCCCTGAATAATAGGACTCTTAGGTCTGTATTGACTGTACCTTCCAGCAGGTCTAGAAGACTTGTAGGAAGCTAGCCTTTGAGATTGAGAGTTGCTGGAATCTGGCTTCTGAGCTTTTGCAACACTTCCTGAAGCACCTATAGTAGGAGGAGGAGGTACTCTCCTAGTCTGCTTAGGTGGAGAACTATATTTTCTTCTTTTCTTCCTTTCCTTTTTCTCATTTTTGGAAAACCACATCCATTGAGGCATATCTGGATTTGGAGTAATATTATGCAGGATGTAGTAAGGTGTGTTAGCATTAGGATTAGGCTTAGGAATAGCCTTAGTAGGAACTTTTCTCTTTTTAGATTTTGTCTTTTTAGGGCCAGAGTCATAATAATTCTCATCATCATCAACATCATCAGATAATCTAGGAGGATTATCATATAAATCATCAATTTCCTTTAGAGTTTCTTTGGAGATCTGCTTCTCAGCCTGAGGCTGTACTTGAAATTCTGGCTCTGCAAAACTTTCAGTCACAATCTGATTTCCTTCCTCTTCTTCCATATCTACAAATATGATATCATCAAGATCTGGCATTAGGGACTCAGCCCACATATGAGGAGGAGGACTGCAAATATCTTCAGCAACTAGTATTTTTGAAATTATAGGAGCTGCAAAGCTTGCCCTTAGTTAATCTACAAATTCAGGACTTATTAGATTAGTATAACATACATTGTCCTTGGAGTAATCGACATCAAAACTAGCCAAAACATTTCTATAAATTCTATAAATTGGATTGAAAGAATTGAGTACAGAGGTCAAATCAACTGTGGGATTTATGGTAAAATCACCAACAGTGCTTATATCTTCATCTATATCATAAGCTATATCCATATCAGAATCATCTATTATATCTATAATATCCATTGGAATGTCTGCTTCTGGGGAATCTGCTACTGCTTCTAGAAGAGGAACTAGAACTACTTCTACTGCTGCTGCTGCTAGAGGAGGAACTGGAACTTCTTCACAGGACATCTCCCCCTGCCTGGTTTCAGAGGGTCCTGAAACCAGGCCCCTAGAAGAAGGGACAAAATGGAGAGCAGTAATTCTAGAAGAGAGAGATTTGATAGAGGTAGAGAGAGGAGCAATAGCATTTGCTATTAATTGCTCTAGAGTAGGAAAGATGAATTTAAGAAGATCCTTAACAATATCCAAAAAATTAGATATTGAGGTTGATAGCAGAGGGAGTGTAAGAGGAATGGTGTCCACAGTTGGAGCATAGAGAGAAAGCATTAGGGAAGTCTGTATGTAAGAATTTAGGGAATATGGAGGTAGGGTTAGAAGGAGTGTTGGATGGAATATCAGTAGATGTGGTTGGAAATTAGGTAGGAGTTGTTGTGGTAGGAACTATTATAGTAGTAGGAATTGATGTAGTGGTGATGTCCTGGATGGGTGATTGAGCTGGGGATTGATGTGGAGATGGTGGAGGCAGAGAGAGCAAATTGAAATTTGATTGTGAGGATGTGGATGGAATGTCAGCACGATGAGTTGGAAGAGGAGACTGAGGTGGTGTAGATTGAGAATCCTCTGGTATGTGGATTGGAGATGAAATGGATGGTTGCTGGAGGGGAGTTCATGATGGTTGTTTTTGTTGCGAAGGAGGTGAAGGAATTCTGATGGAGGGAGTAATTTCTTCTAAAGGTGGGAGTGTAGCTGTAACTGCCCTTGTGTCCTCAAAAATCCTAGAAGAGGAGGAATCCCTGGATGGCTTGGGGATGGTCCTCTCCGATCTGCCAAATAATGCAGATGTAAGCCTCTTGGAGGCATTAATGAAGATGGTCTGTGAGACCAGTAGTTCAAATGTCTTTACCTGAAGAAAAATGCCTAAGATTCTCCCAAAACATACCTCTTTCTTAGAGTTCTTTTTTTTAATCAACTCAAACAAAATCTTGCCCCAATTTACAGCTTTCTTATTTACCAGAGCAACATCACCAAATATTGGTGCCTAGTTATGTAATCATAAACGGTGTGTTTTCCTAGCAAAACTTTTCCAACAATATCAGCAAGAAACTTATACTCAGCAGATAAATTCTTTTTCAACAGTTTGTTAGGGTTTCCATCAGAATGATCCATTTTGATCAACATGTTATCATATTCAGAATTATCTATCTCAATATCCTCATCTCCATTTATGAAACCAAAAATCTATGTAAGAATAGCAGGGGTTAGAGAAACCTGATTTCCTACAATGGTGCCAGTAATCGTATCTGCATCTGGAGAAGATGTATAAACCCACTCCCTTATCTTTGTTGCGGCTAACTTGATCCTTGTAGTCATGAGTCTCTTCAGTTGTTGATCCTCAAATAACTGCAGAATGTTCATGAAGATTTGATTAGAGTGACGGAAGGAATAAAAATCAATTTCGAACCTGGTGTCAAACTTCATGCCGGAAAGGGAGATAGCTACAATCACAATTGGTTTTCCTGTAAAAAGAAAGAGAGATCAAGTGCAAGAGAATAGAAAGCGTGGGATGGAGCTCAAAGAAAACCTAATTATAAGGTTTTCAGAATATGAAGCGGCAGACTCCATCTTGCAAAAATAAAACCGATCTTCGATCTTAGGTCGATTAAAAATTTCATGAGGAAATAATATCGTCTATCTCAGTTTGAAGAGGGGAAAACTTTTCGTCGTTCTCAGGTCGAAGAAAAATTTTCTAAAGCAAGATCGGCGATCTCCGCTCGACGAAAATAACTTCACACAAAGAGTTCGTCGATCTCAGGTCGACGAATTTTCTCAAGAACTATCTCAAATCGTCGACCTCTGTTCGACGAACTGTGACAAATTCTTTGACCTCAGACAAAAAATTAAATTAATGCTTCTCCATTGATCATACCTAGCTTATTCAGAAAGAATAGATGTTTTTTCTCATCCAATGGTTTGGTGAAGATGTCTGCTCTTTGTAAATCAGTAGAGATAAAGATAAGATTAAATTTCTTTTTGTCCACACAATCTCTAATGAAATGATGCTTTACTTCTATATGCTTTGTCCTACAATGATGTACTAGATTTTGTGCAATGGAAATTGCATTGGTACTATCATAAAATACAATTAAATTATTTAGATCATATCCATAGTCCAGGAGTTGGTTTTGAATCCATAATATTTGTGAACAATAACTACCAGCTGCAATGTATTAAGCTTTTGCAGTTGAAGTGGACACAGATGTTTGTTTCTTATAAAACTAAGACACAAGCCTGTCACCAAGGAATTAGCATGTTCCTGATGTGCTTTTCTTGTCAACTCTATATCCAGCAAAGTCAGCATATGAGAATCCAGTTAATTAAAATTCTGACTCAGTTTGATAAAAGAGTCCTAGATTTGGGCAACCCTTTATATATCTCAAAATTCTTTTTAGGAAAATAAGGTGAGATTCTTTAGGGTTCACTTGGAACCAAGCACAAAGACATGTAGCAAACATTATGTCTAGCCTACTAGCTATGAGATACAATAAGGACCTAACAATAGCCCTATATGTTTTCTGATCAACTAGCTTGCCATGTTCATCAAAATTAATCACAGCATTGGAAGCCATGGGTGTTTTCTTGGCTGTGGAATGAGTCATCCCAAATCTTTTAACTAATTCCTTAGCATATTTGGATTGGGAGATGAAAATGCCATCAAGGGATTGCTTCACTTAGAGACTAAGGAAGTAAGAAAGCTCACCCATGCTACTCATTTCAAACTTGGAATGCATTAGGTCAGAAAATCTTTTGCATAGCTTGGAATCAGTAGAGCCAAAAATGATGTCATCTATATATATTTGTACTACTAATATGTTGTTATTATTATGATGCCTAGTAAACAAAGTCCTATCTACAATTCTCCTAGTGAACTTCTCTAAAATAAAGCTAGTTAGGGTCTCATACCAAGCTCTTGGAGCTTGCTTTAAACCATAAAGAGCTTTGTGCAATTTGAAAAAAAAAGGGATAAGTTGGAGAAATAAAACCTGGTGGTTGTTCAACATATACTTCCTCTTTGAGTTCACCATTCAAGAAGGCACTCTTGACATCCATTTGGTAGACCTTGAACTTTTTGTAGGGTACATAAGAAAGAAAAATTCTTATAGCTTCCAGTCTTGAAACAGGTGCGAAGGTTTGATCATAGTCAATTCCTTCTTCCTGTCTGTATCCTTGTGCTACCAGCCTTGCTTTGTTCCTGATGATGGCTCATTATGCATCCAATTTATTTCTGAATACCCACTTAGTTCCAATAACTTGTGAGTCTTTGGGTCTAGGAACAAAGTCCCAAACTCTGCATCTCTCAAACTAATTGAGCTCCTCTTGCATTACAGTAATCCAGTGGGGAACTTTATCTGCATATTTTATGGATTGGGGCTCAAGTTGAGATATGAAGCAGGCATGCATCAAATTTTGGTTAAGTTGATGCCTTGTTTGCACACCAGCTAATATGTCTCCAATCACTTGAGATACAGGGTGATCTTTAAGTGTGACAAGATTAGTTGGAGGAGTTGGTTCAGCAACAACATTTGGAATTAATTCTTCTTTTGGAATTATGTTTGTTGGTGGTGGTTCAACAATTATTTCAATCAAGTCTTCTTCACTGTCTTCTTCAATGTGTGGAGAAGGATGTGATTCAGCCTCATTGGTGAGGTTCATATCATCCAATTTCTCACAAAATTGGGGTACCTGGAATAAATCTTTGGTAGAAGAACCCTTCTCCTTGTAATACATGTTAGCTTCATCAAATGTAATTTGTATAGATTCTTCCATTTTCAAGGTTGATTTATTAAATACTCTATAGGCCTTACTGACTTCGGAATATACAAGAAAAATTCCCATTACAGCTTTAGCTTCAAATTTTCTAAGGTGTTTCTTGTTATTATTATGAATGTAACACACACAACTAAAGATTCTAAAATAGTCTATTTTAGGTTGCTTCCCTTTGAGTAATTTATAAGAAGTCTTTCCCTTAAGTTTATGCATCAAACTTCTATTCAGGACATAATTTGCTGTGCTTACAGCCTCTATCCAAAAGGATAGGGGCATGTGAGCATCTGCAAGCAATGTTCCTGCAGCTTCAATCAGGGTTCTGTTTTTCCTCTCTACTGCCCCCATTTTGTTGAGGAGTTTTAGGCGCAAAGAAGCAATGCCTGATACCTTCGATCTCATAGAATTCTTGTATTGGAAGAGATTCAAACTCAGTACCATGATCACTTGTGATCAATGCAACTAGAGTAGAATACTCAATCCTTATGCACTTAAGAAAGTCTGTAGGAACATTAAAGTTATCTGACTTATTTCTCAAGAAGAACACCTAAGTGAACCTAGAGAAGTCATCTATAATTACTAAGGTATAAGATTTCCCTCCCAAGCTCTGTACAACAATGGGTCCAAACAGATCCATATATAGCAAATATAGAATCCTCGGTGAATCACTCTTATTAATGGATTTAAAACTATTTTTGGTTTGCTTGCCTAGTTAACAAGCCCTACAAAGGCTTTTCTTCTTATAGGGGCAAGAAGGCAATCCTCTAACAAGGTTGTCCCTAGAGAGTTTGGCAATATTTTTTCAGATTTACATATTCTAATCTTTATGTCATTATTCATTATTGTTACTAATTTGATTAAATAAATAGATTTCTGACCTAGCAGATTTGAAGTTAACAACATAGATGTTTCCTTGCCTAAGTCCATTTAAGACAGTTTTATTCTCTACAAAAGAAATAATGCAAGAAGAAAGGTTAAAGGATACCTGATAACCTTCATCACATAATTGGATTATGGATATCAGGTTATGTTTTAAACCACTCACATATGCTACCTTCTTGAAAGTGACAGCTCCAATCTTGACAATCCCATAGCCTTCAGTTTGGCCATAGCTGGAGTCACCAAATATCACTTTTGGACAAAGCTTGGACTTATAGTTTGTGAAGTTGTCCTTGCTACCTGTCATATGCTTTGAGCATCCACTATCCAGGTACCACTATTCCACTGTGGTAGGATAGTCTTTCACCTACAAAATGAAAAGTTAGGTGTTCTTGACCCAGATAACCTTGGGTCCTTGATTCTTTTCAAATTTAAAGCTAGAAATATAAGAGTATTCTGGTTGGTTCTTATATCCTATAAGGTGAAATTTCCTAGGTGGAATTATCCATTGGGTAAATGGGTTAACAAAATCTTTTGAATGATTAAATGTTTTGGAATAATATGAATTTTTGTTAGGCTGAACTGGGATCGAGGAATTCTGATAAGTTCGTCAACCTGAGTTCGACGAATAGGGATGAGTTCATCGAACTCCATTCAGAGAATGGAAATATTCATTCTCTGAGCCCCAAAATCATCGATCTTGGCTCGACGAACCATATTAGTTTTGTCGATCGCAGTTCAAAGAATAATTATAATAGAATTTTGTGTTCGGAGTTTGTCGACTTGAGTTCGACGAACTGCACACATTTCGTCGATCTGAGTTCGACGAAATCTGTTGAACATTGTTATTATTAAGGTTTTTCTTATTCTTTCTCTTTTTCTTAGGTTTCTGTTTCAATTCAGTTGGTTCATAGTTTTCATCTACTTTTTCCTTACCCTTTTCAGATATAAATTTTATGGGTATTGTGAGAATGTTTTTCTGAATTAGATGAGGTTGGCTGGATGAGGCACCTAAGCCCAACTTCCATTGAGCCTGACATTTACAGTGCTTGTGATGTTCATCAATTTGATGCTTTTTCCCATTAAGGGATTCTTCAAATTTCTTAGCCTCATTTAGTTTAGTTTTTAATGAAATAATTTCTTCTGAAGCTATAGCTAGTTTATATTTTAGTTCAATATTTTCAGATAATATATTTTCATGTTCAGTTAGCTTATCTCTGAGAGTTTGATTTCCTTCTCAGATTTGATTAGATCATTGCATAAGAATTTAAATTCAGTTTTGAAATAATCAGAATTAAAGTCAAATGAGGATATTACCTGATCCTCTTCAGTTTAGAGTCTTCATTCTCTGAATTTTTAGCTTCTGAAAAGCTGTCTGATACATTGATAGCCATCAAGCAAACTTCTTTTGCTTTAGCTTCTTCCTCATCTTCACTGGAGCTTGAAGATTAAGATTTTTCTTCTGTCTCACTCTAGGTTTTTGTAACAAAACCTTTCTCCTTCCTCTTGTGCTTGCTTGAGGAGGGCTTGTTGTACTTCTTTCTGGAGTCTTTTTCTCTTGTTTTCTCCTTCATTTGATTTTCTGGACACTCAGGAAGAATGTGTCCAGGTTTTCTGCAACCAAAGCAGACAATCTCCTTGGTATGAGTTTTGTCATATCTTGGTCTTTCATCTTATCTGGATGACTTTCTTCTGAAATCTTTTCTGCCCATCTTTTAAAATCTTTTGGCATATAAGCTTATGAGCTCATCACTTGCTAGAGGAGCTTCTGGTCCTTCAGATGCTTTAAAAGCAATGTTTTGCTACTTTCTTCCTGAAGAGGAGGTCTTCTGCTCAGCTGGTTCTCTTGTCTTTATCAGCTGCTGATAAGATTTGAGCTTTCCCAGTAATGACTCAGTGGAGATTTAAGTCAGGCTTATGGCCTCCTTGATTGGCCAGATCCTGGAATCCAATATACTGGGGAAGTACATAAGGATCTTGTCATAAATCTCTATTAGTGAGATATTCTTGTCCAAATTCTTCAGCTCATTGACAATTGAGCTGAGTCTATTATACATGTCAGCCACTGAATCAAACTCTTCCTTCTGGAAATTTTCACACTGAGAGATCAGATGGGATATCCTGTCCTTTCTCTCATCAGCTAATCCTGCAATTATTTTGTTTATAGAGTCCCATATGGCTTTGGCTGATGTTCACTCAGCCACCTTCTGAAAAATGTCATCTGACATGGTTTGTGCCCGAATGTTCATGGACCTTGCATCATCAATCTTGTCCTTCTTCTGAGCATCAGTCCACTCAGGTGGTGGAACTGCATTTGTACTTGTTGAAGTAGTAGCCTCTTGAGATGGAGGACCGGTCAAAATGGAGTTGTAGATGTCTTCATCAATGGAGTTCATATATAATCTAATTCTTGCCTTCCAGATTGCAAACTTATTCAGATTGCAAATTGGAGGTCTGGTGCTTGAATATTCTTTATTCTATGCCATGATATAAGAGAGACACTAGAGATATTAAGATCTATCAAGGAACTTTTGGTTCAGGTATTATCCTGTGAAACCCAATGAAAACACACCCTCTTATACCAATTGAAAGCGAGGGGATAGATCTGACTAACTCTAGAGAGGGGTGAATAGAGTATTTTAAAAACTTAATCAATTTTTATAGCAGAATTAAAATAAGTGATAGTAGTATATATAGAGAGAGAGATAGGAAGAAAAAGAAACTATTACAACACAGCAGAAATAAAGAAAAGAACAACCAGACGACACAAGAAAATTATAGTGGTTCCCCAAAACTAGGTAGATCCACTCTACTATCACCCTGGTAGGAATCCACTAACAGGTTTTTGATCAGGTGCCCTGCTACCATAGGTTTTTGCTAAGGTGCCCTGTCACCACAATATCTATTTTCTAAGGGAGATATAACAACCCTTCGAACTTTTGATCAGGTGCCCAAAAACCAATCTAAGTCTTTTTATCAGGAGACTTAACAACCAAGTGATAACTTTTGAAGGGAGTTAGAAACCCTTTTTATAGTGGGAAATGAAAAGTGATGTGGTCTTCTCTTTCTCAAAAACAACTGAGAAGACTTAGTGGATGATTTGTCAAAGCTCCCCCTGAGATGTTGAAAGGTTCAGGAAGATGAGAGCTTTGCACAGGGTGTAGGTCTTGATGAAGATCTTCAGAAACTTCTTGAACTAGTGTTGATTAGTTGTCCTTGTGAAGCCTGAAGCAAAAACTAAAGAAGACTAGAGATCTGTGTGAGTTGTTCTTCTTTAATTTCTTATAGATGGCAATACTATTCTCTGTATCAGTTGTCTGTAAAACTTCTTTTTGTAAAGATCTCTTGTTGTATTCTTGTTCTTCTTTTTGAAAAAGATCCTTTTATATTCTTAGAGGATTTCTAGCTGTTGAATTTTGAATATTATCCTTTATTGGCTGCTGAGAATCTGGGAGTTGAAACGGCTAAAAAATTTCTATAATGTGTTTCCTCAACTATCTCGATAAATAAGTCAAGTAATTAACTCTGTGAAATCCATAATTAATGCTGCCAAGCAACGACTATATTCTTAAGAATATAAGCATTAATTATCAGAGAATTACTGCCTTAGAATAATATAAATTGAAATCAAAATGACAGAGAAATCACCAAAACTGATACAAAAAGAAATCGTCGACCTCAGGACAGATTTCATCGACCTGAACTCATAGTTCATCGAGCTGAGAAATCTTCTTCATCGAGCTGAGCTCAGATAAAATTATTCTGGAAAGAAATTACCAAAGCTGAGCTCCAAGTTTGTCGAACTGAAATGGACTTTCATCGACCAGAGAAACTGAGAGAAGAAGGAAGATCGTCGACCTGAGCTCGTATTTTGTCGAGCTCAGCTCAGAGTAGAAACTCTGAGTTCATCGATCTGCGATCGACGATCGTCGAGCTGAGTTTGAAGAATGTTGAACTGATTTTCTGAACTCTTGAAAACTGTATTTCTTCTAAGTCTCAGTCTTTGGAGTCTTCTGATGGCTGGAACAAAGTTAGTCTAACCTAGTCAGATTGACCTAACCTTAGATCTAACAAATTGACCTTAGGCTATACATGATGGGTCAAAAACCTAATAGTGAACCTAGACCAAATCCAAACTAGGGATCCAACATATGGTGGAAGGTATAGTATGGGAGTGAGGGCCTTTAAGGATCCCCATAAGGAAATCCAAATGGCTCATCCTGTACCATTTGTTTTTGGTACCCCAGCCCCCACTCTCAAGAATAAGACAGCTGCCTTCACTCAAGGCCATCCAATAAAAATTCAGATCAAGGGTAAATCTATTAGCAGGCCAAATCTAGGTATCTCTGATGTTATAAACAACATGTCATCTGCAAAGAAGACTGCTATAAATGGAAGTTCGAGCCAGCCAAAGAAGCTTGCTGGAAGACTTACCTTCAGTCAGATCCTTGCTGAACGGAATTTGAAGAAGGTTGTTGCACCTCTTCCTTTTGTTCAGTCAGCAGTTAACAATACTGCAGGACCTGCTCAGAAAAGAAGATGCAACATTATTGAGTGCTGGTGTTATGGGAAAGTGGGGAATTTTTCCTTAGATTACTGGCACAATCCTACTGTGCCTAAAGCTAATGTTAGTCCACCAGTCAGAAAAGCTGGTGGTAAATAAGTCTAATTTTCAAACTAACATGCACCTAGGACCCAATAGATATTGGGCCCCTATGGTAAAATAAATTATGTGATGCAGGTTAGTCCAAGTGCCCATACCCCTATATGGTACTTGGACAGTGGTTATTCCGAGTTCATGACTTGGACAAGGAGAAACTTAAAGGAGTACAGTCCAATGAAGGATGTACCCAAAGTTATCTTTGGTAGTTCAAATAGAGGAGTGATAAGAGGCTATGGTAAGATTACCAATGGCATAGTCACCATGTCAAAAGTGGCTTATGTTGAAGTGTTGCAACATAACCTTATAATCATAATCCAACTCTCTGATCTTGTCCATGTCATTGTCTTCCACAAGGATGAGTGCTAGAGTAAGAGGTCAAGTGACCAAGAGGTTATCTTGACAGGCACTAGGAGTGAAAATATTTATTGCTTAAACTTTCTATGTCTAGATACAAACTCTCCTATTTTTCTAGTGGCAAATGAGAAAGTTTCATATTATGTACAATGGAGCAAGAGACCGGCTCATTTGAATTATAAGACTATTGGCAAGCTCTTTAGTGAAGAGCAAGTTAGGAATGGTCCTAAGGTGAAATGCACCAAAGAAAGCATTTGCTCAGCATGCCAAAAGGCCAAGCAGACCAAAGCTTCCTTCAAGGGCATTGGGACCAAAGACTTTGTGAGGTATTTATACCTCTTGCATATGGACTTGTTTGGTCCTATGACAGTTCATAGTCTAGGTAGGAAAATCTACACCCTTATGGTGGTTGATGACTATTTTAGGCTTGCTTGGGTGTTCTTTCTTAAGAAAAAGAATGAAACCCTTGATGTCTTAATGAAGTTGTTAAGTAAATTTAGAATGAGTTTGATAGTACTATGGTCAAAATCAGAAGTGACCATAGGACGGAATTCCAGTCTGATAGCATTACAATGTTATGTGAAGAGCTAGAGATTTATCAAAAATTATCTTCTCCAAGAACACCTCAACAAAATGGGATTAATGAGAGGAAAAATAGAACTCTCATAGAGGCTGGAAGGACCTTATTGAATGACACATCTCTCCCAGAATATTTCTAGGATGAGGCAATGAATACTGTATATCATGCCCTTAACAGAGCCTCCATCACCAAGAGCCACAAAAAGAGTCCCTATGAGATCTTAAAGGGAAGAAAACCAAACCTGGTCTATCTCAAGATCTTTGGTAGCAATTGTTATGTGCTTTATAATGGGAATTCCTATGTTACTAAGTTTTCTGCCAAGTCCATTGATGGGATTTTTGTGGGGTACAATAATTATAGTAAAGCCTATAGGATCTAAAACTTGAAAAGTCAAGTTGTAGAAGAGTCTATACTTGTAGTATTTAATGAGTCTACCATGATTAATAGTGAGCTACCAAGCTCGTCTTCTAGTAGTGTAGGTACAGAGCTGATGATGGACAAGCTAACCATCAAGGAAGCTGCTCTAGTAATCCAAGATAGAGTGGATATTCAAGAAGGAGTGCAAGACACACTTGAAATGGATGAAGATCAACAATAAGCTGCTACTAAAGCTGATTCTGAAAAAAGATTGCCTCCAGCTATCAGGCATCTAAGAGATCATCCAAGACACCAGATAATTGGTGATGCAAGCCAAGGAGCGGTGACAAGAAGCAAGAGCTTTAATGCAGTAATATATGCAATTTTCTATCATAGGTTGAACCCAAGAGATTTAAAGAGGCCAACATAGATTAGTTCCGAATTATAGCAATGCAAGAGGAACAGAACCAGTTTTAAAGGTGGAAGGTCTGGAGGCTAGTTTCCAGACCATAAGAACATAATGACATTGGAGTCAAGTGGATTTACAGGAATAAACTTCATGAAAATGGCATTACAATCAATGACAAGGCTTTGCTAGTAGCTAAGGGGTATACATAAGAAGAAGGTATTGACTTTTATCAAACCTTTGCCCCTATAGCAAGATTGGAAGCCATCAGACTCTTCCTTGCATATGCTGCATTCAAAAGATTTAAAGTCTACCAGATGGATGTAAAGTTAGCCTTCTTGAATGGTGACTTAAAGTAAGAAGTCTATGTTGAACAACCTCCAAGTATTGTTGATTTTAACTCACCAGAATTTGTTTATAGACTTAGGAAAGCTCTATATGGGTTAAAGCAAGCCCCTGGAGCATTGTATGAGACATTATCTAGGTTCCTCATTGATAATAAATTCTCAAGGGGGAAGATAGACAAGACCCAATTCCTAAGGGAATCTAAGGGCAAGATCATCCTAATCCATATTTATGTACATGACATAATCTTTGGATTTACTGATGACAACCTTTGCAGGAAATTTGCCAAACTTATGCAAGGTAAGTTTGAGATAAGCAGTATAGCTGAACTTAAGTTCTTCTTGAGCCTCCAAGTAAGACAAACTGAAGATGGATTATTCACATCCTTGTCTAAGTTCACTAGGGAGTTGATCAAAAAGATTGGTATGGAGAATTCCTCCACCATAAAAAACTCTCATATGATCAAGTATGCCTATAGGAAAAGATGAGGCAGGGAAACCTGTTGATGAAACTTTATATAGAGGTATAATTGGCTCCCTTATATATCTTAGTACAAGTAGGCCATACATCATGTATTATACATGTGTTTATGCTAGGTATCAGGCTATCCCTAAAGAATCTCACTACTCTGATGCTAAGATAATTTTGAGGTATCTTAAGGGCACACCAGATCTTGGCCTATGGTACCCTAAAAATAGGGATTTGAACTAACGGGCTATTCAGATGCAAATTTTGCAGGCTGCAAAGAGGATAGGAAGAGAACTTCAGGTACCTATCAGTTCTTGGGAGGAAGACTAGTGTCTTGGAGCAGTAAGAAGCAGACCAGTATTGCAATCTCAATAACTGAGTCATAATACATCTCAGCAGGTAGCTACTGTGCACAGTTGCTATGGATCCAACATCAGCTCCAGGACTATAACCTCTAGATAAGTAGAACTCCTTTGTATTGTGATTCTACTAGTGCAATCTCAATTGCTAGGAATCTTATCTCTTATAGCAGGACTAAACACATTGAGATTAGGTATTATTTCATTAGGGAGCATGTGGAATGTGAAGATATCAGTCTTGAGTTTGTTCCTACAGACAAATAAGTGGCTGACATATTCATTAAGCCATTAGATGAAGCAAAGTTCAACACCTTCAAGTTTGAGCTGGGTATGTTAAACTTGGTATAGCTTCAGTTGCTCCTTGTGTTGTTATTGTTGCAGGTTATACTACTTCTTTCAAGTGGAAAAGACCTTTAATGGTATAAAGATTTTTTAAGTGGTATACCTTCATTGGTATCAAGTTTTTCAAGTGGTTCAAGTGTTATCAAGACTGGAATAGACTAAAGTGTCTACCACGAAGGATGATAGAAGATGCTCCTATTGAGGGGAAGCAAGTCTAGATGCTCTTATTGAGGGGGAGCAAGTCCAACAGTTGCTACAATGGATCAAAGATCATCACTACTGCTGTTGTGAAGCCACTACTGCTTCTGAAAGGACAATGCTGATGCAGTAGAAGAGGAACAACTAGCACTTCCCAGACTATAGCTGCTTCTGCAGAAGTCATAAAAGGGGGAGGAGTGGCATTAGTTCATGTGGATCAATGATAGCAGCTAGCTAAAATGGATCAATGGACCACTCAAGTGTCAAGTGGTTGCAGTGATGTGTTGTAGCAGTGGTATAAACACAAGAGATATGTTCTCCAGTCAACTAGTTTGATCACTAGTGTGGTAGTAGTAGGCTAGGATCAAGAGATAAATTCTCCCATGATCCTATCACCTCCCTCTATAGATATAGGCCTATAGAAGAAGCCAGAAAGGGGGAGATGTGTGGAAATACTTGGAAAGGGGGAGATGTAGAAGCAATACTTGACAAGACTAAATCATGTTGAGTCAGTGCATATTAATTGAAAAGATTCAAGTAGTATGAAGAATGCAATGACTACATGTTGAGCCATGTTGAGTTAGTGCATATTATGAGGTAAGTGCTTCTAGTCGTGCTCCATTTAAGTATTAAGTGGTATAAGGAGAGTACATATTACTTGAGAAATTGCTCAAGTGGTATGTGAATGTATTGACTTGACATATTGAGTCAATGCAGTTAAATGGAGTACATTAAATTGATATGCTGGTAATTCAAATAGCATAAGCTAGTAGATATAGTAGATATAGCTTACAGCTGCATTAAATTAATATGCTTTTTATGTTAATACTTCTTAGTATTGGTGTGTGTTCTGCCTTCTTCAAATAGGGGGAGATTATTGGGAATATTGCCCTCAATATTCTCTAAATTTGAAGAGGCATCACAATCAGTACTAAAAGCATAGTTGTATTTGATGTTGTTCAAGCTCATCATGTGCAAGATATTCCATGGAACAAGTTTAGATAGGTTGTCTCTAAGTGATTGTGATAGGTGGTCACAAGGTAGAGAAGTGGAGAGACATAAATCTAAGTCCACAGGCATTGAGTGAAGCAAGTTCACTCAATGCTAGATTCCAAAGAAGAATGCTAGAGAGGCTGAAAATTTCCTAAGTCTACAGGCATTGAGTGAAGTCAGTTCACTCAATGCCAGATGCCAAAAAGCGTTGAGCAAGGTGTGGGGTCAAAGCCCAGTAGTCTACAAAGCGATTTTGTGGCTAAGTTCACAGGCATTGAGTGAAGGCAATTCACTAAACGCCATATATCAAAATGTGTCGAGTATAGCTGAGTCTGTCAAAGCCTCAACATTGGCAAGCTAAAAATCGACTAAGTCCAGAATTATTGAGTGAGGACAGCACACTCAATGCTTGATGAAAGAAGCGTTGATTCAAGCTCAAGCAGTTGAAGATTCCATTCAAAAATCTGGCTAAGTCCAGAAGCATTGAGTGAGGATAGCTCACTCAAAACACTCAATGCCTCAGCAAGCTGGAAGACCAGAGAAGCGTCTAAGTACAAAAGTATGTAGTGATGAAGCTTCACTCAATGCTCTCAACTCCTAGCAGATAAAGAAAGTTAAAGCTAAATCTAGGGGAGTTAAGTGATGAAGATTCACTCAACGCACTCAACGCTTTGAGTGCAGAAGAATTTGGCCAAGTCTAGAGGCGTTGAGTGAAGCCAATTCACTCAACGCACTCAACGCTTGATGGTGTAGAGAATTTGACTAAGTCCATATTCGTTGAGTGAAGGTCATTCACTCAACGCACTAAACGCTTGGAGTTAAATTTGAGAATTTAGCTAATTCCACAATTGCTGACATCTGTCAAAGTCAACAAAGTCAACAGAGTTCAAATTAGTTGCGGGAAAGCTACAGAACACGACAAATTGTGTCAGAGGCCTACTATATGTCTTCTTTCATTAAAGCAAGGTGCAGCTGTCAACCACAGGTGGTCCCTACTGCTTTATGGAGCTGTTAATCGGTGGAAGATAAAAGTGACAAGATGGATAAAAGGAACTTTAACTTTTAGGGTTTTCTCATTTTGAAAAGTTATTTCTGAACTTCTTCTTCCTCATCATTGTTGCCGAGCTTGAAGCTTGAATTTATATCAGTTGATCTAAAAGTTTTTTCAAGTTATTGTAGCTGATTTCTTCTACTACAGCAAGTTTAGATAAGTATTTAATAAAGAAGAAGGAGCAGAACTTTCAAGTTTTTGCAAATTCAGATTAGTTGTTTGAAGAATGCAAGAACTATCAAATCTTCAGTCTTCTTTAACAAGATCAGAAATAAGTTTCTGAGTTTCTTCAGCACAGGCAGCTTATTACTGAAGATTTTTTTTTCTTCTATTGCTATGAAGAAAGTTAGGGCTGTTAACTCAGCTCAGGTGGTAGGAAAAGAGAAATTTGTCTACTATCAAATCAATCACACCAACCAACTACTCTTCCTGTAGGATACTTTTGGATCTGTGTTGCAAGCATGATTTATAAAGGCTGAGGTAGGATCCCTGTGTGGATTTGAGTGTAGGGTTGTTGAGCCTGACTTTGTAGGATCCCTGTGTGGATCTAAGTATAGGGCTGTTGAGCCTAAGTTTATAGGATCCCTGTGTGGATCTGAGAGTAGGGCTATTGAGCCTGAGTTTGTAGGATCCTTATGTGGATCTGAGTGTAGGGCCTATGTGCCTGAGGTAGGGCCTTTGGCCTGAGTTAGGATCTTAATAGATCTGAGCTGTAGGAGAGTTTTACTCTCTGAGTGTAGAGCTAACCCCCATATCCTGAGCTGTAGGACTTGAGTTCAAGTCTAAAGTGGGTGATCTTTTGATCATTGAGTTGTAGGAGCAAGTTTGCTCTAAGGTAGGGCTTTGTGCTCGAGTAGTAGGTCTTGGAGGGGACTAAGAGATCCTGAGGGATCTGTGTTGTAAGATCTTAGGAGCCGAGTTTTGGAGAAGTGCCTTGTCTAACACACTGTTAGAAAGGTGGGAGGGAATGTGGACGTACCCATAATTTGGGGAACCACTATAAATCTTGTGTGTGCTTTGTGTGATTGTCTTGGAAGCAATATTTAACTCACCCACAACACACTAAGTAAAGGGAAAATTATATAAGACCAATAACCTATTCACCCCCAATCTAGTGTTTGAGTTACCATGGTGATCTAGAAGTGGTCAAACATGTAATCTCACTGCCAACGCGATATGATCCTGCAGGGTCGCACATAAGAGCATGTGGAGAAATTGGAAGATTGACTGTGTTGGTAAGGGTTACCAATCACCATTCAGTATGGGGAGTCAGGCAAATGTTGTTAAGGCAAATTTGTCGAGAATCGTCGAGTATGACTCGACGACTCTCGACGAATTCGTCGAGAATAATTCATCGTGAATGATTCGTCGAGAATCGTCGAGTGATACTCGACGACTCTCGACGAATTCATCAAGAATCAAAAGTGTTTGATTCCCGGCGATTGGTGATACTCGACGATTCTATCCTTGATTCTCGACGAATCGGCAGATGATTCTCGTCGAATCTATATGCTGAATCTCGCCGAATCTGGATCTGTTTCTCGCCGAACCTATGCTGATTCTCGCCGAATGACTCTGAAACCCTAACTTGGGTGGTCTGCGGATAGCGGTGTTCTTTGGACTGTTTATGCCTTTGGTATAAATAGGGGACTTACGGTTTGAGGATACATAGAGATCATCGGGTTTTTCCTGTAGACGGATCAAGCCGACGGAAAGAGTTCCGCCGATCCCCGATCCGCCAAATCCCGACCCCTCCGGCTGGAAACATTCCTTTGCCGCCTGTTCATTCCGCCGACGACCTCATCTCTGGCGACCGTCACCGGTCTTACTTTCCCTAGCGCGGATCTAGCAATCCGTGGGAAGTGCAAAGGTGCGGTTGATCTTCTTCCCGACCCTTCGTGTGACGAAGCTCGGGGTTCTCCCGCTCGTGTGGATTTCTACAGAGATGTGGACGTTATTCCACGTAGAACTCGCCACCGATAAGGACTCAAAGCTTGGAGAATCTCCGTTGAGTTGTGACTCAACGCCGCTAAGGTAATTTATGCCTAGTTTTGTATTAACTTCTTGATTCAATTTTCATAGCTCGATCCCATCTCTTTTGGGTTGTCTTGATATTTTATTCCTTCCGCTGCATGCACAAGCGTTGTGCCATCCTTAAAAGAAAACCAACAGTGGTATCAAAGCGAGGTTGCAGGCCATGTTTGTTGTATTGGAAGTTAGGTTATTCCAGTTCGTGTAAACCTAGGGATTTAGAAGTGTTCTAAATGTCTAGATTTCATCTTAGCACCCCACCGGGAACGTCTGGAATCTTGTGGTAATTTCTAATCGTTAGGAATTACTGTCTCCTTAGCAGTAACCATCCCTCGATATTGTTTTGGATTTTGAATCCAACAAGGAGAGATGAGTTTGTCTACTGCTTTAAGTTGAGTTGCCTTTGTCCCTTATCCAATGCATGTAAACCTGAAGATTTGGAAGTGTCCAGATGTTCAGATTTATCCCTTTTCTTCTATCAAATGTTGATAGTGTTCTGTTGTGCACATAAGGGATGCATGGGGATTTTAGTGAAGTGTTTTTCTTTGGATGTGCACAATGATCAAATGTTGATCATGGTTAATTATTAACCTATAATCAAAATCCCTTAATTTAATATTAAGTGTTCGGATGCCTTCCGATGGATGACACTCTTCCTACCTCGATTGATGAAGTGTGGGTTTGCCAAAGCAAGGTGCATTAATCTATCTTGGTAAGGGTGCGAGCGGATAATTGTGATATCCCACTGCCGACATCGGGTATTACATAACTATGTGACCTCAAAGGTTGAGTGCCTAGAGGCATAGGGTTGGCATGCACCATATGATGGATGCAAATAATGAGTTATTCACCAACCATACAAGAATTGCATGAGGATGCAATTGGCAAGCGTTGCCTACCTAAATAACCGCATTGTGAGAGGAAAGCCAAAGCTGACTCATTGTGTTGGTGAAATACGGGTCTTATCCACTAAGAGAGTAGCTCGCATGAACTCTCCAAATTGATAGTGAGGGCTATTATTTCGAATAAAATAGTGGGAGTTTTAATTAAAGTCCAAATTAAAATAAATTGTATTTGAAATTTTGGTACTAATATTATTCTGCATGAATTCTTGTAGAATTCTATGGCAAGTGGTTTACACTCCACTCTATCTCTTAGAGCAATCCTTGAAAAGGATAAGCTCAGTGGGACTAACTATATGGACTGGTACAGGAACCTGAGAATTGTTCTTAGGCAAGAGCGAAAGCTCTATGTCTTGGAAGAAGAATCCCCCGAGGTGCCGACCGGGAATTCTTCCCGTGCTGATAAAGATACTTATAAGAAGTATACTGATGACACTTTAGACGTCGAATGCCTTATGCTTGCCACCATGAACTCTAAGCTTCAAAGGCAACATAAGAACATGCGGTGCAAGGAGATTGACGAGCATCTCAAGAAAATGTTTCAAGGGTAAGCTCGTCAAGAGAGGTTCGACGTTATAAAAGTGTTGTTTCAGTGCAAGATGGGAGTTCGAGACTCAGTAGGGACTCACGTACTAAAGATGATTGGGTATATAGAGAACCTTGAAAGGCTGGGTTTTCCTCTGGGTCAAGAGTTGGCCACAGATCTGATCCTGCAATCATTGCCGGACAGTTACGAGCAGTTTGTCTTGAACTACAACATGAATGAAATAGACAAGACACTGCCCGAGCTCCTAGGATGGTTGAGAACTGCCAAGATCAATATGAAGAAGGCCAAGCCTGCCAGCCCCATACTGATGGTGCATAAGGGCAAGGGCAAGGCCAAGGGCTCTAAGAAGACGAAGGTGGTACCTAAGTCACATCTTGAGCCCAAGTCTTCTGCACTGATGAAGAAGAAGAGCACGGTGAAGGAAGGGAAATGCCACCACTATGGCAAGGCTGGTGATTGGAGGAGGAACTGTCCTTCGTACATTGAGGGTCTGGAAAAAATCAAGGGAGGTATGACTTTTGCTTCAAATATTTACGTTATAGAGATAAACCTTTCTGCTCCTTCATATTAGGTATTGGATACCGGATGTGGTTCTCACATTTATACAAATGTGCAGGAACTGGGAAGGAGAAGATTGCTGAGTAAAGGGGAGGTGGACCTGTGTGTCGGCAATGGAGCAAGAGTTGCTGCTGTAGCCGTAGGGGTTTACCGTCTTTCTTTGCCCAGTGGGCTTGTAATAGAAATAGATAACTGTTATTTTGTTCCGGCCATAACTAGAAACATTATATCAATTTCATGCTTGGACATGATTGGATTTTCTTTTATAATTAAGAACAACTGTTGTTCTATATTTAAGAATGATGTTTGTTATGTTGTAGCCCAATTGTTTAATTGTCTTTATGTTTTGAACTTGGACCATCAGATCTATAATATAGAAAATAATAAAAGACAAAGAACAAATGACTCAAACCCTACATATCTCTGGCATTATCATTTGGGCCATATAAATGAGAAGCGCATATCCAAGATCCATAAAGATGGACTTTTGGACTCATTTGATTATGAATCATTTGAGCGATGCGAATCTTGTTTGTTAGGCAAGATGACTAAACCCCCTTTCACTGGTTATACTGAGAGGGCTGAGGAACTCTTGGGTATTGTACATAGTGATGTATGCGGACCCATGAGCTCCATGGCTAGAGGTGGGTATTTCTACTTCGTTACATTTACTGATGATTTCAGTAGATACGGATATGTGTATCTTATGAAGTGCAAATCCGAGACCTTTGAAAAGTTCAAAGAGTTCAAGAATGAAGTAGAAAACAGATGGGTAAAAGGGTTAAAGCACTCTGATCTGATTGAGATGGCGAATACTTGAGTCATGAGTTCCGTGATCATCTAAAAGAGTGTGGTATTATATCACAGCTCACTCCACCTAAAACACCACGGCATAATGGTGTGTCTGAGAGGATTAATCGTACTTTGTTAGACACGGTACGTTCGATGATGAGTCATGCAGACTTGCTTGTTTCCTTTTGGGGTTTTACTTTAGAGACTACTGCAATGACACTGAATCGCGTTCCGACAAAAACGGTTCTGAAGACACCATATGAGATATGGACTGGGAAGCGTCCTAGTATGTCGTTCATTAAAATTTTGGGTTGTGAGGCATACGTGTGACGTCAAATGCCTGACAAGCTGGAACCCAAATTGGATAGATGTTATCTGGTGGGATATCCTAGGGAAACGAAAGGGTATTACTTTTACCTACCGTCTGAGGGCAAAGTGTTTGTCGCAAGGACTGGCGTCTTCTTGGAGAAAGAGTTCTTATCAAGAAAGACTGAAAAGGTAGAACTTGAAGAAGTTCAAGAACCACCAATAGTGAATGAATCGGAATTGGATTCTGAGACAGGACTACAAGATGTTGTAGCTAGAGAACCTGCTCAAGAAACACAAGTCCTACATAGATCCGGTAGACCGAGGTTTGAGCTTGAGAGATATGAATTTCTCATGTCTCAAATAGGTAATGTGTTGCTTATGGATCATGATGATGAACCAGCAACCTACCAAGAGGCTATGAATGGACCGAACTCCGACAAATGGCTTGAGGCTATGAAATCTGAAATGGACTCCATGTATGCAAACCAAGTTTGGAACTTGGTGGAACCACCTGAAGGGGTACGACCCATAAGGTGCAAGTGGGTCTTCAAGAAGAAGACCGACATGGATGGGAATGTACAGATATTCAAAGGGCGACTGGTGGCTAAGGGTTTCAAGCAAATTCATGGTATTGACTATGATGAGACCTTTTCCCCTATTGGCATGGTAAAGTCCATAAGGATATTACTTGTTATTACTGCGTATTATGACTACGAGATCTGGCAGATGGATGTCAAAATGGATTTCCTTTATGGAAACCTCCTTGAGGAAGTGTACATGACACAACCCGAGGGTTTTATATCCCCAAATGAAGCCACTAAAATATGCAAGCTGAATAGGTCCGTTTATGGACTGAAGCAGGCCTCTCGAAGTTGGAATCTTCGTTTTGATGAGAAAATCAAAGAGTTTGGTTTCATCAATAATGAAGATGAGCCTTGTGTTTACAAGCGAATCAGTGGGAGCATTGTTGTCTTCCTAATATTGTATGTTGATGACATACTGGTGATTGGGAATGACATTCCTACCCTAAAAGTTGTTAAGAACAACCTAGGGAACTGCTTTTCTATGAAGGACTTGGGTGAAGTGACTTACATACTCGGTATTAAGATCTATAGAGATAGATCGAAGAAGTTGCTGGGTTTGACCCAGAGTACATACATTGAGAAGGTGTTGAAGCGGTTTAACATGCTTGAGTCCAAGAATGGATTTTTACCCATATCTCATGGTGTGAATCTCTCTAAGTACCAGTGTCCAAAATCTTGTGAAGATAAGGACCGCATGAAGTTGATTCCATATTCTTTGACAATTGGATCAATCATGTATGCAATGTTATGTACTCGACCCGATGTCTCCTTTGCTTTGAGCATGACTAGCAGGTATCAGTCAAACCCCGGTGAGTGTCACTGGATTGCAGTCAAGAATATCCTGAAGTAATTGAGAAGGACAAAGGATGTGTTCTTGGTGTATGGTGGAGAGGAAGAGCTCGTTGTAAGTGGTTACACGGATGCTAGCTTCCAAACTGATAGGGATGACTCAAAGTCTCATTCAGGTTTTGTGTTTTGCCTTAATGGAGGAGCTGTGAGCTGGAAGAGTTCCAAGCAAGAGACAGTTGCTGATTCTACAACAGAATCTTAGTATATCGCTGCAGCTAACACAGCGAAGGAGGCTGTATGGATTAGGAAATTCATCGGCGAGCTTGATGTAGTTCCTAGCATTGTTGGTCCCGTAGTTCTCTAATGTGATAACAATGGTGCAATTGCACAATCTAAGGAACCTAGATCCCATCAGCGCTCCAAGCACATACTTTGGCGGTTCCATCTGATTCGTGAGATTGTCGAACGAGGAGATGTGAACATTTGCAGAGTGCCGACTGAGGAGAATATTGCGGATCCACTGACAAAGCCTCTCGCACAGAGAAAGCATGATGGTCATACTAGATCAATGGGTATGCGATACCTAAATGATCAACTCTAGTGAGAGTCTTGTGGGTTGCATGTAAACACATATTCTGTTGGCTGTTTATTGTTTATTCATATGATTAATTGTGTACCTAGATTTTTCTTTTTACAATTAATGGCTAGTTCTTTAATTATGGTTTCTCTATGCGATAGTTAAATGTTAACATAATAAATACCCATTGATCTAGTATAGAATGTTCGCTTCCATAGGACATCAAGTACGTGACTTGAATGTGAAAGCCTCTAATTTATTTGAAGCTTCATTCTTAAAAGGTCCCTGGTCATTGTATCATCATAGAAGATAAGGGTGATGATGATACATTAAGACTAGCACGTGCGTTGACTGATGACCAGTTTTCACAGGTCATGATATTGTGATATCAAGTCATCACGTGGGTACTTGTTAATGAACAAGTTGTACTGGACAGACCCAACTTGAGACTACTTTGTGGATTATTATCTTATCGTGTCATGAGTAGGTCTCAATTGACAATGGTGTTGTGGTCCTTTGACCTGAATTCACAGCATTCATAAAGTGAGGAAGAGCGTGCTTTGATGTCATCTAAAGTCTTCCTTGAGAAAGGTTGATGATAAGGGTGGTTGTTGGGCACGTTACGAATCATTTGGGTGTTTGTGTGTGAGCAGATATGGGATTTGTCCTCCTATATGACAGGAGTTGCATCCATGGGCCCCTTGATGGAACTGGACTAAGAAATGCATGGCCATGCTTGGTTGAGTCAATATGTGATATTGGACTCACCATTCTCTGGAAGTCCGTTCTAGATCAAGAAACTTGGATTGAGCTATTATGAGGGTGACACGGTCCATGCCTCTAGTTCTTTCCAGATGTAAGGGACAAAGGGACAAAGACAACGTTGGGACATTGTTCATAAAGGCTTTTGAGTTATGAACTCTTATTGCTTGGGGAGCAATGATGCATTGCTAGATGCCGCTCATTGTTTGTGAGGTTTTTTGTTTGATACTTTCAAGATCAAGTGGGAGATCGTTGGAGTTACCATGGTGATCTAGAAGTGGTCAAACATGTAATCTCACTGCCAACGCGATATGAGCCTGCAGGGTCGCACATAAGAGCATGTGGAGAAATTGGAAGATTGACTGTGTTGGTAAGGGTTACCAATCACCATTAAGTATGGGGAGTCAGGCAAATGTTGTTAAGGCAAAATTCGTCGAGAATCATCGAGTATGACTCAATGACTCTCGACGAATTCGTCGAGAATAATTCGTCGCGAATGGTTCGTCGAGAATCATCGAGTGATACTCGACGACTCTCGACGAATTCGTCGAGAATCAAAAGTGTTTGATTCCCAACGATTGGTGATACTCGACGATTCTATCCTTGATTCTCGACGAATCAGCAGATGATTCTTGCTGAATCTGTCTGCTGATTCTCGCCGAATCTGGATCTGATTATCGTCGAACCTGTGCTGATTCTCGCCTAATGACTCTGAAACCCTAACTTGGGTGGTCTGCGGATAGCTGTGTTCTTTGGATTGTTTATGCCTTTGGTATAAATAGGGGACTTAGGGTTTGAGGATACATAGAGATCATCGGGTTTTTCCTGTAGACGGATCAAGACGATAGAAAGAGTTCCGCCGATCCCCTATCCGCCAAATCCCGACCCCACCTACTGGAAACGTTCCGCCGCCGCCTGTTCGTTCCGCCGACGACCTCATCTCCGGCGACCGTCGCTGGTCTTGCTTTCCCTGGCGCGGATCTAGCAATCCATGGGAAGTGCAAAGGTGCAGTGTATCTTCTTCCAGACCCTTCGTGCGACGAAGCTCAGGGTTCTCCCGCTCGTGTGGATTTCTGCAGAGGCGTGGACGTTATTCCACGTAGAACTCGCCACTGACAAGGACTCGAAGCTTGGAGCATCTCCGCTTGGAGCATCTCCGCGAGTACTTTGAAGTACCATAGTAGATATTGTATTCCCACTATCGAGGGCATTCGAGCAAAGTTGTGTAGTGAGGCACATGGTTCTTGTGTTGCTTACTACCCTAGTTCTACAAAGATGTATCGAGATCTGAATCAAATTATCTAGTGGTCAGGTATGAAGAACGATATAGCCAAGTTTGTGTTTGAGTGTTTTACTTGCAAGCGAGTTAAGGCAGATCATGGAAGGCCTGGTGGCAAGCTGATGCCTTTGGATATTCCAAGTTGGAAGTGGGAGAGTATTTATATGGACTTTATTATTGGTTTGTCGAGATCTCCCCGAGAACATGATTCTGTGGGGGTAATAGTTGATAGATTGACGATATGTTCTCACTTCGTTCCATTCAAGATTGATTACTCCATGAATAAGATAGTAGAGTTGTATTTGGAAGAGGTCATTAGATTGTACGGAGTACCTGTAAATATTATGTCAGATCGAGATTCCAGGTTTACGTCTCGTTTTTGGAAAAGTTTGTAAGAAGGGTTGGGTACCGATCTTAGGTATTCCACTACTTATTATCTACAGACCAATAGACAGAACAAGAGAGTTAATCAGATTTTAGAAGACATGATTAGATGTTACATCTTGGACCACGAAGGAGCATGGGACGAGCAGATTAGATTGATGGAATTTGCCTATAGCAATAGTTATCAGGAGAGTTTATAGATGGCCCCCTTTGAGGCTTTTTATGGAAGGCGATGTAGAACTCCCTTATTTTAGGCCGAAATTGGTGAAAGTCCGTTGTTGGGTCCGAAATCCTTAGAAGAGATGAATACTTCTATGATGCATATTCGAGAAAAGCTTCGTATAGCTCAGGAGAGTTATGAGAAGAACGATAATCGACGAATGTCTGATCTGGAGTTAGCAGTCAAGGACAAGGTTTTTCTCAAGGTATGTCTGATGTCAGGCGTTAAGAGGTTTGGAAGGAATCATAAGTTGGATCCCAGGTATGTGGGACCTTTCCAGGTTGTTGAACACATCAGAGTGTCAGCTTATAGGCTTGATTTGCCCTCTAATTTTCCTGGTGTGCACAATGTGTTTCATGTGAGCCAGTTGGAAATGTGTGCTTAGTAACCAACATGTTCTCGATTTGGTGCCCCCATTGCAGCCTAATCTTTCTTATATTGTGGTGCATGTTCGTATTCTAGATACTCAGGATCGGGTGTTGCGATGGAAGACAATACCCTTGGTCATGGTTCTTTGGCATAACCAAGACGTTGAAAGAGTAACTTGGGAGTTAGAGTCAGCTATGGGGGAGGCTCATCATCATCTGTTCTCCTAGCTTCTTTGGTAAGTGTTTCTATTCGATAACCTTTAGTTATTTCTTTTTTTTGGTAGATTTGATTTTCTATAAAGTTTCGGGACGAAACTTTCTTTTAGGTGGAGTGGTTGTAACACCCCTGATTTTTCGATGTTTATTTTAAATTTATGTAGTGACATAATTATGATGTTAGGGAATTATGTTGATGCATAGTTAATAGGCGCCGTTGTTGGAACGTGTTTTTGCTCACTCGGAATCCGAGGTTTTGACTCGGTGGTTTTTAGTAGGTTAATGTTGGTTGTAACTTCGGGAAATTTTAACCCGAGTTTGGTTTATTGAATCTTAAATTCAACTTCACCATTAGATTTGTAGCGTTGGTATTTAGCAAAAGTATGAGTTTTGTAGAAATTCGAGTTGATTTGAATTTTTTGGTCATTTGGACGTTTAATTATTAATAATAATATTATATTATTATAATATATTTATAAATACTTATAAATGGTGACCCTATTCATTATCTTCTTCCCCAAGCCATCAGACCGAAAATGCGGAAGAAAAGAGGTGATAGATATCGTGAGGCTTTCGGTCGCCGGTTGTAGTAGTGCCGGTGCTTGAAATCGTCGTTGGAGGGTAGATCCGAAAAGCTCTCGCCGAGATCTACGCGTTAGTTGTAGGTAATTTTGTTTTTCTTGGACTTTTTGCGTTAGGGTTTTTGTCCTTGACTATTGTTTGCCCCGTAAAGTTTTAGGAAATATTGCCTAAAAGTTCTTGCGCCCGATCCTTAGAGTGGAGCGCTCGTGAGGTTGCATTTCAGTAGATCTTGAGGCAAGTGGTGGTTTGCTCCCTTGCCTATCCTCTTATAAATTCCTTATGTTTCCTCCAATGAATTTTTTTCTAATCGTGGTTATTTCTTATATAGCATAGTAGTACATTTTCTTTTCTTTCTTCTTATCGTGTTGTTGTAGAGTTCTTTTACTTGTGTTTGGGCTCCTGCCTTTCCTACCCCTCCCTTTCTCCTATTTTCTGGAACTTAGTCTTGGTCTAGGTTAACTATAGTCAAATATTCCCTAGTCCAATAACTTCTTTTTAGATGGAAAAGTTTCTGGAAGGAATAGGACTCAGCTAGGCGTCGAGTGTAATAAAAATTCGTTGAGTTAAGTCCAGGAGTCGAGTGAACTCAGCTAGGTATCTAGTGCATTGAGTGAACCTGCCTTGGCGTCGAGTGCATTGAGTGAACCTTCCTTGGCTTCGAGTGCGTTGAGTGAATCTGCCTTGGCATTGAGTGTGTTGACTGAATTAGTCTTGGTGTCATATGCGTTGAGTGAACTCAATTTTGGCATCGAGGGCATCGAGTGTTCAGCCTTTGGCATCGAGTACATCGAGTGTTGATCCTTTGGCATCGAGAGCATTGAGTACTGGTAAGAAGTTAAGTCTTTTTTGCCGAGTAATTTCTTGGTGTCGAGTGCATTGAGTGTAATATATTTGGCGTTGATTGCATTGAGTGAAGCTTCTTTAGTGTTGAGTGTAGCTGCCTTGGCGTCGAGTGCACTGATTGACTCTTCCTTGGCATCGAGTGCATTAACAGCTTTTGTCTTGGTGTAGAGTGAAGTAGAGAGGTGTCGAGTGGCTGTAGACTTGGTGTCGAGTGATTTCAGAGCATCTATCTTGGCGTCGAGTGGAGTAGAGAGGCGTTGAGTGGCTGTAGCCTTGGTGTCGAGTGATTTTAGAGCTTTTGTTGAGTAATTTCTAATGTATCCGTCGAGTGACTTTGAGTTTGTCAATTCATATTCGTTGAGTATACTTTAGTAACTTTTGGTTTTCTTCTCTTTGTATCATCATGAAAATTCGATGCTAAGCCTTGGGTTTCCTTTCATTTATTAATATAATGCATTGTTATGTGTGACCTTGGTTGACAGTGGATAAATGGCCACCACCTTAGTGTCGGTTTGTGAATCATTACACATGGTGGGTTTTCTTCTCTTCTTATAGGATGTTGGGTTGTGTTGGAAAATGTGTCCACCACCACAGTGCCTTCTTGAGATGTTTGGTATGAAGGTTGGTGTTGGACAATGTGGCCCCTAACTTAGAACCGTTTTACTGGTGTTAATGATTCACGTGTTTTGAGTTGATCAATATATTTTGTTTATATATATACGCATATGTTCTTATGCATGCACTTGCAGATGTTAAGGAAGCATGACTTCATATCACACTTGGTGTAATTTCTTATACTTAAAACTGTGTAAATTCTTCATTTGCTTATTATTTTATGATTTATATGCTGTAGTTTGGCAGCTACTTTTTCTTGGACTTGTAACCCTTTAACTCCTCTAGTTTATTTACCTTTGGTTTCCTTTTTCCACTTATACCTTTTTTTTGAGGCATTCTTTTCTTTTGGATGCCTCAGGCTTAGAGCTGTAGCAGGTTGGGTAGCTAGATTTAGTGGCCTTAGGTTTTCTGCAGCAGTAGTAGTGGTTCATACCTCCCCTTCGTGAGGTTGCTTTGTTGTTCTATTTTAAGTTCAAACATGCATGATGTTTGGTGGGTTCGTGTCAGGTTGTTGATGCCCACAAGAGATTTTGTAGAATGTTAAGTTATTTGCTAGCTGCTAAACCACTTTTTTGACGATTTGTTTGTTTTACTTGCTCTCTGAGAAGGATTTATGGTAGTATTGCATGTTAGTTATTTTCAAGCTCTAAAAGTATCATTATGCTTAACTCATACTCATGACATCTTTTTAAATGAAACGACCATATATTTTAATGAACGTAAAAGCTCTTTTCCTACTTATACTAAATCTAGAGGTATGTATATCATGAGTTGTCCTATGTGTATGTTCATGCTCATGTAGGATAGTAATCGATGTAAATGAAGTATTTTCCGCAACGTATATTTATATTTTCATCCGTGGATTAGTTGATCCACCGAGCTGAGGGATAAGGTCGTCAAACTTAATGAAAACATGTTTTCTTCAAAATAAACTTGAGAATTTCATGATTAGTGTTAGAAGTAGGTTCTCGCCTGAGGGTCTGCAATTATCCCTTGCACGGTGTGGCATCACGACACGTATTTTCTCTTACTGTAATACAATGTTTTATGTTGAGAAAATGCGGGTTATGATAGGCACACACCCAGCCTGTCCAATACTACAATATAAGCAAAGAAAACACAATGGCGAGCACCATGTGCTTACACCAACAAAATGGAGCGCAATTGCACACCATAATAATAAAAAAAGTGCATTTCATATATTAGTGTGAAATAAGTGGAATATAAGTAGTAACAACAAAAATGTGAAGTGCTCGAGTGAAAAAACATGCCTGGATGAGTCCAAAAAATCCTATAAATATTGGACTCATCACACCCCCATACTTAACCATTCATTCATCCCTAGTAAATCCTCCCTCATGCATAATAAGAAAATAAAAGCAGACATAGCAACTAAGAATGTGGAGTACCATGCAAAGTCACATACTTACGTGCGTAAATATTTAATTGGAGGAGTCTTAATTATGCAGATTAGATTATGAATTTCTAAAATACACATTGTGAGAAACGAACTAAAACAAGCCGGAAGCGGTTTAAACTGAAACTTTATTATCCGAAAAAGGTATCTATTACAAAGGTATGGCCTCCCTTATATAGAATGGAGGAGAGAAGAGAGAATACAAATAAGAGATGTGGGACTAAAAAATACATAACACAAGCGAACTGTACAGACACAAACCGCACAAGCCGCGCGGTTAGACAGAAGGGCTAACCACTCGGCAACTGTCAGAGAGAGAGTGAGATCGCCATGTGAGACCACTAGACCGCCCGGTCTCCAAGTCGCCAGTGACAAATCGCTAGACCGCTTGGACCACAGACACCAACACACAGCAACCAGACCGCTGAAGGGAAACCGCAAGACCGTGTGGTCATCAACCCGCCAAGCCAAACTGCCAGACCGCCCGGTCACCAACTTCAACACTCCCCCTCAAGCTGGAGCATATATATCGATCATGCCCAGCTTGTCACAAATATGGAAAAACGAGGCGGATACTGGCTTGGTGAAGATGTCAGCAAGCTCTTTATCAGAAGTGACGAAGGTAGTACAAATTTGTTCCTTCAAAATCTCTTCACGAATGAAATGACAGTCGACTTCAATGTGCTTGGTTCTTTCATGGAAGACTGGATTTTTGGAGATGTATATGGCAGCCTTGTTGTTACAGAATATAGGTAGAGGATTGTTGTAGACCTCTCCTAAATCCAGCATGAGAGCCCGTAGCCATTTTAACTCACAAGTGGTCGATGTCATACTCTGATACTCTGCTTCAGCACTGGACCTGGAAAGAACAGACTGCTTCTTGCTCTTCCAGCTTACCATATTCCCCCAACAAAGGTGCAGAAACCGGAGGTAGACTTGTGATCCCCTTTGTCATAAGCGTAACTCGCATCTGAGTATGCTTCAACCCTCAGATGACCATTCTTCTGAAAGAGTAATCCTTTCCCAGAGGCTGCTTTGACATACTCCAAGATCCGCAAGGCAGACTAAAGATGGCACTCCCTGGGTGCTTGCATGAATTAACTCACCTTGCCCACAACATAGGAAATGTCGGGCCTGATCACTGTGAGATATATGAGCTTGCCAACTAGACGCCCGTACCGTGTAGTATCTGAAAGAAGAGGCGAATCATCTGCCCAGGTTTTGTCTTCTCCAATAGCCATAGGGTATCGGGCAGGTTTGGCTCCAGTCAATCCTGCTTCTTTTAGAAGGTCAAGGGAATACTTACGCTGGGAGAGGACTAAGGAGTTTGGCTTCCGAGAGATTTCGATCCCCAAAAAGTACTTCGGAGAGCCCATATCTTTTGTGACCAGATGTTGACGAAGATGCCGCTTTGTTAAGGCTACCCCTTCCTGGTCATCGCCAGTGAGAAGAATATCATCAACATACACAACAAGAACCACCATCCCCAAGGAGGTTTTGCGAATAAATAGAGAGTGATCGGTAGAGCTGCGCGCAAAACCAACGGCCGCCACAATGCTGCTGAACTTGTGAAACCAAGCTTGAAGGCTCTTTTGAGACCATAGATTGTTTTCTTCAGCCGGCATACTCGTGTCTCCCCCTGAGCAACATACCCAGGAGGTTGCTCCATGTAGACGGCCTTCTGAAGATCACCATAAAGGAAGGCATTCTTAACATCCAGCTGGGAAATCGGCCAATCTTTATTGACCTCCACAGAGAGAAGGACTTGTATAGTGCTGAGACGAGCCACGGGAGAGAAGGTGTCAAAGTAATCAACCCCATAGGTCTGAGTAAAGCCCTAAGCAACAAGACGAGCCTTATAATGGTCCATAGTGCCATCCGGGCTAAATTTGACCACAAAGACCCAGCGACAGCCAACAACCTCAGTACCAAGGGGAGGAGGAACTAGAGTCCAGGTACCTCGCTCCGTTAGGGTTGCCATTTCCTCATCCATAGCCATCTTCTAGTGAGGAATAGCAAGGGCTTCCTGGTAGGAATGAGGTGTGGTAGTGGTAGAGATAGCCAGCGCAAAGGCCCTGCGAGAAGAAGTAAGACGATCATATGAAACAACAGCAGCAAGGGGGTGTAGGGAACACGTCTGCACCCCTTTGTGAAGAGCTACAGGAAGATCCAGGTCATCGGATTCCCCGACATCCAGATCATCCGTGGCATAGAGAGCTGGCCCGGGAGGAGAGAGCGATGGCAGCGGAGATGAGGGAGATGGAGGCGGAGAGAGAGGAGTGGACGAAGATGGAGTTGGTGTGGATATCGAAGGAGGAGACGAGGGAACGAAGGGAATAATAGGAGAATCAGAGACCGGTGGAAGAGACGAGGAAGCTTGGGGAAGAGAAGAGGAGTCATCCGAGAAGTATGAGGTATTCTCGAAGAAGGTAACGTCAGCGGAGATGAACAGCTTACGAAGAATAGGGTCAAAGCAACAGTAGCCTTTCTGAGTAGTGGAGTACCCCAGAAAGACACATTTGGTGGAGTGAGGGGAGAGCTTATCACGGGTGGTAGACGAGGCATGCACAAATGCAGTGCACCCAATGATTCGGAGAGGGAGAGAAAAAGGCTCCTTGCCCGGATACAGTATGGATAATGGGGTTTTCCCGTGGAGAACTGAGGAGGGAATGCGATTGATGAGGTAGCAGGCAAAGAGAACAGCATAGCCTCAATATGAGCGAGGGACATGCATCTGAGTCATCAATGTGCGAGCGACATCGAGGAGGTGACAGTTTTTGCTTTCTGCCACCCCATTTTGTTGGGATGTATAAACACAGCTCGTCTGATAAATAATTCCATGTTGCACAAAAAAAGAGGAAAAAGCATGACTCAAGTATTCTTTAGCATTGTCAGAGCGAAATGTTTTAATAGAAACACCAAACTGATTTTTAATTAAATTATAAAAGGAGAGCCATACATCAAAAAGTTCAGAGCGATCTCGTAAGAGATACACCCAAGTACATCTAGAAAAATCATCAATGAAAGTTACAAAATAAGAACTACCCCGACCAATGGTGAGGGTAGGAGCAGGTCACCAGACATCGGATTGCACTAGATCAAAAGGACGAGTGGAGCCTCGACCTTGCTTTGGTGGGAAGGAGGAACGGTGATGCTTGCCAAGTTGACAAGCATCGCAGTTGATAGGAGTACTGGAGGGTGGGAGGTGGGGTAGAAGCTGATGTAGAAGCCATGGTGGAGGATGATCGAGACGGAGATGCCATTGGAGAAGATCCGTACAAGAAGAAGAGAAGGCGGACAAAGCGGAAACATTGTCGAGGAAGTAGAGGTCGCCGCTCTCAGTCCCAGTTGCAATCGTCCGCTGGGAGCTCGGATCCTGAAAAGAACAAGAAGTCAGAGTAAACGTCACAGAACACTGAAGCTGCTTGCATAAAAAGGTAACCGACAATAGATTGCACGGAAACTTGGGCACATAGAGAGTGTCCGCTAGTCGAAGGGACAGAGTAACATGAACCACTCCCGACCCATGAATTGGGGAGGGAGAACTGTCTACAATGAGGACCGGGGGCAACCAATCATGCTGTTCGAGGAGAGAGAAGCACTGAGGATTTCCCGTCATATGATTAGTTGCACCAGAGTCAATAAGAAGTTTACCTTGAGTCACCACGTGGGAACTACCTGATGATCTGACCACAGAAGCAGACGGTTTGGAAGAGGAGGAGGAGGAGTCACCGGAGGGGCAAAGATGGGGAGTAGAGGTAGCGGGAAAAAGTACGTCCGCTAGACTGATGACTGCGGTTACCAGAGCTACTCTGCTTAGTTTGATTAGCCTAGAGGTCTGGTGGAGAAGGAGCGGGCAGAAGCGGTCTCTGAAGGAGAGAGGTGACAGCGGAGATGCGAGCAGCGGTGGCATCTAAGGTAGGAGATTCTGCCTCACCTAGAATTTGCTAGCGGATCATGTCATAAGTATCAGGAATCCGGAGCAGATAACACACAACTAGAAGCTCCTGGAAGTGCTTGTGTTGTTGAGCCAAATCCGCAGAAAAGGGGCGATTTTGAAGAATCTCAGCCCCAAGGGCCTGAACCTGTTGGTAGGCGGCAGCAGGAGACAAGGAAGGTCGGGCAAAGAGGTCCGCATACAATGTATAGATACGGGACGTCTGAGCCCCTTTGGAGTACAGTGCGTCCAGATGAAGCCAAGCGGCCTTGACCGTCTCATCATGACGGATGATGGGAAGGCACTCATCGGATAGGCTGTTAGTGAGCCAAGTACGCACAAGAGCGTCACTCGCATCCTAGCAATCAAAGAGAGGTGAAGTGGTAGGAGGAGGGTCATCAACGAGATGGTGGCATTTGCGTTGCGAGCGAAGGAGAAAGGTGAAAGAGATGCTCTAATCTGGGTAGTTGGAGCCGACTAGCTTGGAAACAGTGCTAACGTTCTCGGAAGGAGTAGGAGGGAGAGGCGGAGCCGGATTGGCGATAGGGGTGGTGGCAGGAGTGGTGGCAGTAGAACCATCTGAAAGAGCCATAGGAGCGAACAACAGGAAGCCGCGCGGTTAGGCAACAAGCCACAAGGTAAGGAAGAAGAAGATCTGCAGTGGTCACGATGTTAGACACCAGTGGCCAGAGAAGCCACGACCAAGCCGCAGAAGGCAACAAGCCGCGCCGTTAGGCAACAAGCCGCGCCGTTAGGCAACAAGCCGTGTAGTTAAGAAGAAGATCTGCAGCGGTCACGATGTTAGACACCAGCGGCTAGAAAGGCCACGACCAAGCCGCAGAATCAAGCAGAGGGATAAAATCGAGCGGTTAAAAGACAGTCCACTCGAATAGAAGCAACAGGAAAAATAAGGCATAGGGCAATAGGACGCGGCGAACAGGGCAACAGGTCGCGACGAACAAGGGCGGTGACTAAGAACAGGGACAAAGAGGTCGTGCACATCGAGGGCAACAACAAGGAGAGAAAGAGACCGCGTGGATAGGTCGCAAGAAGGCGAAGCAAATCGCACGGACAGGGAGTACGCACAATCAGGAGAAAGGATCGAGTCCTCTGATACCATGTGAGAAACAAACTAAAACAAGCCAGAAGCGGTTTAAACTGAAACTTTATTATCTGAAAAAGGTATCTATTACAAAGGTATGGCCTCCCTTATATAGAATGGAGGAGAGAAGAGAGAATACAAATAAGAGATGTGGGACTAAAAAAATACATGACACAAGTGGACTGTACAGACACAAACCGCACAAGCCGCGCGGTTAGACAGAAGGGATAACCGCTCGGCAACTGTCAGAGAGAGAGAGAGAGATTGCCATGTGAGACCGCTAGACCGCCCGGTCTCCAAGTCGCCAGTGACAAATCGCTAGATCGCTTGGACCACAGACAGCAACACACAGCAACTAGACCGCTGAAGGGAAACCGCCAGACCGCGCGGTCATCAACCCGCCAAGCCAGACGGCCAGACCGCCCGGTCACCAACTTCAACAGGCATCTACATATTTTTTACTAGTAATTTGAATCGCAGAGAATTCTGTGTCACACGAAAGGAGAAAGCATACACATCACTAACGTAAGCATTGACAAAGATACATCTCATAGGATTTGGCAGCAAACTTAGTAAAGTAGGACTTCCTATTATTGAGCACAAAGCATTTTCTTCCAAAGATCCTGAGATAGACAAGATTTGGTTTTTTTCCTTTCATAATCTCATAGGGAGTATTATTGTGATACTTGTTGATAGATGCCCTATTCAAGACATGATAAGCGGTGTTTACTGCCTCAGCCCAAAAGTATTCTGGGAGAGAAGTGTCACTTAGTAATGTCTTTCCAGCCTCTATAAGATTCTTGTTCTTCCACTCAGCAATCCCATTATGTTGGGGTGTTCTTGGAGAATAAAACTCCTGAAGAATATTTTGCTCTTCATAGAACTTTGTCATCCTTCAAACAAAAATTTAGTACCATGGCCACTTCTGATTTTGACCACAGAATTGTCCTTTTTCATTTTGAACTTGCCTAATAAAGGTCACAAAGATGTCAAGGGTTTCAGACTTTTTCTTTAGAAAGAAAACCCAAGCAAATCTGGATTATTAATCAACAATCACAAGTGTGTAGACTTTCCTACCTAGACTATGAACTGGCATAGGATCAAACAAGTCTATATGCAAGAGGTATAAACACCTCTCAGAATCCTTGGCCCTAATGCTCTTAAAAGATGTCTTTGTCTGTTTTCCCTTTTTACATGCAGATCAAATACCCTCTTTAGTGCAACTTAGATTGGGTCCATTTCTGATTAGCCCTTCATTGAAGAGCTTGTTGATTGCCTTGTAATTCAAGTGAGCAAGCCTCTTATTCCATTGCACATAATAAGAGACTTTCTCATTTGAAACAAGGCATACAGGAGAGTCCGTACTAATACATAAGAAATATAAACATTAAATATTTTCACTTCTCATGTCTGTCAAAATGACCTTTTGGTCACTTGACCATTTGATCAGACACTTATCCTTGTGGATGACAATGACATAGCCAATATCATATAGTTTGCTTATGCATATCAGATTATGTTTCAATCCTTCCACATAAGCTACTTTTGTAATGGAGACTATGTCATTGGTAATCATATCATATCCTTTGGTAACTCCTCTATCTGAACCATCAAAGATGACTTTGATTCCATTCCTCACTGGAATATAATCCATGTGATGACTCCTTATTCCAGTCATATGTCGGTAACATCCACTGTCTAAGTACTATATTGGCATTATATGGATACTTAGACTATCCTGTAATCATAGATTAGTTTACCTTAGGAACCCAAAAGGGTTTGGATCCTTGGTTCATGTTATCCTGAGAATGACTACGTCTACCTACTATAGCCCTGACAGGAAGACTGACCCTTACCCTTAGCACACTTGGGTTGTGCCAACATTCTATGACAAAGTAACCCACCTTATCATAGCACCAGCACCCATGGATATTATTTCTTCTCTTCTAAATAGCCACTGGAGTATGTAAGCTATCAGGTTTTTTTTTGTTCAGAGAGGAGAGTAGCTGCCTTTTTCCTATTTCTTTCAGCAAATATTTGACTAAAAATAAGTCTGCTAGTAGGTACACTAGGTTGATTCTGAATTACACCAATAGATGTCTTCTTTGTAGCTGACATGGTGTTGATGGCATCAGAAATAGCCAAGTGAGCCTTACTTACTGACATTCTCACAATCTTGTTCTTTACTAAAGGAACATGAGGATTGGCCACAGCCTTGTCCTTGAGAGTTGGAGCTGGAGAACCAAACACAAATGGTTCATGATGGGCCATTTGGATTTTCACATGGGGAGCCTTTAATGCACACAATCTCATGCCCTTTCTTCCATTGCAAGATACACATGTATCCTTACAAGAAGAGCAACCATTCTTCCAGAGACCATTATAACGCCCCCGATTTTTTGATGTTTATTTTTAACGCTTTTGATGGCGTATTTATGAGGTCAGGGCATTACGTTCACGTGTAATTGGCAGGTACCATTGTCGAAGCATGGTTTTTTGCTTATAGGTATCCGAGGTTTTGATTTGTGGTTTCTAATTGGCTATTTTTTATGAGTTTTTGGAATTTCGCACGTGAGCCGGGTTTGTTTTGGAACTCGGTGGAGCCTTTTTGGGATATTTGTTGTTTTAGACTTCAGGGAGTTTTTTCCCGAGTTTGGTTTGTAGGATTTTGATTTCGACTTCACCATTAGATTTGTAGCATTGATATTTAGCTATGGTGCGAATTTCGTAAGATTTCGAGTTGGTTTGGGTTTTGGGTCGTTTGGAAGTTTTTGTAATTAATATAATATTATATATAGATATATATATATATAAATTCCTTTGCATCAAATCGGAACCCTATTCATCATCTTATATCCGAGCTGACGGACGGTTTTGCGAAAGGAGGAAGGGCAACATTGTCGCGAGCTTTCAGCCACCGATCATGGGGGTTCTGGTGGATGGAATCGTAGTTGGAGAGTAGATTCGGAAAGCAATTGCCGAGATCTACGCGTGGGTGGTATGTATTTCCCATTTCTGGGATTTTTTGGTGTTAGGTTATGCGATTTTGACTTCCTATTTCCCCGTAAATTTTCAGCAATCGTTTCCTAGGAGATCTTGCGGCCGATCCTTGTCACGGAGCGCTCGGAGTGTCGGATTTTTGGAGCTTTGAGGCAAGTGGTGAATCTTCCCCTTGCTATGTTTCTTGCTGTTCTTTTTGCTCCTTTATTTTCTCCTTAGGATGTAGGGGTAGTGTAGGGTGTGTCCATGTAGAATCCATAGTTGTAGTGTAAGTTTTCGGCCAAATTTCATCAAATATAGGTAAGATAAGCCAAGGGAAATTCGTTGATTATGGGGTACAGTTTAAGGCGAATTCATCGAGTATGGTTCATCGAGTAGAAGTTAGAATTCGCCGAGTATCCGTCGAAATTCTTCTGGTACGGTTTATAATGTAAGGAAAATTTGTCAAGTATTGTTGGTCATGGCGTTGAGTGAAGGCAAATTCGTCGAGTATTCTCGACAAATTCGTCGAGTATGCTTGAGGCATAGAAAGCGTTGAGTGATCGGGCCGCTAAGTCCTTTTCGTCGAGTATATACACCAAATTGAATCCTATTCGTCGAGTATCATCGGGTTTAGCCTTTTATCTCCAAGTCTAATTCGTCGAGTATTCCTTGGTTTTGTCGGGTATATTCGATGAATTTAGCTGGACTTAGGACATTTTCGCAGTTTTGTCAATTTGCCGAGTATGGGTCTTAGGGCAAATTTTTGGGTTGTTCTCTCCTCTTGTCGTGAGAGTATTCTGTTGTTAGGATTGGGGTTTTATTGGAGTTTTGTAGGTGGTTTACGGTGAGGTTGGCAGTGGATAAAGGACCACCAACATGACGCCATTTCGTGAATCATTGCACTTGGTTGGTTTTTGTCTCTTCTTATGGACTGTTGGGTTGTGTTGCACAATGTGGCCACCACCGTAGTGCCTTTTTGAGATATTTTTGGGTCTTTTAGTTCTTGTTGGACAATGTTGCCACCAACTCAGAACCATGGTTTTTTCCATTGCTAATGATTCATGTGTTTAGATCTGTTTAGTATCTTTGCTTCTTATGGTTTAGTCATTTATTGAATGCTTACTCTTGCAGATCTTATCGAAGCTTGACTGCACTTCGCAATTGGTGCAATTTCTCTTACTCTACTATTGAAATTCCTGCTTTACTTGTTATAACTTGACTTTTTAGCTAAGGTTTATCAACCATTCTTATAGTTGGGGTTGGTAACCCTTCTTATTTCCCTGTAATTTACTATCTACTGATGTTATTGTTTACCACTTGTACTTTCTTGCTGAGGTGTTCTTTTCTTTGGAATGCCTTAGGTTTGGAGCAGTACCCGCTAGGGTTTGGTTGTGGCTTGCGTTCGATAGTGGTTGTGGTTGCCTTTACCTCATCGATTGTGAGGTATTAGTTTTTGTTTTGTTTTAGCTCAGACATACATACTTTTAGTGGGTTCGTGTCAGGTTGTTGAAGCCCACTGATGGTTTTCTTGTAGAATGTCAAGTACTTGCTAGTTGCTAAATCTGTTCCTTGTGAATGATCGGTCTTACTTGCTCTCTAGGAAGGTTTTATGCTAGTATTGCATGTTATTTACTCTTAAAAATATAAAATATCATTTGTCTATTTCATTCATAGCATATTTCAAAACTAAAGTCATTATATTTTAAAGAACGTAAAAGCTATTTCTATACTTAGACTAAATTTAGAGTCATGCATATCATGAGTTATCCTAGTCAGATGTTTATGCTCATAAAGGATGTTAATCAAATGTAAGCAAAGTATTTTTCGCAGCGTATATTCATATTTTTACTCATGTACTGTTTGATCTACAGAGCCGGGGGATACAGCCACCCAAACTTAACCTAAATTACAGTTTTCTTCATATTAAATTTATGGATTTCATATAAAAATGTAGAGTTGGGGTCTTGCCTGAGCGTATGAAGTTATCCCATGCATGGCGTGGCATCGAGACATGTGTTTTCTCTTACTCTGATATGCCATTTATTTGCAGAGAAAATGCAGGTTGTGACAACCATACATACTGTCATTATCATACATGTTAGAAGAGAAAATTACCTTCTGAAAGGTGGTCTAAGGCACTATTGGAGCCTTGCCTTTCCCTTTGGAATAGACAGCTGTAGTATTCGACTTAAACCCCAAACCTCTCTTATCTTTTTGAGAAGTGGAATCAATCAGTGGCAACATAGTTTTGGGCTTAGAAAACTCAGTCACCAGCATCCTCTCTTTGAGGAGCTTCTCGTCAAGATCCTTGACCTTGTTCTTTTGTATAATGGTATCAATATGGATGACTGAGATTGTCTTCATCTAACGTACTTCCATCCTCATCTGAGCTAGTAAAGGAGATGACTCAGACTGTAGGGAAGAAGCTTGCTAAAGAGAGGAAATCTCATCAGCTTGTCTTTTGATAAGCTTCTTGCTTTTTTATAGAGCATCCAGTATTGCTCCATACTTGTCAATCAGTTGATTGACATCATCATCAGGTTCTGATCCATCATCTCCACTAGATGAAGTGGATTCTTTAGAGTCTGAGTAAGTCTCATAGACAGAAGGAGAGTTAGGGAGAGATTTTACCTCATTAGGATCTGAATTGTCCTGGTTGTCTTCAGTTAGGGCCATGAGGCTGAATTCATCATACTCTTCACAGTCACTGTCAATATAGGATAGTGGAGCTCTTATCCCAATTGAGGCAACTAGATTATCAGCCTCCTCTTCAACAGAAATGAGACCAATGTAGGCCTCTTCTTTCTCTTATTCTGAAGACTCAGAATCACTATCTGATAAGCGTACTTTCCTTCTTGGCCAAAAAGCTCCTTCTAGCCTTCGTGTCCTTTTAGTGCTTCTTGTCATTAGATTTTTTGTTCTCCTTCCTATTGATTGGACAGACAGTAATAACATGTCTACTCCTATTACAACAATAGCAAACAACATTAGTCTTAATGTGTTTGTTCTGCTTAGAGTCATACCTTTCCTTAGAGGGGTCTTTTTTGGACTTGTCCATGCTGGAATGAGGCTTTCTTAAAGTGGAGCTTGAAGAGAACTTGTTTTTCCATTGTCTTCTCTTGCTCAACATTTTCTTGAACTGTTTGGAGAACAGTGTCAGTTCTCCATCAGACAATTCATTGCCTGAAGATCTAGGATCTGAACTCTTAGACTTTGCAGCTCTACCTTGGTGGAGAAGGAGTCTTTTATCTGCTCCTCCTTGTTGCTTCAGCTTTGAATGCCACAACCTTCTCTTTGTTGAGAGATCTGACAGCATCTTCTTCTGTTCTTCTGGAGTTCAGCTATATCTTATGAGACATCGGCTTCCTAAATAGGGTTTGAGGCATAGTGTCGGCCAAATTTATAACCTCTCTAATGGCACAGATCTTGATATCTCATTCCTTATTGAGAGATCTCAATAACTTGTAATTTATCTTCTAGTTTGTGAACTGTCTACCATAGGTGATTAGACTGTTCACTATCATGAAGAACTTTTCATAGCAATCAGCTATGGAATCTTTCTTGCCTTGCTTGAAGGCCTCATACTGCTGATTCGTAAGGGATTTCTTGTCATCCCTCACCTCCTTTATCCCTTCCATGTATACTATCAGAGAATCCCACATCTCTTTAGCTGTTCTATAGTGTACCAAGTTCTGGAATGTAGAATCATCTATGGCACTAACAATAATGTTCTAAGCCCTTTTATCCATAGTTGTCAAAATGACTTCACCTTTGGTCATCTTAGTGTATTTCTTAGGTGTTTGGATGTTGGAATCTATAACAGAGGCCTTTATAGGAATGAAGGGTCCCTCTTGAACTGTTATGAAATCCTAGGGTCTGAGACTTCCATAAATAACCTTACCCTTTACTTCCAGATTCCAAAATTCTCCTTCCTACATATAGGAAGCTTCATAGAGCTCAACTCCTTATGGTTCTTATCTGAACTCAAGGAGATAATATTCTACTACTCTTGGATATTTGATCAAATTGTAAAGTCCTTTTTGAACAATCTCCCTCTGATACCACTTGAAATTCTTTGTTCAAAAGTAGTTACACACCTAGAGGGGGTGAATAGATATGTTTAAATCTTTTTGAATCTTTTGACCTTAGGTCTTGTTGTGTGTTAGATTTTATTGTTTAGCTTTCAATAGACACCACAACACACAAAAGTTTATAGTGGTTTCCCCATCTAGGGTACATCCACTTTCCCCCTTCATCTATCTAGTAGTGAGCTAGATTCTGCTAACTTCTCCTTTTACTCGGCTCCTTGAGCTTACACCAAAGAACCCTTAGTATCCTACACCTCAGAGTGAAACTCACTCTTATAACTTAGAGTATAACAACTCCTAACTCAGGCTAAGCGGCCCTATACTCGGAGATTCACAGAACTCATACCTCAGATCTACACAAAGAACCTACCTCAGGCCTAAGCCATACCTCAGATCCGAAATAGGATCCTACTCTAATAGACACACCTCCTACACTCAACCTTTATAACTCAGGCTTACAGCTCAGATCAACCAATGACCCTACAGAAAGAGTAAATATTTTGTAATGATTGACTCTAGATAAATGGTTCTCTAAGTTCCCTCTCTGAACTCAGTTAACTCAGTCCTAAGTCTTCACAACAACAAGATTCTTATTTTGTAATGTAGTTGTGTTTTTGCTGAGAAGACCTAATGTAGAGCTCTGGATCTTCAAGCTTTAAAATATAAGAGTTGAAATATGTAGCCTTGAAGATGAACTGTAACCTTCTTTTTAGCACTCTGTTATTCCACCTTTGTCTTCTATAACTCTTCTCTAAAAACTAGAATAATCGATTGAGAAGAAGACTTTTAAGAAGAAGAATTCCTTAGCTTTTTTAATTTCTCTGTAAAGTACTTTTATATCCCACCATCTAACAACTATTTAATCTTTATGGGCAATCAGAAATAGCAGTTTTAAAGATACTTTAGCTTTAACAGCTGTTCAAAGAGTGTTCGACGCCATTTGGCTTCTAGTGCATAAATCCCACTCAATTTGAATTTGGGTGACGTCAGCATGACTCAGTACTTGTGGACTTAGCAGTTTACATAGTCATTTTGCACAGTCGTTGAGTGAAGTAATGTGACTCAATGCAAATACACTTAGTAGAACATCTGCTCTAGAGGCGTTGAGTAAGCCTTCATCTTTCAATTCTTGTCTCAGATAGCTGAATTGATAAGGCATTGAGTGAACCTTCATTACTCAATGCATTTGTACTTAGTAGAATTCTTCAGGTTGAAGGTGTTGAGTGAAGCCACTTTACTAAATGCTTCTTGACTTGGCAATCATCTTGACTGTTGGCGTTGAGTAAGTCTTCTACACTCAACGCTTCTGGACTTGCACCAAATTTCTGAATGAAGGCGTTGAGTGAACAGTCTTCACTCAATGCTTATGGACTTTGTTGAACTATTAATAAGGCGTTGGGTGAGCCTTCTTCACCCAATGCTTCTGTACTTAGACAGATTCCCTTTTCAGTAGGCGTTGAGTGAACAACCTTCACTCAATGCTTATGGACTTAGCCAAAATTGAGTCTAGCAATACTGAGGCTTTGAATGCTTGATGTTCTGCTAATGCTTTTAGCCTCCTGGCATTGAGTAAAGTGAACTCACTCAACGCTTCTGGACTTAGCAAGATTTCTGTTTTTCCAATATCCTGTCTTAAGTCCAAATGATATTTTGACCCTAACAACCTGTCTAATCATGTAATAATTGACATCATGCATATATTAAACTTGAACATATATCAAATTCAATCATGTGTATACTATTGACCTATGGGCCTTCTTCAAATCTGGGACATTTTGATAAATAGACCCAACACTTACACTCGACGCAATCTCAGTAAAATCAGTTTAAGTACAAATACGTCGAGTGAAGGACTTACACTCGACGCCTTCTCAAGAATAATCTGATTAAGTACAAATGCGTTGAGTGAAGGACTTACACTCAATGCCTTATCAGGAAAGGTATTAAAGGAAAAAAGCATCGAGTGAAGAACCTTCACTCAATACCTCAGTGATAAAAAGAATTTATCTAAGTACAAAAGCATCGAGTGAAGAACCTTCACTCAATGACACAACGGTAGGTAGAATTTGTCTAAATTCAAATGCTTCAAGTGAAGGACATATACCCAATGCTTCTAGAGTTAGCTGCCAAAGATCAAATTTATCGAGACATATGGAATCACTCGACGCCTGTAGAGATTCAAAAATGATTCTAAGTCATTAGCATCGTGTCTAGTGTGCTGATGTCATTCTTAAATCAAATCGATGCAAATTGCGCACTAAAAGACAGAGATCACCGTACTGATCAGTCAAAGATGTCCTGGAATATATCAACCATTAAAGCCAGCCATCCCGCTTTCTAAATGAGGATATAGCTGTTGCAGATGCCGACGTATAAAAGTGAAGCGGGTGATATTCTTATATAGATTGACTTTTTGCAAGAACTTTTGGCAATCTCTCTAAACCCTAATTTCGAAAAAAGTCGTCCAATAGAGCAGATCAAATTTCTTTTCATCTGCAAGAATGTTATTCTACACAAAGGACGTCTTTCTCAAGCTTGAAGAAGAACTCTGCCAAATATAACACAATACTGGCTGAATAAATTCTTAAGAATCATCTTCCTGTAGCTGTGCTGAAGAAGGGTTGTCTGTTGATTCAGCCAAAGAAGAAGACTTAGAGACTTTCTTCTGAGTCAAATTTCTCAAACATTTAATCAATCTTGTAGGAGTGTGAAGCATTCTGAGTTCTAGGCCTATTTTATAATGGCTAAGTGTAGTATTGTGAGCAGTCTGAGTTGTAGGAGTGTGAAGCACTCTATGTTGTAGAGTCATGGGAAGGATCTGAGGTAAGGCTTATGCCTGAGGTAGGTTCTTTGTGAAGATCTAAGGTAGACCTGTTGGGTCTTTGAGCTATAGGAGTTGGAAGACTCTGAGTTGTAGGGCTGTTCAGCCTGAGGTAGGAGATAGATGATTATCTTTGAGGTAGGACTGTGAGCAGTCTGAGTTGTAGGAGTGGATAACACTCTGAGTTGTAAGATTCGGGGAATGTATCTAAGGTATAGGATCTGTTTGATCTGAGTACTAGAGGAGTTGGTCGAATCTAGCTCATTGCTAGAGAGATGAAGAGGGAAAGTGAATGTATACTAGATAAGGGAACCACTATAAATTTTGTGTGTTGTATGTTTTCTTGAAAGCTAACTTACTAACATAAACACACACAAAGATCATACTTCAAAAGAACGAAAAGATTCCAAAATAAACCTATTCACCCTCCCCTCCTCTAGGTGTTCAGCTACTCTTAAAAAGACTTTTAAATCAATAATATACACAAACCTGTATTTAATATATGTATAAGTTTACTTGTGCATGGTATTGGTAATTATGTGATTAGACTAGCTGAGAGTATCAGAAGTATGGCTGGAAAGAAGTCAGCATAGTCAAGGAAGATATGATTTTGGCTAAGTATAAAAACATTGAGTGACTATATATCACTCAATGCAAAATGCCAAGAAGGGTTGATAGTATAACCCTCTCTCAAAGCCTCAGTGGAGAAGCTCTAAAATCTGGCTAAGTATAAAAGCGTCGAGTGAAGAACTAACACTCGACGTCTTCTCAAAGAATGGTTGTTAAGTACAAATGCATCGAGTGAAGGCTTACACTCGACGCCATCTCAGTAAAATTAGTCTAAGTACAAATGGGTCGAGTGAAGGACTTATACTTGATGTCTTCTCAAGGATAATCTGATTAAGTATAAATGCGTTGAGTGAATGACTTAAACTCAATGCCTTCTCAGGAAAGGTGTTAAAGGACAAAGTGTTGAGTGAAGAACCTTCACTCAACGCCTCAAAGATAGCCAGAATTTATCTAAGAATAAGAGCATTGAGTGAAGAACCGTCACTCAACGCCTCAACGATAGGAAGAATTTGTCTAAGTACAAATGCATAATGTGAAGGTCATATACCCAACGCTTCAGGAGTTAACTTCCAAAGCTCAAATTTTTTGAGACATATAGAATCACTCGATGCATGTATAGATTATAAAATGATTCTAAGTCATTGGTGCCGCACCAAGTCTGTTGACGTCAATCTTAATTCAAATCGACGCAAATTGCGCGCTAAAAGACGGAGATCGCCGTATTGATTGGACGATGATATCCCAGAATATATCAACCATTAAAGACGACCATGCTGCTTTTCAAAGTAGGATATAGTTGTTGTCGATGCCGACGTATAAAAGCGAAGCGGGTGAAATTCTTATAGAGATCAACTTTTTGTAAGAACTTATGGCAATCTCTCAAAACCCTAATTTTGAAAAAATTGGCCAATAGAGCTGAGCATATTTCTCGTCATCTCTAAGCCTGTTATTCCACACAAAAGACATCTTTGTCAAGTTAGAAGAAGAATAACTCTGTCAGATATAACACAATACAGGCTGAATAAAATTCGAAGAATCATCTTTCTGTAACTGTGCTGAAGAAGGGTTGTCTGTTGATTCAGCCAAAGAAGAAGACTCAGAGACTTTCTTTTGAGTCAAATTTCTCAAACATTGTTCAATCTTGTAGGTGTGTGAAGCATTCTGAGTTGTAGGCCTATTTTATAAAGGCTGAGTGTAGAACTGTGAGCAGACTGAGTTGTAGGAGTGTGAAGCACTCTGAGTTGTAGGGTCCTAGAAAGGATATGAGGTAAGGCTTGTGCTTGAGGTAGGATCTTTGTGAAGATCTGAGGTAGGAGACCAGCTGGGTCTCTAATCTGTAGAGTTGGAAGACTCTGAGTTGTAAGGATATTCAACCTGAGGTAGGAGACAGGTGTAACACCCCAAATTTGACAGCAAAACTTTTGGTCGTTATCACCGGGCGATAGTAGGTATCATCGGCAGCGATAGCAATAGCACTCGATGCTATGAAGCGTTGAGTGAGCTCATCATACTTGGCGCCTTTTGAAGAATTGTTGAGTAAGAGTCTATCGCGTGTTGAGTAAGAGTCTATCGCGGTAATATCCCTAGCTCTCAGTGCTCTCGACGCCTTAAAGAGTTGAGTGAACTCAACGCACTCGACACCGTAAAGCGTTGAGGGAGCTTTTGGAATGGCAAAAGCTCATATCGCCAGGAGATACTGCCACGTATGGGTGGACATGTGTCGGATGTCCGGAAGGCAGCCGATGAGCGGTTGCTGACTAGGGTCAAAGCGGATATAAATAATATCGCCAAGGCGATAGCAGATATCTACAGTCAATAGCGTTAATGTTGACTATTCAACCAAAATTATGGCCTTTTTCCCTTTTGATGAAATGATCCTGTGGCTGGGATTAATCGCAAGGATACTTATGCAGAGGAGCAGAAGAATGAGAATTCATTCTTTTCTTCTTACTCTCTCTCCTTTTTCATCCAAGTTCTTCAGGGAAAAAGTTAAGGGTTGGAGCTAGGGGCTGGAGCTGAGCTTGAATAGCTTAGCGAAAGAGATTTTGTAGTCGGAAGCAAGATCCGACGCTTGGTAAATGAAGAGGAAAGCGCGGTTCTCCTTTCCAACCAGACAGAAAAGCGGTCATGGCTCCGAAGAAAACTACAAGGATAGTGATCTTCCTTCTTTGACAAGTGAAGTCCTTCTTTTGGCATATGCATGGAATCCCCCACCAAAAGGTGGAAAAGCAAAGGGAATTCCTTTGTGTCGATCCATGAAATCCCTAGTGAGTCTTGCATATAGATCTGGAAATGTGTAGTATGGAATAGGCATGTTGTGTGAAGCCCGTCTAGATAGGTTGGTCTGGATTGGTGATGTTTATTTTGCGTGCTGGAGAAGACTCCGAGTATAACCGAGTTGTTTATGGGGTCTGTGAGGTTGTACCTATGAACTTAAGGTAGCAGGAAGTACTGGAGTTGCACTCCATGAAAATACCCATAAAATTCCACGGTTTTAAGATATGTTGATATCGCTGGGCAACAGTGAGTGTTGCCAATGGCGATAGCACTTGGTAAGCAATTTGTATTGTGTGCTATAAAAGTTTAGTGTTTCTGGCACTATAGGATGCTTCAAGTTTTTGGGGTTGGGTTTGGGCACAGAAAGAGAACTTCTATTGGTCTCGCCAAGCGATCATAATGAATGTTGGTGATAAATCCCTTTTGATTGTAAAGCCTATCTCTGGGAGACTATGAGGCTAATTGGTGAGCTGCGAGCTCCTAAAGGCCAGTGAGCCGAGCAAACAAGGGGAATCTTACCCGCATCATTCTAGACATTGAATTGACGATTTGATCAACGGGCAAAGGTTGAACTGTATCTGTATTATAGTTATCTAACTCAAGTGCCTAAGTTATTGGCGTTCGTTAGGATCGCATAATGAGAGTCTTAGGCTGTACGCCATCAAGACTAAAGTCTCAGGACTGGGGCCGTACAGACTATAAAATCTCAAAGTTAACCGTTATGATGGGCCATCTGAATGGTAGTGGGACCTTGGCAATGGGTACACCGAAAATGTGCCCTGAGTGCACGGAATGTTTGGCCATTGAGTCATTCGTTTATGATATATTGAACAGTGCATCAGTGCACGTTCTTATTATATATCTGCTTCTGAAAATGTTATGCCTATAGGAAAGGAATACCTCTGCCCCAGTAAATGGGTAGGGTCGTTATAAATGGGTCAGCTGAATGATGACCATTACCTTGTTTGCCACCCTTGTGGTGGACTGTCCTTGTGCAGGTGCTGGAGAGCCAATCGGAAAATAACAGGTTGAAGTCCTTGCTACTATACTAGCCGTCGAAGGCCGAGCGATGAAGTTTTTCTGTTTTTATGTGTGGCCGACCTACGTGCCGATGTTTGTAATCCACACTTGTGAAGTATAACTGTAATGCCTTAAGGCCATAACTTTTTTGTATTTGTAATTGACATTCTTGATATATATATATATAAATTATATGGTTTATATATAGTGGACATTCAAATTGTATGAGTTCATATAATCAGAAAGCTTCTGCTAGAATGCTTTGAGTTAGGATTCGAGTAGTCTTGGATATAAACCTGTAATCCTACTGCCTGTTTGTGGAATATAGTGTGGGGCCATAGCCGGGCCCTCTATTATATTTCATGTGACGGACGGAGGTGTTACAAATTAGTATCAGCTTGTCTTAGTTTCCTCCTGCAAATTCATAGTCGAATTCTTTTAAGGGGTGGCCAGCACGTGTAAGTACGGAACGTTATAACATAAATGAACTCAAGAATTTCAACGTTGGAATGAAAATACACCTGTTTTAGGAACCTGCGCGTTCTTACTCGTCGTTGTTGCTTTTGTAAAGTCACAAAAGTTTTTCTTTTACACGTATAGGTGGCTCAAAGAGGTGCAGGGAAGTCTGAGCCCCAGTGTTCTATTGAGAGTGCGGCACCAGCTGAGGTGCCCGCACCTCCTCCTTCTGTAGAGACAGTGCACTTAGTTGTTGAGGCATTATTTGTGATGATACACGCACAGCCTACTGGGCAGGTGCAGCCTGCAATGGTGCTAGTACAGGTTGGTGTGAGGCCAGAACCTGTGGAGGATGTGGTAGATATACGAGCAGTGGAACGACAATCGAAGCAGTTCATGAGTTTCACTCCTACATTGGCGGGGGCAGGATCCCCAACATAGGCAGAGGACTGGATTGTGCGAGTCAAAAGAATTTTGATGGCAATAAGAACTGAGGAGAAATAGAAAGTCACATTAGCCACTTTCCTGTTGGAAGGAGAGGCTCGGCTTTGGTGGGACGAAATGGAGCTGCACCACTTAGCAGGCAAAACAACTAATGGAGGTCTCGATAGAGGAGTTTTCGAGACTATTCTTGGAAAAGCATCTTCCGTCGGCACGGCGCATAGCCATGGAAAATTAGTTTCATCATCTGACGCAGGTAAAAAGTAGTATTGACACCTATTTGTATGAGTTTACTAGATTGGGATGCTATGCGGGGTCTAACTTCGCTGAAGATGCACGTAAGACGATTTTGTTCTACGAGGGACTGCGGGATTATCTGAGGATGCTTCTCTCAAGTTTGGTGAAGCAAGGGTTTCAAGTATTGGTGGATAAAACCCATGCATTGGAGAAAGATATGAAAAGTGTGCAGGGCAAGAGAGACTTGGCGGTGAAAAAGTACGAGTGTAAAGTGTTGCATCCTAGGAAATCTGGTTACTATAATACATGGAGTAAGAAGTCCAAGTCTTCTGGATAGGCTCCCTCTACTGTTACTTCTAGAGCAACTTATGGGCAAGGTCCGCGTATATATTATACCTATAGCAAGCCAGGACACTTCGCCCATGACTTTTGGAGTGGTCCTCTAAAGGTTGAGAAGAAAGTAAGAGAAACCTATGCTAAAAAGGGAAAGGCGGTGGAGTCCACTACATCCCACTATGCTCCAGCTCAACTGAGGGTATACAACCTTGGACAACAGGAGTCCATAAAGCAGAGTGACGTCTTCACATGTACGAGTTAAGCTATAGTTTTACTACTTTATATACTTCATACCTTGTGTGTTGCTTGTGTATGATTTATTTATATTAGGATTTATCCTTATTCAGGACTACTAAGCGAGAGCAATGTTCGATATGGGTGCTTCGCATTTGTTTCTATCTGAGGACTTCGTGTCTCGGATTAGAAATCCCACTTGGGTGCCGGCAGATATCTTATTGATATTGTTGCCTAATGGATGTGTGATGCGGGCAAATAAGTCTTGATGTATTGAGGTGTAGATAGGAAGTCGGGATTTCGGATTGGAAGCATCTGTTTTACCGATATCGGAGTTTGATGTAATCTTTGGTATGGACTGGCTCTCGGAGCAGCGTGCTTTTATAGATTGTAACTCAAAGGAGATCACACTGGATAGAATACCGAGCTAGAGACTAAATTCGCTGGTATGCGAGGATCGAGCAAAATGTTGATGTCTGCTCTTCAAGTTGTCAAAGCTGTTCGAAAGGGCGTGAAGATATTCTTCACGCTTATAAACGTTGTTGAGCCAAAAGCCAGTGTGAGTGACGTTCTTATTATATCGGAGTACGTAGATGTGTTCCCGAAGGATCTTCTAGGGTTACCTCCCCAAAAAGAAATTGACTTATCTATTTTGTTGGTGTTAGGTGCAAAACCTGTAGCACGCTCACTGTACCGTGTAGTGCCAAAGGAAATGGCAGAACTGAAAGTACAGTTGCAAGATCTGTTAGAGAAAGGATATATTCGCCCAAGTATGTAACCTTGGAGCGCCCCTGTCTTCTTTGTGAAAAATAAGGACGGTAGCCTGCGTTTGTGCATCGATTATAGAGAACAGAACAAGCTGACGGAGAAGAATAAGTATCTGATACCACGGATTGATGACTTGTTTGATCAGCTGGTTGGATCAAAGATATACTCAAAGTTAGACCTGAAGTCTGGCTATTACTAGTTGAGAATTCGGAAATGTGACATTCCCAAGACAGCATTTTAAACACGCTATGGTCATTATAAGTTCACTATAATGCTGTTTGGGCTAACAAATGCATCATCGGTATTCATGGACCTAATACACCAAACGTTTCTAGAGTACTTGGACTTATTTATAATCGTCTTTATTGACGACATTTTAGTGTACTCTCTGTCTGCAGAAGATCATGCGAACCATTTGCGGATGGTGTTGCTGATAGAATTGAATTCAAGATAACCCAAACACCTAGAGGGGGGGGGGGGTGAATAGGTTCTTTTCATTTTTACTTAAGGCAGAATAATATTTCAGTTCTTTAAATAGAATTTAATTATTCTACAGCAATCGCAGCACAGAAATCACAGTCACACACACATCACAGATTGCACACAGGTTTATAGTGGTTCCCCAAGGTCTGGGTACATCCACTCTCCCCCTTCGCCTATCTAGTAGTGTGCTAGATTTGGCCTAACTTCTTCCTTCTTCTCAGATCCACAGATCTTACAGCTCAGAATCCTGAAAGGTTCCTTCAACTCATAATGTATCCACACTCCTACAGCTCAGGCCAACAGCCCTACCTCAGCCTTGCCATAAGGCCTACAACTCAGAGAATAATTTCTCCTACACTCAGGCTCAAAATCCCTACCACTCAGAGATCTATATATCCTACACTCAGCCTTTATAATATAGGCGTATAACTCAGATCTATGAAAAGATCCTACAAAATTTGATAAATGTTTTAGATGGACTCTTACCCTTATTGAGAAAGAAGGGATAAAAGGTTTCTTGATCAGCTTCTTGATAAGACTGATGGCTGAAATCAACCTGTTCTTAGCTTTCTTCAAAGCTTCTTGAATCTGAACTCAGTAGGGTTGATCTCCTTTGAAGTTGACTGGCTGGCGGCTTCCTTCTTAGATTTTAGTAATAGAACTGAATTTTTCTTAGCAGATTAGTTCAAGTACTGCTTCTTAAGAGACTTGTAAATGTCTCCTCCTTTACTTCAACAGCTGAAGATCTCTCTCAATCTCCAGAACTTTTGAAGTTTCTTCAGAATTCTATCTTGAATTCTCCTTAGATAAATTCTGAGTAGATTGCCACTTCAGATTGTCTTCTTAGATCTTCTCACGAAAATATTCTCCTGTGTGTCATGCACTTTCTTGATCAATGATTAATACTTCAATAGTTGTTTGTGTTATTGTTATTGTTGTTCACATTGTCGTTGTTGATTTGACAGAATCCATCTATATATAAACTTCATCCATGGTAACTAGCTGATCCGGTTTCTAACCAACTTCTGACAAGTCTGACAGCTTCAACAAACTTATTGGAATACACAGCTGTCAAGTCTCAAGTCAGTTCTTGAACTTTTGTCTTTGTCAGCAAAGCATCGAGACTGATTGTCATTATGTGTCGACACAAGTAGATTAAGTGTCGACACAAGCTTTGGTGATGTCGACATAGCTCCTTTGGTGTCGATACTGCTTCTAGAAACTGCATCTGTAGATTGTGTCGACACTGCTTCTTTCTGTCGACACGGACACTTCTTCACATCACAGTAATCAACATTGTTGAAACTCTGCTGTGTGTCGACACAAGTTTTATGTGTCGACACAGTTGATATAGTCTAAGAATTCTGTGTGTCAACACTGCCTCCAGGTGTCGACATAGTTGATGTCGACTAATACTTTATGTGTGTCGACACTGCCTCCCGGTGTCGACACAGTCGATGTCGACTAATACTTCTGTGTGTCGACACTGCCTCCCGGTGTCGACATAGTTGATGTCGACTAATACTTCTGTGTGTCGACACTGCCTCCCGGTGTCGACACAGTTGATGTCGACTAATAGATTCTGCGTGTCGACACAGTTGCTTCTGGTGTCGACACAGCTTTTCCAAGTGTCAACACAGGCCTTCTCAAGTGTCGACACATGGATTTAGAAACTTTTTCCTGCATATTAGCATATACTTAACCTGCACATATAAACTCAAAATAACATCAAATACACCTTGATGTATATCATTGAACTAAGTGAGGCTTCTCCAAATCAGGTAAACATTTTCCCATGTACCCAACAATCTCCCCCTATTTGTAGAAGTCATAAACCTTTAGTCAATGATATACACCACTTATAATAAACAAACATTATGATGTATATAAGCATTATATGACAGGGTAACTTATAAACAAAACAAATACCAAAATGTCATTACAGAATAATAATACAAGCTCAATGAACATGAAGCATTATTTTGTTTATACGTATCAAAAAGTTTCTTAACAACTGATTACATAGAGTTCTTTTAACACTAAAAATTACATTGTTCTTGCAAAATCTAGTAAATCTATCCTAAGGTTGATCAGGCTTCTTGATGACTATGCCTTTTCCTAGCTTAATCTGAGCTTGCACAGTAGGTTATGCACCATCAATGGGCTTCTTTCCTTTCAACTTAGCCTTGTTCTGAGCTTCAGCCTTAATCCTCTGTCTTTCAAAATAATGAAAAGGCTTAGGGAAATATTTGCTAGGCTCCTGAGCATTAGGAGGTAGCTTCCCAATTTTAGCCTTCCTTCTATGTTGCACAATGGTTTCTTGCCTTGCCTCATATTTCTGCCATTCTTGTTCATTATACCATTTGCCCCTTTCATGAACCTAATCTTTCACAGCTTTCTAGGAAGTCAGAATGATATTCCTGGAAGTGGGGCTCCATTGCTCAAAATCGGGCTTTAACTCAGCCTGTCGTCTGAACCTTTTCTTAGATAGTTGAGCTTCCTGCTGAGCTTTCAAGGTAGCTTCTGGCATTTCAACTTTCTCTATAATAACATTATCAACTTCCTGTGGATGACTGTACATAGACTAAACCTGTTGTTGAATCATATCAAAATCTGCTGGAGGATAGATGATCTGAGCAACTTCAGGTTGATTACCTTCAACATAAGCTAGTTGCACACCAGATTCAACAACATTATCATCATCACAAAGGGATGGATATCCCAGAGTGGCTCTGATGCTATTGGATATCCATTTGGCATGTTCTGAGCCTGCTTTGACTAACACCCTCTCCCTCTTTATGACTTCTCTTTCAATGTGGTCCCTTAAGTCATCTTTTTGAAATCTTACTTGTCCATCAAGAAAATTTACACCATCTTTATAAAATGATTTTAACTTCAGAAGCTGATCAGAGATTGTTTTCTGAGAAGTAGTAATGGATGTCTTAAATGAATCTAAGGCATCCTGTAACTTCTTATCAAACTCTTCTTTCTCTTTAGCTCTTTCTTCAGTCATTACAGTGACTGTTTTCTTAATTTTAGTGACTATCTCATTGTGAGATTCTGTCAAATTGTCATTCATCCTAATCTGATTTTCAAGGACATAGCCTTGTTTAATAGTAATGTCATCCACTTGAGCCTTTACTGCTGCTTGCTACTCAGCCAGAAATACTACAGCATTGCCCCCTTTGTGGAAATAATCTGTCATTTCTTTCTTATGAAGATTTACTTCAAACCTGATGGATTTGATATCCTGAGCCAAATCAAATTGAAGTGATTTATGGCTTTCATCCACATACTTCTCTAGAGCCATTCTCTGCTCATCCAATATAACTTGCAAAGCCACCATTAATGAGCTGTAATCAGCCTCTAAGGCAGGTTGTGGAGTAGTAGTTTGCAATGCCTTTTTATAGCTCTGGCTCCTTCTCTTAAAGACCATCAGTTTTCTTTTCTTGGTATTTCTAATTTCCTTATCTTCTGAAGCAGAGGTACTGGCTATATTAACTCTTTCTTTAGGACTAAAATGAATCTCCTTTTCAGTTCCAATCTGCTCCCCCTCAAGGTTAGCCTGTTCCCCCTCATTCCTTATTTGCAGCTCCTTATCTGCTTCTCCCTCAATATCAGAAAACAATTCTTCCAGAGTGAATTCCTGTTGAGTGTGAACTAGTGATACTACTTTCTCAGGAGCATCAGTAGCTCCAGATGTATCCTCCATAATAGCATCTAGGGATGGAATATTGGTATGAGATGTCTCAAGGACTGTTTGTGAATCTATTTCCTCTACCATGTGGATTCTCTCTTCCCCCTGCACCTGTGCAGTAACTGTCTCCCCCTACACTTGTGCATTCTCAGTCAGGTCCTGTACTTGTACACTATCTAGCTCCCCCTGCACTTGTGCACTAACTGTTTCCTCTTGCACTTGTGCATTCTGAGTAAGGTCCTGTACAGGTGATTTCACTGCAGACTCTTGTCTCTATATATCAGGTATGTCCTTTGATAGGACCCTATCCCATCTGGAAATAATCCTGATATCCATTCTTCTCATATGATTAATTTTAGATCCAGGGATCTGGTGCATTACTTCTGGAATGGCTCCAGCCAAATATAAACTCATCAGTCTAGCCAAATTAGGCTTCTTTATTCCTTCCTTAATCTTTTCAAACAGTACCAAAGACCAATCTGTGTTGAGCTTAAAAATTATCCTTGTCATGAGGTTGAACATATAGGTAGAAATCCTATCATGCCCCCCTGGCTTACACAGAAGTACCTTTCCTACCACTTCTGAAAGAAATTTGTCTTGCTGATTCATCCCTTTCCTGTTAATTGCTGCTCCAATCCTCAAAGTGGGATCCAATCCACACCATTGTAGTGCCTCCGTTGTTTTTGATACTGGTACTTCTTCTTCATCCAGAGTTCTTGGATGATGAAGAATTTTTCTCAAACTTTTCAAGGTCAGTTTGACTCTTGCTCCATAAACTGTTGATTTGATCTTAAGTCCAGTTGAGTCTACTGTTGCTGCAGCAAAAAACTCAAACACCTCCTTCTTCCAAATCTTGGTTGGTTCGGATACCAGAAACTCCAAACCACTGTCAGCAACCAGGGTAATGACCCCTTTAATCTCTGACTCTGCATCATCAAAGGCATGGCGAACTAACTCATATCCTTCGTTAATGTTATCTTCAACCTTTGGTGTTATTGGGATGGTGAGAAAGCTTGGATTGAGAGAAGAGAGTTTGTCGACACAAGGTTTTAGTCTCGAAAACCTGGAGAGCGTGTCGACAGAATATGTTCTTGACCTATTTATACCCTTCTAAACAAAGAAGGTCAAAAGGCGGGCAAAACTGTCTAAAAGTGTTGACACTGTTGAAATGTGTCGACACATACTTCTATTGTCTCGACAACGGCGTTAACTACTATGTGTCGACACTAATTGATGATATGTCGACACTAGACATACTTAGTAGTTCATCAGAAATTCTGTGTCGACTCTTATTGCAAGTGTCGGCACAATTTCTTGATGTGTCGACACCACTACTCTGGTTGTGTCGACACCACTAACTGAAGTGTCGACATCACTTCTCTGAATGTGTTGACACAGATTTAATGAAGTGTCAACATCACTTCTCTAAATGTGTCGACACAGATTTACTTAGCCAAATTTGTTAGACTAATCTATGTTCAACATTCCTAATTCAACTTTAAATTTATTGAATTTAGTTTCATCTAGAGGCTTAGTAAACACATCTGCAATTTGATAATCTGTTTTGACAAATTCTAGTGAGATGTCCTTTTTCTCTACATATTCTCTAAGAAAATGGTATCTTATTTCTATATGCTTAGTCCTACTATGTGAAACAAGATTATTAGCAATAAAAATAGCACTAGTAGAATCACAAAACAAAGGTGTTCTACTTACCTGAATACCATAGTCTTCTAGCTGGTGTTGAATCCATAACAGGTGTGCACAACAACTTCCTGCTGCCACATATTCAGACTCAGCAGTGGAAATTGCCAGACTAGTCTGCTTCTTACTGCTCCAAGACACCAATCTTCCTCCTAAAAATTGACAGGTGCCTGTTGTGCTTTTTCTATCTTCTTTGCAACCTGCAAAGTCTGCATCTGAATAGCCTGTTAGTAGAAAATCTCCATTCCTAGGGTACCAAAGGCCTAGATTAGGTGTGCCCTTTAGATATCTCAAAATCCATTTTACTGCAATGTAATGAGATTCTTTAGGGCATGATTGGTACCTAGCACAGACACATGTTGCATATATAATGTCTGGTCTACTAGCAGTTAGATATAGAAGAGAGCCAATTATTCCTCTATACAAATACTCATCTACAGGTTTACCTGCATCATCTTTGCATATAGGCATACTTATTCCCATAGGAGTTCTCATGGTGGAGGATGATTTCATACCATACTTCTTAATTAACTTCCTGGTGAACTTAGACTGGGATATGGACAAGCCATCATCAGTCTATCTTACTTGAAGTCCCAAGAAAAACTTAAGTTCTCCCATGTTGCTCATCTCAAACTTCCCTTGCATAATTTTAGCAAACTTTTTGCAAAGGTTGTTTTCTGTAGACCCAAATATTATGTCATCTACATAAATCTGGACTAAGATTATCTTTCCTTTAGACTCCCTTAGGAATAGAGTTTTGTCTATTTTCTCCCTTGAGAATTAGTTCTCAATAAGGAAAGTAGACAGGGTTTCATACCAAGCCCTTGGGACTTGCTTTAACCCATACAAAGCTTTCCTAAGTCTATAAACATAATCAGGTTTGAGAGAATCAACAAAACCTGAGGGCTGCTCTACATAGACTTCTTCTTTTAGATTTCCATTTAGGAATGCTGATTTTACATTCATTTGGAATACCTTTAAGCCTTGATATGCTGCATAGGCAAGAAACATCCTAATTGCTTACAGTCTTGCTACTGGGGCAAAGGTTTGATCAAAATCAATACCCTCTTCCTGCCTGTATCCTTTTACAACAAGTCTTGCTTTGTTCTTCGCAATGATCCCATTCTCATTCAGTTTGTTCCTAAAAATCCACTTTGTTCCAATGATGTTGTGGTCTTTTGGTTTAGGAACTAACTCCCAGACCTTGCACCTTCTGAACTGATTCATCTCCTCCTGCATGGCATCAATCCAATGTGGGTCTAGAATAGCTTCTTCAAATCTCTTTGGCTCTAATTGAGATAGGAAGCTTGAGCAAAGAACTGTGTTCAAGTTCCTTCTTCTGGTTTCCACTCCATGTCTTGGATCACCAATTATCTGATTTGCTTGATGATCCTTTAAGTGTCTAACAGCTGGATGTAGACTATCTTCAGGTTGATCACCTTCAGTCTCTTCAATATGCTGCACCTCTTAGTTTTCATCAGCATCTACAGAGTCCTGTACTCCCCTTGGACAGTAGCAACAATTTTCCACTTCCTGCTCTACAGTTGACGCTTTTATAATGGTAAGCTTGTCCATTCTCTCATTTATACCTGTAGAACTGCATGATCTACAAGGAAACTCACTGTTAATCAGTCATATTTCATCAAAGACAATATGTACAGACTCTTCTACAACTTGAGTTATCAAGTTGTAGACCCTATAAGCCTTACTATTATTGTTGTACCCAACAAATATCCCATCTTGGGATTTGGCAGCAAACTTAGTTAGATAATACTTGCCATTGTTAGGGGCATAGCACTTGCAACCAAAGATCCTAAAATAAGATAAGTTTGGTTTTCTACCCTTCATGATCTCATAGGGAGTCTTTTTGTGGCTTTTGGTGATAGAAGCCCTATTGATCACATGACATGCAGTATTTACTGCCTCAGCCCAGAAATATTCTGAGAGAGAAGTGTCACTCAATAAAGTTCTACCAATCTCAATCAGTGTTCTATTCTTCCTTTTAGCAATACCATTTTGCTGTGGTGTTCTAGGTGAGGAGAATTCTTAAAAAATCCCAAATTCTTCACAGTCTTTTCATACACTCAGATTGAAATTCAGTGCCATGGTCACTTCTGATTTTGACCACTGTATTGTCATGTTCATTCTGAATTTGCTTGACAAAACTATATAAAACACTTGGGGTTTCTTATTTTTGTCTCAGAAAGAACACCCAGGAATATCTAGAATAGTCATCTACCACCATAAAAGTGTAGACCTTCCTACCTAGACTATGAACTGGCATAGGACAAAATAGATCCATATGTAAGAGGTATAGACACATCACTGAATCCTTGTTTTCAAGGCTATGAAAGGAATATTTTGTCTGCTTGGCTTTTTGACAAGCTGAGCATATCCCATCCTTTATACACTTAGCTTTTGGACCATTCCTTACTAACTCTTTGCTAAAGAGTTGGCCAATTGTTTTGTAGTTAAGATGAGCCAGCCTCTTGTACCATTTGACATAATGAGAGGCTCTCTCATCAGCTACAAGACAAAAAGGAGAAACATTGTTCTCACACTCAAAGTTAAGACAAGTACACATTTCTTTTTCTATATCCTGTCAATATGACCTTTTGATCACTTGATCTTTTGATATGACAACCATTCTTAATAAATAAAATGTTATATCCTAAATCACTCAACTGACTTATGCTTATAAGGTTGTGTTTCAAACCCTTCACATAGGCCCCTTGAATGAAAGTAATCTGGTTATTAGAAATGTTACCAAATCCTTTGATGATTCCCTTTTCAAAACCACCAAAGATTACTTTAGACCCATTTATGATAGGTAAGTACTCCTTCAGCAACCCCTTTGTTCCAGTCATATGCCTGGAACATCCACTGTCCAAGTACCATATAGGGGCATGGTAACTTGGACTCACCTACAATAAAGAATTACCTCTCCTTAGAACCCAAGTAAGTCTTGGGTCCTTGGTTTAAGTTAGCTTCATACTTAACAAATCTACCTGCTGCTCTTCTAATAGGTAGACTGTTGTTCTTCCTGACACTAATGTTGTGCCTGCAATCTATGGCATAATGGCCTGTCTTGCCACAGCACCAGCATTCATACTTGTTGTATCTATTTTTAGATACATTCTTGGCAGTCTTATTGACAGCAAATCATTTATTTTGTGTTGGTACTACTGCAGCTACACCCACTATTTTCTTAAGAACATGGGGTTTATGAACATGGGTTGTCTTATTGACATAAACACCCTTGTCATTCAGAACTTCAGTCTTACTATGACCATGAGTATTCTCAAGGACATACTTGTTAGAAAACACTTGTACCTTTCTAAAAACTACAGGGACTTTAAAATTCAGTGGATGGACTTAGGCTTTGCCCTTTCTCTTGAATTGGATAGCCCTGGTGTCACCTTTAAAGCCTATTCCAGCCTTACCCTTTTGAGCCACAAACTCATCTATTAAGGGTAAAACTTATTTTGGCTTGGAATAACTGGCCACCAAATCTTTCTCCTTTTGAAGCCTGGCTTCCAGACTTTTAATTAGATCATTTTTGTATGTGATTGTACCCATCTGAATAATAGTTATAGTTTTCAGTTTGGCAGCCTCATTCATTTTTTGATCCAACTCTTTCTCTAAATCAGATGCAGCCATCTTAAGATCTGCAATTTCCTTAGCCTGAGTTTTGGCCAGGTTTTTGCTTTTCTTTAGTGCCTGCAATAAGTCCTCATATTCATCTATCAGCTGATGAATATCACCTTCAGACTCAGACCCATCCACATCACTTGATGCAGATGTAGCTGACTCTGTACCAGTACTACAATCTAAATATCTAGAAATACATTGTACCTTACTAGGACCAGGCTGATCCTGGAACTTATCTTCTTCTGACCCAGCCATCAGTCTCATGCACTGATGGTCTTCTTGTTCATAGATAGAGTTCAGTACTTGCATAAACTTATCTTCTTCATCTGTTGCATATAGACCAATATATGCCTCAGCTTCAGATTCAGACTCTGAAGATGATTCGTCTGTCAAGCTCTTCTCCTTCTTATCAACAAAGGATTTCTCCTTCTTACTCTTTTGTTGAGTCTTCCTTTTATCATAAGACTCCTTTATTTTGTCTGGACACTCATCCACAACATGTCCAGGCTTATTACAGTAGTAGCAAATTATCTTTGATGTTGTAGATTTGCTAGGCTTAGACCTGCTCCTATCCTTCCTTGATGACTTCCTCTTTTGATAATAGTTATCCACAGGCTGAGATGTGGAGGGCCTAGACTTCCACTGCTTCTTCTTCAAGAATCTCTGAAACTATCTTGTGAAGGCAGCAAAGTCTTTATCTGAGTCACTGCTATCAGAAGTTTGGTTGTCTGAATTATCTGAAGTAATTTCAGCAACTATCTCAGGAGGTGATGGAGACATCCTCCTATTCTTCCTAGTGGTCTCCACCTTGAAGGCCATAGACTTTTCTCTATGCTCCCCTTTTGCACTTTTCTCTTCCTCTTTCCTAGCCATCAGCTGCATCTCATATGACAGTAATTTTCCAAACAAAGTTGGAGGAGAGATATCTGCAAGTTTGGCCACTTCCCTAATGGCACAGATCTTAGTGTCCCAATCCTTTGTCAAAGATCTTATAAATTTATCATTCAGTTCATATGTACTAAAGATCCTTCCATAGGACATCAGCTCATTTACTATTCTATAGAACTTTTTATAACACTCAGTTATACCATCTAACTTTTCTTATATGAAACTCTCATATTCCTGCTTCAGCATAGATTTTCTATCTTGTCTGACTTCTTCAGAACCCTCCATGTAGATTATCAAAGTGTCCCACATTTCCTTGGAGGTCGTGCAGTGAATCAAATTTTGAAAGGTTGAATCATCTATGGCACTTACTATGATATTCTGGGCTCTTTTATCCATAGTTGCCAGGATGATCTCTTCCTTAGTCATCTCTGAAAAATCCTTGGGAGTTCTTTGATTTGCATCTAGAACTGATAATTTCATTGGAATATAAGGACCTTCCTTTACTGTAATGTAGATCCTTGGATCAGAAGCCTCCATAAAAAGTCTGACCCTTTCTTTCCATATTCCAAATATCTCTTTCCTGCATATGGGTAATTTCATAGAACCTAGTTCCTTATGATTTTCTCCTGAACCCATTTCTTGATCTTGAATCTGCCTTATGGATCTTACTCAGACTATTAAGTCCTTCTTTGAGTAACCTCCCTCTGATACCACTTGATAGAATTGAATTCAAGATAACCCAAACACCTAGAGGGGGGGTGAATAGGTTCTTTTCTTTTTTACTTAAGGCAGAATAATATTTCAGTTCTTTAAATAGAATCTAATTATTCTACAGCAATCACAGCATAGAAATCACAGTCACACACACATCACAGAATGTACATAGGTTTATAGTGATTCCCCAAGGTCTGGGTACATCCACTTTCCCCCTTCACCTATCTAGCAGTGTGCTAGATTCGACCTAACTTCTTCCTTCTTCTCAGATCCATGGATCTTACAGCTCAGAACCCTGAAAGGTTCCTACAACTCAGAATGTATCCACACTCCTACAGCTCAGGCTAACAGCCCTACCTCAGCCTTGCCACAAGGCCTACAACTCAGAGAATAATTTATCCTACACTCAGGCTCAAAAGCCCTATCACTCAGAGATCTATATCTCCTACACTCAGCCTTTATAATATAGGCTTACAACTCAGATCTATGAAAAGATCCTACAAAATTTGATAAGTGTTTTAGATGGACTCTTACCCTTGTTGAGAGAGAAGGGATAAAAGGTTTCTTGATCAGCTTCTTGATAAGACTGATGGCTAAAATCAACATGTTCTTAGCTTTCTTTAAAGCTTCTTGAATCTGAACTCAGTAGGGTTGATCTCCTTTGAAGTTGACTGGCTGGCAGCTTCCTTCTTAGATTTTAGTAATAGAACTGAATTCTTCTTAGCAGATTAGTTCAAGATCTGCTTCTTAAGAGACTTGTAAATATCTCCTCATTTACTTCAACAGTTGAAGATCTCTCTCAATCTCCAGAACTTCTGAAGTTTCTTCAGAATTCTAGCTTGAATTCTCCTTAGACAAATTCTGAGTAGATTGCCACTTCAGATTGTCTTCTTAGATCTTCTCACGAAAATCTTCTCATGTGTGTCGTGCACTTTCTTGATCAATTATGAATACTTCAATAGTTATTTGTGTTGTTGTTATTGTTGTTCACATTGTTGTTGTTGATTTGACAGAATCCATCTATATATAGACTTCATCCATAGTACCGGCTGATCCGGTTTCTAACCAACTTCTAACAAGTCTGACAGCTTCAACAAACTTGTTGGAATACACAGCGTCAAGTCTCTAGTCAGTTCTTGAACTTTTGTATTTGTCAGCAAAGCGTCGAGACTGATTGTCATTATGTGTCGACACAAGTAGATTAAGTGTCGACACAAGCTTTAGTGATATCGACATAGCTCCTTTGGTGTCGACACTGCTTCTAGATACTTCATCTGTAGAGTGTGTCGACACTGCTTCTTTGTGTCAACACAGACACTTCTTCACATCACAGTAATCAAGATTATTGAAACTCTGCTGTGTGTCGACACAAGTCCTGTGTGTCGACACAGTTGATATAGTCTAAGAATTCTATGTGTCAACACTGCCTCTAGGTGTCGACACAGTTGATGTCGACTAATACTTTCTGTGTATCGACACTGCCTCCCGGTGTCGGCACAGTCGATGTCGACTAATACTTCTGTGTGTCGACACTGCCTCCCGGTGTCGACACAGTTGATGTCGACTAATACTTCTGTGTGTCGACATTGCCTCCCGGTGTCGACACAGTTGATGTCGACTAATAAATTCTGTGTGTTGACACAGTTGCTTCTAGTGTCGACACAGCTTTTCCAAGTGTCGACATAAGCCTTCTCAAGTGTCGACACATGGACTTTGAAACTTTTTCCTGCATATTAGCATATACTTAACCTGCACATATAAACTCAAAATAACATCAAATATACATTGATGTATATCATTGAACTAAGTGAGGCTTCTCCAAATCAGGTACACATTTTCCCATGTACCCAATAGTTGCACACCCTGCGAAGAAACAAGCTCTATGCCAAGTTCCCAAAGTGTGAGTTTTTGCTATGGTCAGTGGCCTTTCTGGGCCATGTGGTTAGTGGAGAAGGTATAGCAGTGGATCCAGCAAAGATAGTGGCAATTCAAGAGTGGCCTGTTCTGTCTACTGTAGCTGAAGTACGGAGTTTCCATGGACTTGCGGTCTACTACATGCGCTTCGTAGAGAACTTTTCACGGATAGCTTTATCTCTCACCACACTGACGAGAAAAGATTAGAAGTTCGTTTGGATGCCTAAGTGCGCGTGAGCTTTTGAAGAGTTGAAGAGTCGTTTGACCACAGCACCTATTTTCACATCGCCATATGGTACAGAAGGCTATGAAATTAATAGTGATGCGTCAGGGAGCGTCCTAGGTTGCATTCTTCTTTAGTTCAGAAAGGTTATCACTTTTGGCTCACGGTAGTTAAAAGTGCATGAGCGGAACTATCCCATCCACGACTTGGAGTTGGCGGTGATGATATTTGCACTTAAAATATGGCGTCATTACTTATATGGCGTGAAAGTTGGCATCTTCACGGACCATAAAAGCCTTAAGTATCTATTGGATCAAAAAGATCTAAATATGCGGCAGCGAAGGTGGATAGAGTTCTTCGGGGACTACACCTTCCATATTCATTACACTCCCGGGGAGGGAAATGTAGTCATAGATGCCTTGAGTCGGCGGACTCCGTCAAGGGAAAATTGGTTGCAGATGCATGATGAGTGTCTGATCCAGGAATTGGAGAACTTAGATATTTCTTGTGTTGAAAAGAATGCCACTGCAAATGCAGGACGAAACAAGACAGAGGTTCAATATGACCTTGTTCATAGAGTTTGGCGAGCAACAGAACTCAATGAGAGTCTACAATGCTATGTAGCGGATGGGTCAAATGCCCAATTCTCCTTGGATGGCGGCCTTTTGCAGAAAGACGGTCGTTTTTGCATCCAGAATATAGATAAACTACGTGAAGAGTTGATGTATGAAGCACATTTTACAAAGTACTCAATTCACCCAGGGAGCACGAAAATATACAAAGACATAAAAAAGGTGTTCTGATGACCAGGTTTTAAGAAAGACATAACCATTATGGGGAAAAATGTCAAACTTGTGCCTTAGTGACAGCTGAATGCCAGAAACCTGGAGGTTTCCTGAAGTCGTTACCAATCCCGGAATGGAAGTTCGATGACATTTCTATGGATTTCACTGTCGAGATCTCAGAGCCGAAACGATGTCGTGTGGGTGATTGTTGGCTTGTTAACCAAAGTGTCACACTTCATACCTAATAGGAAGGACGATTCAGTGGAAAAATTGGCCAAGATATACGTGGATCACCATATACGATTACACGACGTGCCCCGTAGCATCGTTAGTGACCGAGATGGGCGTTTTACTTCCGGTGATTGGCGGATAATCTACCAACTGTTGGGTACCAAATTAAGGTTCAGTACGGCCTTCCATCCGCAAACAGATGGTTAGACCGAGAGGACCAACAGAATAATGGAGGATATGCTCCGTATGTGTGCCATGGACTTCGGGAGGAGGTGGGAATATCACCTCTATATGATTGAGTTCGCCTACAACAATAGCTATCATGCTAGCGTATAGATCGAGCCTTTTGAAGCATTATATGGCAGGAAGTGTTATACACCGTTAGCTTGGGTGGAAGCATGCGAGTGAAATCTATATAAGCGTAGGGAGGTCGAAAGTGCAAATTCGACCATACGCACTATAAGAGAACGGCTATTGATAGCCCAAGATAGGCAAGCGAAGTACTACACCGCCAAGCACCGAAACATGGAGTTTGTGGTTGGCAATTGGGTATATTTAAAAATCAAGCCCTTCAAAGGTGTATCCAGTATCAGGCGCTTCAAAAAGTTGAGTATGTGATATCTTGGTCCATTTGAAGTGGTTGAGAGAGTTGGAGAAGCTGCCTATCGGTTAGCTCTATCTATAGAGCTAAGTGGTTTGCATGATGTGTTTCACATTTAGGTGCTACGAAAAGCTGTGAAAGAGCGAGCTCAAGTGGTTGAGGATGATCAAGTACCGGTCGATTGTCAGCTGACGACAAAATTTCGGCCCATTCGGATCGAGGATACGGAGATCAAGCAACTGCGAAATAAGACAATCGGGATGGTCAAAGTCTAGTGGGACAACTGTGGCCATGAAGAGCTGACATGGGTGCATGAGCAAACCATGCGCGAGGAATACCCTGAATTGTTTGTAAAATAATGTTGTAAAAATGTTTTTATGAAAGTAAAATATGTGGTAACATATAAGTTGTTGTGTTTCCCTTATAACTGAGTAAAATTTCGGGACAAAATTTCTGTAAGGAGGGAAGGGTTGTAACACCCCAAATTTCACAGCAGAGCTTTTGGTCGATATTGCCAGGCAATAGTGGGTATCATCGACAGCGATAGCAATAGCACTCGACGCCATGAAGTGTTGAGTGAGCTCATCATACTCGACTCCTTTCGACGAATCGTTGAGTAAGAGTCTATCACGTGGCGATAGTGGGTATCGCGCGGTGATAGCCCTAGCTCTCAATGCTCTTGATGCCTTAAAGTATTAAGTGAACTCAATGCACTCGACATCGTAAAGCGTTGAGTGAGCTATCGGAACGGCGGTAGTGGATATCGCCAGGCGATACTACCATGTATGGGTGGACACGTGTCGGATGGCAAGAAGGCGGACGATGAGCGGTGGTTGACTAGGGTCAAAGAGGCTATGTTACGCCCTCATCCGTCGTATAGCATATGATAGAAGGTCTGACCATGGCCCGACACCATATACTACGGACATGTAAGGAGATTACTTATTGTTTCCAAATCTAAATTCAATTATGAACGCATCCTAACTCAGAGCATTCTAGCGAAAGCATTTTAAGTTAAGAACCCATAACAACAGGAATGTCCACTACAAAAGCTTGTACAGGAATGATATATATACGATATACAACACATTTTTTGGCTTTCCAGCCTTCCAACTATTTCATTTACATCAATTGACTTCATATATCGGCACGTAGGCCAGCCACACATGAAAATAGTAAAAAGTTTGCCTTTGGGCCTTCAAGGGCCAACCAATTGTAGCGTAAGGGCTTCAGCCTACTACTTCCCACATGTCTCTCCAGCACCTACACAAATGGCCCACACAAATGCGGCAAACAAAGCAACGATCAGCATTTTGCTGACCAATTTATAACGACCTCACCCCTTACTCGGGAGGGTAGTTCTCCTTCCCTGCAAACAGCAGCATGCATATATATAGTGGCAATAGAAAAGTGCATTTAAGCATCATTCACCACAGACGTAGGCTCAACAGTCAGATGCCTCGTGCACTCAGGGCACATTTTCGGTGTACACGATTTTCCGTTTATCACCACCATTTAGAGGTACTTAACTTGACGATGATGTCGTTCAGAGGTACTTAACTTAACGGTAACTTTTGTCATTCAGAGGTACTTAACTTGATGACTATATTGTTCAGAGGTACTTAACTTAACGACTAACTGCTCATTCATAGGTACTTAACTTAATGACCTAGTCGTTCAGAGGTACTTAACTTGATGACATAGTAGTTGGCCTCCACGGCTCTACCCAAACATAAGCCACATGACTTTATACCATTTCAGGATGGCACCTACCATTACTGGGTAGTTTAAGCTCACATCTCCACAAGCACTGGCCACCAGGTCTCTTATAGACAGGCCACACAAAGCTTTAGCTCACCGGGAGCTATTGTTTGGTGATATTCACTGTCACCTAGGGACATCAACAACTCCCCAAACTGTGATCTTTCCTGGGTATTTTCCTAGAGCTGAACTCCAGTACTTCCTGTTACTCTCATTTCACAGGTATAACCCTCAAACTCCTTACAACTTCACGTTTATACTCGGAGTCTTCTCTGGCATGCAAAATAAACATCACCAATCCAGACCAACCTGTCTGGATGGGTTTCACACAACATGCCTATTCTATACTCTATATTTCCGGATCTATTTGCAATATTAAACGGGCATCATACCAATTTACCCATTGGAAACCACCTTTTCTTCACCTTTGGGTGAGGGGTTCCATGCAACTATGCATATTGAGGACTTAACTTATCCAAGGAGAAAATCGTTACCCTTGTAATTTTCTTCGGATCCATGACCGTGATCTTTGATCCGGATGGAATTGATCTTCACAACTTCCTCTCCGCGGATCTAGCGTCGACTCCTGATTCCGATCACAAGCACACCTTGGATCGACTCCTCTTGAGCTCCTGGACCTTTCCTCCTCTTCCTTCTCCAGAAGTAAGCAAGAGAGTGTGAGAGAAAAATGAGAATGAAATCTCAAGTCCATATTTTATCTGAAAGCTACCACCGCGCGATAACTCCTACCGCTGCACGGTAACCCAGGTGGTGACCGCTTTGACCAATCGGTACCGCTATCCATATCTATCACCCGCGATAACATTCTAGTGCCTGGAGGTAGATCGGTTACTCGAGAAATCCTTCTCGACACTCTTCGAGAGGCTAGCGTGGCGTGGTAACGCCTATCGCCTGGCGGTAACAACCTGAGCCCTTCGTCTTTTAATTCCCTGAACTATCGACGGCGCTAATCCTACCGCCGCACGATAACCTCCAATGATCGCTTCTCATTTTTGGGGTGTTACAACCCTCCCCTCCTTACAGAAATTTTGTCTCAAAATTGTACGCATATATAAGGACAACCAACAATTAATATGTTAAAACATAGTTTCCTTTCGCAAAACAAAGTTACAACTTCATTTTACAAATAACTCAAGATATTCTTCGCGCATGATTTCCTCTCGCTCCCATGTCAGCTCCTTACGACCACAGTTGTCCCAACGGACTTTGACCATCCCGATTGTCTTATTCTACAGTTGCTTGATCTCCGTATCCTCGATCTGAATGGGCCTAATCTTTGTCGTTAGCCTACTATCGACCGGCACTCGATCATTTGCAATCACTTGAGCTGGCTCTTTCACAGCTTTGCGCAGCACCGATATGTGAAACACATCATGCAAGCCACTTAGCTCCGCTAAAAGAGATAACTGATAGGCAGCTTTTCCAACTCGTTCAACTACTTCAAATAAACAAAGATACCTCGGACTCAACTTTTTCAAGCGCCAAAACCTGGGCACGCCTTTGAATGGCTTGATATTCAAGTATACCCAATCGCCAACCGCAAACTCCACATTTCAGTGTTTGGCATTGTAGTACTTCGCTTGCCTATCTTTGGTTATCATTAGCCGCTCTCGAATAGTACGTAAGGTCGAATTTGCATCTTTGACCTCCTTATATTTATAGAGCTTTGACTCGCCTGTTTCCGGCCAAGCTAATGGTGTACTACACTTCCTACCGTATAAAGCTTCATAGGGTGCCATCTGTATACTAGCTTGATAGCTATTATTGTAGGCAAACTCAATCATATAGAGGTGATCTTCCCACCTCTTCCCGAAATCTAGGGCGCACATACAGAGCATGTCCTCCATTATTATGTTGGTCCTCTCAGTCTGACCATCCGTTTGTGGATGAAAGGTCGTACTTAACTTTATTTTAGTTCCCAACAACTGATGGATTAGCCCCCAGTCATTTTAAGTAAAATGCTCATCTCAATCACTTAAGATGCTATGGGGCACACCGTGCAATCGTACGATATTATCCACGTACAACTTAGCCAGTTTCTCAACGGAGTCATTCTTCCTATTGGTTAACCGGTCAACGATCACCCACACAATATTGTTTTCTCTCAAAGATCTCAGCAACCCATGCACGAAATCCATAGAAATGTCGTCAAACTTCCATACCGAAATCGGCAATGACTTCAGGAAACCTCCATATTTCTGTCATTCAACTTTGACTAAGGCACAAGTCTAATATTTTGCCACATAATGTACTGTGTCTTTCTTCAAACCTTGCCACCAGAATAGTTTCTCCATGTCCTTGTCCATCTTAGTGCTCCCCGGGTGGATTGAGTACTTTGTAAAATGTGTTTTGTACATCAATTCCTCCCGAAGTTTACCCACAATTAGGACGCACAAACGACCAGCTTTTCGCAAAAGGCCATCATCCCAGGAGAATTGGGCATTTGACCCATCTACTGCATAATGTTGTAGACTTTCATCAAGTTCTGTTGCTTGCTGAACCCTGTCCACAAGGTCATACTGTACCTCCATCCAGTTCAGGCACGCACTTGTAGTAGAATTCTTATCCACACAAGAGATGTCTAAGTTCTGCAACTCCTAGATTAGAGGCTCATCATGCATTCGCCACCAACTTGCCCTTGCCAGAGTACTATGACTCAAAGCATCTACAGCTATATTTCCCTTCCCGGGAGTGTAATGAATTTGGAAGGTGTAGTCCCCGAGGAACTCCATCCACCTCCGTTGTCGCATATTTAGATCCTCCTAATCCAGTAGATACTTAAGGCTCTTATGGTCCATAAAGATGTCAACTTTTATGCCATATAAGTAGTGATGCCATAGTTTAAGTGCAAATATCACCGCCGCCAATTCCAAGTCGTGGACGGGATAGTTCCGCTCATGCACTTTCAACGGGCATGAATCATAAGCTATCACTTTACCAAACTGAAGAAGAACGCAGCCTAAACCGCTCCATGATGCATCACTATAAATTTTATAGCTGTCCGAACCATATGGCGTTGTTAATATTGGCATCGTAGTCAGATGACTTTTAAACTCCTTAAAACCTCGGGCGCACTCCGACGTCCAATTGAACTTCTGATCTTTCCTCGTCAGTGTGGTGAGAGGCAAGGCTATCCGCGAGAATTTCTCTACAAAGCACCTATAGTAGCTTGTAAGTCCAAGAAAACTTCAGACGATAACCACAAAAGACAAAATCGGCCACTCCCGTATCACAACTATATTCACTGGATCCACCGCAATGTCGTCTCAACCTATCACGTGGCCAAGAAAGGCCAATGATGACAGCCAGAACTTACACTTTGAGAACTTGGCATAGAGCTTGTTCCTTCTCAAGGTATGCAACACCATTCGAAAATGATTCGCATGGTCTTCTTCAGACTGAGAGTACACAAATATGTCGTCAATAAAGACGATTACAAACAAGTCCAAGTACTTTCGAAATGTTCGGTGCATTAGTTCCATGAATACCAATGGCACATTTGTTTGCCCAAACGATATTATAGTGAACTCGTAATGACCATAGCGTGTACCAAACATTGACTTGGGAATGTCACATGTAACACCCCAAATATGGGAAGTGATTATTGGAGGCTACCGCTTGGCGATAGTCTTATCGACGACGATAGCTCAGTGAATTAAAAGATCCAGGGCTCGGGTTGTTACCGCCAGGCGATAGGCATTACAGTATCGTGCTAGCCTCTTGATGAGTGTCGAGAAGGATTTCTCGAGTAATAGATCTACCGCCATATGCTAGAAAGTTATCGCGGGCAATAGCTCTGGATAGCAGCGCTGTCTGGTCAAAGCGGTCACTGCTTGTGTTACCGCATGGCGATAGTAATTATTGCGCAGCGGTAGCTTCCTGATAAAATCTAGACTTGAGATTTCATTCTCATTTTTCTCTCACACTCTCTTGCTTCCTTCTGGAGAGGGAAGAGGAGGAAAGGTCCATGAGCTTAAGAGGATTCGATCCAAGGTGTGTTTGTGATCGGAATTACAAGTTTACACTAGATCCGCAGAGAAGAAGTTATGAAGATCAAATCCATATGATCAAAGATCACAGTCATGGCTCCAAAGAAAATTACAAGGGTAATGAATTTCTCCTTAGACAAGTAAAGTCCTCAATATGCATACTTTCATGAAACCCCTCACCAAAAGGTGAAGAAAAGGTGGTTTCCAATGGGTAGATCGGTATGATCCTCGTTTAATATTGCATATAGATCCGGAAATATAGAGTACGGAATAGGCATGTTATGTGAAGCCCATCCAGACGGGTTGGTCTGGATTGGTGGTGTTTATTTTACATGCCGGAGAAGACTCTGAGTATAAACTTATTGTTGTATGAAGTATGAGGGTTGTACCCATGAAATAAGAGTAATAGGAAGTATTAAAGTTCAGCTCCAGGAAAATACCTAGGAAAGATCATAGTTTGGGGAACTGTTGGTGTCGCCAGTTGACAGTAAATGTCGTCAGGCGATAGCTCCCTGTGAGCTAAATATTTGTGTGGCATGTCTCTAAGAGACCTGGGGGCTAGTACATGTTGATCTATGAGCTTAAATTGCCCTGCAATGGTAGGTGCCAACATTAAATGGCACAAAGTCGTGTGGCTTTTGTTTGGGATGAGCTGTGGAGGCCAACTATTGTGCCATCAAGTTAAGTACCTCTGAATGACTAGGTCGTTAATTTAAGTACCTCTAAATGGGCAGTCAGTCGTTAAGTTAAGTACCTTTGAACAATATAGTCATCAAGTTAAGTACCTCTGAACAATAAGGGTTACCGTTAAGTTAAGTACCTCTGAACGACATAGTCTTCAAGTTAAGTACCTCTGAACTGTGGTGATATACGGGAAATCTTGTACACCGAAAATATGCCATGAGTGCACGGGGCATATGGCCGTTGAGCCTATGCCCGTGGTGAATGGTTCTTAAATGCAATTTGTTATTGCCACTATATATATATATATATATATATCTATGTTGCTGTTTGCAAGGAAGGAGAACCGCCACCCTGAGTAAGGGGTGGGGTTGTTATAAATTGGTCAGCAAAAATGCTGACTATTGATTTGTTTGTCGCATTCGTGTGTGTCATTTGAGCAGATGCTAGAGAGCCAAGTGGGAAGTAGCGGGCTGAAGCCCTTATGTTGTGATTGGCTGGCCCTTGAAGGCCCAAAGGCAAACTTTTTACTATTTTCATGTGTTGCCAGCCTGCGTGCCGATGTATAAAGTCAATTGATGTAAATGAAACAATTATAAGGCTGAAAGGCCAAAACATGTGTTGTATATTATATATCATTCCTGTTCAATCTGTTGTAGTGGACATTCCTACTATTATGGGTTCTTACTATAATGCTTCCGCTAGAATGCTCTGAGTTAGGACGCGTTCATAACTGAATTTGGATTTGGAAACAATAGGTAATCTACTTACATATACATAGTATATGGCATCGGGCCCCGGCCGGACCTTCTGTCATATGCTATATGACGGATGGGGGCATTATAAAATTGGTATCTGAGTCCGTTCACGGTCTTCCTTTTTCAAATTCGTGGTCGAATTTTTTTAAGGGGTAGTGAGCATGTGCATGTGCGCTACCTTGATAACATAACTGAACCCATAAATGTCCACTTAGGAATGAAAATACACAGGTTTGGGGAACTGGTATGTTCCTATAATTGCTTTTGGCAATAGTCATAATTTCTTAATTATGTGTTTCACATTGTAGGAGACTAGAAGTGGTTCAGGGCAGCTAGAACCCCAGTGCTCGGTGGAGAGTAGTGCACCAAATGAGGTTCCAACACCTCCTCCTTCGGTAGAAACTATACATTTGGTTGCTGAAGCCGTATTTGTAATGATTAATGTGCAACAAAGGGGTCAGAGATAACCTCATATTCCTGCGATGGTCCAAGAACCGGTTGGCATGGTTGAACACGTAGTCATAAGACAAGTGGCTGCTGAGCCAGTGGTCGTAAGGCGAGCGATGGATATGGAACTGAAACACGGAATGAGTTTCAATCCTCCTGTGATTATGGGTACTGGAACCCCTACACAAGTCAAAGATTGTCTCTCAAGAATAATGAGGGTCCTGACGGCAACCGAAATGGAAGAGTGGCAAAAAGTCACTGTGACTACCTTCTTGTTGGATGGTGAGTCAAGATTATGGTGGGATGAGCTAGAGCTGCACCAGTTAGCTGGTCGGGCGTTGATTGAGATCTCAATGGAGGAGTTCTCAAGGTGCTTCCTGGCAAGATACATTCCATCGGCACGGTGGATTGCGTTGGAAAAACAATTTCAATGGTTAACTCAAGGCGAGAGGTCAGTGGATGACTACTTACACGAGTTTACGAGATTGGGAAGATATGCAGGCTTTATGTTTGCAGATGAGGAACAAAAGACAAATCAGTTCTATGAAGGGCTGAGAGATGACCTATGGTTGCTTGTCTCTGGACCGATGATGTAGGGTTTTCTTACCTTGGTCAATACGACCCGATCCCTCGAGCTGGACATGAAGCGTGTGTAGCATAAGAATGATTGGGCAGGGAAGAAGCCAGAGTTCAAGGTACCTAGTCCTTCAAAGTCTGGGTATCGACGGTGGAAAAAGAAGCCTAAAACTTCTGCGTTGACTCCTTCTCCTCCATCTAAGGCAACATCTGGGAGAGGTCCACTCACATGTTATACATGTGGCAGGGTGGGGCATAAGGCTAGAGATTGCTGGAGTGGCCCTCCAAAAGGGGAGAAAAAGACGGTTGCATCTTATGCTGAAAAGGGAAAGGCAGTGGTGGAATCAACTGCATCTCAAGCGCAACCCCGAGTCTATAATCTTGGAAAACAGGAGGCCAAAAAACAAAGCGACGTCGTAACAGGTATGAGTTAAGATATAGTTTTAACTTCTTTTCATACTTAGTACCTTGTGCGTTGCTTGTGTATGATTGGTTTGAATTATGCTTTGTCCTGATTTCGGAGTGTCCGGCGAGAGCACTATTCGATACAGGAGTTTCTCATTCCTTTCTGTTAGAAGAATTCATGGTGCGTATCGGAGTGCCTTCGTTTATGCCGACAGATCGAGTGAATGTGATATTACCTAATGGGTTCTTGATGCGCGCAGATAAGAAGTCAGGATTTTGGATTGGAAGCATCTGTGCTACCGATATTAGAGTTTGATGTAATCTTTGGTATGGACTGGCTCTCGGAGCAGCGTGCCTTTATAGATTGCAACTCTAAGGAAGTCACACTAGTATAGAACACCGAACGAGAGATTAAATTTGCTGGTATGCAAGGATTTAGCAAGATAATGATATTTGTTATCTAAGTAGTCAAGGCAGTTCGGAAGGGCGCGGAGTAGTTCTTCATGCTGTTGGAGGCTATTGAGCTGAGTCCTAGTGTGAGTGACTTTACTATTGTATCGGAGTACACTGATGTGTTTCCTAAGGTTCTTCCGGGGTTACCGCCCCAGCGGGAGATTGAGTTCGCTATTGAGTTGGTGATAGGTGCGAAACTTGTGGCCTGCTCTCCCTATCGTGTTGTGCCAAAGGAGATGGCAGAACTAAAGGTTCAATTGCAAGAGCTGCTAGAGAAAGGCTTTATACACCCAAGTATGTCACCTTGGAGCGCTTTAGTCCTATTTGTGAAAAATAAGGACAGAAGCTTGCGGCTATGCATTGACTATCAAGAGCTGAACAAGCTGATGAAAAAGAACAAGTATCCGATTCCACGGATTGATGACTTGTTCGATCAGCTAGTGGTATCAACTGTCTACTCAAAGATGGATTTAAAGTCTAGCTATTATCAGTTAAGGATTTGAGAATGTTATATTCCTAAGACAGCGTTTGGTACACGCTATGGTCATTATGAGTTCACTGTAATGCTGTTTGGGCTAATAAATACGCCATCGGTATTCATGGACCTAATGCATCGAACGCTTCGAGAGTACTTGGACATGTTTGTAATCATCTTTATTGACAAAATATTAGTGTACTCTCAGTCTGAAGAAGACCATGTGAACCATTAAAAATAGTGTTGCACACCCTGACAAGGAGCAAGATCTTTGCCAAATTTTCAAAGTGTGTGTTCTGGCTATCGTCAGTGGCCTTTATTGGTCACGTGATAAGTGGAGATTGCATTGTGGTGGATCCGGCGAAGATAGTTGCGATACGGGAGTGGCCGGTTTTGCCTTTTGTGGCTGAAGCCCGGAGTTTTCTTGGACTTGTGGGATACTATAGGAGCTTTGTAGAGAACTTCTCGCGGATAGCCTTGCCTCTCACCACACTGATGAGGAAAGATCAAAAGTTTGTTTGGACGCTGGGGTGCACACGAGCTTTTGAGGAGCTGAAAAGTCATCTGACTATAACACCAATCTTGACAACGCCATGTGGTTGAGACGGTTATGAAATTTATAGTGATGCCTTAGGGAGCAGCTTAGGATGCATTCTTCTTCAGTTTGGTAAAGTGATAGCTTATGGCTAATGCCAGTTGAAAGTGCATGAGCGGAACTATCCCGTCCATGACTTTGAGTTGGGGGCAGGGATATTTGCACTTAAACTATGACGTCACTACTTATATGGTGTGAAAGTTGACATCTTCACGGACCATTAGAGTTTTAAGTATCTGTTGGATCAGATGGATCAAAATATGCGACAGTGGAGGTGGATGGAGTTCCTCGGGGACTACACCTTCCAAATTCATTATACTCCTAGAAAGGGAAATGTAGTCGCAGATGCTTCGAGTAGTAGGACTCCGGTAAGGGCAAGTTGGTTGCGGATGCATTATGAGCGTCTAATCCAGGAGTTGGAAGCCTTAGATATCTCTTGTGTGGGCAAGAATGTTAATGCAAGTGCATACCTGAACTGGACGGAGGTACTGTATGACTTTGCGGATAGGGTTCGGCAAGCAACGAAACTTGATGAAAGTCTACAACATTATGTAGTGGATGGGTCAAATGCCCAATTCTCCTGGGATGACAGCCTTTTGTGAAAAGCTGGTCATTTGTGCGTCCCAAATGTGGGTAAACTATGGGAGGAATTGATGTACGAAGCCCATTTTAGAAAGTACTCAATCCACCCAGGGAGAACTAAGATGTACAAGGACATGAAAGAAACTATTCTGGTGACCAGGTTTGAAGAAAGACATAGCACATTATGTGGCCAAATATCAGACCTGTGCCTTAGTGAAAGTTGAATGTCAGAAACCTAGAGGTTTCCTGAAGTTATTGTTGATTCCGGTATGGTAGTTTGACGACATTTCTATGGATTTTGTGCATGGCTTGCCGATATCTCAGAGCGGAAACGATGACATAAGGGTGATCGTTGACCGGTTAACCAAAGTGTCACACTTCATACCTAACAGGAAGGATGATTCAGTTGAGAAACTGGATAAGTTGTACGTGGATAATGTCGTACAATTGCACGGTGTGCCTAGTAGCATCATAAGTGATCGAGATGGGCATTTTACTTCAAATGATTGGAGACTAATCCATCATTTGTTGGGGACTAAACTGAAGTTCAGTACGGCCTATCATCCACAAACGGATGGCCAAACTGAGAGGACCAACAGAACAATGGAGGACATACTCCGTATGTGTGCCTTGGATTTCGGGAAGAGGTGGAAAGATCACCTCTATATGATTGAGTTCACCTACAGTAATAGATATCAAGCTAGTATACAAATAGCACCCTTTGAAGCTTTATAAGGTAGGAAGTGTCGTACACCATTAGCTTGCACGGAAATAGGCGAGTCAAAGCTCTATAAACGTAAAGAGGTCGAAGATGAAAATTCGACCATATGTACTATTTGAGAGCGGCTAGTGATAGCCTAAGATAGGCAGACGAAATACTATAATGCCAAACACCGAAATGTGGAGTTTGCGGTGGGCGATTGGGTATACTTAAACATCAAGCCATTCAAAGGTGTATCCGGGATTCAGCGCTTGAAAAATCTTAGTCCAAGGTATCTTGGACCGTTTGAAGTGGTGGAATGAGTGAGAGAGGCCACCTATCAATTAGCTTTGTCAACGGAGCTAAGTGGCTTGCACGATGTGTTTCACATATCGGTGCTGCACAAAGTAGTGAAAGAGATAACTCAAGTGATTGCAAATGATTGAGTATCGGTCGATAGTAGGCTAACAACAAAGATTAGGCCCATTCTGATCTAGGATACGGAGATCAAGCCACTACAGAACAAGACAATTAGGATGGTCAAAATCTATTGGGACAACTGTGGCCGTGAGGAGCTGACATGGGAGCAAGAGCAAACCATGCACGAAGAATATCCCGAGTTATTTATAAAATGAAGTTGTAACTTTGTTTTGTAAAACGAAAATATGTTTTAACATATTAATTGTTGGTTGTCCTTATAGATGCGTACAATTTCAGGATGAAATTTCTGTAAGGAGGGGAGGGTTGTAACACCCCAAATATGGGAAGTGATCATTGGAGGCTACTGCTCGACGATAGACTTATCGCAGGCGATAGCTCAGTGAATTAATAGACCCAGGTCTCGAGTTGTTACCGCCAGGCGATAGGCAATACCGTGCCGCGCTAGCCTCTCGATGAGTGTCGAGAAGGATTTCTCGAGACACCGATCTACCGTCAGGTGCTAGAAAGTTATCGCAGGCGATAGCTCTGGATAGCGGCACCGGCTGGTCAAATCGGTCACTGCCTATATTACCACGTGATGGTAGTAGTTACCGCATGGCGGTAACTTTCAGATAAAAACTGGACTTGAGATTTCATTCTCATTTTTCTCTCACACTCTCTTGCTTTCTTCTGGAAAGGGAAGAGGAGGAAAGGTCCAGGAGCTTAATAGGAGTCGATCCAAGGTGTGCTTGTGATCTGAATCGCGAGTCGACCATAGATCCGCGGAGTGGAAGTTGTGAAGATCAATTCCATCCAGATCAAAGGTCATAGACATGGCTCCGAAGAAAATTACAAGAGTAACGATTTTCTCCTTGAACAAATGAAGTCCTCAATATATATACTTGCATGGAACCCCTCACCAAAAGGTGAAGAAAAGGTGGTTTCCAATGGGTAGATCAGTATGATCCCCGCTTAATGTTGCATATAGATCCAAAAATATAGAGTACGGAATAAGCATGTTGTGTGAATCCCATCCGGACGGGTTGGTCTGGATTGGTGATGTTTATTTTGCGTGTCAGAGATCATTATCTTGCTCGATCATCCCATACCAGCAAATTTAGTCTCTCATTCCGTGTTCTATCCCAGTATGACTTCCTTTGAGTTACAATCTATATAACCACGCTGCTCCGAGAGCAAGTCCATACCAAAGATTACATCAAACTCCGATATCGGCAGCACAGATGCTTCCAATCCAAAATCTTGACTTCTTATACGTACTACAACACAGCATGCTCAATCCACTCGCATCAAGCACCTGTTAGGTAGAACAATGTTCACTCGATCTGTCTGCGTAAACGAAGGCACTCTGATACGCCCCGAATTCTTCCAACAGAAAGGAATGAGAAGCTCCTATATCGAACAGTGCTCTTGTCGGACACTTCGAAATCAGAACAAAACCTAATTCAAACCAATCATGCATAAGCAACGCACAAGGTACTAAGTATGGAAAGCAGTAAAAACTATATCTTAACTCATACCTATCACGACATCACTTTGTTTTATGTCCTCCTATTGGCCAAGATTATAGACTCGAGGTTGCGCTTGAGGTGCAGTTGATTCCACCAATTCCTTTCCCTTTTCAGCATAAGACTCACCCGTCTTTTTCTCCCCTTTTGGAGGGCCACTCCAGCAATCTCGAGCCTCATGCCCCACCTTGCCACATGTATAACATGTGAGCGGGCCTCTCCCAGATGTTGCTCCAAACGGAGGAGAAGAAGGAGCCGACGCAAGAATGTTTTAGGCTTCTTTTTCCACCGTCGACACCTAGACTTTGAAGGACTAGGTACCTTGAACTCTAGCTTCTTCCCTGCCCAATCATTCTTATGCTGCACGTGCTTCATATCGAGCTCGAGCGAGCAGTCCATATTGATCAAGGTAAGAAAACCCTGCATCATCGGTCCTGAGAGAAGCAACTGCAGGTCATCTCTCGGTCCTGAGAGAAGCAACTGCAGGTCGTCTCTCGGTCGTGAGAGAAGCAACTATAGGTCGTCTCTCATTCCTTCATAGAACCGATTTGTCTTTCGTTCCTCATCTACAAACATAAAGCCTACATATCTTCCCAATCTCGTAAACTCGTGCAAGTAGTCATCCACCGACCTCTCGCCTTGAGTTAACCTTTGAAATTAGTTCTCCATCACAATCTGTTGTGCTGATGGAATGTATCTTGCTAGGAAACCCCTTGAGAACTCCTCCATTGAGATCTCAATCAACAGCCGACCAGCAAACTGGTGCATCTCCAGCTCATCCCACCATAATCTTGCCTCACCATCCAACCAGAAGGTAGTCATAATGACTTTTTTCCACTCTTCCGTTTCAGTTGCCGTCAGGACCCTCTTTATTCTTGAGAGCCAATCTTTGGCTTGTGTAGGGGTTTCAGTACCCATAAAATAAGGGGATTGAAACTCATTACGTGTTTCATTTGCTTCTCCATTGTTCGCCTTGCGACCAGTGGCTCAATAGCCACTTGTCTCACAGCTACGTTCTCACCCATGCTAACCGTTTCCTTGACATTGCGGGAAAAGGAGGTTGTCTCTGACCCCTGGTTGCGCATTAAACATGGCGAACACAGCTTCATCAACCAACCGTATAGTTTCTGCCAAAGGAGGAGGTGTTGGAACCTCATTTGGTGCACTACTCTCCATCGAGCGCTGGGGTTCTAGCTACCCCAAACCACTTCTAGTTTCCTACAATATGAAACAGACAATTAAGCAACTACGAAAATTGCGAAAAGCAATTATAGGAACATATCAGTTCCTCAAACATGTGTATTTTTATTCCTAAGTTGGCATTCATGGGTTAAGTTATGTTATCAAGGTAATGCATATGCACATGCTCACCACCCCTTAAAATAATTTGACCACGAATTCAAAGAAGGAAGACCATGAAACGAATCTGATACCAAATTTGTAACGCACCCATCCGTTGTATAGCATATGACAGAAGGTCCATTCGGGGCCCGACACCATATACTATGGATAGGTAAGGAGATTACTTATTGTTTCCAAATCCAGATTCAATTATGAATGTGTCCTAACTCAGAGCATTCTAGCAAAAGTATTATAAGTTAAGAACCCATAATAGTAGGAATGTCCACTACAAAAGCTTGTACAGGAATGATATATATATAATATATAACACACATTTTGGCCTTCTACCCTTACAACTATTTCATTTACATCAAGTGACTTCATACATAGACACACATGCCGACCACACATGAAAACAGTAAAAAGATCGCCTTTGGGCCTTCAAGGGCCAGCCCAGTATAAAGGCTTCAGCCCGCTACTTCCCACTTGGCTCTCCAGCACCTGCACAAACGGCCGACACAAATGTGGCAAACAAAACAACGGTCAACATTTTGCTGACCAATTTATAACGACTCCACAACTTAATCAGAGCAGTGGTTCTCCTTCCCTGCAAACAGCAGCATACATATATATATATATAGTGGCAATAGCAAAGTGCATTTATGCACCATTCACCACAGACGTAGGCTCAACGACCACACACCCCGTGCACTCAGGGCACATTTTTGGTGTACAAGATTTCCCATATATCACCACTGTTCAGAAGCACTTAACTTGATGACTATGTCGTTCAGAGGTACTTAACTTAACGGTAACCCTTGTCATACATAGGTACTTAACTTGACGACTATGTCATTCAGAGGTACTTAACTTAACGACTAACTGCCCATTCAGAGGTACTTAACTTGACGACCCAGTCGTTCAGATGTACTTAACTTGATGGCACAGTAGTTGGCCTCCACGGCTGTAACGCCCCCGATTTTTCTACGATTATTTAATTCTCGTTTGGCGTTACGTCGATGCATTTTCTTGGCTTGTGCCATCTATGGAGAGTGGATTTAACTCCTTAGAACTGGGTGCCCTATTTTTGTAGCCTATTGGAAATATCTCCCTAGCAAGACGAGTCGTTTTGGGTGACCCGGTGTGGCCTCTCGGGGGATGCTTGTGTTTTGGCTTCGGGAGGGTATAACTCGAGTTCTGTTCATCGAAAGTTAATTTCGACTTCGTCGTTGTGTTCGTAGCGTGTATACTTAGCTACGGTGCGAATTTCGTTGAATTCCGAGGTAGTTCGGTTTTCGCGTCGTTTTGGGTGTGTTATTAGCAAAATAAAATTAGAAATTTGATTTTTAGCTGAGTGAATCGGTGGCTGGGCTGCAATTAGGTTGAACCGACATGGCTAAGCAGTTATAAAAGCCTTATTAAGAAGTGGCTGGTCCACTTCTCCTTCCTCCTTCTTCCCGAGACCAAAAGAAGAAACCGTCTGCTCCTGTTTGCGGAAGCAGAGGCAGAAGCGGCGGTAAGCCCTAGCTTTCAGACGGTGATTCCGGGAGTGTTCGTGGATGAATTTTGATTCCGAAAGCGGCATTGTCTTGCTCTCGCTCAGTTCTACGTTTCGACGGTAAGAAATTAAATTTTCGTGGAGTTTTAGGAGACTTGGATTTTCGGTTTCTTGTGGTTTTCCGCCATTAAAGTGCGGGTTTGCTTGTTAGGTGCTGCTCCTTCTAGTGCAGAACAAAGAGGATGGAAAGCCGACCAAGTTTGCCGGAAATCAAGGCAAGTGGTATTCTTGCCCTTGCCATTGTTGTTCTTTTGAAATTCTAGAATATTTCCAGGTTAGCCCTAGGGTAGAAACCAAGAATGCTCTCTTTTATCTTGCTGAATTTAGGGCTTAGATTCTCCTATGAGCCCCCTCCTTTTGCTGTTTTGCTCAACCCGCTGGTTTTTTTAACCATTTAGACTCCAGATTTTATTTTTGGGAGGGTGCTTTTGCGGGTGGAGCCGAGAGAGAGAAAGAGGTAGGTTTCTGTTGTGGCGCTCTGGTTAGAACCAGTATTGGTAGACTCTCGGGTTTTGGTGTTGAGTGTTGTGCACACACTCAAAGCCAAAAGCCGCTCGGGCTTGGCGTTGAGTGTTGTGTACACACTCAAAGCCACGATTTGGTATGTCCTTTGCGGCTGAGTGGTGGGGAGTTTGAGTGAGAAATTTTCGTCTAAATCAAAATCGACGGGAATCACCAAGTGATTCCCGCCGATTTCGGCGAGTATCCTCAGTGATTCCCACCGACCGCCGAGAATCAATCTGGATTCCCGCCGATCAGCGAGAATCATCCTGGATTCCCGCCGATTCGGCGAGAATCATCCTGGATTCCCGCCGATTCGGCGAGAATCAGCCTGCATTCCCGCCGATTCGGCGAGAATCAGTCGGCATTCTCGCTGACCTCTTCTTGTTGGCGTTGGGTTAGGGTTTTCCTGCTGGAATGAACTTTTGCATTGAGAGAGGTGGACTCACTCAACTCCACAGTTGGGTTTATTGGTTTTGCTGAAGGCATTGAGGGAGTGGACCTCACTCAACGCTGTAGCAGTTTTGGCGTTGAGTGAGGTTAGCTCACTCAACTCCACTGCCTCTTTTGCTGAAGGCATTGAGGGAGTGGACCTCACTCAACACTATGGCTGTTTTGGCGTTGAGTGAGGATAGCTCACTCAATGCCAGAGCTGCTCTTGTGGAGGGCATTGAGTGAGTGATCCCCACTCAACGCCATGGCTATTCTGGCGCTGAGTGAGGCTTACTCACTCAACGCCAAGGTCTGGTTAGGCATTGAGTGGGTCCCACTCAACGCCAAGCCGTGTTGATTCATTTCAACACTTTTTCCCTTACCTCGATTTTCGTTCCCGAGTGAATCCCTTGATTATATTTTGAGTTTCCTTGTCGGCCATGTTTTTCTTTCCTAAAGGCCGAATCGTGGGTCGTGGTTAGTAGTGGTGGTTTGAAGCTCTTCATAGGGGAGGTATTGTGTAATTTAGCCAAGGCCACCCTTATTCTTCTATCTTGCTCCAGGTACGGGCTGGGCAAGGGGGTGGAAGGTCCCTTGTGCTTTCACATGTAGACCCTTGAGCTTGTTGGCTTGGAAATGGAGGTTGGGGGACTGAGTTTGCCTCCAACCCAAAGCCATGTTATTTGTGTTGGCTACTACCATCTCCCACAGCTTAGGGTGTTGGTGTTTCTTCCTTGGTAGATTGCAGCATTTGGGGCTCTTGGTAGCCTAGTAGACCCTGCAGGATGTAGTTTTCTGGGCAGGGTTGATGCTGTTTCCTCGCACATAGTGCACTCCTTGTTGTCTTGCCTTGGGGCAGTTGTGACTTTTACTGCTGTGTGATTTCCTCTTTCACTTACCCCCCCTGGTTGACACTTTCATGCAGTTTTCCTTGTTTTGCTTGCTGAGGTATTCTTTCTTCTTTTGAATGCCTCAGGTTCCGAGCAGTAGCCAGTTTGGTGGCTAGGTTGCGGTGGTGTTGCCTGTGGTCTCTTTGACCATGGAGATCCTGTTGCTTTGTTAGTGAGGTAGTTTTTTCTGTACTTTCCTTACAGACATACATATTTGCTAGTGGGTTCGTGTCAGGTTATTGGCGCCCACTGGTCGTTTTTACCTTTGTACTAGATATATTACTTTTACTGCTACTATTTTCTGGAGATAGTCTACTTGCTCTGTGAAGGTTTTATGCTAGGTTGCTAGTTATTTTAAAACTAAAATTATTATTATAAGTATATTGCATGATCAGCATGTTTTATAAAAGTAAATCACTATTTTTCCAAACAGCGTATAAAGATCATTTTCCTATATATAATATAAATTAAATGTAGAGTCTTGCATAGCATAAGTGGTCCTCTTAGGGCTCTTATGCACTTCTTAGGGTTTCAAACCTGAATAAAGTATTTTTCCGCAGCGCTTAAGTATAGTTTTTAACTGTGGACTAGGTGATCCACCGAGCCGAGAGATACGGCCTCTAAAATATATAACTTATTTTCAAATCATTAAACTCATGAATTTCTTTCATAAGTATAGTAGATGGTTTTGCCTGAGCGTCAGCAGTTATCCTCTGCTTGACGTGGCATCATGACGCGTGTTTTCTCATACTCTGATAATTCTTTAATTCGGAGAAAATGCGGGTTGTGACAGTTGGTATCAGAGGGAGGTTGCTTGACAAGTTAGTCGGGCAACCTTCCTTTGATTGCTTTGGTAGTTCAGCATCATGTCAATCACACACCAATATATCATCAACACGTCTTGGCAAAATCACGAACACTACACTCATAGCATAACATGAAGTATACGGGGCATATTATGTAATATGGGATGCATAATATGTGTTCGTATATGGATCAACCATAGGGGCAACATGTGAGGGTTATGTAGTATGGGATGCATAACCTCACCACAGGGCTGCGACTAGCACATTTTCTTTCTCGTTGCATGCGAATGTTATGTAGTATGGGATGCATAACATTTTCATGCGTACACCGCTCATAATATGCATTAGGGCCTTTTTTTTAGAATGCATATCACAAACATTCATAGCATAACATTGCATTAGCACAACGTGCCAAGCTAAAGACTAGCAGGATGACATATGTACACACATAAGTTTTCGAGTCAAAAATAATATAAAATCATGCATTCCCAATCTAGGCACATGAATTAGTATGGTGGTGGTTAACCATCCTAGGTTAGGATATAACATCAATTTTTGTAAAAAGATAAACTCCTAGAGCAAGTTTAGCAGCTTTAAGTTCATATCTATATATGTATTGTCTGTACTTGTAGTTGGGTCTAGCCTTTGTACTAGGATCTAACTAGTGTTGCTATGACTTTAGGATGGCGATACGTCATTTGAGGGTGAGTCATCTAGGGCTCACAATGACGCGGTAATCGAGAGCCTACAGAAGAGTAGCGATGCCATGAGCAGGCAGATGGTAGAGATGCAGGCCTAGATTCAGTCCCTGGTGGCGGTTGTGGCAGGTCAGACTCAAGGAGTGCAAGGTCCTGCAGGGGGGTTAGCTGTGCCTCCTCCTCCTACACCCTTAAGACCTCCAGTGGTGGTGCAAGCTGAGATGGCCTTCATCTCGCTGTTTCAGAGGCTGAGCCCTCCCACTTATGACGGGAAGGCAGATTTCATGGTGATAGATGACTGGCTGATCTCCATGGAGGAGATGTTCTCGTACTCAGGGATTGCAGACGATCAGAGGGTGATGATAGCCGCCTATTAGCTTAAAGGTTTGGCTAAGAGTTGGTGGCTGAGAGAGAAGGAGGGCTTGGTAGCTGGATGCTCTTGGGAGGTGTTTAAGGAGATGCCGTTGAGGAAGTTCTTACCCACGGTCGAGCGTGACCGCCTCATGAACGACTTCCTCCATCTGAAGCAAAGGTAGCTCACGGTGGGTGAGTATGAGATAGAGTTCAGCAAGCTGAGCCGTTTTGCCCCTGGATTGGTCAGCATTGAGGCTGATCGAGTTAAGCGATTTCTCGGTGGTTTGAGGAGTGAGGTGCAGCAGTTGACCAATGCTTATGGGTCAGAAACTTATGCAGGAGTAGTGGAGGCTGCTCTGAAGGTGGATGCTATTGAGACTGCGAAGAGCAGAGGACAGCAAAGTAGGAAGGATAAGAGGAAGTCTGTGGAGGAGAAGAAACCCCAGGTACCCGGTATGGTTCCGGTAAAGAAGAGCAAAGTGGTGTGCAATTTCTGTGGCTGGTCAGGCCACCCTTTTGAAAGATGTTTCAAGAAGGCAGCAGCTCAGAGGAAGGAGCAGGTTCATGCGATTAAGGGTGATCCTAGTAGAGATGTCTCCTGTTCTGTTTGCAAGCGACCCGGGCATGATGCTGCCCAGTACTGGTCCAAGGATAAGGTCTGTTTTCGGAAAGGGAAAGCTGAACGTGGTCTCTTCCGAGGAGACTGAAACTTCGACTCAGGTCATCTCAGGTTAGTTGTCTTTCCAGCCTGAATGTTTTGTTCTTGTCTTGCTAGAATGTTTGTAGTATTGTTGTGGTAGTTCCTTAGTTATATATGTTCCTATAAGGAAGTTTAAGGTGAAGAACCGCTGAGCGCGTGTTCTGTTTGACTCCGGCGCTACCCACTCGTTTGTGGATAGGGCCTTTGTAGAGCGACATTGGTTGACTTTAGATCGAGTTCAGGATACCTTTTGTGTCAAGTTCCCCTCTGGTGAATCCATGTTGTCAGATTTGGGCATTTTAGATTGCCCTATTTTGTTGGGGGACTTCCTTGCGAAGGCAGACCTGAAGATGACTGATCTGGAGGACTTCGATGTAATTTTGGGCATGGACTGGCTGTTTAGGTATGATGCAGTCATTCAGTGCAAAGGGAAGCGCTTGGACTTCATCAGGGACGAAGGTCAGCCCGGAAGTGTGTATGCAGATCTGAGCCAGGATTCTCCTGTCATCTCTGCGGTATGCGCTCAGAAGCTTTTTCTTTCGGATTGTTTTGCTTGTGTGGTCTCGGTAGTTGGGACCACTGTTAGTGTACCGCGCTTAGAGGAGATTCTAGTTGTTCGTGATTTCGCCGATGTTTTTCCTGATGATCTTCCTGGTCTTCCTCCCGAGCGGGATGTTGAGTTTGTGATCGATTTGGAGCCGGGTACGCGTCCTATTGCTAAGGCGCCGTACCGGATGGCCCCTCGTGAGCTAGAGGAGTTGCGAGTCCAGTTAGATGAGTTGTTGGCGAAAGGGTTTATCAGGCAGAGTTCGTCGCCTTGGGGTGCTCCTGTTCTATTTGTGAAGAAGAAAGATGGGTCAATGCGGCTTTGCATCGACTATAGGGAGTTGAACAAAGTCACAATTAAAAACAGGTACCCTCTGCCGAGGATCGATGATTTATTTGACCAGTTGCGCGGTAGCACGGTCTTCTCCAAGATTGACCTTCATTCAGGCTATCATCAGCTTAGGATCCGTGAGGCAGATATTCCACGTATTGCGTTTAGATCGAGGCATGGACATTTTGAGTTCTTAGTGATGTCGTTTGGATTGACCAACGCACCATCAGCGTTCATAGATATGATGAACCGGGTGTTCAAGGATTTCCTAGATAAGTTCGTGGTTGTCTTCATCGATGACGTGTTGGTTTATTCCCGTAGCGCTGAGGAGTATAAGCAGCATCTGCGCTTGGTTCTATCAGAGTTGAGGAACCATAAGTTATTCGCCAAAATGAGCAAGTGCGAATTTTGGTTGCCACAAGTCTCATTTTTGGGCCACGTGGTGAATAAGGATGGGATCTTGGTCGACCCAGAAAAGATCGCAGCAGTGATGGATTGGAGTAGGCCGGGCACGCCTAAGGAGATCAGGAGCTTCCTAGGGTTGGCCGGCTACTACAGGAGGTTCGTGGAGGGTTTCTCTACCCTAGCTGCACCTTTGACTAAGCTGACTCAGAAGAACGTGGCTTTTGTTTGGAGCAAGAAGTACGAAGAAGCCTTCCTGGAGTTAAAGAGGAGATTGTGCACTGCTTCCGTTTTGACCCTGCCTACTGAGGGTGTGGATTATGATGTATACGTGGATGCTTCGCATGTAGGTCTGGGATACGTATTAATGCAGGTTGGTAAGGTTATTGCCTATGGGTCATGGCAACTGAAGACTCATGAGAAGAATTATCCTATGCATGACCTCGAGTTCGCAGCGGTTATTTATGCGTTGAAGCTGTGGAGACACCTACTTTATGGGGCTCAGTGCAAGATCTTCACCGACCATAAGAGCCTGAAGTATGTGTTCACGCAGAAGGAGTTGAATCTGCGCCAGCGTCGGTGGCTAGAGTATGTGGCCGATTATGACGTAGAGATTCAGTATCATCCAGGCAAGGCCAATGTCGTGGCCGATGCCCTGAGCCGTAAGACGGGAAAGATCTTTAATCTCATCGCCGATCGTTTAGTGGAGGAGTTCCTCCTTATGGATATATCAGTGGGATGATGTGGCTTGCATAGTAGTTTATCAGTGGCAGAGCTATCTTGGATTTCTTTGACCAGACTGCACAAGAAAGATGACCCGGATCTTCTACACTTATTATCCAGGACTGAGAGAGGAGAGTTGCCGGATTATTCCATCGATGATGCGGGAACTTTGAAGTACCACGACAGATTTTTCATCCCCGCGGTTGGGTACATTAGGGGTATGGTTTGCAGTGAGGCTCATGGATCCAGCGTTGCCTACCATCCAGGATCTACAAAGATGTATCGTGACCTAAATCAAATTGTCTTGTGGTATGGCATGAAAGGTGATATAGCACGATTTGTTGCTGAGTGCCACACTTGCAAGCGGGTGAAGGCCGATCATGGAAGGCTTGGTGGCAAGTTGACTTCGTTAGAGATCCCGACTTGGAAGTGGGAAAGTATATCTATGGATTTCATCACGGGCTTACCGAAATCCCCAAGGGGATTTGATTCTGTTTGGGTCATAGTGGATAGACTGACGAAGTGTGCTCACTTCGTGCCATATAAGATTGATTACCCGATGAAGAAGATAGCGGAATTGTACTTGAATGAAGTCATCCGACTGCACGGTGTGCCGGTTAGCATCATTTCTGATTGAGACTCCCGGTTTACTTCTCGTTTTTGGCAGAGTCTGCAGGAGGGTTTGGGTACGGATTTGAGGTATTCTACTGCGTACCACCCACAGACCAATGGGCAGACGGAGCGGTTGAACCAGATAGTTGAGGATATGATCTGATGCTACATTTTAGACCACGGTGGAGCATGGGATGAGCGGCTGCGACTTATGGAATTTTCATACAACGATAGTTATCAGGAGAGCTTGCAGATGGCTCCGTTCGAAGTCTTGTATGGGAGGCGCTGCAGAACTCCGTTGTTTTGGGCCGAGGCTGGTGAGAGACCTTTGTTGGGTCCTGATGCGCTTGAGGAAATGGAAGTCGCAGTGAAGCTTATTCGAGAGAAGCTTCGTATAGATCAGGAGAGGTACGAGAAGAACGCCAATCGGCGTAGGTCTGCCTTGGTGTTTTTTGTAGGGGACCTGGTATTTCTTAAGGTTTCCCTGATGGTGGGTGTAAAGAGGTTTGGTAAGAATCGGAAATTGGACCCGAGGTATGTGGGCCCGTTTAAGATTTTGGAGCGGATTGGCATGTTAGCTTACAGGTTGGATTTGCCAGCAAACTTCCCAGGTGTTCATAATGTTTTCCATATTAGCCAAATGCGGAAGTGTGTGCGCGGCAGTGGGAAAGTCTTGGACGTTGTGCCCCAGTTGGAGCCCAACCTCCCTTTTGTTGAAGTGTCGGTCCGTATTTTGGATACTCAGGAACGGGTGCTGCGAAAGAAGTCTATTCCGATGGTGAAAGTTCTTTAGAGGAATCAGGATTTGGAGAGCGCGACTTGGGAGTTGGAGTCGGCTATGAGGGAGGATTACCCTCAGCTGTTTCCCTGATTGGTTTGATTTGTTTTCTTCTTGTAATGTTTGGCTTATTACTTTCCTTCTATAGTAGAAGCGTCGTGCATAAAGTTTCGGGACGAAACTTTCTTTTAGGGGGAGTGACTGTAACGCTCCCGATTTTTCTGCGATTATTTAATTCTAGTTTGGCGTTACGTCGACGCGTTTTCTTGGCTTATGCCATTTATGGAGAGTGGATTTAACTCCTTAAAACTGGGTGCCCTATTTGTTTAGCCTATTGGCAAGATCTCCCTAGCAAGCCGAGTCGTTTTGGGTGACCCAGTGTGGCCTCTCGGGGGATCCTTATGTTTTGGCTTAGGGAGGGTATAACTCGAGTTCTGTTCGTCAAAAGTTAATTTCGACTTCACTGTTGTGTTCGTAGTATGGATATTTAGCTACGGTGCGAATTTCGTCGAATTCCGAGGTAGTTCGGTTTTCGCGTCGTTTTGGGTGTGCTATTAGCAAAATCAAATTAGAAATTTGATTTTTAGCTGAGTGAACCGGTGGCTGGGCTACAGTTAGGCTGAACCGACATGGCTAAGCAGTTATAAAAGCCTTATTAAGAAGTGGCGGGTCCACTTCTCCTTCCTCCTTCTTCCCGAGACCAAAAGAAGAAACCGTCTGCTCCTGTTTGCGAAAAGTAGAGGCGGAAGCGGCGGTTAGCCCTAGATTTCGGACGGTGATTCCGGGAGTGTTCGTGGACGAATTTCGATTTCGAAAGAGGCGTTGTCTTGCTCTCGCTCATTTCTACGTTTCGACGGTAAGAAATTCAATTTTTGTGGAGTTTTAGGAGACTTGGATTTTCGGTTTATTGTGGTTTTCCGCCATTAAAGTGCGGGTTTGCTTGTTAGGTGCTGCTCCTTCTAGTGCAGAACGAAGAGGAGGGAAAGCCAACCAAGTTTCGTCGGAAATCGAGGCAAGTGGTATTCTTGCCCTTGCCATTATTGTTCTTTTGAAATTCTAGAATATTTCCCGGTTAGCCCTAGGGTAGAAACCAAGCATGCTCTCTTTTATCTTGCTGAATTTAGGGCTTAGATTCTCCTATGAGCCCCCTCCTTGTGCTATTTTTCTCAACCCGCTGGTTGTTTTAACCATTTAGACTCCAGATTTTATTTTCGGGTGGGTGCTTTTGCGGGTGGAGCCGAGAGAGAGAAAGAGGTAGGTTTTTTTGTGGTGGCGCTCTGGTTAGAACCAGTCTTAGTAGACTCTCGGGTTTTGGTGTTGAGTGTGGTGCACACACTCAAAGCCAAAAGACGCCCGGGCCTGGCGTTGAGTGTGGTGGACACACTCAAAGCCATAGTTTGGTCTGTCCTTTGCGGCTGAGTGGTGGGGTGTTTGAGTGAGAAATTTTTGTCTAAGTCAAAATCGACGGGAATCACGCCGATTTCGGCGAGTATCGTCAGTGATTCCCCCCAATCGGCGAGAATCAATCTGGATTCCCGCCGATCAGCGAGAATCATTCTGGATTCCCGCCAATCGGCGATAATCATCCTGGATTCCCGCCGATTCGGCGAGAATCATCCTGGATTCCCGCCGATTCGGCGAGAATCAGCATGCATTCCCGCCGATTCAACGAGAATAAGTCGGCATTCTCGCCGACCTCTTCTTGTTGGCGTTGGGTTAGGGTTTTCCTGCGGGAATGAACTTTGGCGTTGAGAGAGGTGGACTCACTCAACGCCACAGTTGGGTTTATTGGTTTTGCTGAAGGCGTTGAGGGAGTGGACCTCACTCAACGTCGTAGCAGTTTTGGCGTTGAGTGAGGTTAGCTAACTCAACGCCACTGCCTCTTTTGCTGAAGGCATTGAGGGAGTGGAGCTCACTCAACGCCATGGCTGTTTTGGCGTTGAGTGCGGATAGCTCACTCAACGCCAGAGCTGTTCTTGCGGAGGGCGTTGAGTGAGTGATCCCCACTCAACGCCATGGCTGTTTCGGCGCTGAGTGAGGCTAACTCACTCAATGCCAAGGTCTGGTTAGGCGTTGAGTGGGTCCCACTCAACGTCAAGCCGTGTTGAGTCATTTCAACACTTTTTCCCTTACCTCGATTTTCGTTCCCGAGTGAATCCCTTGATTATATTTTGAGTTTCCTTGTCGGCCATGTTTTTCTTTCCTAAAGGCCGAATCGTGGGTCGTGGTTAGTAGTGGTGGTTTGAAGCTCTTCATGGGGGAGGTGTTGTGTAATTTAGCCAAGGCCACCCTTATTCTTCTATCTTTCTCCAGGTACATGTTGGGCAAGGGGGTGGAAGGTCCCTTGTGCTTTCACATGTAGACCCTTGAGCTTGTTGGCTTGGAAATGGAGGTTGGGGGACTGAGTTTGCCTCCAACTCGGAGCCATGTTGTTTGTTTTTGCTACTATCATCTCCCACAGCTTAGGGTGTTAGGTGTTTCTTCCTTGGTAGATTGCAGCATTTGGGGCTCTTGGTAGCCTAGTAGACCCTGCAGGATGTAGTTTTCTGGGCAGGGTTGATGCTGTTTCCTCGCACGTAGTGCACTCCTTGTTGTCTTGCCTTGGGGCAGTTGTGACTTTTACTGCTGTGTGATTTCCTCTTTCACTTACCCCCCCCCCCCTTGGTTGACACTTTCATGCAGTTTTTCCTTGTTTTTCTTGCTGAGGTATTCTTTCTTCTTTTGAATGCCTCAGGTTTCGAGCAGTAGCCAGTTTGGTGGCTAGGTTGTGGTGGTGTTGCTTGTGGTCTCTTTGACCTTGGAGATCCTGTTGCTTTGTTAGTGAGATAGTTTTTTTTGTACTTTCCTTACAGATATACATATTTGCCAATGAGTTCGTGTACGGTTGTTGGCGCCAACTGGTAGTTTTTACCTTTGTACTAGATATATTACTGTTGCTGCTACCATTTTTTGGAGATAGTCTACTTGCTCTGTGAAGGTTTTATGCTAGGTTGCTAGTTATTTTAAAACTAAAATTATTATTATAAGTATATTGCATGATCAGCATGTTTTATAAAAGTAAATCACTATTCCTCCTCTTCCCTCTCCAAAAGTAAGCAAGAGAGAGTGAGAAAAAAATGAGAATGAAATCTCAAGTCTAGCTTTTATCTGAAAGCTATCTCCATGCGGTAACTACTACCGCCGCCTAGTAACCCTGGCGGTGACCTCTTTAACCAGCTGGCACCACTATGCATATCTATCGCCAGCGATAACATTCTAGCGCCTGGCAGTAGATCGGTTACTCGAGAAATCCTTCTCTACACTCGTAGAGAGGCTAGTGCGGGCGCATGACGCGGTAACGCCTATCGCCTGGCGGTAACAACCCGAACCCTGGGTCTTTTAATTCCCTGAGCTATCGCCGACACTAATCTTACCACCGCGCGGTAACCTCCAATGATCGCTTCTCATTTTGGGGGTGTGACAGGAAATTAATGATATCGCCCAAGCGATAACGAATATCGCCAGGCGATAGCTTTAATGTTTACTATTCAACCAAAATTGTGGCCTTTGTTACCTTTTGATGAAATGATCCTGTAGCTGGGATTAATCCCAAGGATACTTATGTAGAGGAGTAGAGGAATGAGAATTCATTCTCTTCTTCTTACTCTCTCTCCTTCTTTCATCCAAGTTCTTGAGAGAATGAGCTAAGGGTTGGAGCAAAGGACTGGAACTGAGCTTGAATAGCTTGGTGAAGGAGGTTATGTAGTCGGAAGCAAGATCCGAGGTTTTTTTTCATGAAGAGTAAAGCGCTGTGCTCCTTTCCAACCGGACAAAAAAGCAGTCATGGCTCCGAAGAAAACAACATGGGTAATGATCTTCATTCTTGGACAAGTGAAGTTCTTCTTTTGACATATGCATGGAATCTCCTACCAAAAGGAGGAAAAGCGAAGGGAATTCCTTTGGGTTGATTCATGAAATCCCTAATGAGTCTTATATATAACTCCGGAAATGTATAGTACGGAATAGACATGCTGTGTGAAGCCCATCTGGACAGGCTGGTCTGGATTGGTGATGCTTATTTTGCGTGCCGAAGAAGACTCAGAGTATAAATGAGTAGTTTACGGGGTCTACGGGGGTTGTACCTGTAAACTGAAGGTAGTAGGAAGTACTGGAGTTGCACTCCAGAAAAATAACAGCGAAATTCCAAGGTTTTAAGACCTGTTGGATATCGCCGGGCGACGATGAGTATTGCCAACGGCGATAGCTCTTGGTGAGCTATTTGTGTTGTGTATTGTAAAAGTCCAGTGTTTCTGGCACTGCAGGATGTTGCAGGGTTTTGGGGTTGAGTTTGGGCGCAGAAAGAGGACTTCTGTTTGTCCTGCCAAGCGATTGTGAACAACGGTGGCGATAACTCCTTTGATTGTAAAGCATGTCTCTGGGAGACTGTGAGGCTAATCGGTGAGCTGCGAGCTCCTAAAGACCAGTGAGCCGAACGGACAGGGGGAAGCCGACCCGTGCAAGTTTAGACATTGAATTGACAATTTGAGCAACAGGCAAAGGTTGAACTGTATCCGTGTTATGGTTGTATAACTTGAGTGCCAAAGTTATTGGCGTTCGTTAGGATCGCATAATGAGAGTCTTAGGATTTACGTCATTAATACTAAAGTCTTAGGCCAGGGGCCGTTGAGACTATAAATGCTCAAAGTTAACTGTTATGTCTGGGAATTCTGAACGGTGGTGGGACCTTGATAACGGGTACACCGAAAAATGTGCCTTGTGTGCATGGAATGTTTGGCCATTGAGGCATTCGTTTATGATATATTGAATTGTGCGTTAGTGCACGTTCTTGTGATATATCTTCTTGTGAAAATGCTCTGCCTGTAGCGAAGGAATACCTCTGCCCCAGTAAAGGGGTAGGGTCGTTATAAATGGTTCAGCTGAATGCTGATATTTGCCTTATTTGCCACCCGTGTGGTGGATTGTCATTGTGCAGGTGCTGAAGAGACGAGCGGGAAATAGCGGGTTGAAGCCCTTACTACTATGCTGGCCCTCGAAGGCCAAGAGAAGAAGTTTCTCTTTTTTCATGTGCGGTCGGCCTGCGCGCCAATGTTTGTAAACCACACTTGTGAAGTATAACTATAAGGCCTTAAGGCCATAACTTTGTGTATTTCTAATTGTCATTCCTGATATATATAAATGGTGTGGTTTATATATAGTGGAAATTCAATTGGTATGAGTTCATGTAACCCGAAAGCTTCCGCTGGAATGCTCTGAATTAGGATTCAAATAGTTTTTGATATTAAATTGTAATCCCGCTGCCTGTTCGTGGAATATGGTGTGGGCCCTGACCGGACCCTCTATTATATTTCATGTGATGGACGGAGATGTTACAACATGTGATTGTCTTTGAGGTTGGACTGTAAGCAGTATGAGTTTTAGGAGTGGAGTGCACTCTGAGTTGTAAGATCCAGGAAAGGGATCTGAGGTGTAAGATCTGTTTGATCTGAATACTGGAGGAGTTTGTCGAATCTAGCTCACTACTAGATAGGTGAATGGAGAAAGTAGATGTACCCTAGATAGGGAGACCACTATAAATTATGTGTGTTGTATATGTTCTTGAAAACTAACTTACTAACAAAAACACACATTAAGATCATACTTCAAAAGAACTAAAGGATTCTAAAAGAAACCTAATCACCCCCCCCCCCCCTCTAGGTGTTTAGTTACCCTTAAAAAGACTTTCAGAGTGCCCTGATGGAATTGGCACCTAGCCTCCGGCTCGCCTTGCTCTCTATGGCGAGTGCCTTTGCAAATGAAACCCGACTGGATTGGCGAGTGCCTGATGAAACCAGCACTCTCCCGCCTCTTCAGAGTGGGGAGTGCCTCATGGAACCATCACTCGCTCGCTTCTTTGGTGAGTTCTTGAACACTTGCCTGTCTAGGGAGAGTTTGGTCCTACTTCTCGTCTCACCCCGTTGGCTACGTACTCGCCGTTTTAGGCGAGCGCAAGCCCGCCTTCCCAGCTCGCCTGGAGCTGTGGAGTCGCTCTGGTTCGTCCACTCTGCGAACATGAGGTTGTATATATATATATATACACACACGAGTGACAGTGCACATAAGGCCCCTCGTGCCCCGCGTGAGAGTACATACCCCCGACGGGTTTCGCCCGCCCCTGACGGTATTCGCATGCCCCAATTATTTTTTTAAGAATTTTAAAGTATTTTAATATATTATTTTTTAAAGTATTCGGATTTTTATATTATATATATTTTATATTTTAAAATTATTCAATTTTTTATTATTTTTAATTATATTTTATATATTATTTTTAAAATTAGTTATTAAATTTTTCTAAGTCAACCGTTTATTTTTAAATTTACCTCCCCTCCTAGGTCTGCATTCACATCGCAGTATCCTACCATTCCAACTCCGTCTCGAGGGGTTGCCTCAGTCGCCGTTGGAGATCTGCCCGACCCCCACCGGCGTGTTCGCCGGACCCCGGCAAACCTGTCGGGGGTTGTCCGGCGGCCCGCGGGTAGGGTCGCCGCCGACGGGGGCTCTGGCCGTGAGACCCGAATCTCACGGGCAGGCCCCCCGCCGGCGGCATCCCTACCAGCTGGCCGTCGGACAACTCCTGGCAGGTTTGTCGGGGTCTGGTGAACCCGCCGGTGAGTGTCGGGCAGGCCATTGGCGGCTTAAAATGATGAAAACTCTTTAGGCGGCGGGATCAGGATCGAGTTGGGTTCAGCGGTGTAGGGATTTTCAAGTTTTGGATTTTAGATTTATTAGAATTTGTTGTTTACAGACCGCTCGTTCTCGGAATCCAACGGCTTAAAATGATTTCGAAGGCCACGGGTGTTACACCGTGTAATCACAACAGCTTCCGATACTTTTTTTTATATATAGTATATATATATATATATAAGTGATATTGCACCGGGGCCCCCCATGCCCCGTGCGACAGTACCCAGCTCGTGGCGGCGGAGTTCGCCTGCCCTCCGACGCGCTTCTCAAACCCCCGATGGTTATTTAAAATTTTCAATTTATTATGTTTAATTTACATTTTTATTTTGAAATTCTTTAAATTGTTTTATTTTGGTTAATAGATTATTTGTTTTTATTTTATTTTTTCTATAAATTGTTTTGTTTTTCTTAATAGATTAATTGTTTTTGTTAATAGATTAAATTGTTTTATTTTTTTAATAACTAAATTGTTTTTATGAAAATTTAAAATAAAACTGCCGTGGCCTTCACGATTTTCGGTTGCCGCTGCTGGCGGAGAGCCGGCAGCCTGTTCGGCGCACATTGACAGGTTTGTCACGAACTGGAGACTCCGCCGGTGGGGGCCGGGCAGGCCGCCGATGGCCCTGCTGGCGACGGCAGCCTGTTCGGTGCACATCGGCAGGTTTGTCACGAACTGGAGACTCCGCCGGTGGGGGCCGGGCAGGCCGCCGATGGCCCTGCTGGCGACGGCAGCCCTAACCGTTAGGTGTTGTTCAGAATATTTTGGGCCGATCAAGAATTTTGTCTGGAAGAGAATATAGGGCATTCCATGACTAGTTGTTTGTAGACCAGCCTTTCATTGATTCAACAGCTGAAAATAATTTGGAGGGCTTCAAATATTACACTGGGCAATCGCAACGTTTTCGATAAATTTTTGTATATAGTATATAGATATATGTATATCTATCATATATAAAGAAATATGATTGTCTGTCATTAATAATGAGTTTAAAATCATAGGATAGGTCTTCTACACCTAGGATAGTATATGACCAAACCTATTAACTTAATAGGGCTAATTTAAAGTCTTTATGCTCTCTCTTCACTTTTTTGTAGGTCCTATACACCTAGGATAGTAGAGGACCAAACCTATTAACTTAATAGAGCTACTGTACATAGGCCAGATCTTAATTGTCCGCTGTGTTGGATTTCAAGCAACGTGGCCCATCCTGTTATTTAAACACGGCAACTAATAAGTTTTAAACGATGAGCGACATACCAAATAGCAGGCGGGCAATTTTTATTTTCTTTTAGTTTCTTCTTAACAATTTTTAAATTTTGTTTGTTTTCTTTTCATTTTTAAAATTTTTAAAATTAGTTAAATGCTTAATTCAGTAAATAAAAAATTACAAAAAAGTATTTTATATTTAAACGGCAACGTCCGCCGGGGGTTTTGGAAGCCCGTCATTGCGGGCTGGGTACTGTCACGCGTGGCCGTAGGGCCGGAGTCCCGTGTCTGCTACTCGTATTTATAAATACTTATGTATTTGTGTATATTTTTTTATGAGCCGGTTACAATCGTCGGGATGCACGAGAAGCCCATGTGTGTGGGCAAAGCCCGTCAGATGTGTGTGAAGCCCAGGATGAACGGACGAAGCCCGTCACCACGAGCTGGGTACTATTGAATTATATATAAGAGAAAGTTATCCATCGGTAAAATAATCGCTTTTTTCCTATTGTATCATTTTTTTATTTTAATGTTTACCACTTTATAGTTTAATTTAATATATTATTTTATTTTATTTTTATAACATGACAATATCTCTATTATTTTATTTTTAAATTCTTCTTTTGGCGAGACAAAAAGATTAGGCGGATGACATAACAATTGCAGAGAGAAATGCACGAGCGCTTTTAGCTGTATAATGAGGCTAATTTTTAGGTCAGGACTTTTGACCTAAAGAAAGGTTAGGACAACCAATGAAGAGTTAGAAATTGCATGGGTCCCGCACAAAAGTGTATGACACAAGTCACTAGTGCATGGGCCCCACCTCCATTGCAAGCTCCTTATTGGTGGAGGACCATGAGCATCGTTAGGAGTCCTGACCTAAATATTGCTCGTATAATGAAGGTATCTTTTACCCCTTTTTGCACGATTTTCTTTCTCCTATGACATTGGACGAATAATGTATTGTTTGGGAAGACAATGATTATTACCTCCACTGAGAGAGAATAACTAATTTTGCACATAAAAATTGAATGAAATTACTTAAATGAGATTTGACGTTCACAAATGATAGTTCATAACAACAGTATTTACAACATGGGTAGTTGTGCGAAACAGAGCCGTTGATGGCATCTTTTTTTCAGATCGACCCTTCTCCTAACTATAATTCTTGTTACACATAATTCAAGTTTATAAAAGACAAAAGAACGATGAAAATAATCTTTCATATGTAAAGATAGAATTCATAAATCAAATTCTAAAATCATTAATTTTGTCTTTCTTAATAATACAAAATAACGATTTCTAATCATTGTTAAAAATTGTTGCAGGTCGCTCGAGCCTCCTGGTAGATCGGGGCTTCTGTACCGTCTTAGACCGTCAATTGGTCGAGCCTGCAAGTAGTCGGATTCAAAGGATCATGAGAGAGATACTTGATTACGTGAAAACCCCACAATTGGGATAAAAAACCACGCGGTCGGTTTGGTGCCGACCTAAATTTCACTATTCCAGAGTTTATTACAGTGCTATTCGGGTGAAGGCGAGGGCGATAGACTGCTACTCGATCATTACACTTTGTGTGATGAGAGAGAAAGTTCTGGACGAGCATGCTTCTGTGTTTTTCTGGCGATCTTGCTTCCTTTGCTCATGGAAGAATAAGCGAACTTGGTCGCCTTGACGGGTCTGGCGAGATGGCAATGCGTGATCTTATCGTTTGCTTCTGAGCTTTGTTAACGACGAGAGGTTGTGGGTGGCGAGCACGAGTCTGTGTACTTCCCAGCGCTCGTCTTGTCTCTATGCAGATTCTGTTTGGCTAGACGATCTTTGGCGGAATTTCTTGGGAGCGATCTTTGGTCGAAGTTCTGTAGAGAGACAAAGGAGAGTATAGAGAGAAAAAAAACAAGGAGAGAGTTTAGAAAATCGGAAAAAGGATTCAAATGAACTAGAAATCCGGTTTATTTATAGATTTCTACGGGAGCAGTCCGGTAATTTTACCCAATGACTACCCGACCGACTGATATGAGCATTCGAAATTGAGCACGTGGATCGCCATTTTTGAGAAATGGAAATCCTGCCCCTGGATTGAGAAAGAGCCAACCCTTGAAGAAGAGCGGCCCGACACCGGCGGCCGCCCCTCCAACACACGACGGGCGACCAAGAGGGGCTGGCTAACCTTGTTGGGGTCGACGAGGGGCCGCCCATGGCCCGGTCAGCCAGGGGGCTACTACCTCCCCCAAGGGCGGCCACACAAGAGGCCCGAGTGGCCACGCGAGGGGACGACCGTCCCCTCGCGGGCCCGACCGTAGCCATGACCGACTCTCCCTAGGGTGGCCACGACCATGTCCGCCCCTCACTTGGCGGCCGACGGCAGCTGGCCCTTAGTAGGGTTGGCCATGGCCAAGGGGAGGCCGGCCATGCAAAGGCCAGCCTCCCACGCTCGGGAAGTCGAAGGGGGTGGCCGGCCCTTGCAGGGACGGTCGCAGCCAAGGCTTCACGTAGTCGGGCGACCACAAGAGGGGTGGCCGGCCTTTGTGGGGTCGGAAGCGGCCGGAGCCGCCCACGACTGGGCGGCCTCCAATGGGGGCGGTCGGCCCTTGGGTTGCTGGCTGCAACCAAGGTCGCTCACGAAGGGGAGGCCGGCCTAGCGGGGCCAGCCATTGCCAACGCTGCCCATAGTTGGGCAGCCGACGCTGCCCACGCTTGGGCGAACGAAGGGGGTGGTCGGCTATGTGAGGTTGGATGGCGGTCCCGTGCGACAGCGGAAGGACCTGTTGGGTATTGTATCCACAATAGCCCTGATTTGAAGAAGTGTCCCTTGAATTAAGTTGAATTACGGTTGTATTTGATGTTAGTTTTAGTTGTGTGTGGTGCATGTCTTTATTGCCAAATACAAATTATTGTCAGGTTACAATGTGTCTTCTATCACAGTTTTGTGTAATATAATCCCTCATTGTATAAAACATCGTGTTGACCCATGTGCAATTTCTTTAATGGGGGTGTACTTCATCTAGCATCACAAAGTAAATTATTGTTCAGAAGTTGAAGATTTTGGCTAACGCAAAGTCGTCGAGTGATCTTGTGGTCTCGTTAAATTCATCGAGAACTCACGTAAGCACTCGTAGAATTCTTTGAGTGATCTTAGGAGTACTTAAGAGATCACTGAGAACTGATGTCCAAAATGACTAAGTAAAAATAGCCGAGACTTCTCGTATATAATCGACGAATTCGTCAAGAACATACGTGAGTACTCGTGAAATTCGTCGAGTACTCTTGAGAAGTCAAGTGAACTACCTTAATACTCCAGAGAAAGTGTGTGTTAGTCGGTTAAAAGTAAATTCGTGGAGTACTCTCGAGAACTTTTAGCTAATTCGTCAAAAGGTCTCGTGAAGTCCAAACATCTCATGTAAGCTCTCTCCCGAGTTATTTAGACTGGTTCATCGATTGGTCGTGAGAGTTCACGTGATGTCTAGATGAATTTGGACTTAAGAGAATTTTCGTTCAGCTTCATTCTTGTTTTTACGACTTTCCAAAATTAGGGCTTCTACCATGTACAATACACGTTGATAGTAGAACTAAGTTCAAAATCGATCCGTTAGTGAGGAATCATCTATAAATAGTCAAGGGTTATTTCAGAAAACTCTAATCGTGATCTAATCACAAATTGCCATAAACAATCGGAAATTCAATATCGTTTTTCACGAAGTTATCTATCGCCGACAACCCTTCCGATCCGCGATTACTCCTGAAAAGAAAAGACTCGATCGATCTCAAAATTCCGGATTCACATTTGTTCAGAGATCAATCGTTTCTCATATCATATATGTGTGTTAATTTCAGATTCTTCTTCTTCTTCAAGATTTAAGTCAGAACTTTCAAGCAACGAAGAAAGATTATATTTTTAGATCTAAGATAAGAAGTTTCATTTCAAACAATAATTTTCTTATTGCTTTGTAGGAAGTTTGTCTTTCGAGTTTTTGTAGATCCTTATTGAAGGGTCGTGTTGGGTATTTTATCCACAATAACTTAGATTTGTGTGAAGTCACCCTTGAACTAAGTTGAATTAATTATGATTTGATGTCATTCTCTAGTTGAGTGCTTGTAGGTCATTATTACTAAGTGTAGACCAATATCAGTTTACAGTGAGTCACCAAACACAGGATCATGCAATATAATCCCTCATTGTGTGATCCATGGTGTTGGCTCATGTGTAATCTCTCTATTGGGATGCACTTCATTTTCAAGTACTAAAGGAAAGGAAGAAAGGAAATGTTGCTGACCTTTGATTAAAGAAGAAAAGAAACTTTCTTGAAAATTTCTTAAGTAAATTTTTCGAAAAGATTAGTGTTTTTTTAAAAGTCTAAACTTCATTTTTCAAGAAAGCCAAGTTATTCTCGAGAAACATTACGATGTTTCGAAAAACTCTCAAAAATTTCTAAGTTATCCTTTTTGAAAAATACCCTGAAGAGTTCTCGAAAAACCAAGTCGTCTTTTCGAAAGAGCATGTAGTTTTCAAAAAGTCATAAACTAGTTTTCAAAAAATCGATTTCATTCTTCGAAAAAGAAGAGTTGTTTTCGAAAAGCTTTATTCCTTTAAAACAATAAGTTTCCGGCTCAAAGAAAATTCTGCGTGAAGTCTTTTTCGAAAAAGGCTGAGTTAGTTTTCGAAAAACCAAGATGCTATCGAAGAATTTTTATCCTTTCGAAGAACGCAGTGCAGAAAAATTCAAAGCTAATTCATCGAATGGAATTTCATTTCAACCTAAATTCTTCTTGATTGATCCACATGGATCTTTCCTTAACGAATTCAGACCATTAGAAAAAGTTCTATATAAAGTCTTGTCGATGGATTCGTTAACCCTAATCCTAATCGCTAATCTTATCAGAAGTCTGAATCGCCGCAATTTCTAAGATCGGGATAATCCGCATGCTCTGTATTCTTCGACACTCTTCTCTGCGTTCATCCTGCGATCTAGCGATTCACCAAGAGAAAAGACTCGATCGATCTAAGATTCAAGATTTTTCAACATCAAATTGATCGGGTCGGCTCTTAGTTTTTAGATCAAGTTTTCTTGGATTTCTTCCTCAACTTCTTCACCGAGCTTTTAGTTTTCAAGAAGGAAGAATTTTGTAGATTTCAAATCTGAAGTGAAGTTTTCTTTATTGTTGTAAATTTTTTTTTTCAATTCTTGTAGGAGCTTTGTCTCCGAGCTTGTAGGAAGAGTTTTCTTCAAGTATAGATCCCATTTTGGGGGATCGAGTTTGTAGGAGTGTATTTACTCCGAGTTGTAGGAGCGTTGCTCCGAGTTGTAGGATTGTTTTCAATCCGAGAAATAGTGAAGTAGCCAAGGATAGCATGGTGCTACATTGGTGAGGTGGAAAGCGGATATACCCAATCTTGGGGAACCACTATAACTCCTTGTGTCGTCTGGTCTATGCTTGATTATTCTGTGTAATCCCTCTAAATTTTTTATTCCGCAAAAGCCGCAGATCTCACCTATTCACCCCCTCTAGGTGATTTAGGTAGAAAACTAGATACTTTCAATTGGTATCAAAGGGAGGTTGTTCATTAAAAGGTTAACACCTTTAACAGATCTACTTCTAGTTGTCGAAGAGATTGTCAAGCATGGATAGATCCAAGGACTCCGTAAAGCTTCTAGTGTGTACAAAGGCAAACTTTCTCATGTGGAAATAACGAGTAAAATTATTCATGGAAGTCATCGACCCCCGCATCTTCATGATAGTGGAAGAAGGCCCTCATGTTCCAATGATAGCCTCCACTATTGATCCTACAAGGAAGGTGCCAAAGAAATTGATGGATCTCGACAAAGACGAGATTACACTTGTCTCTCTGGACAAGAAGGCTAAAAATATAATTGCAAGCGTTGTCGATGACTCTATGCTTCAAAACCTCATTCACTGCCAATCTGCCAAGGAGATGTGGCAGTCTCTAATTGTCTTGATGAAAGGTATCGAGGAAATAAGGGATGACAGAAGACCCCTTCTGAATCAGAAGTATGAGGCCTTCAAGAAAGGCCCCAAGGATAACATTACTGACACTTATGAAAACTTCTTCAAGATCGTCAACGACCTGAAGAACTATGATCGGAAGTTCACAAATGGGGAACTCAATGACAAGTTCCTGAGATCCCTAACCAACGAATGAGACAACAAAATCATTGCCATCAGGGAGTTCGGGAGACTGGAAGAATGATGACGGCGACGGCGACAGCGTTCTCCTACATGTTGAAGATGATGGCGGCGACGGCGACTGCATTCTCCTACATGTTGAAGATGATGACGGCGACGGCGACGGTGTTCTCCTACATGTTGAAGATGAAGACTACTTGATGAAGAGCTACATGTTTAAAAATTAGTTATCTCTATTTGCATTTATTTTATCATGTAATGTTTAAGTATTTTAGGTGTTGATTTATTTTTATTTAGTGGGCTGCACATAGCCTATGCATGTTGTAAAGCCTATATATAGGCATGAACTTTCATGGTTTCTTTTAGTGAATGAAAAGATTAAGAAACCCTAAACCTCTTTGAAATCTCTTCTCTTTCTCCTTCTTGGCCGCCCCCTTCCCTCCTCCCTCTCTTTGGCCGTCGGCCACCCTTCCTCTCCCCTCCTCTTGCTCGGCCTCAATCCTTTTCCCTCCTCTCTACAAATCCGAGCCCTCTCCTCCCTCCTTCTCAAGTTCGGCCATCCCCCTCCATAGCCGCCAACCACCTTTTTCTTCCTCCTCCACATCCAGCCTCCTCCATAGCCATTCCCCTACAACAAAACTGAGCCTCCTCCTCCACCATCTCACTCCGGCATGAAGCAAAGGAAGCGGACAAGTTTTCTCTCCGGTCGGCGAAACTCCGGCGGAGTCGTGGAAGAACGATCCTTGAAAGTGAACCGGAATCATCTATTTCGGTTGGGTAACGAGATCTTCTACCTCTTGTGTGATTCTTATTTTTTTAGATTTTCATTTGGTAGAATACCGTTGTGTTACTTTGGAATCGTTTTTCGTTCGTGGTTTATCTTTCCGATTGCATGTGTTGTTCTTTCTAGTTGTTTAATTTTTCGAGAGGTTTGGCGAGCCTCGTTTTCGTGTTGTTGGGAGAGATCTACTATTTCAAAACTGAACTTTTCGGTAGATCTCTTTTGGTACAACCATCGCTCGTTCGGACCGGGTGGGTTTTTTTAGCTTGAGAGAACAACAACCTATAGTCGTTTGGTCGATCTTAAAACGGCATGGCTACCGTATGTTAGAAATAATTGATAACGTTGTTCGTGAGCGTGCTGCGTTTAATTATTGTGTGAACGTAGTAGTGGAAATAGAGAGGCATACATGTCATTTCCTTTGCCGTTATAGTGTCAAACACCGTTGCCTACAACAATTTGGTATCAAAGGGGGGTTCACGTCAATTTCCCAATTGACACCCCTCCCCCAATTTTTTTAAAAAATTATATATTATTTTGAAATATTAGCGGGAACAAATCTATATTTGAAAATAAATAGGACCAGGCTATTTTATACTTTGCATGTGCACCGGTTCCGGTTGAGTGCTCTCCCCGATTCCCTCTGAAATGGCCCATGACGTCAACGTCTCCCGAGGAAAAACTGTAGGTTCCAATAGGAACGTAGGGAAATCTGTCCATTCCCCAATAATGGATGAGATTACTGCTTTAGTTTCTCAACTAAAGGCTAGTCAAGTAGCACCGCCACCGCGCACCTCTAGGCGTGTTAGGATTCCTGCTCCAACATATGATGGGCTAGGTGGACCGCAAGTGTTTCTATGTTGGGTGAAAGATATGGAGCGTTATTTTGAGCAATATCATATTGTGGATCCCCACAGGATTCCCGTTGCGAGACTTTAACTATTTGGTCAAGCCTATACCTTCTAGCTCAATGAGGAAAGATGTCTGGGGATGCCCTCTGTCGATTCACTTGTCGGTTGGCAGATTATGAAGAATATATTAACGGATGAGTATTATCCTCCCTACTGCCGTTCCCAGTTTTTTGATTATAGGAGTGACTATAAGTCTCACACTAGATCCTTGCTCTGCCAAGATCTGGCTATTTCGAGCATATGTGCACCTACCGATGAGGGAAAAGAGAAGCTCAGGACCCTTGTACCTAGTTCGATAGACGTGATTGCTAGGAATGCCATGAGCCCGCGGGGTGCGAGTGTTCCTATCAGCATGATTGAGCCTGAGACTGTGATTAGGATTGTGCCCGTCACTGAGGGCGAGGCTATTATCACTGACGATTGTAGCGACGTTGAGGAGATTGGTTACCCTAGTGACCTGGATGAGGATTTCTCCTTTAAGGAATCATCTCCACTTCCCCTCGTCGATGTTTCTGAAACCATTACTGAGTCTGATTTGGGTGAAGTATCTAGTGAGTTGATAGAGTCACCTTGTGGCGAATGTTGCTCTGATAGCGAGTTAGGTGATGACGAGCCAGTTAAGTTTTCTGTGAGGGAAAATCTTTTGTTTGATTTTTCGGTTGATTTTGATGGCTTGCCCCCGGAGAATTTTACTTGGACGATAAATCCGTATTTTGACATTGTGTTGGTACCTCCCCTCACTTTCACATTGGGTATGACTTAGCCCCTCCTCCGGAATCTATCGATTCTCCCATTCGTGAGATTTGTACTGTTACTGATGTCGTGACTTATGAGTTGGAAGGATGTCCTAGCGAGAGAGTTATATTTTTGGAAGGTTATATTTTTGGAAGATGATATAGAAGTAGAACCGGATGAGCGTCCCCTGATGCTAACTCCGTTGCATGAATTTAAATGTGATCTTAACTCTCTCCCGCTTTTAGTATTACCGACTCTCCCTCCTAATATGTTGACCCGTCTAGCGGATCCTTTCGGACATGAATTTATTTTGCCTGATTTGAGTCATGCTATTTTACCATCCATGCTGGACCCCCTTGGGACATGCCTCGTAGTGTGATAATAGATTTCGTGTTTGGTCATGATGAATGTCTCATTAATTTGGTGTCCACTCGACTTTCTAAAACTAACCAAATCTCTGAGAGTATATTAATGATGTGTCCATCTTTTGTGCCACCGGATTGCATTCAGTTAGTACCACCTGATTTCATTCTACTAGTACCCCCAGATGTAGCCCCGTTTATACCACCTGTTCGCATTCTGTTGGTACCACCAGATCTCGTTGGGTTGGTGCCTCCTGAAGTAGTTCCACTGGTGCCACCAGAGTTATTTCCTTTGGCGCCACCATATTTAGTTCCGTTGGTGCCACCATATGTAGTTCCGCTAGTGCCTCCCTATTAGTTTCCATTGGTGCCACCATATTTAGTTCCTTTGGCTCCATCTCATGTAGTTCCGTTATCGTTATTTTACATGTCAAGTCTTCTTATCAACATATTGCTAACTTACATAAGAGGGTGTCTCCCTATAAGGTTTTCGGTTTACTCTCGGTGCGTATCGTCCCTGAACGGATGCCTGCGGGCACTATAGAAACGTTGGCAATTCGGCGAGTTAGAACTTTTCGGATTTTTAATCAATTAGGAGAAACAACATATCTGTTGAAGTTAACCACTGAATGGGGTAATTCCCCTAGTTTAAATGTTTCCAATTTCACGCATTGTGTTTTTCCACCTTTTGAAAAATCTAACTCTACGTTTGGTGCCACTATATTTTCTTTTGGGTTGGGGGGTGAGCTTGTTCTTGGGTCATTCTCTCCATTAGTCTCCAACGGAGGTATGTTGACTGTTGATGAAATTTTTTTTCCTTTTTGTTTGCCTAATGCTTTTCCCAGTTTCCCCAGGACAATCTTTTTGCTAGACAGGTTCATATTTGGTGTTTTGCTCGCCTCTCCAAGCGGTGGTATTCAGTGTTATGTGATACGATTGTGTGCTCTCCCGGTCTCCGGTGACCCTTGGATTCTGGACTTAGCGATGGTTCTTTTGGATGATGTTCTTCGGCACCCGCACCTCCATGCCAACTCATCGGTGATGAGTTATTTTGAGCGAGGGATGATTGATGATGGCGACGGCGGCATCGTTCTCCTACATGTTGAAGATGATGGCGGCGACGGCGACGGCGTTCTCCTACATGTTGAAGATGATGACGGTGACGACGACGACAACGACGTTCTCCTACATGTTGAAGATGAAGACTACTTGATGAAGAGCTACATGTTTAAAAATTAGTAATCTCTATTTTCTTTTATTTTATCATGTAATGTTTAAGTATTTTAGGTGTTTATTTATTTTTATTTAGTGGGCTGCACATAGCCTATGCATGTTGTAAAGCCTATATATAGGCATGGACTTTCATGGTTTATTTTAGTGAATGAAAAGATTAAGAAACCCTTAACCTCTTTGAAATCTCTTCTCTTTCTCCTTCTTGGCCGCCCCCTTCCCTCCTCCCTCTCTTTGGCCGCCGACCACCCTTCCTCTCCCCTCCTCTTGCTCGGCCTCCCTCCTCTTCCCTCCTCCTCTCTACAAATCTGAGCCCTCCCCTCCCTCCTTATTAAGTTCAGCCATCCCCTCCATAGCCGCCAACCACCTCTTTCTTCCTCCTCCACATCCAACCGCATCCATAGACATTCACCTACAACAAAACCGAGCCTCCTCCTCCACCATCTCACTCCGGCATGAAGCAAAGGAAGCGGACAAGTTTTCTCTCCGGTCGGCGAAACTCTGGTGGAGTCGTGGAAGAACGATCCTTGAAAGTGAACCGGAATCATCTATTCCGGTTGGGTAACGAGATCTTCTACCTCTTGTGTGATTCGTATTTTTTTAGATTTTCATTTGGTGGAATACCGTTGTGTTACTTTGGAATCGTTTTTCGTTTGTGGTTTATCTTTCCGATTGCATGTGTTGTTCTTTCTAGTTGTTTAATTTTCCGAGAGGTTTGGCGAGCCTCGTTTTCATGTTGTTGGGAGAGATCTACTATTTCCGAACCAAACTTTTCGGTAGATCTCTTTTGGTACAACCATCGCTCGTTCGGACCAGATGGGTCCTTTTAGCTTGAGAGAACGATGAACTATAGTCGTTTGTTCGATCTTAAAATGGCATGGCTATCGTACGTTAGAAATAATTGATAACGTTGTTCATGAGCGTGCTGCGTTTAATTATTGTGTGAACGTAGTAGTGGAAATAGAGAGGCGTACACGTCATTACCTTTGCCATTATAGTTTCAAACACCGTTGCCTACATCACAGAAATTGGCCCTCAGAACCTCTTCGGGAATCTTATGTTCTATGAGATTCAAATCAACGCAAGAAAAGCTAAAGAAGAGGGCAACAGATCTTCATCAAAAGATAAGTCTGTTGCACTAAAGACAGACAGCTCAAGGAAGGGCAATGCTGCATCTCTTGCTCCCACTCAGGAAGAATATGAAGAAGAAGATTCCGAGCCAAGCACCTCAGGCTCAGAATTATCTGATGAAGAGTTCTCTCTACTCTCCCGAAAATTTAAGAAGTTTCTTAGTAAGAAGAAATAGATGAAAGAAAATGATTTCTCATTCAGAAGATCACATCACGATGGTGATTATCAAAAGAAAAATCATACATTCGACAGGTATAAATCTAAACCGAACAAACATTATTCTACCGACGTCGTTTGTTATTGTTGTAACAAGCCAGGTCATATGATCGTTGACTTCCCTCATAAAAAGGACGGTGGAAAAAGAGAAGAGCACAAATCCTCCACAACAAAAGGAAGGAAAAGAGCTTCATCCCAAAGAAGCAGAAGACTCTTAGTGACTCTGACTAATCTGATTCGAGTGATGATGAAGAAGCCTACTTCAGGATTATGGCTCACTCTGACGAAGAAGGAGAAGTCCCCCCAATTTCATGGGGTGGTAAATGCTCACACCATTCTCTCTGAATCAGATACTCCTGAAAGTACCTTGTGGATTGTTCATCTGATGATGAATCAGAACTCATGGGTCAGTACAAAAAGGTGATCAAGGTCTATGACCGATGTAGAAAGGTTGTTAGAACTCAGACCAAGGAAATAAAATCCATTAAGGCCGAGGAGATCATTCTGAGGGAGGTAGTCGCAAGTATGGACTCACTCAAAAAGGATCACCAAGCCCTGGTCGAAGAATATAACAACTCTCTTGGGCACCTTAACCTAAAATAGAAAATCATCGAGAAGTTGGAAGAATAGCTTGACGCTGAAAAGAAACTTATTGAGAGTTTAAATTCTCTGCTCAGGATAAAGGAGCCGGTGAATCTTCAAGGAGGAATAAAGCTAAAAGGAAAAATAAGGCTGCTAAGAAAGCCTCAGCCGAAGAAAAAGGGAAGTCACCTCTAAATTAAACTATATTTAAGAAGGTAATCTTCCCAAAGAACAAGTTTGATTTTGAGTCATCCTATGGTCACTTTATTAGGCCTACTCACATAGAGCCTAAGTCGCGCTACCAAGGATGGACCCGTCCCCAGAACTTCGGTGAGAGTGTCTTTAAGGCACCTTATGAGGAACTTCAAATGCAATACTATGGTCCATACATTCATGACCATAATATTAAGAAGGAACCTAAGGACAAACCAGTTGTACCTAAGGAAAAGGAGGTGCAAAAACCCTGTGACTGCTATCATCATGAGTCCTCTACCTCTAGATCCACTGCCCCTGCTAGATCATACGTTCAAAAGGTCAAGCAGGAGACTTGTAAAAGATACCACATATTTGACTGTTGGTGTTGCGATAAAGTTGGTTACTTTGCTGTGGATTTCTTATTTAATCCAAGAAACTATGAAACTCCTCAAGTTAATCATACGAGGCAGACAATTCTAGTGTTAACAATCCTAGGGGGAGTATGCTGACAAATAACCAAGGACCCAAATATGTTTGAGTTCCTAAGATAAACTGATATCATCTTGCAGGTATGTTCAAAGGCCAACAAATGCCTATCTGGTATTTGTATAGTGGATGCTCTTGGCATATGACTGGGACAAGAAGCCTACTTCAAAATTTCACTCCAGTCAAGGACGGTCCAAAGGTTATCTTTGGTGGCTCTGACCGAGGAATTACGAAGGGCTACAGTATGATCTCTAATAGTATAGTCTCATTCACTGATGTGGCTTATGTGAAAGGATTAGAACATAATCTAATTAGCATAAGTAAATTATATGATAAAGGCTTTATTATTACATTCTCTAAAGATCAGTGCCTAGTAAAATTGGCCTCTACTATGGAGACGATATTAATAGGAACTAGGAGTAGAAATATTTTCTATCTTAATTTTCTATGCTTAGACACTTCTACAATAGTATGCTTTGTTGCAAAAGATAGCGCATTTCTTTGTGACCAATGACACAAGAGAGTAACACATATTAATTTCAAAACCATTAATATGCTATTTTCTCAAGACCTAGTACGTGACACACCAACTATTAAGTACATTAAAGAGAGTCTATATCACGCATGCCAAATGGGCAAGCAGACAAGGGCTACCTTTAAGGGCGTTGCTAATAAAGATTCCTCAAGGTGCTTGTATTTACTACACAAGGACTTATTCGGTCTAATGCAAGTTCATAGCTTAAGAGGTAAGTCATATACGCTGGTAATTGTTGATGATCACTCACATTTTACTCGGTTGTTATTTCTGAAATGAAAGTCAGATACCTTTGATATGTTAACGAACTTTGTCAGGCAAATTCAAAACAAATTAAATTGCTCAGTGGTCAGAATCAGAAGTGACCATGGAATAGAATTCGAATCTGGTATCATGACAGACTTCTGTGGAAGTCTAGGTATCCTTTATGTGTTTTCCTCCCCACGTACTCCACAACAAAATGGAGTTGCAGAGAGAAGGAATAGAACACTCATTGAAGCATGTACTACAATGCTGACTGACTCCTCTCTACCAGAATACTTCTGGGTTATGGCCGTCAATACAGCTTGTCACATGAAAAACAGAGCATTGATCAACAAGAACCATCGTAAGACTCCCTATGAGCTACTAAAAGGCAGGATACCAACTGTGTCCTACTTCAGGATCTTTGGCTGCAAATGCTATGTACTTAATAATGGGAAATATCATCGTATAAAGTTTTGAAAAAATGTTATGAAGGTATTTTTGTAGGTTATAGTAGCTATAATAAGACATATAGAATTTTTAATAAGAAAACTCTGGTGGCAGAAGAGTCCATTAACGTTGTATTTAATGAGACGAGCCTGATATATAGTAACTCTTCCAGTGTTTTTATTGAAGTTGCAGGTTCAAGGCTGAAAGAATTAAGCTTGGATGATACGATTGAAGAAAATACTCAAAAGTTCATCAAGATCACTCCTCCAACCTCAATTGGAGAAGAAGATCACCAAGATGAAGAAGTCAACCAAGTGCAATAGGAAACTCCAGAAATAGTGGAAGCTCCCGATGCAATGACTCTAGAACACAGTCACTTGAAGGATCACCTTTTTGATCAAATCATAGGAGATCCTCGTGACGGTGTAAGAACTCAAAGAGGTACTACTAATGAAAATTTGCATTTGAGTTTTCTCTCGCAGGTTGAACCAAAAAAATTCGAAGAAGTGAACCAAGACGCATCTTAGATAGTTGCAATGGAAGAAAAACTAAATTAGTTCAAGTGATGCCAAGTCTGGAAGTTTGTACCTAGACCCAAAGGCAAGAATGTTATTGGAACAAAATGGGTCTACAGGAACAAGATGGATGAAGATGGAATTATCGTCAAAAACAAAGCCATACTTGTAGCTAAAGTATACAGACAGGAAGAAGGGATCGATTTTGATCAGACCTATGCTCCGGTGGCAAGACTCGAAGCCATCAGGTTGTTCCTCGCATATGCTGCCTTTATAAGCTTCACTATCTATCAAATAGACGTGAAGTCGGCCTTCCTCAATGGTGATATAAAGGAGGAAGTATACATGGAACAAACCCAAGGTTTTGTTGATCCTAACGATCCTAATCATGTTTACTTATTATTTAAAGCATTTTACAATTTAAAACAAGCTCCATGAGCTTGGTATGAAACGCAGTCTAACTTTCTTCTTGAGAACAAGTTCATAAGGGAAAGATAGATAAGACATTATTTTTTAGGGAAGTAAAAGGCAAGATTTTGCTAGTGCAAATCTATTTTTAAGACATTATTTTTGGCTCTACTAACGACAACCTTTGCAAGAAGTTTCCAAACTTATCCAAGGAAAGTTTGAAATGAGTAGTATGGGTGAGCTGAAGTATTTCTTAGGACATCAGGTGAAACAGTCTGAAGATGGAATTTTCATCTCTCAGATGAAGTTCACCAAGGAGTTGGTAAAGAAATTCGGAATGGAGAATACAACCACTATGAGGACTCCAATGGGTTCAGCTATGTCTCTGGACAAGGATGAGAAAGGGAAACCTTTCGATGAAACCAAGTACAGGAGCATAATTGGATCCTTGCTCTACCTTACTGCTAGCAGGCCTGACATAATGTTTACAACATGTGTGTGTGCTAGATGATGGCCGCAAAGTCGAATCTTGTTTAGGTGGTTGGTTCGATTGGTCAAATGTCATGGACTGTTAAAAACCGAGTTTTTAACGAAAGGAGGCAAGTATACCTATCACCTGTAGTACCCGATATTCGGTGGGAATATTGAGGTCGTATTGTTCTCGGGGACGTGTTGATTATTCTTACTCTTCCAAGAGTAACTATTATTTTACTAAAAATACGGTGGGGATTTTAATTAACTAAGGCGGATAAAATAATTGCACGTAAACGAGTTAGAAAATTCGATGAAGGGTTAACGCTCAACACCGAATCAGATCGAAACTAAAATGACTTTTAATAATTATAGAACTTAGTTTTCAAATTAATTAAAGGCAACTTAGCCGTGGAGGTTCCACAAACATTAGCTCACCTAGCTCTAAGAATATCGCTCACCTGAACATTAAGACTATTCGACCGAACTCTCGTCTGACGAAGGATTCCTCTTAATGTCCACTTTACGCTAAAAACCCCGCTATTGGGTGGGGGACCCAATCCGGTAGAATTACGCTTCTCCTCTCTCGAGGGTATGCACGCAACTCTTTTTACCCAAGGGTTATCAGTCCATACGCACGACCTCTCATCTAACTAGAGTATGGATAACGGAAATAGAGCCCAAACATCGATATATGGTTCTACACGTCGTATACGTAAGGCAAACCTTAATCCCTTTAATTAAAGTGAGAAAAAGATCCTTTAATTATTTAGAGTGATTTCATATATCCCAATGCTCTTCGATGCTGAGGGCTAAGAACGATTAGCCACTCATCGGTATGAGGGCGACTTATGATTTTAATGAGGCGTGAGTTCGAGACTAAGCGCTAAAGGGTTACAAAAAATGGGCAGAAAAGAACACAAGGTTAGAAAATTATAAAACTAACTAAAACGAGAACTCACACTTTTCAAAATCATAAAATAAAAAGCTAAGTTACACAAAAAAGAGAAATTACAAGTTCTACTAAAACGAGTAAGAGGGATATGACAAGTCCCACTCAAACGAGTAGGTAGGAAATGACATGTCCTACTCAAACGAGTTGGTGGAAAATGACAAGTCCTACTCAAACGAGTAGGCGGGAAATGAAAACTAGACCTACTTGAATGAGTAGGCAGGAAATAAATGCACACACCCACACTCTGCATAATTAAAAGAAAGCAATGAAAATTATCTCATACACACACACACACACTCTACATAATTGAGAAAACGATAAAGAAATAAATAAAAGAAAGTAAGAAAAATTATCTCATACACTCACACACACACAACAAAAAGAGAAAGAAAACAAACTTATCTTAAAAATTAAAATAACAACTTTTCAATTGTATAATTTTATAAAAGAGTTTAAAAAGTGGAAAAAAGTTGAAAAGAACAAAAGTTTTGTTAAAATAAAAGACTAAGTAAAAAAAGAAGATAGAAAGCCACTTTGAAAACACTTCTATAAAACCATAAAAATGAAATTAAAGTACTAAAAAAATAAACTTAAACAATCCTAAGGGACAAGAAAATAAAAGTTAACATAACAACTAATAATTATAAAAGAAAACCTAGAACAAAAGCTTAGCAAAACAAAACTATGAAAACATAAAAACATGAAGTTAAACTCATACACTCACACACACACACACACATTTTTAAGAGAAAGACGAAGAAAACAAAGGATAAAAAGAGAATAAAAGTGGGGCACTCACATTCATTCAAGGACAATATAAGGAGAGAAAATCTAACATATTTTATTAAGGAAAAAAGTTGATTACAAAGCAAAAACTAACATAAAAGAGAGGGGGAGAAAATTCTCCTTACATAACAAGAAGTGCACCAAAGCAGCCCACAAACAACAAAATTGACCCAAAAGTTTGAACCCATGGCCATTACAGAAAAGTTCTATTATAAGCAAAATTTTGGGGGTGACACGCCCTGGTCACGGGCGTGATAGGGGGAGTGTCAGGCTGGCTTGCTGAAGACGGCAAAATTCTAGTGACTGATCAATTTTCGGAAGCTTCTGGAATGGGACACATGTTGGTCACGGGCGTGACAGGGGTGTCACGGGCGTGTTAGGAAGGTATGCCTGGAGGAGGTGTTGAGCTGGGATCGACGAAAGTTGAACGTCGAACGATGATCGGGATTGAAACGGGCGTGTCAGATTTGTCACGGGCGTGACTGAAGCATTGAGTGTTGCTGGAAGCATTGAGCGTCGAGCTGGGATCGACGAACGTTGAACGTCGAATGTCGAACGGGATTGACACGAGTGTATCAATCTGTACACGGGCGTGACTGATGCGTTGAGTATTGCTGAAAGCATCGAGTGTACAACCCTGTGTTCGCCGAAGGGACTCAGGCAAGGAGGCGGGTCGACCCCGGCCTGCGCCTCCAAGGGTTGCCAAGGCGGGCCAGCCTGGCCCGCACCTTCCCAGATGGGTCACCCTCCGACTCGCGTCTCTTAGGAGGGGCAGCCCTGCCCGCCTCTCCTAGGCGTGTCGGCCCCCGGTCGCCCTCCGACCAGCGCCTTCCCAGGCGAGTCAGCCTCTGCCCGCGCCTTTCTAGGCTGGCCTCCTACAACCCATGTCCCCTAGGCGAGCCAGGCCCGGCCCGCGCCTCCAGCCGAGTAGAGGCATTGAAGGGTTACTCGCCCAGTCCCCAGTGGGGGGGGGGGGGGGGGGTGGGTTCCTTACCATTTTGCCCCTACAGGCCTGCCCTTAGCCAGCTAGAACGACGGAGTCTCGCTGTTGGCAGACCTGGGTGGACTGCGCATAGCTGGTCAGGACAGCGGAGTTTGGCTGTTGGCAGGACAACCCAAGGGGCTTTCAGTAATTTCAGACCATCAAAGGTTAATTATTTGAAGATCATCTTCAAAAACCTATAAATAGGACCCAAGGAGTACCTCAGAGGGCATGCTTACTTGTCTCCCAGTGTTCTAGCGCCTTCTGAGGTACCTTAGCCCGACATTTGGCTAAGGAGGGGAAGCGCTCAGTGATCTTCCGGGTGTGTGGTGGGACCTTCGCGCCGGGCCCTTGGTCTAGTACTTTGCTCTCTTTTCCTTATTATTTTTCTTGCAGGAGCGAAGTAGGTGCGCAAACACCCCTTCCCCAAGGGTGAACTCCACAAGAGACCGATTTTCGATTTCAACATTTTGGTGTGGTGAGCGTGGAGGTGGGCCCCCACCAGAATGTTCCCTCCAGCTCAGCAAGGTTTTCGTCGAACACGTGGGGTTGGATGTTTCTTTCCGAGCCTTTGCAAAGCTCGCAAAGAGCGGGGATTGTGTACAACCACGTGTTCGCCGAAGGGACTCAGGCCAGCAGGCGGGTCGACCCCGGCCCGCGCCTCCAAGGGTCGCCCAGGCGGGCCAGTCTGGCCCGCGCCTTCCCAGGCGGGTCACCCTCCAACCTGCACCTATTAGGAGGGTCATCCCTGCCCGCCTCTACTAGGCGGGTCGGCCCCCAGTCGCCCTCCGACCAGTGCCTTCCCAGACAGGACAGCCTCGGCCCGTGCCTTCCCAGGAGGGCCGCCTCCAACCCGCATCCCCTAGGCGAGCCAGCCCCAGCCCGCTCCTCCCACTGAGTAGAGGCATTGAAGGGTTACTCGCCCAGTCCCCAGTAGGGGGGGGGGGTGGGTGTTCCTTACCATTTTGCCCCTACAGGCCTGCCCTTAGCCAGTTAGAACGACAGAGTCTCGCTGTTGGCAGACCTGGGAGGACTACGCATAGCTGGTCAGAACAGTAGAGTTTAGTTATTGCCAGGCCAGCCCAAGGGGCTTTCAGTAATTTGAGGCCAATAGAGGTTAATTATTTGCAGATCATCTTCGAAAACCTATAAATAAGACCCAAGGGGTATCTAAGAGGGCATGCATACTTGTCTCCCAGTGTTCTAGCACCTTCTGAGGTACCTTAGCCCAGCATTTGGCTAAGGAGGGGAAGCGCTCAATGATCTTCCGGGTGTGGTGGTGGGACCTCCGCGCAGGGCCCTTAGTCTAGTCCTTTGCTCTCTTTTCCTTGTTGTTTTTTTTGCATGAGCGAAGTAGGTGCGCGACCACCCCTTCCCCAAGGGTGAACTCCACAAGAGACCGATTTTTGATTTCAACATTTTGGTGCGGTAAGCGTGGATAGTGGTCAGCACAAAAAACCTTCAACGAGCTCAATAACTGGAGGAGAAGGTCAAGGATCAGACAGGACTGACTCGCCACCCCCTCCCCCTCTCGCCACCCTGGGGATGCCCGAGGATTTCAGGCATGAGGTTCTCGGCATGGTCCGATTCGCGCTCGGCGTGCATGCCGAGAGCTCGACCCTGGCGATTCCGGTTCTCGCGGATTCGGCGCTCGGCGAGGTTGCACCCGCTAGGCGAGCCGGGAAGGAGGTCGCTGAGGAAGTTCGGGGTGTCGAGCTCTCTGGGCGAGTGCTCTTCCCTGGTTCGGGGAGCGGCGACAGGTTCAGCGAGTTGGGGGCGCGAGACCTTCCAGCTTGCACGGTGGGCAGAGATAGTCCCTTCAGTGAGTTGGTCTCCTCTGCACCAGTCCCGGATGGGTTCAGGGAGCCTGAGATGTCCTACTACACTGGGAAGGGGGACCCGGTCCAGCACGTCCAGTGGTTTGAGGACGTGTTCTCGATCCGACAGATGTCGAATGACTTTAAGTATAGACTCTTTGCCATCACTCTGAAGGAGAAGGCAATGGAGTGGTTCCACCAGCTGCCGACCAGTCTTATCTACTGCTTCGAGGACCTACGCCGGGGGTTCATGTTGAGGTTCACAACCTCGAAGAGGAGGAAAAGGGAGTCGAAGTCCCTGTTCCGCATCAAGCAGGGGGTGAATGAGACCCTGGGGAGCTACGTCGATCGCTTCCAGGAGGAGGTCACCGAGGTTTAGGAGATACCAGGGCACACCCTGATGATGGCATTCACCTTGGGGATGTAGCAGGGTTTCTTCCGGATGGAGTTGAAGAGGATTCCGTCCCTCTCCTATAAGGAGTTGATGGAGAGGGAGGCGAGAGAAGTCGACAGGGAGGCATCGAACCCGGAGTTTGCCCGGAGGCTAGCCAGGTGGGCTACGGAGGAGGAGAGGCCCAGAGGGGGCATAGGTCAGGAGGAAAGGAGAGCTGAACACCGGCAGAGGAAGTAGCAGCAGCAGCAGCAACAACCCAGGTGGGGGAGTCAGGAGCCGAATCACCGGCTAGGGTGGAGGCCAAAATGGCAAGATCAGGGGGCGAGAAGAGGGTTCCATGGTGGGGACTGTCGCTAGATAGGCCAAGACTAGTCCTATCCTCCGGTAGGATGGTAGGCCTAGAGGCTGCCTCTTCTCGACTAGGAGAAGGGTTTGGCAATAGCCATAGGGGAGAGAAGGAGGGCAACAAGGAGAAGGAGAAGGGAAGTCAGGGTGGAGCTGCCCTATTGCGACTTCCACCAGGAGGAAGGGCATACAATGACCACGTGCCCAGAGTTCCTCGAATTGTGAGAAAATAGGGAGCAACAACGGTAGTAGGAGCGTCAGGAGGTGCAGATCGAAGAGGTCATGCCACGCCCGAAAGAGGACTGGTGCGAGGACCTGGCGGATATGGGGACCCAGGGAAGGATCAGGATGATCCATGGAGGAGCAAGTGTCGAGGCTTCTCGCAAGGCGAGCCTCCATACCATGTACCGAAGGAGCGTCGCCTCCACATCCCAGACCCCTCCCCAGGAGGAGAAGATCACCTTCTCAAGAAAGGATATGTCGGATCACGAGGATCCATTTTGTGATGTGCTGGTCATACAGACAGCCATCAAGAACTTTACCATCGCCTGGATCCTCGTCGACAATGGAAGCTCGGTAAACGTCATCTTTAAGAAGGGGTTCGACGCGATGAAGGTGGAGGCGAAGAGGGTGCTTGCCTCATGCGGACCCTTGTTCGGGTTATCGGGGGAGAGGAAGGAGGTAGAAGGAGGAGTGGGACTCCATATTACACTAGGGGGGCAGTCCCGCACCTGCAAGTTCGTTATTATGGATGCCCCCAGCAGCTACACCGCCATCTTCAGGAGGCCCCTCATCAGCGCCTTTTGCTGTGTCCCCTTACCCTTCCACCAATGCTTGAAGTTCAACATCGAGGGGGTCTAGGTACGGGTCTGCGGAGACCCCAAGATAGCAAGGGAGTGCTATGTCACCGCCGTAAACTCCATCTCATGGCAGGGGGTACCGAGGAGATGGGGCTGTGAGAAATGAACATGAACAAACCGGAAGAGGTTTAACAAAAAATTTATTATCCGAAAACGGTATCTATTACAAAGTTATGGACTCCCTTTTATAGAATGGAGGAGGGAAGAGAGAATACAAATAAGAGATGTGGGACTAAAAATTTACAAGACTAAGCGGTCTATATAGAAACAACCCGCACAAGCCGCACGGTTAGACAGAAGGGCTAACCGCTCGGCTACCACCAGAGAGAGAGAGCGAGATCGCCATGGGAGACCACTAGACCGCCCGGTCTCTAAGTCGCCTAAGACAATCTGCTAGACCGCTCGGACTTCAGACAGTAATAACACAGCAACCAAACCACTGAAGGGAACCTCCAGACAGCGCAGTCTTCAATCCGCCAAGATAGACCGCCAGACCGCCCGGTCACCAACTTCAACACTCCCCCTCAAGCTGGAGCTATATATCGATCATGCCTAGCTTATCACAAATATGAAGAAACGAGGCGGATACTGGCTTGGTGAAGATGTCAGCCAACTCGTTATCAGAAATGACGAAGGGAGTGCAAATTTGTTCCTTCAAAATCTCTTCACGAATGAAATGACAGTCGACCTCAATGTGCTTGGTTCTTTCATGAAAGACTGGATTTTTGGTGATGTATATGGTAGCCTTGTTATCATAGAACATAGGTAGAGGATAGTTGTAGACCTCTTCTAAATCCATCATGAGTACCCATAACCACTTTAACTCATAAGTGGTCGATGCCATACTACAATTCTCTGCTTCTGCACTGGACCTGGAAAAAACAAACTGCTTCTTGCTCTTCCAGCTCACCAGATTCCCCCCAACAAAGGTGCAAAAACCCGAGGTTGACTTGCGATCCCCTTTGTCATCAGCATAACTCGCATTTGAGTATGCTTCAACCCTCAGATGACCATTCTTCTGAAAGAGTAACCCTTTCCCAGGCGCTACTTTGACATACTCCAAGATCCGCAAGGCAGACTGTAGATGGCACTCCCTGGGCGCTTGCATGAATTGACTCACCTTGCCCACAACATAGGAAATTTCGGGCCTGGTCACTATGAGATATATGAGCTTACCAACCAGACGCCTGTACCGCATAATACCTAAAAGAGGAGGCGAATCATCTTCCCAGGTTTTGTCTTCTCCAGTTGCTATGGGGCATTGGGCAGGTTTTGCTCCAGTCAATCCTGCCTCTTTTAATAGATCAAGAGCATACTTACATTGGGAGAGGACTAAGGAGTTGGGATTTCGAGAGATTTCGATCCCCAAAAAGTACTTCGGAGAGCCCAGATCTTTCGTGACTAGATGTTGACGAAGATGCCGCTTTGTCAATGCTATGCCTTCCTGGTCATCGCTAGTGAGAAGAATATCATTGACATACACAGCAAGAACCACCAGTCCCGAGGAAGTTTTGCGAATGAATAGTGAGTGATCGTCAGAGCTTCGTGCAAAACCAACAGCCGCCACGATGCCGCTGAACATGTCAAACCAAGCTCGAGGGCTCTGCTTGAGGCCATAGATTGCCTTCTTCAGCCGGCATACTCGTGTCTCCCCCTGAAATACATACCCAGGAGGTTGCTCCATGTAGAAGGCCTCCTGAAGATCACCATAAAGGAAGGCATTCTTGACATCCAGCTGGGAAATCGGCCAATCTCTATTGACAGCCCCAGAGAGTAGGACCCAGATAGTGCTAAGATGAGCCATGGGAGAGAAGGTGTCAATGTAATCAACCCCATAGGTCCGAGTAAAGCCCTTATCAATAAGGCAGGCCTTATAATGATCCATAGCGCCGTCCGGGCCAAATTTGACCATAAAGACCCAGCGACAGCCAACAACATCAGTACTGAAGGGAGGAGGAACAAGAGTCCAGGTACCCCGCTAAGTTAGGGTCGCCATTTCCTCATCCATAGCTATCTTCCAATGAGGAATATCAAGAGCCTCCTGGTAGGAATATGGTGTGGCAGTGGCAGAGATAGCCAGTGCAAAGGCCCTACGAGAAGAGGTAAGGCGATCATATGAAACAATAGCAGTAAGGGGGTGTAGATTACACGTCCGCACTCCTTTGTGAAGAGCTACAGGAAGATCCAGGTCGGCTGGTCCTCGGCATCCGGAGAATCCGTGGTAAAGAGAGCTGGCCCGGGAGTAGAGAGCGACGAAGACGGAGATGAGGGAGACAGTGGCGGAGAAGAGGGAGAGAGGTGGAGGGAGAGGAGTGGACAGAGATAGTGTAGGGGTTGAGATCTCAGTAGGAGATGAGGGAATGAAGGGAACGACAGGAGTATCAAAAGCTGGGGGGGAGAGGAGAGGAGTCATCCAAGAAGTAGGAGGCATTCTCGAAGAAGGTGACGTCAGCAGACAAGAACTGCTTACGAAGAACGGGGTCAAAGCAATAATAGCCTTTCTGAGTGATAGAGTACCCCAGAAAGACACATTTGGTGGAATGAGGGGAGAGCTTATCACGGGTGGCAGATGGGGCATGCATAAAGGTATTGCACCCAAAGATTCGGAGAGGGAGAGGAAAAGGCTCCTTTCCCGGATACACAATGGAGAATAGGGTTTTCCCGTGGAGAACCGTGGAGGGAATGCGATTGATGAGGTAGCAGGCAAGGAAAATAGCATAGCCCCAATAGGAGCGAGGAACATGCATCTGGGTCATCAAGGTACGAGCGACATCGAGGAGATGATGGTTTTTGCGTTCCGCCACCCCATTTTGCTGGGAGGTATAAACACAGCTAGTCTGATGAATAATGTCATTTTGCACACAGAAAGTGGTAAAAGCATGACTCAGATATTCTTTAGCATTGTCTGAGCGAAAAGTTTTAATATAAACACCAAACTGAGTTTTAATTGACTGATAAAAAGAGATCCATACATCCAAAAGTTCAGAGAGATCTCGTAAGAGATACACCCAAGTACATCTAGAAAAATCATCAATAAAAGTAACAAAATAAGAACTACCCCGACCAATGGTGAAGGTAGGAGCCGGTCCCCAAACATCGGAGTGGACTAGATCAAACGGATGGGTAGATCCCCGACCTTGCTTCGGCGAGAAGGAGGAACGGTGGTGCTTGCCAAGCTGACAAGCGTCGCTGTTAAGAGGAGTACTGGAAGGAGGGAGGTGGGGCAGAAGCTGATGTAGAAGACATGGAGGAGGATGACCGAGGCGGAGATGCCACTAGAGAAGATCCGTACAAGAAGATGAGAAGGCGGACAAGACGAAAATGTTGTCGAGGAAGTAGAGGCCACCGCTCTCAGTACCAGTAGCAATCGTCCGTTGGGATCTCATATCCTGAAAAGAACAAGAAGTCGGAGTAAACGTCACAGAGCACTAAAGCTGCTTGCATAAAGAGGTAACCGACAACAAGTTGCACTTAAATTTGGGCACATAGAGAGTGTCTGCTAGGCGAAGAGATAGAGTAATAAGAACCACTCCCGACCCATGAACCGGGGAGGGAGAACCGTCTACAACGAGGAAAAGAGGCAACCGATCATGCTATTTGAGGAAAGAGAAGCACTAAGGATTGCCCGTCATGTGATTAGTCGCACCAGAGTAGATAAGTCATTTACCTTGAGTCACCACATAGGCACTACCTGATGCTGTGACCATGGAGGCAGACGGCTTGGAAGAGGAGGCAGAAGAGTCACCCGAGGGGCAAAGATGGGGATGCTTCATCCAGCAACGATCCACAGTATGGCCGGTGCGGCCATATTGAGAGCAAAGGTAGCGGGGAGGAGCACGTCTGCTAGATTGGTGAATGAGGCTACCAGAGCCACTACGCTGAGTTTGGTGAGCATAGTTGTCCGGTGGAGAAGGAGCGGGCAGAAGAGGGCGCTAAAGGAGGGAGGTGACAGTAGCGATGCGGGAAGCAGTGACATCTAAGGTAGGAGATTCCACCTCACCCAAATTTTACTAGTAGATCATATCATAAGTATTAGGAAGTCGGAGCAGATAACACACAACCATAAGCTCCTGGAAATGCTTGTGTTGTTGAGCCAAATCCACAGAAAAGGGGCGATTCTGAAGAATCTCAGCCCCAAGAGCCTAAACCAATTGGTAGGCAGCAACATGATACAATATAGGACGGGCAAAGAGATGCGGGACGTCTAAGTCCCCTTTGAGTCCAGAGCGGCAAGATGAAGCCAAGCGACCTTGACCGTCTCATCATGACGGATGACGGGAAGGCATTCATTGGAGATGTGTTAGCGAGCCAAGTACGCACAAGCGCGTCACTCGCATCCCAGTCATCAAAGAGAGGTGAAGTGGTATGAGGAGGGTCATCAACGAGATGGTGGCGTTTGCGTTGCGAGCAAAGGAGAAAGGTGAAGGAGACACTCCAATCAGAGTAGTTAGAGATGACAAGTTTGGAAACGGTGCCAAGGTTCTCAGTAGGAGTAGGAGGAAGAGGCAGAGCCGGATTGGCGATAGGAGTGGTGGCAGTAGAAGAATCAGAAAGAGCTATAGGAGAAAACAACTGGAAGTTGCGCGGTTAGGAAACAAACCGTGCAGTTAGGAAACAAGCTACGCGAATAGGGAGAAATCGCAGCGGTTAGGAAAAAAAAGAGATCTGCAGCAGTAACGATGATAGACACCCGCGGCCAGAAAAGCCATGACCAAGCCGCAGAACCAAGCAGAGGAAAAGAAGTCGAGCGGCTAGAAAGCAGCCCGCGCGAATAGAAGAAAGAGAAGACCGCGCGAATAGAGAAAAGTCCGCGGGAAGGCTAATAAGGCGTGCGAGTAGAATAGAGGTCGCATAGAGAGGCCGCGCACGCAGAGGGCAACGACAAGAAGAAACCGCGCAAACAAGAAGAAGAAGAGAAACTGCGCGAACAGAGAAGAACAAGCCGCCAGACAGATAGAGGAACCGAATCAGGAGGAAAAGATCGTTTCCTTTGATACTATGTGAGAAACGAACAAGAACAAACCGGAAGAGGTTTAACAGAAATTTTATTATCCGAAAAAGGTATCTATTACAAAGGTATGACCTCCCTTTTATAGAATGGAGGAGAAAAGAGAGAATACAATAAGAGATGTGGGACTAAAAATTTACCGGACTAAGCAGTCTATACAGAAACAACCCGCACAAGCCGTGCGGTTAAACAAAATTGCTAACCGCTCTGCTACCACCAGATAGAGAGAGAGAGAGAGCGAAATCGCCATGGGAGATCGCTAGACCGCCTGGTCTCCAAGTCTCCTGAGACAAACCGCTATACCACTCCGACTCCAGACATCAACAATACATCAACCAAAACCGCTGAAGGGAACAGCCAGACTGCGCGATCTTCAATCCGCCAAGACAGACCAACAGACCACCCGGTCACCAACTTCAACAGGGGTGAAGGATGGAGGAGGCAGAGCAGGAGGTTGGCTAAGAGGAGATGGAGGTTGAGGTGACCCACCCTAAGGAGGAGGAGATGGAGGAGGTCCAGGAGCCGGCCGAGGCAGTGGCCGTGGAGGAAGCCGAGGAAGAGGTCTTCACCCCCTGAGGGTGGGATTCTGAACAGTGGGGGAGCAGTCTCGTCTGGAGGTGGCGAAAGAGGTTGTGGAGATGGAGGTTCTCACTCTCGGATGTAGGGTGGAGAAGGTCCGCGTCAGCGGAGGACTAACCCCGGAGGCTCAGGGCAGGGTGCTGGAGTGCATCCGGAAGAATGAGGATGTCTTTGCCTGGAGTGTCGCGGAGATGCTAGGGATTGACGCGGACGTGGCCTGCCATCGACTCAACCTGGATCCGGAGGCTCTCCCATCTAGAAAAAGAAGAGGCTCACAGCAGACAGGTTGGCCGAGCAAATTTGGGAGGAGGTGGCCAAGCTCCTCAATGCCGGATTTGTATCCGAGATCCAATACCTCGGCTGGGTCTCCAATGTTGTAATGGTTAAAAAAGAAGATGGCTGATGGATTATGTGTGTTGATTTTTCATTGCTTAATAAATAATGTCCCAAGGATTGTTATCCCTTGCCTCGGATCGACGCACTGGTTGACTCAGCCGTCGGTTTCCCTGTAATGTGTTTTTTAGATGCATTTTCAGGTTATCACCAGAATAGGATGCACCCCCCGACGTCAAAGACGTATCTTTCATCACGGGGGATGAATGCTACTGCTATAAAATGATGCCCTTTGGGCTAAAAAATGCAGGGGCGACCTATCAAAAGATGATGGACAGGGTCTTCTGAGAGCAGAAGGGAAGGAACCTGGGCGTGTATGTAGACGACCTCATGATCAAGAGCCTGGATGTCGACTCTCACCTCGAAGACCTGGAAGAAACTTTTTCCACTCTCCATAAGCACAAAATGAGGCTGAACCCCTTGATGTGCATCTTCGGGGCGAGCAAGGGGAAGTTCCTAGGACATCTCCTCACCCCTGCCGGTGTAGAGCCCAACCCTGACAAGGTTAGGGCAATTGTGGAGTTGGGGTCACCACGAAATACTAAAGAGGTACAATGATTGACAGGGAAGCTGGCAGGATTGAGCATGTTCCTCTCCTAGGCCAGGGAGAAGTTGTAAGACCCCCCTCCCGGAACACAACACACGGCACGAGGGGAGTCTTATGCCCGAAATAGCCGCCTTGCGGTAGCACTAACACACGGGTTAGCCTTTACCACAAGACGCCTATTCCGCCGGCTACAATCCATATCACAACAATTATGCCAACCCAACCATAACAGAAAAGTAAAAGCAAAAGCAGTTCAGTTCACAGCTAAGTTTAAGTCCAAAAGTAGCGGAAGATAACAAGCACAACAGGCTTGTACAAAAGAACAAGAGTCTAGAAATGTTTTGCCAAACGGCTACATGAAAACACTCACGACTGTCACTGACGGTGCCGATGGCACCACCACCTCAGGTCCTATCATCCGGGCCTGGCTGTCCTGCTGCATAGTCCGTCGCTGCTCTACCTGCGGAATTTCCTCCTAAAAAGGAAGACGTAGCAACCGTTAGTCATAAGACTAAGTGGCTTCACATCCGCTCCCCCGGCGACTCCTCGGCACCGGGCGGAGAAAGGAACAAGGTACAATATGTATATATATAAGCAAGTAAACAAACAGGTGACTGTAAATATAGTGGAGTATAAACTACGCTACACAACTAGCAGTTCTACAAATATCAATAGTATATGACAGCAGGTATAATTAATCAGAATAGTAACTTAACTTATAAGAGTGCCCATACAAACTTATAAGTTAAGGATCGGGTTAACAATAAAGTAACTCATCGTATAGGAGTGCCCATACAAACTTATACGATGAGGATCTTGTGTATGCAATGAATGACATGATATGAATGTTATGCTATGACCGAATCATGCGCACGCACATGCAAGTTGCTATGTCGACACAGACTTGAAGTTCCCACTTTTCGAGCAGGTAGCTAACCTCTCAGGCATCGTCCGTCGTGGCCAGACGGCGACAGTGGAGCGGGCGTCTCCACTACTAGGTGGTATCACACTACCTATCCTAGGCCCCCGTACGCCTCAACGCTAAGAACACAACAGCGGAGCTCACATGCGTACTACGGCTCAGAAGGGGTCTTGGGTAAATGTGCACCAAGAACACAGCCCAACCTAGCCTTTGATTTCGAACCGGATGGAACCTCGGAAACGCACGAGGTGCAAGCCCAACCGTTCTCATGGCACGGAGGAGATCTCGGGTTATGGACACCAAGTATCTAACCCTACCGCCCAAGGTCTACCCATTGGCTCCCATCGGTGTGATGACTGGCGAACCCGTAGACCTGCCACAGTCATTATCTCAATATCGCGACACGATGAATCGTCGCACATTACATGTCCCCAAACAACTCACTCGATGCTACCCGTAGGGAGACTTCAACTCTAAGCATCGGTTATTGATAACCCCTTGGGCTCGGATTACGGTTACAAAATACTCCTCACATAGTGTTCATCATTTTCACGCCCACCTATTCAATAAATTCACCTCAACACTACGCATAATAGATATGTTCAACACCAAATTGTATAAATATATCCTATACCAATCTCAACTCCTAATATCTAGCCTTCCCATCCAATCCATTTCTCTACCAATACATGGTTATACCTTATTACACAACCAAATGAGTAACCATGCTAAATTATAGTAACAACAACATTATAGATATATGGGAGCAAGACAACAAATGAGCAATTCACAACCATTGCAAGAGTGCTAGCATTATAAAATAACAAGTGCATTAACATAGGATAGCTCAATACTAAAACTGGGATTCCCGGAGCTACAAGAATCCGGTCACAATGCACAACCCCTCGTTGGAAAGGTATTCGCGAGGGCTACGACTTTCGTGTTGAGTCAATCGCCCAGATCTGGTCGCATCATACCAGAAATTCAACTTGAATACGTACAGGAAACAGTTTCATGTACAGGAATTTTCCGAACGCAGCGGACTCGAACCAGCTTTCCTGTGGCTACAGGTATCGCATGGAAACGAGCAACCACTCGTTGGAAAGGTAATTTCAAGGGCTACGACTTTCGTGTTGAGTCGATCACCCAGATCTGGCCAGAACACCTCCGAAATTGGCCACGAAGGTCGCTGCGTGCAGAAATCAGATTTCTGCACGCATCTTAAGGCGAGATGAACGGCATCCGTTCATCTTCTTCCTTGCAACGACCTCGCATAAACTTCTCCAGAAATCACACCCAACCTTATTTCTCCTTTCAAAGCCAAACCCTTAACGAAAACCCCTCTCATCTCCACTTTGAATGATGAGAAGGTTGAGGGAGACTAAGCCTAGAAAACCTAGGCATGGCTTATCCTAAGAACTCTCCTCCTCACCATCAAGACTCTATGGAGTCGATGTCTCTCCTAAAATAGCTATAGATCTAGCACCAAGGGAGAGGGGAGGAAGCTCACCTCAAGTCCAGCGGTACCACCATGGCCGGCCATGAGCCTCGCACTCCTTCGCGGCGGCATTGTTTTTCCCTTGACGGTGGCGGCATTTTGATTCCTCCAAGGATGGCTCCGGCAAGCTCTTCCTCCTCCTCCAGCCAAGAACTCTCTCAGAAATTTCGGGGCAGAAGAAAGGGGGATGAATGCTAGGGTTTCACAACTTTTTCCTTTTTATACACCGCAGACACGGGTAGGCACACGGCCGTGTTCCTACCCGTGTGCAGGTGACACGGCCGTGTTGCCTGCCGTGTTCAAGGCCGTGTTCATCCCAGAACAACTTTCTGCCGGGTCGGGGTTGCGGCACACGGGTAGAGACACGGCCGTGTCTCGACCCGTGTCCTTGGCACACGGCTAGGGACACGCCCGTGTCCCAATACCCGTGTACCTCTCTGACTGGTAAGCCTAATTTTATGAGGCACACGGGTATGGACACGGCCGTGTCCATACCCGTGTCAGCCAAAATTGCCATTTTGCCTTGTTTTCCTCATTTCCCGTACGTTCGCACCTGTTCCCCCACACCCCCATTGGGCTCACCACAGCCCCCTAGACTCAAATACGCAATCAAGGGGCCTAGCGCGAATTGGGACGTTACAAATCCTATAAACAAAATAAAAGATTTCGTCCCCGAAATCAGGGTAAGGCTATGGGAGTGAAACACATAAAAGGGAACTATGCTTTCAAATAAAATTCTTACCTGGAGTAAACAACTCCGGGTAGCGCCCTTGCATTAAGTCCTTTGGCTCCCATGTGAACTCCTCCTTCCCATGATTAGACCATAGCACTTTCACCAAGGGAACACTTTTGCGGCGCAAGGTTCTCGTCTCGTTATCAACGATCCGCACCGGCTCCAGTCGCACAGACCTATCAGACGCCACGACACCATCCGCCGTGGGGATATATTGTTCAGGCCGCAACAAGGCCTTCCGAAGCGACGATACATGGAACACGTCGTGAAGGTTCTCCAGCTCCGGTGGTAACTCCAATCGATAGGCCAGAGGGCCAATCCTTTCCACTACGACATAGGGCCCGACATACCTTGGGCTGAGCTTCTTGACTCCACGTACCCGCGACACTCCGTGCATCGGTCGAATCTTCAGGAACACCTTATCACCCACTTGAAACTCCACCATACGGTGCCTTGCGTTGTAATATTTCGCCTGTCGGCTTTGAGCCTCTAGCATTCGATCCCGGATCAACCTAACCACCGCGTCCGTGTCATCAATATACTCATTTCCCAATGTCTTCGGATCTTCGTCTTGCACCCAGGACAAGGGTGTTCTACACCTCCTTCCATACAAAGCTTCATGAGATGTCATTCCAATACTGGCTTGATGACTGTTATTATAAGAGAACTCCACGAGAGGTAAGAGTCTCTCCCATGGTTCTCCTTTATCTAGCACACACAACCGCAGAAGGTCCTCCAATGTTCGGATGGTTCGTTCAGATTGCCCGTCCGTTTGAGGGTGAAAGGCTGTGCTAAAGGTGAGGCGCGAGCCCAAATAAGCCTGTACAGCCCTCCATTCTCTTGAAGTAAACCGACCATCCCGATCGGAGACGATCGTCTTCGGCACACCATGGTACCGCACAAATTGCTCCACAAAGAGACGCACTAGGACGCCCACCTGCGCCTCCTTCTTCATTGGGATAAATCGGGCTACTTTGGTCAACCGGTCAACTATCACCCACACAGAATCATTCCCCGAGCGCGAGCGAGGTAACCCGTGGACGAAGTCCATGGAGATGTCCTCAAATTTCCATTCGGGGATGGGCAACGACTGTAGCATTCCACCGGGGCTTCTGCACTCCGCCTTCACCATTTGGCAGGCCACACAATGAGTAACAAAGTATTTGACATCCCTCTTCATGCCCGGCCAACACATTGTCTTTCTCAAATCGGCGTACATCTTCGCGATCCCCGGGTGCGCCGAGTACTTGGAGCAATGGGCCTCCTTTAGAATATCCTCCCGAATGTTGTCACCTTCGGGGATGTAAAGCCGGCCATGAAAATGGACGAGGCCGTCTTTTAGGGAGTATTCTTCCGTAGTCCCATCCTCCATTGACTTGAAAGCCGGGGTTAAAGCCGCATCCTTCTTTTGTTCCGTCCGGATCCGGTCTCGTATGTTGCAAACTATACTCATCGCGGCCAAATATTCTGTATACTCTTCCGATTGATTCTTAAAGACCAAAGTGACTTCCATCTCTTGCAGTGTCTGGATTAACTCCATCCTCATCAAGTGGGATTCCGTGCTCGTTCCCGGTGCCTTTCGGCTCAAGGCATCAGCTACGGAATTAACCTTCCCGGGGTGGTAGTTCAAGGTGAATTCATAGTCGCACAAGAACTCCAACCACCGCCGCTGTCTCAAGTTTAACTCCTTTTGGGTGTGAACGTACTTCAGATTTTTGTGATCCGAGTAGATCTCGCAGTGGACGCCATATAAATAATGCCTCCAAATCTTCAAGGCGAACACCACCGCTCCCAACTCTAGATCATGCACCGGGTAGCTGGCTTCATGCTTCTTCAACTGTCTTGAAGCATAAGCGATCACATGCCCATTCTGCATCAACACAGCTCCCATCCCTTGATACGACGCATCCGTGTAAACTTGAAAGCCCTCCTTCCCAGATGGAAGAGCTAGGATGGGTGCAGTCGTCAATCTGTCCTTCAACTCTTGGAATGCAGCTTCACACTGGGGTGTCCATTCAAACGGCACACCCTTCTTGGTCAGCGTAGTAAGGGGAAGGGTGATCTTTGAGAAGCCTTTCACAAACTTGCGATAGTACCCGGCAAGTCCAAGAAAGCTTCGTATGTCGGCCGCTGACTTCAATGGCGACCACTCCTTCACGGCCCGCACCTTGGCCGGATCCACTGCTAGCCCCGCCCCACTAATCACATGGCCCAAGAACGCGACCTCTCGAAGCCAAAACTCGCATTTGCTGAACTTGGCAAACAAAGCGTGCTCCTTTAGTTTCCTCAGCACTAAAGTTAGATGTTCGGCGTGTTCTGCTTCAGTCTTGGAGTAGACTAGGATATCATCGATGAACACGATGACAAAGATGTCCAAATAAGGGCTGAACACCTTGTTCATCAAGCTCATAAAGGCGGAAGGGGCGTTTGTGAGCCCAAACGGCATCACGGTGAATTCATACAAACCATATCTCGAACTGAACGCCGTCTTCTGAATGTCATCTTCTTGTATCCTCAGCTGATAATATCCCGAACGCAGATCTAACTTGGAGAACCAATACGATCCCACCAATTGATCAAATAACTAATCAATGCGCGGTAGGGGATAGGTGTTCCGCACCGTTAACCGGTTCAACTCTCGATAATCAATACATAACCGCAGGGTGCCATCCTTCTTTTTGACGAACAAAACGGGCGCTCCCCAAGGCGACGAGCTTGGGCGAACGAACCCTGCTTCCACCAATTCCTGAAGCTGGACTCTAAACTCTGCAAGTTCCTTCGGAGCCATTCGGTATGGAGCTCGCGAGACGGGCTTGGCACCCGGAATTAGCTTGATTTGGAAGTCCACTTCCCTATGCGGGGGTAGTCCCGGCAATTTCTCGGGAAATACCTCGGGAAATTCTCGCACCACCCGCACATCCTTGACCTCTAATGTCAATTTCTTCAACTCGAAGCAAATTACATAGACCTCGTCCCCTTCCATATGAGATTTCATAACTTGGATTGAAGATAATAATTTACGGGGTGCGAATTTAATACCTTGGAAGATGACTTCCGAGTCTCCATGCCTCAACATAACTTGCTTCTCCGCACAATTGATCCTGGCGTGGTGCCAGTCCAACCACTTCATGCCCAGGATGAGATCGAACTCCGGGATTCTTAACACTGTAGCCGGAGTTTCAAAGAACTTTCCTCCAATAAGGGTGTCGAAGTCGCAACTTGCTGACGACGTCATCTCAGAGCCGTCCGGAAGGCGCACCCTTTGAGTAATGCCCGTGAAGTGTTGCACTCCCTCCAAGTCCTTCACGAAGTCCTCTGAAATGAACGAGTGAGACGCACCCGTGTCAAATAACGTATAGGCGGGTCTCCCGCTAACCACGATAGTGCCTAGGTTCCAAAAGGGTAATCACTATTCAGAATAGCGCGTATCATTTGTATCATAAATCTAACAAGTCATATAATATTAATAAATTTTGCACGTACCGGTGATGACTTCCTGCGGATTTCTCTCCCGAGTCATATCCAATGCGAATACATGCTCCCGTGCATGTCCTTGATTTCTCCCTGGTGGTCCTCTTCCTCGGCCACGCATGTGCCCTCGCCCCCGTGGAGCTACTGGAGGGGGAGCAATAGGAGCATCCCCGATCAATCGCGGGCAAACTCATCGGACATGCCCCGGTTGGTTGCACTCAAAACATATCACCTCACATCGGCCCCCAGGTTGTTGATAATGTTGCTGCTGCGGTGGTGGAGGTAAAGCTAGTGGTTGCGGAATTGGGTACTCCACCCGATAGTTCCGGTTGACCCACCGACCGCCTCTGTGGTTTCCCCTTCCTCTGCCATGATCATTTCGCCTTCTATTACTAGGGCCGACTTCAATTACTCCTTCCGCGGGTCTCTTGCCACATCCCATGTGGTCCGCCTCCAGTCTCTTTGCCATGTCGATGATTTCTGCCAGGCTTCCATCGGCTATAAACAAAAGGGCCTGCCTCAGGGGGTCCCTCAACCCTTTGTAGAAGCGCTTCGCGTAGCCTCTATCGTCCAACTCATAGGAATCGGCAAACCTAGCGAGGTGTTGGAACTCCCTCTGGTACTCCGTTACCGAATTCGATCCCTGCTTCAGCTGCAGAAATTTTTCTTCAAGTCCATCCCGAGCAGAAGAAGGGATGAAGTGATCCAGAAAAGCCTCGGTGAACTCGTTCCAACTGATGTCCGTGTACAACCGCCCTTGGAAGATGGAGCCCATGAGGGACTTCCACCACCTTTTGGCGTGCAGCTCTAGCAGCGTCACTACCAATGTCACCGCCATGCTGTTCGGACATCTTATGCCAGCCATCAATTCCTGCACGGTATCAAGCCATTCCTCGGTGCGCACCGGCGATTCTGTCCCAAGATAGGCAGGAGGGAACAGGGCACGGAAGGTGCTCAACCAGTTGGAGCCTGGCGCTTGTTGTTGCACCGGAGCTTGCTGGGATTTAAATGCATCCAATATGGCTGACAGCGTTTGTCCCAGTTCCGACTGCTGGAATTGTGAAGGGACGGAAGGGGTAGGAGTGCCCCCAACCGGCTCCACCTGCGCTGGGACCTATACGCAAGGTACAAACTAGGGTCAGGTTGGCTAAAACTAATGTCAAAGTTGGACAACTTAGTGTGAATTACATATGGGCACACCACTGCTTCCGCTAAGTCGGTTTGTCCCCAAACCGACTAATCGAACGGGAGTGGCCCATTGTTACCTGACTGCTGTAGGTGAAGATCGGCTAAGTCTGATACCATTTGTAAGACCCCCCTCCCGGAACACAACACACGGCACGAGGGGAGTCTTATGCCCGAAATAGCTGCCTTGCGGTAGCACTAACACACGGGTTAGCCTTTACCACAAGATGCCTATTCCGCCGGCTACAATCCATATCACAACAATTATGCCAACCCAACCATAACAGAAAAGTAAAAGCAAAAGCAGTTCAGTTCACAGCTAAGTTTAAGTCCAAAAGTAGCGGAAGATAACAAGCACAACAGGCTTGTACAAAAGAACAAGAGTCTAGAAATGTTTTGCCAAACGGCTACATGAAAACACTCACGACTGTCACTGACGGTGCCGATGGCACCACCACCTCAGGTCCTATCATCCGGGCCTGGCTGTCCTGCTGCATAGTCCGTCGCTGCTCTACCTGCGGGGTTTCCTCCTAAAAAGGAAGACGTAGCAACCGTTAGTCATAAGACTAAGTGGCTTCACATCCGCTCCCCGGCGACTCCTCGGCACCGGGCGGAGAAAGGAACAAGGTACAATATGTATATATATAAGCAAGTAAACAAACAGGTGACTGTAAATATAGTGGAGTATAAACTACGCTACACAACTAGCAGTTCTATAAATATCAATAGTATATGACAGCAGGTATAATTAATCAGAATAGTAACTTAACTTATAAGAGTGCCCATACAAACTTATAAGTTAAGGATCGGGTTAACAATAAAGTAACTCATCGTATAGGAGTGCCCATACAAACTTATACGATGAGGATCTTGTGTATGCAATGAATGACATGATATGAATGTTATGCTATGACCGAATCATGCGCACGCACATGCAAGTTGCTATGTCGACACAGACTTGAAGTTCCCACTTTTCGAGCAGGTAGCTAACCTCTCAGGCATCGTCCGTCGTGGCCAGACGGCGACAGTGGAGCGGGCGTCTCCACTACTAGGTGGTATCACACTACCTATCCTAGGCCCCCGTACGCCTCAACGCTAAGAACACAACAGCGGAGCTCACATGCGTACTACGGCTCAGAAGGGGTCTTGGGTAAATGTGCACCAAGAACACAGCCCAACCTGGCCTTTGATTTCGAACCGGATGGAACCTCGGAAACGCACGAGGTGCAAGCCCAACCGTTCTCATGGCACGGAGGAGATCTCGGGTTATGGACACCAAGTATCTAACCCTACCGCCCAAGGTCTACCCATTGGCTCCCATCGGTGTGACGACTGGCGAACCCGTAGACCTGCCACAGTCATTATCTCAATATCGCGACATGATGAATCGTCGCACATTACATGTCCCCAAACAACTCACTCGATGCTACCCGTAGGGAGACTTCAACTCTAAGCATCGGTTATTGATAACCCCTTGGGCTCGGATTACGGTTACAAAATACTCCTCACATAGTGTTCATCATTTTCACGCCCACCTATTCAATAAATTCACCTCAACACTACGCATAATAGATATGTTCAACACCAAATTGTATAAATATATCCTATACCAATCTCAACTCCTAATATCTAGCCTTCCCATCCAATCCATTTCTCTACCAATACATGGTTATACCTTATTACACAACCAAATGAGTAACCATGCTAAATTATAGTAACAACAATATTATAGATATATGGGAGCAAGACAACAAATGAGCAATTCACAACCATTGCAAGAGTGCTAGCATTATAAAATAACAAGTGCATTAACATAGGATAGCCCAATACTAAAACTGGGATTCCCGGAGCTACAGGAATCCGGTCACAATGCACAACCCCTCGTTGGAAAGGTATTCGCGAGGGCTACGACTTTCGTGTTGAGTCGATCGCCCAGATCTGGTCGCATCATACCAGAAATTCAACTTGAATACGTACAGGAAACAGTTTCCTGTACAGGAATTTTCCGAACGCAGCGGACTCGAACCAGCTTTCCCGTGGCTACAGGTATCGCATGGAAACGAGCAACAACTCGTTGGAAAGGTAATTTCAAGGGCTACGACTTTTGTGTTGAGTCGATCACCCAGATCTGGCCAGAACACCTCCGAAATTGGCCACGAAGGTCACTGCGTGCAGAAATCAGATTTCTGCACGCATCTTAAGGCGAGATGAACGGCATCCGTTCATCTTCTTTCTTGCAACGACCTCGCATAAACTTCTCCAGAAATCACACCCAACCTTATTTCTCCTTTCAAAGCCAAACCCTTAACGAAAACCCCTCTCATCTCCACTTTGAATGATGAGAAGGTTGAGGGAGACTAAGCCTAGAAAACCTAGGCATGGCTTATCCTAAGAACTCTCCTCCTCACCATCAAGACTCTATGGAGTCAATGTCTCTCCTAAAATAGCTATAGATCTAGCACCAAGGGAGAGGGGAGGAAGCTCACCTCAAGTCCAGCGGTACCACCATGGCCGGCCATGAGCCTCGCACTCCTTCGCGGCGGCATTGTTTTTCCCTTGACGGTGGCGGCGTTTTGATTCCTCCAAGGATGGCTCCGGCAAGCTCTTCCTCCTCCTCCAGCCAAGAACTCTCTCAGAAATTTCGGGGCAGAAGAAAGGGGGATGAATGCTAGGGTTTCACAACTTTTTCCTTTTTATACACCGCAGACACGGGTAGGCACACAGCCGTGTTCCTACCCGTGTGCAGGTGACACGGCCGTGTTGCCTGCCGTGTTTAAGGCCGTGTTCATCCCAGAACAACTTTCTGCCGGGTCGGGGTTGCGGCACACGGGTAGAGACACGGCCGTGTCTCGACCCGTGTCCTTGGCACACGGCTAGGGACACGCCCGTGTCCCAATACCCGTGTACCTCTCTGACTGGTAAGCCTAATTTTATGAGGCACACGGGTATGGACACGGCCGTGTCCATACCCGTGTCAGCCAGAATTACCATTTTGCCTTGTTTTCCTCATTTCCCGTACGTTCGCACCTGTTCCCCCACACCCCCATTGGGCTCACCACAGCCCCCTAGACTCAAATACGCAATCAAGGGGCCTAGCGCGAATTGGGACGTTACAGAAGTGCTCTCCCTTCTTCAAAACTTTGAGAGGAGGCTGGAAGTGCGAGTGGACCTCGGAGTGCGAGGAGGCATTCCAAGCCTTGAAGAGACAGCTGACCCAGGCCCCCCTGCTCCAAGGGTCAAAGGAGGGGGAGGATTTGTTATTGTATCTAGGGGTCGGGGCGGAGGCCCTGAGCTCTGTTTTGGTTCAGGAAGAAGGGAAAAAACAACTCCCCATTTACTATGTGAGTCGGGTCTTGAGGAAGGCAGAGCTTCGGTATCCCATCCTGGAAAAGCTAGCCTTTGCTCTCATCATTTCAGCCCGGAGGCTCCGTCCCTACTTCCAGGCACACTCGATCCAAGTGGTGACTGACCACCCCCTCCGCAACATCTTCGAGGGGGTGGAGCACATAGGCCGGTTGGCCAAATGGTCGTTAGAGTTGATCGAATTCGACATTTCTTTTGTCCCTCGCCTCTCAATCAAGGCGCAAGCTATGGCCGACTTTCTAGCTGATTATGTAGTGGAAGTGGCGGAGGAAGAACTCCACCACCCAGCCTCCTGGAGGGTGATTGTGGGCGGTGCGTTGGGAAGACATTCCCTGGAAGTGGGGGTGATCATGGATAGTCCACAGGGGATGAGGATTGAGCAAACAGTAGTGGTTCACTTTTTCCATTACCAACAATCAGGCTGAGTATGAGGCTGTGATTGCAGGCCTTCGCCTGGTCAGGGAGTTGGGCGTGCATAATGTGGAGGTCCTCACTGACTCCATGGTGGTGGCTTCCCAGATCAATGGTGAGTTCGAGGTAAGGGAGCTGACTCTGGATCTCTACTTGGCAAAGGTAAAGGGAGTCATCGGTACCTTCCAGACTTTCTCCATTCAACACGTGACCAGGGAGGAGAACGAGCATGTAGATCAACTGGCAAAGCATGGTCAACGGGTGGGGGGGGGGGGGTACCATCACAGATCTCTTCCGCCCATCCATTGAAGAGGGGGAACTGATGGAGGTGGAGCAACACCCCTCATGGATGGATCCATTCTCAACTTTCTTATTAACTGGAGAGTATCCTGAAGGGATGGACAAGAAGAAGCTCAAGTACAAATTAGCATACTATCTCATGCGAGACAGCCAGCTATACCGGAAGACCCTCTCCGGTATGTTGGCACGTTGCGTGGCTAAGAGGGAGGTCCCGAGGATCTTTGAGGAAATTCACTTCAGGGAGTGTGGGAGTCACTCCAGGAGTCGGACCTTAGAAGGCCGGATCATAGGGCAAGGATATTTTTCGCCGACCCTGGGCCAAGACGTGGTAAAATTCACAAAGAAGTGTCATAAGTGCCATCTATTCGCTCCCATCCAGCTGTAACCGGCCCAATGCCTCAGCAGTATCACAGCACCCTGGCCATTTGCGATATGGGGAATGGACCTGGTTAGACCCTTCCCTCAGGCCAGCGGATAAAGAAGGTTTCTACTAGTCATGATCGATTATTTCTCTAAGTGGTTGGAGGTTAAGGTGTTAGCCAAAGTAACCTATCAAGTCATCAAGAACTTCGTGTAGGGGGAGATCATGTGCCGTCATGGGTTGCCCCAGGCCATTGTCACAGACAACGACCCTCAATTTGCCAGCGCCGAGTTCATTAGCTTTTGCGGGCAGCTCGGGATCAATCTCAGGTTTGCCTCAATTCATCACCCCATGAGCAACGGGAAGGTGGAGGCGGCGAACAAGATCATTGTTAACCTCCTCAAGAAGAAGGTAGAGAATCTGAGAGGAAGCTGGGTGGAGCAGCTCCCTTCGGTCCTCTTGGCCCTTAGAACCACACCCAACACGGCCACAGGAGAGACTCCTTTCAAACTCTCCCATGGGTGCGAGGCAGTACTTCCGGTAGAGTTCGAGGTCCAAAAGCCTCGGGTGGTCGAGACAGGAGAGGGTAGAGAGGAATGGAGGGCCGAGAATGAGGACGAGCTGCAGCTCTCACTCGACATGGTTGAGGAGCTGCGAGACCTCTCTGCCATCAGGCAAGAGGAAGTGAAGAGAAGAATGGCCAAATACTTTGACAAGCACCTCAGAGTCAAATAATTCGCGGAGGGAGACTTGGTCTTAAGAAAAGTGGATGTCGTAGGGAGGTTAGCTGCCTTGGGGAAGCTCAATCCCAACTGGGAGGGACCATACATTGTATAGGAGGCGTTGAAGTCAGGAGGGTACCGTCTTCGGAATGTGGAGGGAGAGACCCTAAGTCTCACCTGGAGTGGTGATGACTTAATGTTTTTCCCCTGAGTCATGTAAATGGCATTTCAGTTTCTAATAAAGATTCTTTTGATGAACTTGTGCCCTGACGATGAAAAGTGCAAATGCGAGTCTACCCCAGACCCCGAGCAGATCCGGCTGCTAGGCTCCCATCAAGCTAGCAGGGCTGTAAGTAACTCGGAGGAGTCTGCCTCAGACCCTGAGCAGATCCCGCTGCAAGGCTCCCATCAAGCTGGTAGGGCTGGAAGTCACTCGGAGGAGTCTGCCCCAGACCCCGAGCAGATCCCACTACCAGGCTCCCATCAAGCTGGCAGGGCTGGAAGTCACTCGGAGGAGTCTATCTCTGACCCCGAGAAGATCCCGCTGCGAGGCACCCATCAAGCTAGCATGGCTGGAAGTCACTCAGAGGAGTCTGCCCCAGACCCCAAGCAGATCCCGCTGCCAGGATCCCATCAAGCTTGCATGGCTGGAAGTCACTTGGTGGAGTCTTCCCCAGACCCCGAGCAGATCTCGCTGCCAGGCTCCCTTTAAGCTGGTAGGGCTGGAAGTCACTCAGAGGAGTCTGCCTCAGACCCCGAGAAGATCCCGCTGCCATGCTACCATCAAGCTGGCAGGGCTGGAAGTCACTCGGAGGAGTCTGCCCCAGACCCCAAGCAGATCCCGCTGCCAGTCTCCCTTCAAGCTGGTAGGGCTGGAAGTCACTCAGAAGAGTCTGCCTCAGACCCCGAGCAGATCCTGCTGCCAGGCTCCCATCAAGTTGACAGGGCTGGAAGTCACTCAGAGGAGTCTGCCTCAGACCCCGAAAAGATCATGCTGCTAGGCTCCCATCAAGCTGGCAGGGCTGGAAGTCACTCAGAGGAGTCTGCCTCAGACCCCGAGCAGATCCCACTATCAGTCTCCCATCAAGCTGGCAGGGCTGGAAGTCACTCGGTGTAGTCTGCCTCAGACCCCGAGCAGATCCCGCTGCCAGGCTCCTATCAAGCTGGCAGGGCTGGAAGTCACTCGGAGTAGTCTGCCTTAGACCTCGAGTAGATTCCGCTGTCAGGCTCCCATCAAGCTGGAAGGGCTGGAAGTCACTCGGAGGAGTCTGCCTCAAAACCCGAGTAGATCCCGCTGCCAGGCTCCCATCAAGATGTTAGGGCTGGAAGTCACTCGGAGGAGTCTACCTCGGACCCCGAGCAGATTCCGCTGCTAGGCTCCCATCAAGCTGGCAGGGCTGGAAGTCACTCAGAGGAGTCTACCTTAGACCCTAAGCAAATCCCGCTGCCAGGATCCCATCAAGCTAGTAGGGCTAGAAGTCACTCGGAGGAGTCTACCCCAGACCCCGAGCAGATCCCGCTGCCAGGCTCCCATTAAGATCATAGGGCTGGAAGTCACTCGGAGGAGTCTGCCCCATAACCCGAGCAGATCCTGCTGCCAGGCTCCCATCAAGCTGGCAGGGCTGGAAGTCACTCGAAGGAGTCTACCCTAGACTCCGAGCAGATCTTGCTGCCAGGCTCCTACCAAGCTGGCAGGGATGGAAGTTACTCGGAGGAGTCTACCCCAGATCCCGAGCAGATCCCGCTGCCAGGCTCCCATCAAGTTGGCAGGGCTGGAAGTCACTCGGAGGAGTCTGCCTCAGACCCCGAGCAAATCCCACTGCTAGGCTCCCATCAAGATGGCAGGGCTAGAAGTCACTCAAAGGAGTCTGCCCTAGAACCCGAGCAGATCCTGCTGCTAGGCTCCCATCAAACTGGCAGGGCTGGAAGTCACTCGGAGGAGTCTGCCTCAGACCCCAAGCGGATCTCGCTGTCGGGCTCCCATCAAGTTGGCAGGACTGGGTATCACTCGAAGGAGCCTTCTTAAACTCCGGGTGGACCCAGCTGAAGGGCCCCTGCCGAACAACCAGGGTTGGACGTGACTACGGGAGCTCGCCCAGACCCTCCCACTGTCTGATAAGGGCAGGGAGCCTCGGTGGGCGCATCACATAAGGAAAGGAGCTAGCCACCCGCATCGCGAATGATTGAATAGATGGGTCGACGAGAGGACATCAGCGGGTCAGCGAGCCAGGAGTGCCGACCCCAGCCTATACAGATAGGGGAGCCCCGGGGAAGGGGTATAGGCGGCGAGAGATCGGCCGCGCCAAAACCATTGGAAAGGCCTGCCCACGCGAAGTCTTTTCACTCTCTAGCTGGGTTTTTGTCGTCCGATCTACGACGTAAGTGGAGTGGCGAGCCCGGACGGAGGATGCGAGTCGCCTGCTAACATTGCGGCTAACAAACGTCCCCTCACTCCTAAGTCTAAGTTTTGGATCTCGAACGAACAAATGAACTCACTCACTCGCAGTAGCAAAGTCAAAAAATATCATTTAAGGCAAAGTATAAACCGTGAGTGCGAGAAAGAAAATATTTTCATTACTGTAAAAGGAAAAGCAGAGTTCTTGAAGTACATTCTGAGCGATCAAAAAGGGAAACCATTACAAAAATCCGGGCTTTGGCCCACAACACCGCTGCGACAAAAGTTAGGCGAGAGCAAGCCTCTAGCGAGGTGAGCCCCGAGCGGCGAGCCCCTTATACACAGTGGTAGGAGCCGTCGCCCGGCTTTGGTACCGGAAGGAATAGCTCCGGTACCACCTCTCTCACCAGAAGCTTGGCACCACCGCCCCTGAGGAGGTTGTCCCGCTGCAGCGTCTGGAAGGTTTACTTCGCCGTGCCGGCCGAATTCTTCTGCATCATCACCACGATCTCGTGATCGCTGTAATGAGCGAGCTGGCAACTGCTTGTAGATGGCGGCGGGGCATCCGCTGCAGCCTCCAATGTGTCCACCCGCTTCTGAAGTGCCTGCTTCTCCTGTTGGAGGGTGGCGATCTTGGTGCCCAGTCGACTGGCCATCACCGCATCATGTGAAAGGGAGAACCACCGAATTAAGTCGCGCAGAAGGGAGGAAAGGCTAAGGCGAGTTGAGAAACCTACCGCTCGGCCTAGGTACTGAGTGAGAGCGGCCTCGGCCATGTCAACCTGCTTCCTTTACTCGTCTGCCTCCTCCCGGGAGAGCTTGCGGGCCGCCTCCTTCTCGTCAATGAACTTTTTGAGGTACGGGGCATTCTTGTCCAGCCGAAGGCACTGTCGGCCGACCATATGGGCCAGCTCAAGGCTGTGAAACTGGGCCCGCGCACTTTCATAGATTAGCACTCGTGTCGCCTCCTCATTGTAGACATCAGCGTCATCTCGCCCGTAGATGCCGAAGGAGAGGTTGTAAGCGTCCCCATAGCTGGTGTCCTACTCCAGCCAGCTCGACAGCAGTGAGGATATGAAGACCCAGTTGGTCTCTTTGTCCCATTGACACAGTGGGACTCCGGACTCATCCACAGACCCCTCACCGTAGCTGAAGTTACGGTGCCCCCGGGGGACTTGCTTCTCAGTGGGCTGAACCCCCTCTTGCGGCTGCGATGTGCCTGCCTCTCTGTCAACAGATCTGATGGCCAGAGAGGCTGCGGGGGCGGGATCGGTGGACGATTGGCTCGCAGGGGCCTTGCCTTTGTCGCGAGCTAGGGGAGGCACGATGCCTGTTTTCTTTGATTTCTTGGATGGTGGCGGATCCTGAGGCTGCTCGTGACTGGGTCGCTTCGGGTAAGCAGGGACTGAGAGCATGTCACGCGGTCTCGTAGGGATGATGGAGGGGGATGTCGCGCTCGCCTGCAAAAGCGTGGGACTTAGAAAATATTTGACGGGTTTAAGAGAGCACAAAATGGCGAACCTCTTACCTTCACCTGGCGGGACGGGGACGAGGTCGTCCAGTTTCCTACGAAGGTAGGGCACCTTGAAGTTCTTCCTAGTGAAGAACCTAAATAGCCTCGCTTCATGGTTCCCCAGGCTAGGGGGCGGTAGCTCGCTTCGCCGAGTTGGACTGGAGAGAAAGGGACGTTGCCAAAGTCCCCTTTGACGAACAATAACTTCTTGAGCAAGTTATGGCTCTTATTGACCATCTCCCGCACCTTGGCATGTGTGCTGGCGAAGTAGGCGGTCCCGTCCTTGTTTGCACGAAATGAGAACAGCTTGCAGAACACCGTAAGATTGAACTCGATTCTCTCCTCTCGCAAAATGCAAGCGAACCCTACTATTACCGCAACCGAGTTTGGAGTCATGTTCCCAGGGACGACTCCGTAGTATTTGAAGACTTGGCGGACTTCCGGCCATAGAGGTAGCCAGAGGCCCGCCTCAAAGTGGGCCGTCGGGAATGCGAACTCGTCTGCAGAGAGCTCGCTGATTCGCTCCTCCTTCCCGGCCCGCCTCGCCTCAGAGCCCGACGGAATATAATTGCCGACAGTATCTACAAACTCCCTCTCGGTAAGGGCGGCGAGAGGGAAATCGTGCTCGGAGAAGGTCCAAGCACATGTGCTCCTCCCCTCCGCCTCGCCATTACAACCACCCATCTTGCAGAAATCTTGCCGAGCGGGATAGGGGGTTTTTCGAAAAAAAAAACTAAGGGAAGGAAGAAGTCTTAAATGCGGTAGGTGAGGAGGGGGTCGGCAGGGCCTATTTATGGAATGAGAAAAGGCGGGAAAATACTCCTTTTGGCGGGAAAAGTGTGGATAGCAATTTAGCCCCGATGTTTTGACTTTCTAACCCAACCCGGGTCCCCGTTAACCCGTCAGTCGGCCGCGAAACACCCGTGCCCACATAATAGAAGAACGGCCGCGATGCGGGCCCGCCCTGACCCGCGCGCGAGTCACCTGTTGTGCGACCCGCGAGCGGCCAGCTCGCCCTCGCCAGTACTATATAACAATGGCTAGGCAAGGCGACTCAGCAAGGTCGAGCCCGCTTGAAGGAGTGCCGGCCGAGCCAGACCGTCTCGCCTGCACCTCCCGCAGAGATCGAAACATCAACAAAGTCAAAAGGAAAGTGTAGCAAATACTCGCTCGTGGCGGGCGAGAGTGGTCCTGAATTATTACAAATGTTCAGATTGTTCATAGCAAATAAGTCATCGCTCTAAGCATTTCGACCGCTGCATGCGGAGGCGATTCGGACCCGGGGGTTCGCAACTTTCGGTGGGGGGTGGGGGGCTCAATACTGGATCCACTTCCACCTACTTCCCCTCCCCACGCTAGTATGGGGTGGTATGCGAGGATAGTGATACTTGCGGACCGCCGACAGCTCCCGCTGGGTCCGATCAATCTTCTCCGAGGCATGCCATAGTCGCCCCTCAGCTCGCATAATATGTACGTCCGGGGAGGTCGCCCCGTTCTCGTAAGCTGGACATCTCGCTCCTTCCAAAGCCGCGAGTCGCTCCTCCATCTCGACCTTATCCTTCTCCACTCTGTTGAAAACCTCCCGTAGCAACAATGTGTGCTTCTACAACAGTCGCATCACTTGCATCTTCATCTTCTCGGCATCGAGCGTGTCTCCAAGGTATTCCAAGATGCGGTCCATGTCGGGGGGAGGCAAGTACCCCTCGCTTATCTCGACGTCGGAAGAGGAGATCATGTTATATCCTGTAGTGATAAGATCAGAAGAAGCCGACAATGGTTAGAGGGCTAAAGCCAGAGGATTTACCTGGTGTTGGCACGTCGCCCGCACCATCAGCAGGCCGAGAGGTGCCCGACTGACCCTGAAAGGGTTCTCCTCCAAGAGTAATGAAGGGTTTCCCTAGACCGTGGGGCCTTGGAGACGGAGGCATCGTAGGAGGGATATACGTCTGTGATAAAGGACTAGCGACCCGATCGGCCTCCACCAGGGTAGAGCGCCCAGGTTCTCCCTCATCTGCCCCATCCCCACGAGGCATCTCCTACCAAAAGAAAAGGAAAATCAGAAAGCCGAGTGGTGGATCAAATAGGAGAATCATATATACCTCATGGGTGACCTCGGCACCGCCGGCCGAGCTAGAGACGGGGTCATCGTGCGCCGAAGACCGCCGGTTGGTCTTCCCCTTCTTTAGCTTGAATAGGGGACCGGTCAATCCGCGTGCTAGCCACCGGGCGGCTTCGAGAGCCGCATCCCGGGCACCCTCCCTCGCAAATGCCAAATGAGCCCACATATCCTCGTACAAAGGAATCTTCTGGCTATGAATCGCTGGGAATGATAAGGAAAGGAGGGATTTTTCCCAAAGTTTCGACAACATATTTATAGCGTGGAGGTGGGCCCCCACCAGAAGATTCCCTTCAGCTCAGCAAGGTTTTCGCAAAACACGTGGGGTTGGATGTTTCTTTCCGATCCTTTACAAAGCTTGCAAAGAGCAGGGATTGTGTACAACCCCGTGTTCGCCAAAGGGACTCAGGCCAGAATGCAGGTCGACCACGACCCACGCCTCCAAGGGTCACCCAGGTAGGCCAGCCTGGCCCGCTCCTTCCCATGTGGGTCACCCTCCGACCCGCGCCTCTTAGGAGAGTCAGCCCTGCCCGCCTCTCCTAGAAGGGTCGGCCCCTGGTCGCCCTCCGACCAGCGCCTTCCCAAGCGGGTCAGCCTCGGCTCGTGCCTTCCCAGGAGGGCCGCCTCCAACCCGTGTCCCCTAGGAGAGGCAACCCCGGCCCGCTCCACCTGCCGAGTAAAGGCATTGAAGGTCTACTCGCCCAGTCCCCAATACGGGGGGGGGGGGGGGGGGGGGGGAGGGGGGGGTTCCGAGCCATTTTGGTACAGGCCTGCCCTTAGCCAGGTAGAATGGCGGAGTCTCGCTATTGGCAGACCTGGGTGGACTGGGCATAGCTGGTCAGGACAATTGAGTTTGGCTATTGGCAGGCCATCCCAAGGTGCTTTCAGTAATTTCAGGCCAGTAGTGGTTAGTTATTTGCTGATCTTCCTCGAAAACCTATAAATAGGACCCAAGGGGTACCTCAGAGGGCATGCTTACTTGTCTCCTAGTGTTCTAGTGCCTTCTGAGGTACCTTAGCCCGACATTTGGCTAAGTAGGGGAAGCGCTCAGTGATCTTCTGGGTTTGTGGTGGGACCTCTGCGCCGGGCCCTTGGTCTAGTCCTTTGCTCTCTTTTCCTTGTTCTTTTTCTTGCAGGAGCGAAGTAGGTGCGCGACCACCCCTTCCCTAAGGGTGAACTCCACAAGAGACTGATTTTTGGTTTCAACCTCGAGCTTGAATCGATGAACGTCGAGTGGTTGGACATGGGTGTGTAAATCTGGACACGGGCGTGTACTTTTAGAATTTTGGTTTTTTCTGAAAAAATTCTGAAAAACAAAATAAAGCTAAGTTAGAACAATATTTACAAAGAGAAAACATTTTATTGAAGAAAAATAACTAAAAATAACGAAAATAAACTAAAATGACCTAATAGAAGTACTGAAAAATATGAATATTTGCAACTTATCAAATACCCCTATACTTAAGCTTTTGCTATTCCAGAGCAAAAGTTGGAGATGAACTTATAAGGAATTAAATGAAATCCAAAATTTAGCTACCACTTAAATTATTTAAAAGAGAGATCTGAATGAACATACGGGGTATAAGAGTTAAGCCCTGATCCATGAAAATGATTTAAATAGAGGAAATGTTTTGGCCAAAAAAACCTCTTGAAGTAACCAAATAGCAAACATAAATTGTAATCGTTGGCTAACAAAAATAGATTGGAATTATAAGAACTTTAGCTTATAAGAGTTTTAAGGGAAATAATGCAATTTAAAATTATGATCTCAAAAAGTTTTTAAAATTAATTTTAGAATCATTGAAATTGGCTAAGAGGGTTGTTGTTGGTTTATGAAGATGGTTTGGGTTTAGAGGTGAGGTAATTTTTTCTCAAGCTTCTATTGATTTTTTTTTATATATGGATATTTTTGGAAAATGAAATCTTATTTTCCTAACATATATATTTTTTGAACAACTTCATATTAACCCAATGTATATGTATACGAGTAATGAATTATCCTCTTACTCCGTAACATATAATCCTTTAAAATATTGGATACCTATGTTTACAGAACGAAATCTTATTCTCATTGACATAGGTTCTTTTAAGGATAAAAATTTTATCATGTCAAGTAAAACATGATAAATATAGGTAGATAGGGTTTATTTTTTTCAAGAAGAAAACTAGTTTTTAATAAAAAAATTTTGAGAGCAACTTTGATAAATTGAACGTTCATGTATTTCAAGAAGCTTGAGTAGAAATAATTGAAGTCTATAGTTATTTTTTCTAACATAATACACGTGCCTCTATTTTAGATAAATTAGAAGTAGTGTCTAAAAAAATTCCCCTATATTAAAAAGAAAAACATAAGATATTTTTTAAAACTTAACCCCGCTATTTAAATTTATCAGTCTCCAATTAATAAACAAATAGTAAACAAAGAATTAATGAAATTCGTATATAAATAAACTCGCAACGATATTTTTGGAGAGCAAAAATGGTTAAGAATGTAATATTCGATTTATTTGTTTTATAATTTTTGGATTTTTAAAGTTATCATCTTTTTTTTGTGTTTTTAATTTATCATTTTGTTTTTGGAGTTATTATCTTTTTTTTGTATTTTGTGTTTATTTCTCTAATATATACATACTAAAAATGCGAAAAAGATATATATATATATAATTTTGAAATATTTCATATTTGTTTTCTAAATTTTTTTTGTATTTTTAAGATTTTTAAGTAAATATTTACAAGAGAGAAAAAAGAGAAAAGTTATTTACAAAGAGGAGGAAGAAAGGAAGAGGGGAGAGGGAAAAGAATATTTACAAAAAAAAATATACAAAAAATATTTACAAAGAAAAATATTTACAAAGTAAATCTAAATATATTTTTTTGTTGATTTTTTTTTGTAAATTTTTTTTGAAATTTTTGATGATAAAAAAAGCAAATTTTTTTTTTTGAGTTTTCATTTTAGAATTTTTTTTGTTTTGTTTTTGTTTTGGTTTTCATTTTAGTATATTTTTAGAAAATTTAAAGTACGGAAAATGGAAGTGCGGAAAGGAAAGCATGAAAACAACCCCATACTTAATTCCAATATTGTCCCCAATGTGGTAATATAAGTATGCGGAACAAAAAAGAATTGAAATGCAATATGTAAAAAAATAAAAAGGGAGGGCAGGAACTTCCCTGGAATGTGTTCGGGGAGGCCCATCAGAAACTCTGCATTATTAGAAAGAGTAGCAAGCAAAATAAGGAAAGTGCGAAAAAGGTAGACGTGGGGTGCCTCCCCGGAGCACTTTATTTATAGTCATGTAGCTTGACTATTATGGCGGGGTTATAATGTCGAGGAAAGTTATTGTTTCTTTAACACCGATAACTGGATCGCCCGCTATGTATTACTTAAACCAATGACCGTTTACTTTAAATGACCCTCTTTCTGGGTGGGAGACGAGTACGGTCCTATATGAAAAACCTCTTAACCTTTGAAGGGGCCAGACCATCTCGATTTTTTCTTTCCCGGAAAAAGTCTAAGACGAGAATTATAAAGAAGGACAAGATCACCCGAAGAAAAAAATTTTGGGAACTTGATTTTTCGATCGTGGTAGAACTTAGAACGCTCCTTATAGAACTTATTGCTCTCATAAGCGTTTGCAAAGCATTCATCGAGCTCGTTTAGTTGCAGTTTCCTATTTTGAGCGGCTAAGTTAGCGTCGAGGTTTACGAGTTTTAAACCCTAAAGAGCACCATGCTCTAGTTCTACGGGGAGATGAAATGCTTTGTCATAGAATAATCAAAATGACGTACAACCAATTGTTGTTTTGTATGTCGTCCGATACGCCCACAACGCATCGTCGAGTTTGAGAGACCAATCTTTCCTATTAAGTGAAAAAGTTTTTTCTAATATACGCTTAATCTCTCAATTTACTACCTCGACTTGGCCACTTGTTTATGGGTGGTAGGGGGTGGCAAGTTTGTGTGTGACTCCGTATTTAGTTAACGTCTTAGACATTTGGGCGTTACAGAAATGCATTCCCCTACCTCTCACAATAGCCCGAGGCGTGCCAAAGCAAGAAAATATTTTTTTAAGAAAGGTAATGATGACTCACACATCGTTGGTGGGGAGAGCTTGTGCTTCCGCCCACCTTGATACGTAGTCAACTGTCACAAAAATGTAAATATTTTTAAAACAAGGAGGTAGGGGGCCAACAAAATCGATGCCCCATAAATCGAATACTTCACACTCTAAAAATAAATTTTGGAGCATCTCGTCGTGACGAGAGATGTTACCCAACCGCTGGTAGCCATCACAGGAGCGCACAAAAGTGTGTGCGTCTTTGAAAAGAGTGCGACAAAAGAAGCTCGCCTCCAGTGCCTTCTACGCGGTCCGGTAAGCTTGATAATGCCCACCGGCCGGACCCTCGTTGCAGTGCCTAATTATTTGCATGCACCCCACTCCCGCGACTCATCTTCGGACCGCCTGGTCCGCGTAGATACGAAAAAGAAAAGGGTTCTCCCAAAAGAAATTTTTCAAGTTAGAAAAGAAATTCTTCTTTTGCTGGCTTGAAAAGTATTTTGGGAGCACTCGCGCTACTAAATAGTTCGCAAAATCTGCGAAACAAGGCGGAGAAGATGAAATGGTATTTATGGCTAGGAGGCATTCCTCGGGGAATCTATCATTTATGTCAGATTCGACGAGCGCTTCCGCACCAAGATTTTCAAAACGGGAGAGGTGATCGGCGACTAAATTTTCCGCGCCCTTCTTATCCCGGATCTCCAAATCAAATTTTTAAAGGAAGAGAACCCATCAAAAAAGGTGGGCCTTGACGTCCATTTTAGCTAGTAAATATTTTATGGTGGAGTGGTTGGTAAATACGATAACTTTAGATAGCATTATATACTAATGATACTTATCAAATGCAAAAATGATGGCTAAGAGTTCCTTTTCCGTTATCGTGTAATTACCTTGTGCGGAAGTGAGCATCTTGCTAGCGTAATAAATTAGATGAAAATATTTGTTTATGCGTTGGCCAAGAACGACACCTATGACAATATCACTAGCGTCGCACATAATCTCGAATGGAAGGGACCAATCGGGCGCCACTAAAATGAGATAATTTATAAGTTTTTGTTTTATAAAATTAAATGCGGACTCACATTCGCTACTAAAGACAAAACTAGATTCCTTTTCCAGGAGGCGAGTAAGAGGCTTTGTTATCTTAGAAAAGTCTTGAATAAAGCATCTATAAAAGCCCGCGTGGCCTAAGAAACTCCTAATGGATTTTACGTTGGAAGTTGGGTGAAGTTTTTCTATGATTTCTACCTTGGCCTTATCTACCTCCATCCCTCTAGACGAAATCTTATGGCCGAGAACCAAACCTTCTCGAACCATAAAGTTACACTTTTCCCAATTTAAAACTAGATGTGTGTCCTCATATCGCTGGAGGACACGATCTAGATTTCGAAGACAAGACAGGAAAGAGCATCCGAAAATAGAAAAGTCATCCATAAACACATCCATATTCTCTCCTACTAGCTTGCCAATGATTGCCAGCATACATCTTTGGAATGTAGCCAGCGCATTATAGAGGCCAAATGACATTCTTTGGTAGGCGAAGGTGCCAAACGAGCACGTAAAAGTTGTTTTCTCTTGGTCATCGGGGGAATGGGGATTTAGAAAAACCCCGATAAACCATCAAGAAAACAATAATATGGATGACCGGACAAACGCTCCAGAATTTGATCTAAAAATGGTAGTGGAAAATAGTGCTTACGGGTGACATCATTTAGTTTTCTGTAATCGATGCACACCCGCCAACCCATAACAGTATAAGTTGGGATGAGTCCATTATGCTCATTTTCCACTACGGTAAGACCGCCCTTCTTGGGCACGACATGAATGGGACTAACCCACGCACTATCAGAAATATGATAAATAATCTCCGCATCTAATAATTTAATTATCTCGGCTTTAATGACGTCTTTCATATTTGGGTTAAGACATCGTTGTGGATGAATGGTTTTGCGGCAATTATCGCTAAGGAAAATCTTATGAGTGCAAAAAGAGGGGTTAATCCCCTTAAGATCAGAAATTTGCCACGCAATTGCGTGGCGATGTTTGAGCAAAACTTCCAATAAATCGGAAGCCTCCGAATTACTCAAATGCGAAGAAATGATAATGGGAAGGGTATCATTTTTTTCCCAAAAAAGCGTATTTTAGAGATTCGGGTAGGGGTTTGAGGTCTAGGATGTGCGGTTCTTCTAGCGAGGTTTTAATCCTAATGTCTTTTGAACCAATTGGTTCAAAAGGCAAATCTATAGACTTATCCTCATCGCAATAAAAATTTTCGAGCGCAAAAATATTGTCGGTAAGAAAAATTAACTCGAAAATGGGAGAAGAACGATCTCTGAAAAAAGTATCTAAATTAAAACAGAAATCATAGCTCGATGATAAGTCCTCCATTGAGGAATTAATAGAGAAAGTAACCTCATCATCTCCCACCCAAAGGAGGAGACGACCGTTACTCAAATCAATTAATGTGCGGGAGGTGGCGAGAAAAGGGCGACTGAGTATATTTGGTACATCGGTGTCCTCCTCGATGTCCAAGATGACGAAGTCTATCGGAAAGATAAACTGGTCAACTCGGACAAGGACGTCCTCAACTACCCTGACGGGGAACTTAACCGAGCGATCCGCTAGTTTGATAAGCATATTAGTAGGTGTCGGAGTGCACAAACCTAATTTTTGAAAGAGCGAGAACGACATCAAATTAATGCTCGCGCCTAAATCTGCAAGAGGGTATTTTACAAATATATTGCCAAAAAGGCACGAGATCGAAAACCGTCCCGGGTCATTTTGTTTTGGGGGAAATTTATTAGTAAGAGCCACCGAACAGTCTGCATTGAGAGATATATGCGAAATATTTTCTAATTTTTGTTTATTAGAAAGAAGTTCTTTCAAATATTTCGCACTTAGGCATCTGCGAGATCGCCTCGCAGAATGGAACATTAATATGAATTTGTTTTAATAGTAAAATTTTTTTTTTGTATTGCACGTCCAAATGCTCACTATCAAACTTATGCGGATACGACAAGGCCTTATTTAAAATAATTTTTTTGCTTAAAATTGGTAAAGGCGGCGTAATCGAAGAAGGGGGAAGAGGGGTTGGAGGAGAAATATGTACCTGCGGATCGATCCATTTTGGATCAAACACCTCATTACTTCTACAAAGGGTTATAGCATTGGTGTTCTCCTGAGGGTTGGGCTCCGTGTTTCTCGGTAGTACCCCGAGCGCGCGCTCGGACATCATTCTCGCCAGTTGTCCAACCTATTGTTCAATGGTTTTTAGCGATCCGATGATGTTCCAGATATTTGACTCGTTGGATGCTATATATTTATAAAAATTTTCCTCAACTGGAGAAGGTTTCAGAGGAGGAGGCAGGAAAAATTCCGGCGCAAAAGAATTAGGGGGGTGCTGTGTATTGTTTGCATTGCTCCAAGAGAAATTGGGGTGATTCCTCTAACCAGGATTATAGTTGCTACTATAAGGGTTGTTGTTGGGGTTGAAGGAAGGACGACCCGAATTTCCAACGAATTCTACGAACTATTCGGCTACGCACACGTTAGGGGGAATAAAACAAGGCGGAGTGGAGGAGGCATTAGTCATCTCCACCACCTTCTTGGTTAACCTTTCAACTTGAAGGGTTAAGAGAGCAGTGGCATCCACTTCAAAAAGGCCGACCGCCGGCTTGGAGCGTCCCCGCAGGACGTTCCACTAGTAGGTGTTCATAGACATCTCTTCGATAAGAGCCTGGGCGGCCTCGGGGGTTTTATTATTTAAAGTTCCCCCGGCAGCCGCGTCAATCATTTGACGCGTCTGATAGTTAAGCCCATTGTAAAAGATTTGAACCTGCAACCACGCAAGCAATGCGTGGTGCAGACACTTGCGGAGGAATTCTTTAAACCTCTCCCAAGTCTCAAATAGAGACTCGAAATCGTTCTATACAAATGAAGAAATGTCCACGCGCAACTTTGTTGTTTTACGGGCAGAAAATACTTCATTAAGAACCGTTTCGCAAGCTCGGCCTAGGTGGTGATACATCCTCGCAGGAGGGAATTCAACAACGCCTTAACTTTGGATTTCAGGGAAAAGGGAAATAAGCGCAAGTGAATGGCGTCATCAGTGACGCCATTAATCTTGAAGGTGTCGCATATTTCTAAAAAATTAGATAAGTGAACATTCGGGTCCTCATCCGATAGTCCATTGAACTGCACAACATTTTGGATGATTTGAATGAAACTCGATTTTATTTCAAAATTATTATTCGCTACCGTAGGGCGAATAATACTAGACCCAGTATCATCCAGGTTAGGTCGGGCGTAATAAGATATAGTATGCTCGATCGCTTGGGCAGTGTTATGGTCGGCCATAACTACGGCAGATAGATTCTTCGGGGTCTAAAAAAGGATTTCGGTGTTGAGATCGAATACGCGCAAGGGAGTGTTCGATCTCAGGGTCGAAATCAAAATCTTCAGACTCCGAGGGTTGTCCACGGGTCATACACCCTAAAATATAAACTAAAAAAAAAAACTCTTTTTTGGATTTTTTGAAATAGATTTTTTTAGTTTTTTTAGTTTTTAGAAAATAGGTAAAAGTAAAAGACTTCGGAATTCGAAATAACAACTCAAAGACTCCCCGACAACGGTGCCAAAAACTTGATGGCCGCGAAGCAGACTCTTGTTTAGGTGGTTGGTTCGATTGGTCGAATGTCACGGAATGCTAAAAAGCGAGTTTTTAACGAAAGGAGGCAAATGCACCTATCGCATGTAGGACCCGATATTTGGTGGGAATATCGAGGTCATATTGTTCTCAGGGACGTGTTGATTATTCTTACTCTTCCAGGAGTAACTATTATTTTACTGAAAATATGGTGGGGATTTTAATTAACTAAGGCAGATAAAATAAAGGCACAAAAACAAGTTAGGAAATTTGATGAAGGGTGAATGCTCGGCACCGAATCGGATCGAAACTAAAACGACTTTTTATAATTATAGAACTTAGTTTTCAAATTAATTAAAGGCAACTTGGCTGTGGAGGTTCCACAAACATGAGATCACCTAGCTCTAATAATATCGCTCACCTGAATATTAAGAATATTCGACCGAACTCTCGTTCGATGAAGGATTCCTCTTAATGCCCGCTTTACACTAAGAATGGGTGGGGAACCCAATCCGGTAGAATTACACTTCTCCTCTCTCGAGGGTATGCACGCAACCCTTTTTACCCAAGGGTGATCAGTTTATACGCACGACATCTTAGCTAGCTAGCATATGGATAATGAAAATAGAGCCCACACATTGATATGTGATTCTACACATCGTATACCCAGGGCAAACCTTAAGCCCTTTAATTAAAGTGAGAAAAGATCCTTTAATTATTTAGAGTGATTTCATGTCCCAGTGATCTTCGATGATGAGGGCTAAGAACGATTAACCACTCATCGGTATGTGGACGGCTTATGATTTTAATGAGTCGTGAGTTCGAGACTAACCGCTAAAGGGTTACAAAAGAGGCAGAAAAGAACACAAAGATAGAAAATTATAAAACTAACTAAAATGAGAACTCACACTTTTCAAAATAATAAAATGAAAAGCTAAGTTACAAAAAAAATTAAAATTACAAGTCCTAGTCAAACGAGTAGGCGGGAGATGACACGTCCTAATTAAACGAGTAGGTGGGAAATGACAAGTCCTACTCAAATGAGTGGGCAGGAAATGACAAGTCCTACTCAAATGAGAAGACGGAAATGAAAGCGAGTCCTACTCGAATGAGTATGCGGGAAATAAATGCACACACACACTCTGCATAATTGAAAGAAAGCAATGAAAATTATCTCATACACACACACACTCTACATAATTGAGAAAGTGATAAAGAAAGCAATAAAAGAAAGCAAAAAATTATCTCATACACTCACACACACACAACAAAAAGAGAAAGAAAACAAACTTACCTTAAAAATTAACATAACCTCTTTTTCATTGTTTTAATTTTACAAAAGTGTTTAAAAAGTGGAAAAAAGTTGAAAAGAACAAAAGTTTTACAAAAATAAAAAGACTAAGTAAAAAAAGAAGATAGAAATCCACTTTGAAAACACTTCTATAAAACCATAAAAATGAAATTAAAGTACTAAAAAAACTAAACTTAAACAATGATAAGGGACAAGAAAATAAAGGTCAACATAACAATTAATAACTATAAAAGAAAATCTAGAACAAAAGCTATGCAATACAAAACTATGAAAACATAAAAAAATGAAGTTAAACTCATACACACACATTTTTAAGAGAAAGACAAAGAAAAACAAAGGATAAAAAGAGAGCAAAAGTGGGGCACTCACATCAATTCCAAGAAAACATAAGAAGAGAAAATCTAACATATTTTATTAAGGAAAAAAGTTGATTACAAAGCTAAAACAAACATAAAAGGGAGGGGGAGAAAATTCTCCTTACATAGTAAGAAGTCCACCCAAGCAGCCCACAAACAACATAATTGGCCCAAAAGTTTGAACCCTTGGTCATTACAAAAAAGTTCTATTTATAAGCAAAATTTTGGGGGTGACACGCCCTGGTCACATGCGCGATAGGGGGCGTATCAAGCTAGCTTTATGAAGATGGAAAAATTCTAGTGACTGGTCAATTTCCAGAAGCTTCTAGAATGGGACACAAGTTCTTCATGGGCATGCAAGGGTTGCCAAGGGAGTGTCAGGAAGGTATGCCTGGTGGTGGTGTTGAGCTGGGATCGACGAACGTTGAACATCGAACGTCGATTGAGATTAACACTGAAAAACTTTATTTCAAGAGCCTAAACACCTAGAGGGGGGGGGGTGAATAGGTTCTAATATTTTTGTGTCTTTTTGATTTTTAGGCAAACAGATATATAACTTCTTCTAGCACAGATCAATCTATCTACAGAAATTAAAACACAACACAGAATGCACCAGATCTATAGTGGTTCCCCAAGATATGAGTACATCCACTTTCCCCCTTTGCCTATCCAGCAGATAACTTGATTCAGCCTAACTTCCTTGCACTGGCTCGGATCCGCAGATCTTACAATCTAAGAACTAAAGATGGTTCCTACACCTCCGAATTTACACAAGTCCTACCTCAGATTCTTCCCAAGAATCCTACCTCAGGCCTCAACCCTACCTCAGCCTTTATAATTAGGCTTACAACTCAGACTTTCCACAAGTCCTACCTCAGGCACACAGCCCTACCTCAGCCTTTATAATTTTAGGCTTATAATCTCAGATCTAACAGTAGATCCTACAAGAATTTATGAGTAAAGAGTAACTAAAAACTTCACCAGCTAGATTTCTCTGTTGATGTTGTCTTCTTGATCAGTTCTTGTATAGACTGATCCTTCAAATCCAACCTAATTTAGCTTTTCAATGCTTCTTGATTAGAACAAAAATAAGGTGAACCTCTTTGTTGATGAAGATGATCTTCAATCAGCTTCTTCCTTAAATTAAGATTGAACTCTAAATCTTTCTTGCAGACAGCCCTTGATCTGTCAGAATTCTTATTATTGATTACTCTTGTTGTTGTTTTTGTTGTTTCCGATCTATCTCTTATATAGAGCTTACTCTATGGTTACCGGCTGATCCTGTTCATAACAAACTTTTGATAGTTTTGACAGTGATGTCAGACCGGCTAGTTATGACAGCTGTCAAGTCACCAGTCACGTCACTAGGTTCTTCAATGTCTTTTCAACTCAGCACACAACACTCAGCATACTGCTTAACATGTGTCGACACATATAGACTAAGTGTCGACACAAGTCTTCATGATGTCGACATAATTACTCCAAGTGTCGACACAGTCATAATTCTGCTTCTCGACACTGATTTTGTTGAATGTGTCGACACAAGTCCTGTGTGTCGACACAGCAGCTTCTTGTCTCGACATTTCTGTTGCAGACAGTTGGCTTTGAGTGTGTGTCGACACAAGTCCTGTGTGTCGACACAATTACTTTTGAACTTGACACAGCCTTTTGAGAGTTGGTGTGTCGATACAAGTCTTGTGTGTCGACACAATTGCTTCAGGTGTCGACATATCTCCTGAGTGTCGACACAGCTTCAGTTTTAAGTGTCGACACAAGTCCTTCTTCAGATGTCGACACATATCTGGATATCGACACAACTGCTTCTTTAGGTGTCGACATAGCTTTGAGTGTTAACACAGCTTCTTCATAAGTGTCGACACAGCTTCTGGGTGTCGATACAACTTCTTTATAAGTGTCGACACAATTTGCCTGTGTGTCGACATAGCTTGCCTTAAGTTCGACACAAGTTCCTTGAGTGTCGACACAGTTTCTTCACAAGTGTCGACATATATAGACTTAGAAAATTTTTCTTCTGCACAATGAAACTCAAACTTCTATCAAATACAAATTGATGCATACCATTGACTAAGTTGTGGCTTCTCCAAATCTGGTACACATTTTCCAATCTACCCAACAATCTCCCCCTTTTTGGAGAAGTCATAACCCTTAGTCAAAGATATACATCTCTTAAGATAAAACAAAATTGTAATAGATGTAAAAACGTTTCAGAGCAGGTTATCACATAATCATTGTAAACAATAAGTAATTAATACTGAAACAGATTTCATTAATCAGTAAAATTTTGGTTTACAAGAATTTCTTATAGAACAAAAGAAACAAATTAGTACATTGTTCTATTACATTAACCTAGCAATCCTATTACTGATTAGGCTCCTTAATAACTATTCCTTTGCCAGACTTGATTTTAGCCTGCACAGAAGGTTCAGCAACCTCATCTAGCTTTTTCCCTTTTAGAGCTTTCTTCTTTAATTCTTCAGCCTTGATCTTCTGTCTTTCAAAATAGTGGAAAGGTTTGGGGAAGTACTTTCTTGGCTCTTAAGCATTAGCAGTTAGATTCCCAGCCATAGCACTTCTTCTATGTTGAAGAATTGCTTCTTGTCCTGCTTGATATTTATTCCACTCTTGCTCTGAATACCACTAACCCCTTTCATGGGTTTTAACCTTTACAGCTTTCCAGGCAGTAAGTATGATGTTTCTAGAAGTTGGGCTCCACTGCTCAAAATCTAGCTTCAGCTCAGTCTGCTCTCTGAATCTCTTCTTGGAAAGTTGAGCTTCCTTCTGAGCTTCTAATGCAGCTTCTGACATTTTAACCTTTTCCAGAATTAAATTTTGTGCCTCTGGTGGAGGACTATACATTTCAGCACTTCTTCTTGAACCATCTCAAAATCAGCTGGGGGGTAGATCACCTGAGCAACTTCAGGCTGATCTCCTTCAAAATATGCAGGTTGTATCCCAGACTCAGCTACATTATCATCATCACAAAGAGGAGGATATCCAAGAGTAGCTCTAATGCTATTGGAAGTCTATTTAGCATGGTCAGAGCTGGCTTTGACTAGTAATCTCTCCCCCTTTATGACTTATCTTACAACATGATCTCTTAAATCTTCTTTCTGAAATCTGACTTGATCAGCTACATATTCAGTTCCCTCTTTAAAATAAGCTCTGAATATTGTCAGGAAAGCTTTAATCTTCTCCTGAGAGTCTTGAAATGTGGCTTTGATAGCAGATATATCTTCCTAGATTTGCTTTGAGATTTCAGCCTTTAGAGCAGTGTTAGAATCAGTGAGCTTTGTTAATATGGCATGATGTGAATCCTTAAGGTTTTCATTCATTCTGATCTGATTCTCCAGTACATAGCCTTGCTTCACTTCAATTTCATCCACTGTAGCTTTGATATCTTGCTGTTTCTTAGCTAGGAATACCACAGCCTTACCTCCTTTATGGAAGCAATCTGTCATCTCCTTCTTCTTCTGATTTACTTTAAACCTAATAGACTTGATGTCTTGGGCCAAGTGAAACTGTAACTCCTTATGAGTTTCATCCACATATTGCTCTATAGACTGTCTTTGATTATCCAGTTTTATTTACATCTGGACCAGTAAAGAATTGAAGTCCATACTTGATGTAGATGGTACTGTTCCCATTTGTAAAGCCTTCTTGTATCCAGAACTCTTTTTCTTTAAAACAGTTAGCTTCCTTTTCTTAGCCAATGTGGCTTCTTCATCTTCAGAAGATTCAGTTGTACTTTTAATATTAATAGTATTCTTTTCAGCTGGGGCATCCTCCTTAGTATCCTTTGATAACTCCCCCTCAGTCCTTAGAATATCTTTTATTTTTTCAATATGCTCCCCCTTAGTCCTATCTGAAGGAAGATCAGGAAACAATTCTTCCATTGTAAATTCCTACTGTATCTGTACAGAAGGAAAAAGATTAGTTTTGTTTAATGACTTCATTTTTACACAAAAGTTTCCCCCTTGAACAATTATTGAGAAAAATACCAACATATATCACTAGACTGTGGAGAAGATTCTTACTGGCTCATTTTGAGCATTTGTCTTATCAGTTTCTTCAGCTATAGTGTTGATTTCAGATACTACATTCATGATTGTATCTGCATTTAAGTCACTGTCTAGGACAGTATCATCAATACCTCTCCCTTGGGCAGACAGCTCAGTTTCTTGTTCTAAGTGTTCTTCCCCTAGAGTGGAGTCAACTTGTTGCTCTTGGGGCTTACTGTCCTTTACTTGATCATGAGCATCCTGTTGGTGCTGGTCTTCATCAGAACTAAAGACAGCTTCCTCTTCAGAATCACTGGAGGAGTCAGCCTGTACAACCATTTTTTCTTCTTCTTGTCTTTCTTAGTTTGCTCCTTAGGAGCAGGGACTTCCTTGGTCAGAACTCTGTCCCATCTTGACGGTATCCTCACATCCATTTTCCTCATGTGATTTATCTTAGAGCCACTTGCTTATTTCAGAACATCTGGAATTACTGATATTAAGCATAAACTGAGGATCCTTCCAAGGTTAGGTTTCTTAATTCCTTCTTGAATTTTATCAAACACCACTGCTGCCCAATCAATGTTTATCTGGAATATAACCCTCACCATAAGATTGAACATGTGGGTAGAAATCCTATCATGTCCACCAGTCTTGCAGATAATCACTTTGCCCACAACTTATGAAAGAAATTTTCCTTGGGAATTCATCACTTTTCTATTGATAGATGATCCAATCTTAATACTGGGATTCAGTCCACACCAGTATAAAGCTTTAGTTATCTAGGAAGGAGTTATTTCGTCTGAATCCTTGATCAAAGGAAGATGTAGTGCTTTCCTGATAGTTTTCAAAGTGAGCTTCACCCAGGTATCTTGAATAGACGCCTTTATTTTCTTTCCTTCTGCGTCCACAGTAGCAGTTGTGTAGAACTCCATGACTTCCTTTTTTCATATTTTGGTCGGTTCAGAGACCAAAAATTCAAATCCATTTTCAGAAATTAGGGCAATAACTCCCTGAATTTCATCAGAAGCAGTCGTGAGACCTTCGCGAACCAGTTCATAACCTTCATTAACCTTATCTTCTTGTTGTGGTGCCATTGACGTAAGTGCTAGAGGAAAAGAGAAGAGAAGGTCTATGTCGACCGAAGGTGTAGAGTCAAAAATTTTGATAGCGTAGTCGACAAATCAATTTTTGTGTCGACAAAAATGACCTAGGTCTTGACTGAACTTAAGTTAAGTCAACACGACTATGTGTCGACATACTAATGTCTAAGTCGACAAAACGTATTTTAAGTTGACATATCTATGTGTCGACATACTTGAGTCTGTGTTGACATACTTGCGTCTGTGTCGACACTGACCACTTTAGTCTCGACAGAGTTGTGTTGACACCAACTTTTTGTGTCGAAGCAAATATCCTCTCGACATATAGTCTCGACAAGGTTGTGTAGACACCTATTCTTTTGTCGACACAGATTTTGTTTCTGTGTCGACACATCCTTTTTTCTGTGTCGACACAACACACTGAGTGTGTCGACACAACTTGCTTGTGTCGGCACAAACTTTGTACTTAGCCAAATTTCAATAGAAATTTGGTGCTTACATATGCTACTTATGGAAATTTGTGTTAACCTATTCTAGGTTCAACATACCTAATTCAATTTTGAAATTATTGAATTTAGTTTCATCCAGAGGTTTTGTAAAAATATAAGCTATTTGATTATCAGTTTTCACAAACTCTAGGCTAATATTTTCCTTCTCTATATGTTCTCCGATAAAATGAAACTTAATATCTATATGCTTGGTCCTACTGTGTGATACAAGATTCTTAGCAATAGAAATAACACTTGTAGAATCACAAAATAGTGGAATTCTACTTACCTGGATGTCATAATCTTCTAGTTGATTCTTTATCCACATCAATTGTGCACAGCAGCTACCTGCAGCTATATACTCTGATTCAGCTGTTGATATAGCTACACTGGTTTGCTTCTTACTGCTCCATGACACCAGCCTCCCACCAAGGAATTGACAGGTTCCTGTGGTATTTTTTTGTCTTCTTTGCATCCATCAAAATCTGCATCTGAGAAACCTGTTAATAGAAAATATCTATTCTTAGGGTACCAAAGGCCTAGATTAGGTGTGCCCTTAAGATATCTCAATATTCTTTTAACTGCAGTATAATGAGACTCCTTAGGGCATGCTTGATACCTAGCACAAACACATGTTGCATACATGATGTCAGGTCTACTAGCAGTCAAGTATAGTAGGGAGACAATTATCCCTCTATACAAAGACTCATCAATAGGTTTCCCTGCTTCATCTTTGCATATAGGCATACTTGTTCCCATTGGAGTTTTCATAGTAGAAGCTGAGTCCAAACCATACTTCTTAATCAACTCCTTGGTGAACTTAGACTGGGATATGGACAACCCACTCTCAGTCTGTCTAACTTGAAGTCCCAAGAAGAACTTAAGCTCACCCATACTGCTCATCTCAAACTTCCCTTGCATAAGTTTGACAAACTTTCTACAAAGGCTATTTTTAGTAGAACCAAAGATAATATCATCCACATATATTTGGACTAGTATTATATTGCCTTTTGATTCCCTATAGAATAGAGTTTTGTCTATCTTTCCTCTAGAGAATTTATTCTCAATGAGGAAGGCAGACAAGGTTTCATACCAAGCCCTTTGAGCTTATTTCAAACCAAATAGTGCTTTCCTAAGCCTATATATATAATCAGGAAAGTGAGAGTCTACAAAACCTGAGGGTTGTTCTACATAGACTTCTTCTTTTAAATCACCATTCAAAAATGCTGATTTCACATCCATCTGATATATTTTGAACCCTTGATAGGCAATATAGGCTAAGAACAGCCTTATTGCCTCTAGCCTTGCAACTGGACCAAAGGTTTGATCAAAATCAATACCCTCCTCTTTCCTGTAGCCTTTTGCTACCAGTCTAGCCTTATTCTTGACTATAGTGCCATTCTCATCAAGCTTGTTCCTGTAGATCCACTTAGTTCCTATTATGTTGTGATCCTTAGGTTTTGGCACCAGTTCCCAGACCTTACACATTTTGAACTGACTGAGCTCTTCTTGTATTACATCAATCCAGTTGGTGTCTTGCATGACTTCTTCAATCTTTTTGGGTTCTATCTAAGACAGGAAGCTAGAACATAGAACTATGTTCATGCTCCTGCTCCTTGTTAGAACACCCTGACTTGCATCACCAATGATCTGGTGAGCTAGATGATCCTTCAGGTGTCTCCTTGCTGGAGGAATTCTGTCAGCATTATGGCTATCTCCAGTTTCCTCATCTTGATGCTCCACATTTTCTTCTTCACCCAGAGGGACTTGGTCTCCCCCTTGATAGCTGGCATCTTTATCCTCATCCAGTTTAGCAGGAACATCTTCATTGATGGTTAACTTGTCCAGCTTATTTGTTAGACCTGTAGAACTAACTGAAGAACTAGACAATTCACTGTTAATAAACATTGACTCATCAAATACAACATGCACAGATTCTTCTACAACTTGAGTAGTCAAGTTGTAGATTCTGTATGCTCTACTATGGTTACTGTAGCCAACAAATATCCCTTCTAGGGATTTGGCAGCAAACTTAGTTTGGTAGTGTTTACCATTGACTAGTACAAAACACTTACTACCAAAGATTCTGAAATAAGATATGTTTGGTTTTTTGCCTTTCAAAATCTGGTAGGGAGTCATCTTGTAATTCTTGTTGATGGAGGCCCTATTAAGCACATGACATGCAGTATTTACTGCCTCAGCCCAGAAGTATTCAGGGAGAGTAGTGTCATTCAGTAGAGTTCTACTTGCCTCAATTAGAGTCCTATTCTTTCTTTCAACAACACTATTTTGCTGAGGAGTTCTAGGTGAAGAGAATTCCTTATGAATCCCAAGTTTTTCAAAGAATTTTGTCATACATTCAGACTGAAATTCACTTCCATGGTCACTTCTGATTTTGACCACTGAACTATTGTATTCATTCTGTATTTGTCTGACAAAATTCTGGAAAATAGTTGGGGTTTCAGATTTCTGCCACAAGAAGAAAACCCATATAAATCTAGAATAGTCATCCACAATAACAAGTGTGTATGCTTTCTTACCAAGACTATGGACTAGCATAGGACCAAACAAATCCATATGCATGAGATACAAACATCCCTTTGAATCTTTGATGTCAAGTGACTGAAAAGGGGACTTAGTCTGCTTGCCTTTTTGATAAGCTGAACACACACCCTCTTTTATGTACTTAACTTGAGGACCATTCCTCACTAATCCCATGCTGAACAGCAGTCCTATTGACTTATAGTTCAGATGAGCTAGCCTCTTTTGCCACTTGACACATAGAGACGCTTTCTATCCTGCAACCAAACAAATAGGTGAGTTGTTAGACTCACAATCTAGGTTACGACAATACACATTTCCTTTCCTAGTGCCAGTCAAAATGATCTCTTGATCACTTGACATTTTTACTAGGCACCCCCCTTTGAGGAAAGAAATATCATAACCTAGATCACTAAGTTGACTTATGCTAATCAGGTTATGTTTTAGACCATTTACATAAGCCACTTTAGTGATTGTAATTGAATCACAAGATATGTTACCAAATCCTTTGATGATTCCCTTTTCTGATCCACCAAAGATAGCTTTTGGTCCATTCTTTATGGGCACATAGTCCCTCAACATTCTCCTTGTTCCAGTCATGTGTCTGGAACAGCCACTATCCAAGTACCATATAGGGGTATGGTCACTTAGATTCACCTACAACAAATAAAGAATCACTTACCCTTAGAACCCAACTTGCTAGTGGGTCCTAGGTCCTTGTTAGTTTGAAATCCTGTAACTGATCTAACAGGAATCCTACTTTTGGTTTAACTCTTAAGTTAAACCAGCAATCCCTGATAAAGTGGCCCACCTTGCCACAACACCAACACTCAAACCTATTATACCTATTCTTAAGTACATGCCTTCCTACTTTGTTGCCAGTAGACTTATTCAGTGTTGGTGCTGGAACAACATTCTCCAAGAACTCCTCTTAAATATGATGAGCATGCCAATAGATTGGTCTATTGAGATTAGCACCCTTGCTCATGAAATTTTCATGCTCACAGTGGCCATGTGTAATGTCATGATCATACCTGTTAGTAGGATTCACTACCTTCTTAAAGAAAATAGGGGGATTAACAGCTAGAGGCTTAACTGTGGCTTTACCTTTTCTACGAGAATTGGTAGCCCTAGTTCTTCCCTTAAAGCCTAGACAAGTCTTCCCTTTTTGTGAAACAAAATTATCTATCAAAGGTAAGACTGATTTTGGCTTGGAGAATTTAGCCACTAGCTCTCTCTCTTACTGAAGTTTTTCCTCCAGTTTTGATGGAGCCGACTTCCCACGACATGTGGACAAGGAGCGTCATCCCTCTGACGATGATGGTGACCCGGTAGATATGAATGGAGATGACGACCCGCAACTACTTGAAGACGGCGATGGAGCACTAACACATGACCATGAAGAGCATCGCCACAATAGCCGTCCGGAGTGCAAGCCCATTTATAATTTATTAATAATAAATATTAATAAATTATGATGGAGTAATAATATATTTTATTATTTGTTTTATTTCAAAATTATCATTGTTATTTCATGTTTAATTTTATGTATTAGTTGTTACATGGTTTTGATATAAAACCATGAGTTTAGATTTCATTTTTCATGTTGGGCTGCATGTAGCCAGTTGGAGTGTTTGTTGTAGCCTATATATAGGCATGTACCACTTTGTTTCTCATTAGTGAATGAATGAAAAGAAAATCAATTTCAAGAATTGAAATCCTCCTCCTCCTCCAAGGCAAGTTTTCGTCCCTCCTCCTCCTTCTTCTTCTTTGGACGCCGGCCACCTCTCCCCCCTCTCTATCTCATCCTCCCTCCTTCTTACTCTCCTATACTCCCTTGCAAACCCGAGCCCTAGCCACCATCTTCCTACCCGGCCCCTCCTCCAACCTCCAAGCCTCCACCTCCTCTCTCACAAACCCGACCACCACCAAACTCCAACAACCCGATCCCCTCCTTCCTCCATAAAATCTTAGCCGCCAACCACCAGCACCTACAAGCCCGACCCCTTCCTCATCCACTTCCTAAATCCAAATATCACTTTCCAAAGTAAGCTCTTAGCCTACCATAATAGAAATATTTCATTCCCTAAATATTTCTCAATCCACCACCCTTTCTCTCTCCTGCCTTATTTGGAGATATTTGTTTCCATATTTAGAAGATTTCGCCGGGACTTTCCAAATACAGCGTGACACGAAGAAGGAGACGAATTTATCTCCCTCGGGCGTATCTTTGGTGGTGTCGTTAAGGAATGATTCTAGTCGAGTGAAACCGGATTCATCCAATCTGGTTGGGGTAACGAAAATTTCTACTTATTGTGTTTCTCTTCCCTAGATAATTCTTGTGGCATTGGCAAATTGCGTGGTTTGTGTAACGCTTGACTTTTTCGTGGTTTAATTTATGATTAGTTATTGTCTTGTTTACCATATTTTCGTTTAAATTCGTGAAGCATGGCGGCCCTCGTTTGTATTTTGTTGGGAGAGAACCACCCTTGCCCGAATCTTTTGTTTTCGGTGGTTTCTCTTTTGGTACAATGCGCTCGACCGAACCGTGTGGGTTCTTTTCGCTTGAGAGGACCTTGGCCTATCACCTTGGTTTTATCTTAAGGGGTTTTGTGAACCCCCCGTAATTGTAGATTAGTAGTAATATTAATTAAACCACTGCTACGTTTAATGCTTGAGTGTGACGTGAGAGTTATCGGAGAGCATTGCGTTAGTTACGTCGTTCACCATAACGCCCAGAAGGACTAACCTCTATCTAAATGCGTCCATTAAATTACTTGCTAGGTTATGTCGAAAAGTCTACCACCGTTATGTGAAAGATTTGGCTTTGGATTGTCTCACCCCTGAACAGATGCCCCCGGTCACTTTAAAAATATTAATGAATCGGCTAGTCCATTTTTTACGAATTTTACGAAAGTTTTGTGACATGACATTTCTGATAAAATTTCCCACTGATTGGGGCATAGCTCATATTTTCATCGTTACATACTTTACGCTTTATGCTTTAATGCCACCTGAAATGTCTACCTCTCTGTATATATTTTCCACTATGCTTTCTATTGGGTTGGGTGGTGACAGTTTTCTAGGATCGTTCACCTTCTCGGTCTCTATCGGAGGTACGTTGGTGGATGTTGTTTAAATTATTTTTCCTTCTTTGGCTAACGCGTATTTGAGGTCCCTCCAAGACCACCTTTTGCCATGCAGGTCCTTCTTCCCCGCCGACGACCTTCCAGGCGAGTACATACAGGCATACACATCAGTGATGAGTATTTTTAAGAGGGGGAGGATTGATGGAGCCGACTTCCCACGACATGTGGACAAGGAGCGTCCTCCCTCTGACGATGATGGTGACCCGGTAGATATGAATGGAGATGATGGCCCGCAACTACTTGAAGACGGCGATGGAGCACTGACACATGACCATGAAGAGCATCGCCACAATAGCCGTCTGGAGCGCAAGACCATTTATAATTTATTAATAATAAATATTAATAAATTATGATGGAGTAATAATATATTTTATTATTTGTTTTATTTCAAAATTATCATTGTTATTTCATGTTTAATTTCATGTATTAGTTGTTACATGGTTATGATATAAAACCATGAGTTTAGATTTCATTTTTCATGTTGGGCTGCATGTAGCCAGTTGGAGTGTTTGTTGTAGCCTATATATAGGCATGTACCCATTTGTTTCTCATTAGTGAATGAATGAAAAGAAAATCAATTTCAAGAATTGAAATCCTCCTCCTCCTCCAAGGAAAGTTTTCGGCCCTCCTTCTTCTTCTTCTTCTTCTTTGGCCGCCGGCCACCTCTCCCCCCTCTCTATCTCAGCCTCCCTCCTTCTTCCTTTCATCTACTCCCTTGAAAACCCGAGCCCTAGCCACCATCTTCCTACCCGGCCCCTCCTCCAACCTCCAAGCCTCCACCTCCTCTCTCACAAACCCGGCCACCACCAAACTCCAACAACCCGATCCCCTCCTTCCTCCACAAAATCTTAGCCGCCAACCACCAACACCTACAAGCCCGACCCCTTCCTCATCCCCTTCCTAAATCCAAATATCACTTTCCAAAGTAAGCTATTAGCCTACCATAATAGAAATATTTCATTCCCTAAATATTTCTCAATCCACCACCCTTTCTCTCTCCTGCCTTATTTGGAAATATTTGTTTCCATATTTAGAAGATTCCACCGGGACTTTCCAAATACAGCGTGATACGAAGAAGGTGATGAATTTCTCTCCCTCGGGCGTATCTCTGGTGGTGTCATTAAGGAATGATTCTAGTCGAGTGAAACCGGATTCATCCAATCTGGTTGGGGTAACGAAAATTTCTACTTATTGTGTTTCTCTTCCCTAGATAATTCTTGTGGCATTGGCAAATTGCGTGGTTTGTGTAACGCTTGACTTTTTCATGGTTTAATTTATGATTAGTTATTGTCTTGTTTACCGTATTTTTGTTTAAATTCGTGAGGCATGGCGGCCCTCGTTTGTATTTTATTGGGAGAGAACCACCCTTGCCCGAATCTTTTGTTTTCGGTGGTTTCTCTTTTGGTACAACGCGCTCGACCGAACCGTGTGGGTTCTTTTCTCTTGAGAGGACCTTGGCCTATCGCCTTGGTTTTATCTTAAGGGGTTTTGCGAACCCCCCATAATTATAGAGTAGTAGTAATATTAATTAAACCACTACTATGTTTAATGCTTAAGTGTGACGTGAGAGTTATCGGAGAGCATTGCGTTAGTTATGTCGTTCACCATAACGCCTAGAAGGACTAGCCTGCATCAAGTTTCTTCATATGATTCTCTTTGAATGAGATTGTTCCCATCTGAATAATTGTAATGTTTTTAATTTTGGCAACCTCATTTAATTTTTGATCCAGCAGTTTTGCTAAATCTGCTGCAGCCAGCTTAAGAGACTCAATCTCTTTGGCCTGCTCTTTAACAAGAAATTTGCTCTTCTTTAGAGCATGCAACAACCCACCATACTCATTAATGAGTTGGTGAATATCCCCCTCAGACTCAGATCCATCCACTTCTTTTGAAGCAGATGCTTCTGTTTCTGATCCAGTAAAGTAATCTGAGACTAGGGGAGAATTGTTTACCTTACCTTATCCAGGCTGATCTTGGCACTTATATTCTTCAGATTGAGCCATCAGCCCTTTACATCCATATTCTTCCACTCCATTTATGGAGTCCAGCATCTATAGGAATTCTAGTTCCCTAGAATCCTCTTTTGTTGAGAAGAGTCCAACATATGCTTCTGCCTCTTCTTCTTCAGATTCTGAAGATGAAGAGTCTGTCCAACTCTTCTCCTTCTGAGCCACTAGATACTTCTCTTTCTTGCCTTTGACAAGCTGCTTCTTCTTGTCCTTTGACTCCTTTCTTTTTTCAGGACAGTCAGCTATGACATGCCCAGACCTGTTGCAGCAATAATACACAATCTTAGAATTAGATTATTTACCAGGTTTAGAAGCATACCTGTCCTCCTTAGGTGTTTTCTTCTTCCTGTAGTATTAATCCTTGGAATAGGATGTTGATGAAGGCCTGGTTCTCCAATTCTTTTTCTTCATGAACCTTTGGAATTGTCTTGTGAAGGCAGCAAAGTCTTCATCAGATGTGTGACTATCTAATATACTTGTTTCAGGAACTCCTTCTTTTGCTTCAGTACTCCTTCTAGGTGGAGAAGGAGATTTTCTCCTACCCTTCCTTGAGCCCTTAGCCTTGAAGGCTACTGACTTTTATTTATGTTCAAATTTGCTGCCCTTCTCTTCCTCTTTCCTAGCAGTAAGCTGCATTTCATATGAAAGAAGTTTTCAAAAAAGTGTAGGTGGAGGTGTGTCAGCCAGTTTGGCCACTTCCCTGATGGCATATTTCTTAGTGTCCCAATCCTTTGTTAGGGACCTAAGAAACTTTTCATTCAGTTCATAAGTACTGAAGACTCTTCCATATGTCATCAGTTCATTCACTATTCTGAAAAACTTTTTATAGCATTCAGCTATGCTGTTTGTTTTAGTCTGCCTAAAGCTCTCATACTCCTAATTCTGCATTGACTTTTTGTCCTCTCTGACTTCTTCTATGCCTTCCATATAGACAATCAATGTATCCCACATTTCTTTGGAAGTTTTATAGTGCACAAGATTCTGGAATGTTGCATCATCTATGGAAATTACAATTATATTCTGAGCTCTTTTATCTAATATAGCCAAGATGATTTCATCCTTAGTCATATACGAATAACTCTTTGGAGTTTGAATGCTTGTATCAAGAACTGATACCTTCATTGGGATGAAGGGGCCTTCCTGTACTGTGATATAAATACTTGGATCAGATGCTTCCATAAACAGCCTGACCCTTTCTTTCAGAATGCCAACAGATTCTTTCCTGCATATGGGCAATTTCATAGATCAAAATTCCTTTTGATTTTCACTTGAACCCATTCTTGTTATCTGTTATTTTCCTTGGAGAAATCCTCTAACTGTTAGGTCAAATTTTGAGGAACCTCCCTCTGATACCACTTGAAATACTTTATTTCAAGAGCCTAAATACCTAGAGGGGGGGGGGGGGTGAATAGTTTCTAATCTTTTTGTGTCTTTTTGATTTTTAGGCAAATAGATATATAACTTCTTCTAGCACGGATCAATCTATCTACAGAAATTAAAACACAACACGGAACGCACAAGATCTATAGTGGTTCCCCAAGATATGGGTACATCCACTTTCCCCCTTCGCCTATCCAGCAGATAACTGGATTCAGCCTAACTTCCTTCCACTAGCTCAGATCAGCAGATCTTACAATCTCAGAACCAAAGATGGTTCCTACACCCTAGACTTTACACAAGTCCTACCTCAGATTCTTCTCCAGAATCCTACCTCAGGCCTCATCCCTACCTCAGCCTTTATAATTAGGCTTATAACTCAGACTTTCCACAATTCCTACCTCAGGCACACATCCCTACCTCAGCCTTTATAATTTTAGGCTTACAATCTCAGATCTAACGATAGATCCTACAAGAATTTGTGAGTAAAGAGTAATTGAAAACTTCACCAGCTATATTTCTCTGTTGATGTTGTCTTCTTGATCAGTTCTTGTATAGAATGATCCTTCAGATCCAACCTAACTTAGATTTTCAAAGCTTCTTGATTAGAACAAAAATAAGGTGGACCTCTTTGTTGATGAAGATGATATTCAATCAGCTTCTTCCTTAAATTCAGAATGAACTCTGAATCTTTCTTGCAGACAGCCCTTGATCTGTCAGAATTCTTCTTATTTATTACTCTTGTTGTTGTTTTTGTTGTTTCCAATCTGTCTCTTATATAGAGCTTACTCCATGGTTACCGGCTGATCCGGTTCATAACAAACTTCTGACAGTTCTGACAGTGGTGTCAGACCGGCTAGTTATGACAGCTGTCAAGTCACCAGTCACGTCACTAGGTTCTTCAATGTCTTTTCAACTCAGCACACAACACTAAGCATACTGCTTCACATGTGTCGACACATATAGAGTAAGTGTCGACACAAGTCTTCATGGTGTCGACACAATTACTCCAAGTGTCGATACAGTCATACTTCTGCTTCTCGACACTGCTTTTATTGAATGTGTCGACACAAGTCCTGTGTGTTGACACAACAGCTTCTTGTCTCGATATTTCTGTTACATACAATTGGCATTGAGTGTGTGTCGACACAAGTCCCGTGTGTCGACAAAATTACTTTTGATCTCGATACAGCCTTTTGAGAGTTGGTGTGTCGACATAAGTCCTGTGTGTCGACACAATTGCTTCAGGTGTTGACATATCTCCTGAGTGTCGACACAACTTTAGCTTTAAGTGTCGACACAAGTCCTGCTTCAGATGTCGACACATATCTGGATGTCGACACAACTGCTTATTTAGGTATCGACATAGCTTTCAGTGTTGACATAGCTTCTTCATAAGTGTCGGCACAGCTTCTGGGTGTCGACACAACTTCTTTATAAGTGTCGACAAAATTTTCCTGTGTATCGACACAGCTTGCCTGAGTGTCGACACAAGTTCCCTGAGTGTCGACACAGTTTCTTCACAAGTGTCGACACATATAGACTTAGAAAATTTTTATTCGGCACAATGAAACTCAAACTTCTATCAAATACAAATTGATGCATACCATTGACTAAGTTGTGGCTTCTCCAAATCTGGTACACATTTTCCAATGTACCCAACAAGCACAGGCGTGTAAGATTTGTCACAGGCATGACTGAAGCGTTGAGTGTTGCTCGAAGCGTCGAGCGTCGAGCTGGGATCGACGAACGTTGAACGTCGAACGTCAAACAGGATTTATATGGGCGTGTCAATTCAGACACAGGCGTGACTGATGCGTTGAGTGTTGTTGGAAGAATCGAGCTTGAATCGATGAATGTCGAGCTTGAATCGACAAATGTCGAGCGGTTGGACACGGGCGTGTCAATCTGGACACGGGCGTGTACTTTGAGAATTTTGTTTTTTCTGAAAAAATTTTGAAAGCAAAATAAAGGTAAGTTAGAACAATATTTAATAGAAGGAAACATTTTATTGAAGAAAAATAACTAAAAGCAACAAAAATAAACTAAAACGACCTAATAGAAGTACTGAAAAATATGAATATTTACAACTTATCATTAGATATCAAGTGTGTAAGACCCCAATTTTTTGCAACAACCACCGGGGTCTTAGGCCCAGAACCGCCGTTCTGCGGTGACACCATCCTCCGGGATGGTCGACACCACAAAATGCCGATTCTGCCGGCCATCTCAATCACAAGAAGTAGTAAGAAGGAGATAAGTGTCCAAGGCCACAATATCAATAAAGAGGAAATCACAACATCATATAGTCCACAACATAATAGTCTAAAGTAAATGGCAAGGTAAAATAGGAAAAGCAGGCTTATGCCTAGTACATGTAATCCTCACTACAAGTCACTCGCGGAAGTAAAGCTAAAACTAAGCGTCACCGTAACTGTCACTAAACCGAGAGCACCCAAGCTAGACTGGCCCATCTCCACCGACTCCGTACTCTAATGGTGCTGCATCTTTGGGTGTTTCTTCCTTTTCAGCCTACATTCGCTGCCTCACAATCCACGTCAGCGTCTACGTCTTCGGCCTCCTGGCCGCTGAGCTGGTGGGAGCCCACCCATCATGGGGCATTTGACCCGAGTTTCCCCCGTCTGGTGACAATGGTAGCATGGCCGTGGGGTCAACTCTGTCGAAATCTGCAAAACCTGTGTCTCTTCCATATGGTACACCTAAAATGTTGTGATTCGAAAGCCGTTAGTCTAAAATACTAAGTCCTATCATCCCTCACCCCTCCGCTATGGCTCCTAGGCATCGGGCGGAAAGGAGTGAAAAGGAGGACCAAAAGCAGGGCGTAATCAAGCAGGTGACATCTACCCTAAGGAATAAAAGATGGCAGGGGTATCATAATAATTAAACATGAGCAAACAAGAGTGTAACAAAAGTATACAGTAAGGAGTAGCAAGTAAAAGCAGTAAGGAGAGTAAGTAAGAGCAACAAGAAATGTAACCATTGATTTATAGGGATTACCCCTATAGACCAAGGGGTCGTTTTGCATGTCCTATCGTATAAAACGTCCCATACCATTTTATATGATAGGTGTCAGGGGTTAAGTGCAATGATTATTCTATGACGTGCAAGTATGCTATGGTATGCACATGCAAGTGCAACTCACACACACGACTCTATTCGCACAGACCTTTTGTTCCCCTTTTTTTGGAGTTAGTTAAACTCCCAGGAGCCTCCACCGTGGCAAAACGGAGACAGTGGGTTAGGCCTCTCCACTCCTAGATTGGTAAACACACTACTCAGCCTAGCCCCTCTTGTACATTACCGTACTATTCCTAGCAAACCAGCTAGTCTCCCGAGTCAACGTACTGACGACGGTGTGTTCGATCATCCAATAGAGAGGACCCACCAGTGTTATGCACATGCAACCATGATAGTTTGTATCTAATTATAGTATCGAGCCTCCAGCTCTCTAGACTACCGAGTCTACTAGTTCACTAAGTTCCTGAGCCCATGGCTCCATGGACTAATCAAGTCTCATATTTCCAAGTCCCCTAACATCCAGCTCCCCTGACTTCCAAGTCTATACCAATTCCCCAAGCATCCAGCTCCTCGGACTTCCAAATCAATACCGAGTCCATTTAACTCTACCAGTAAGCCCTTAGGCCACGAGCCTACGCTATCCTTTGACTACAAATTTATCTCCCTACGTGTACAAGTATGAATGTGAGGTGAAACAAATATTAGGGTTACTCTTGCCCATATTATTCCTAAGGTTTAAGGTTAACCCTGGACTTCCCGAGGTCTACCCGGTGAGGGGCTCGCAGCGGTACTGGGAACTACGATGGGATGAAGCCCAAAGTTCCCTTTCCAAGTCACTTAATGTTGTTGATTTCTACCCTTGACCAATCATCTCTTTTATTTCAGTGTGACTCCTCTAAGTGTGTTTAAGCTCTCCGAGCTAGCCTATTTCAGACCTATCCACTATATGCAAACCATGCTAAGCTACATGGTGCTCCCATTAGGAGGATACCCTAATTACTCTTCCAATAGATCCCTAACAATTATTGGGAGTCTACCATGACCTATTAAGACTAAATCCAGAGTCTCATAATTTTCCTAATTATGTGGGCATTTAATTTAATTAACCCTAGACTCCAAATGTCCTACTTTGTACATGAAGTGCTCTCTAAAGTCAGAAACAAATCTCCAAAAAATTATGATAAATACTAAGTAATATTTAAACAGTAAATCCAAGGTTTGAAAATTTTCAAAGGTGATTAGACCTACCTTTCATAATTTAGAACTTAAAGTCAATAATACCATCTAATGAAAAAAATGCCAGCAATATTGTTCTAAAAATTATACTAAAATTCAAGTAGGACTATCATGGCCTAAATATACTCTATAAGTAGTCTCATAATTTTTATAGCGAATAGTAGCCAATAATTTAATTTATAACCATTAATTCTATAACCATTGGTTAATGAAGTAAGTACTGTAAAAACTCATCTAATAATTATAAGTAAATTCCATAAGTCTGATAATGGTCTAAAATCAATAGTAACCAAGTTTTATATTTTTTATCACACATAAGTGGCTCTGAATGTAATTAAATATAAACTTCCAAATTTACATACTTGTGAAGTAAGTACTTGTTTTATCCATCTAAAAATCATGGGAAAAATATAGGATAATTATAATGATCAGAAACACTCACTGACCTAATTTCATTATTTTATTGACAATATTGGGGCTCTATTTCTATTTTTGATCAGAAATCACAAATCATAATTTTATGAAGCAAGTACTTGAAACAGTCATTTAAATTTTTTAAAAAAAAGCACATAGGGCTCTATCATAATATAAAATGTCCCATTCCAAGGTTTCACAATTTTTCAATAAACAGAAACTTCACAATCAGCATAATAATCTTTAAGGGCACATCTAGGGTTGAAAAGGAAGTACTGATTTTATTAGTCCAAAAATTCCACCAAAATTAATTTAGGAATATTTCTACCAGAGAACTACCCTTCCCAAATTTCAAGTGATTTTAAAGTGATTTGATAGCCTAATACTCCAAATTAGGTTTGGTGCTCTAAACTAGGGTTAGGGTTTGATAGGGTTAAAGGCTTCCAAATTCCTTAAAATTTTAACCAGAGGACTATACTAACCCTATGGTCTTCTCCACCAATTTTCAAGTCATTCCAAGGTAATTTTATTCCATGACCTTCAAACCCTAAAAATCTCCACAAAAGGAGCCTACCCTAGGGTTCTAGGGCTACCCTACCCCAAACCACCCCAAATCCCATTAGAATGTGTTACATGCCATATAAAATCAGTGGCAAAAATATCAGCCTCTGTTGAGGGGATTTGACCACTCAAACACCAAAAAGAGCACTTTGACCTAAATAACCATATAAGGGTAAACCTAGGGTTGGATCAATACCAAACCAAAACATCTTCAAATGAGATGAGATTTTTACCAGAGCCCTAACATTCCATCTAAGACCACCAAACCAAATTTGGGGGAGTTTTAAGATTTTTAGGGCACATAATTAATTTATTCATGAATTATTTATTTTTTACAAAAACTATTAAAAAATGTTCTCCAAAAATTCCCATTTTTGGATATGTTCTAGGTATAGGTAAGAGTGACCCTCATCCAAAATTTAAAGTTATTTGGATGGCTGAATTGGTGGTGGTACTCAAACCAAATTCTTGTCAAGCCTATGTATAGATCCCACTAAAATGGGTGCTGTGGTCAAACTACTTACCCAAATGGGTTGAAATTAATTTTAAAATAATATAGACTCGAAGTCCTACAACTTTCGTGACTGGCCTTTGTTCCTAAATCGGCCTCTAAGGGCTTCATTTGGTAACATCAAAAAGTGTGTTAAAAAGGGGATAATAAATCATTATATTTAATATATGAATAATACTTTATTATGAATGTACTGTTCATCTCCTCTTCCAAACAGAACCCGTAAAAATGCCCTAAATACCTGTAGCTTTCAATCGCCTATTTCCGTCCACCCGTCCACTTCCCTGGCAAGCCACCGCCACCACTACCTCCGTTGAGGTGGTGTCTATCGCGGGGCGGTGGTTTGGCCGCCAAAGGTGGTGGTTTCCGGCGAACCCGAAAATCCATTTTCATGGCTTTTTCCATGAAAACTCGAATTGGATTAGGCTCGGTTGAGCTCAAATCTTATCTCTAAAGATTCCTAAGATCTAACACATGAAGAAGGAGTAGAGGAGGACCTTACTGAAGGGCCGTTTCCTTGCCGTCCGCCGCGTCTCTATTACCGGTGGTGGAGCTTCTCATGCTTTGCAATAACACAGTGAAGTAGCTTGGTTTCTTCTGTTAAAGGGTGGAAACATTTGCTAGGAGCCTAGGGAAGCTTTTAAGAGAGTGAAATGGTGGAGGAGAAGGGTCTAGCTTGATGGTCATTAATGGCCATTAAGGGGAATTTTCGGCCATAGCGAAAACCCCTTGAAATTCACCTCCCCTTGGTCCCAATTCGTTTGGAAAATCTTAAAAACTGATAGGGGAGATGAATACTAATTAATTGGTGAAGAATGGAGGGGTGATTCACCTTCCCCATCATGAATGACCTTCTTTTTCTCACTTTCTCTCTCCTCCATTAAAGGGCAAACAGAGCTTTCTCACTCTTAGTCATCATGAACGAATTTTCTCCTATACCTAGCCTATTGGCAGCCCATCTATCCCACATGAACAATAAATATGAGGTTAGCCCAAGTGGGTTTGAGTTTGGGCTTGAGTTAGCCCATTTGAGCTAAGTTGACCTAACACTTGAATTGGGTTGACCTTGCTCATTTTGACCTTTTGGGTTGACCCCAATGGGTCCTCGGTTGCCCATTGGACTCCCCTAGGGTCTAAGTAGGTCTGGGTAGAGTTTACTTGGCACTTTGGAGGTCACATTACCCTTAGTAAAGGCACTTTGACCACTTTAGGTCAAGGGTTTACTTGGGTCAACTCAAGCTCTAGAGTTGAACCCAATGGATCTTTGGTGACCCATTGACCCCACTTTAGGTCTAGGAAGACCCTGGCAGGGTTAGTTGGGCTTATTAGAGGCACATTGCCCTTAGTTAGGGCATCTTGCCCAATTTAGGCCTAGGATGGTCCTATGTAAACTTGGCCACTCTGGGTTGACTTCAATGGACCCTTAGGGCTCTAATGGACCTTCCAATGATTTAGAGATATTGTGGTGGGATCATGGAGTCATGTTGAAGCCCTATGGTCATCATAAACTAGTGTTTAGAATTCTACTATTTGTAGACTATGGTGATCTCCACCTTCATGCCTAAGCTTACTTGGTCTTCTTAGAATTCTTAGGGTTTTGTCATGACCTAGTCATGACAAAACCACTCCTAGGGGTCTAGCCTGAAATGGGATGTTACAAATCCCAATAGACAAACAAATAATTTTGTCCCCGAAATTAAGGTTAGGCTTGCGGGAGCTCTACTGAATATATCATCCTAAGGAGACAAGTTAAACCAGAGATGAAGAGCTCTGGATACTTCTACTGCATCGCTTCCAGAGATTCCTCAAGTACGCTCCTCCTATCCATGGTTTGATCATCAGACCTTGCCTAGCTGGACCTTCTTGTGGCGCAAGGCCTGCACCTTCATATCGTCTATCCTGGCCATCTCTAAGCGGACTGATCGAACCATCCTCCCATACAAACCTCAAGATATTGTACTCTAACTCATGTTGTCCCATATTTACTACTCATATTTGCTCTTAATCACATATGAATCTAGAATTTCATCCAAATACCGATCACCGTATTTATGAGGTCTTCATACTTAAACTAATTCCTAGAATCATGAGGCGATTATAGAGTATCATCTTCGCCGGTGGTTTTTGGGTAAAATCTTCCAAAACAACAAGATTCGTCAGGAGTTAATTTCATTATACGAACGATCACATTTACCCGTTACTTCTCGTAGTGATGTAGGCCACAGGTTTCGACACCGTAACGGCTAAGGGGTTCATACGCTTGCTTAATTATAATTACTGTTGCGCTCACACGAAGAATAAACACAGCCACTACGCAAGTTGCCACAATTAATTTAATAGAATTCGGGGGGTTCGCTAGGCCCCTTAAGATAATATCAAGGCTATAGGCCAAGATCCTCTCAAGCAAAATGAACCCACACGGTTCGGTCGAGCGTACGTTGTACAAAAAGAGACACCACCGAAAATAAGGATTCAGATAACGGGTGGTTCTCTCCCAACAAAAATAAAATGAGGGCCGCCACGCCTCACGAATTCAAAAGGGAATCAATAACAATAACAATAATTTAATAGATATTATCCACGAAAATTCTACCAATCACAAATCACACGATATGCTAAATGCCCAAAGAAAAGATCTTAGAGAGAAACACACAAGAGTGGAGACGTTCGTTACCCAACCGGAATGGATGATTCCGATTTAAATCTCTTTGGATCGCTCCGTTCCGGATCCACCGAAAGCGTGCCGGTTGGAGGGAAACTCCAAGTTCTTCGTTGCCTTCCGACGCCGTTGAAGTTTCACAAGATTCACCTCAAGCTTTGGCCGATTCTTCTCTTGGATTAGAAGATGGGGCTGATTTGGATCTCACCAAAGGAATCAGTTTTTGGTAAGGATAGGGTTATGGATGGTGTTGGGATGGAGGTGGTCGGCTAGGAGAATGAAAGGGTGTGTCGGTTTTATGAGGGGATAGATGTGGCCGAGATCTTGATGGCAAAGGGAGAGGGCTCGGTCAAGGATGAAGTTAATGAGGGTCGGTTTTTTGGAGGGGATGCCAAGGGAGGCCGGCGGATTTGAATGGAGGGGATGGCTTTTTCGTTTTTAGATGAGGATGGGGAGGCGGCTAGGGGTAACCCTTGAGTAGAGAAAGGTGATAGAGGGAAGGGAGGAGGAGAGGAGGTGGCCGAAGCCTTGGAAGGGGAGGAGGGAGGCTGGCGGCCAAAGAGGGAAAGAGAAAGGTAGGGGGCGGCCAAGAGGAAGAGGGAAGAGGAGAAGGTAATTCCAAAATCAATTTTTCATTCAATCAATTCAAAATCCAATACAACATAGCCTTATATAGGCTTTACAAAGACAAGGGTTATAAGCACCCCAAATGTGGCTAAACAAAGGCCAAAATGAAATGGCAAATAATTAAAACTTTGGCTAAACATAGGCCAATTAAAAACATAATTATAAAATCTAAAATAATAATTTAAATGACACGGCGATGGCGGTGGATGTCGCGGAAAAGTTCCAACATTAAAATGACGCGGCGATGGCGGTGGATGTCGCGGCAAAGTTTCAACATTCCGACTTGCGGCACGGTCATAAAGATCTTCAAGCTCCATATGGCGACGAACAACGACACCAACAAGTAAATCATCATCTCAAGGTGGCGAGGGAACATCAAGTGTGAGCCGGCACCAACATCAACCGGGTCACCATAGTCATCCGGAAGGGGATCTTCTGCAGCAACATGACGCGGATCTATGACATGTACCGGGTCACCATCATCGTCCAGAGGGGGACACTCCAAATCAACAAGCCGGGGGATGACGGTGCCATCAATCCTCCCCCTCTCAAAAATACTCATCACTGATGAGTAGTACCGTGTATGATCGTCGAGGAAGAGGAACCTGCAAGGCAAAAAGTGGTCTTGGGGGGACCTCGAAGACGCATTAGCCAAATAAGAACAAGGAATTTCCACAACATCAATCCACATACCTCCGATGGAGACCGGGGACGAAAACGATCTAGAAGAACTAACACCACCCACCCCAAGAGAAAGCATAGTGGAAAATGTAAACAGAGAGATAGACTTTTCAAGGGGCATATAAACAGGACGCGTAAAGTATGAAAAGTCGAAACTAGGAGCGATGCCCCAATCAGTGGAAAGTTCTACAAGAAATGTCATGCTACTAAATTTCTATAAGATTCGCAAATAATGGACTGGCCGGTTCATAAATATTTCTGAGGTGCCTGGAGGCATCCGTTCAGGGACGAGACAAACCAAAACCAAATCACTTATATAACAGTAGGATACTCTCCGATTCCAACAAACAATCTTAGAACTGTGTGGGGAGAACCCATGTGCAACGTGACTTGCTTTAACAGTGGGCAGTAACGGGACCAAGTCAGGTGGCATGGGTGTTATAAAAGCAGTGGTGAAATCAATGCCATACAACATTGTAGTTTTAGATTTAAACTTAAATTTAAATTTTAAAACGTCATGACTAAAAGCTAACGGAAAACACTCATCACTATATATAGAACGGGGCGCTCCCGGATTTGACATTACGTGCGGGCAACACAACTTAACATTCACAACTACGTTCACTAGCGTATGCGTGCACGGGTCATCAAAAGACGGGGGATAAATGTGTGCGACCGGGCTTGGTAAATAAGTTTGTCGAGGAGATATCACGTCATAAGGCACCATCGCCAAGGTACCACTAGTAATCCAATTCGAAACCTCAAAACACGGATTTGACTTCCAATAAAGATCATCCGGTCGCAACCCAATAAAGTCGTAAGAAAGTTCAAACAGTGGATTCGCTCTTACGGAAAAATCATCCGACATGTCTTCTAAATCATGTGGGTAATCATGTATTTCAGATTCAGTGATCGGATCATAGATCGGCAACACTACAACGAGATCAGGCATTATAAACGGGAGAGAGTTAAAATCACATTCAAGTTTAGGTAAAGGAGTTAACATTAGGGGATGCTCATCCGGTTTCACTTCAATATCGTATTCCAAAAGTTTAACTCCTTTACTAGAACAATCTTCCAACACATCAGTCCTGACATCAGTTACAGTGAAAATCTCAGAAATGGGCACTTCGATGCGTCTCAGACTAGAAATAGCAAGCTCATGTCCTAACAAATCGTCAAATGAGTCACGACTGGGTAAGCTCTCAGCAGACTGTAACTCTTCTGACTCAGCTAGAATATCAATCGACTTAGGATCATCAAAAGGCTCCACAACATTCAAAAGGGATGGCTCTAAAATGTCCTCAAAAGGGAGTGGAGAGGGTTCCTCAAATGAGAAATCCTCATCCAAGTCACTCGGGTAACCAATCTCCTCATCGTCACTCATGTTGTCAACATTAACAGCATCGGCCTCAGTGACGGGCGTACTCGTAATCGCAAGCTCAGATACCATTTTCACGCTGATAGGAACACTCTCATAAACAGGAAATGGTCTAGTGCCCAGGCAGGGAGAAATAAAATCATGAGACGTCCTCATACGGGAGTACGAGGGAACATGCTGGTTTGATGTAGGCAAAATCTTGGGCGGCGACTCACTTAGATAATCAGTAGACGGAGAACGACAGTATGGAGGGTGTAAGGAATCCGGAGCGCCGAGAAGAAGAAATCCGAAACGAATAACAAAACACAAGGAAACAAAACAGAGCAATCACAAACACAGCGATTACAGAGGTTCACCCAAAACCGGGTTACGTCCTCTCTCCCCTTCTTCTGCCCTTCTTGTATTCACCAGAAAGTTACAAATTACAACAAAGGTTACAAGGATCTAAACCCGATCCTACCTTCTTCCACTTCTTGACAAGAAAACCACAGAAGAAAACCTTCTAGATCGACGCCAACGAGAACCTCGTACCCGTCTCCAAAAGAATACGCTGCCGCAATTTAGTCTAAATCGTACCGCTAAAGTCTTACCCTAAAAAGTGGCGGAATTCGCCTTAAATAGGCTTCCGCCAAACAGATCGTCGAGCTCGGCGGATCGTCGAGCGGCGGTCGACGTTCGATCGACGATCGTCGAGCTCTGTCGAACGTCGAGCTCGGCCAAATGCCGAGCAGTGTTCGACACGTCGAACGTCGAGCAGGGTTCGACATTCGATCGACGATCGTCGAGCTCTATCGAACGTCGAGCTCGGCCAAACGCCGAGAAGTGTTCGACACGTCGAACGCCGAGCAAGGCTCGACGTTCGACGTCGGGCTGGGTTCGACGATCGTCGATCCTGGTTCGACGATAGTCGAACCCAGTTCGACTACTGAAGGAAAAAATTTCCTGGAGATGTGGCCGGTCCTAGAGATGTCGCAAGGGAGGATCACACTTCGATTCCTCTAAGCTCACGTGGGCTAACCCGGTGTGAGAAACAAGAGGACCGGAAGTGTTCCACAACCCCAACATTCTCCCACTTGATGGAAAACTTCCATAGATGAGAGCAGCTCCTCCAATCTTCCTCTTCAACCCCACTGCTGTTGCACACCATTCAAACTTAGCAACAGGCACAGCCTTGATAAGAAAATCAGAACTGTTCTCCTTGGTATCAACCTTCTCCAGTTGAACCACCTACTTCTCTACCTTTTCCCTGATGAAGTGAAATTGGATGTCAATGTGCTTTGTCCTAGCATGGAAAGCCGGATTCTTGGCTAACTGAATAGCCCCTTGGCTGTCACACCACAGCTTCACAGGACCTTGCTCAAAAACGAGCTCCCCGCACAACCTACTCAACCATATGGCCTCCTTACTGGCATGTGTAAGAGCCATATACTCAGCCTCCAACGACGAGAGTGCCACTACTCCTTGCCGCTGACTCATCCAACTAACAGCACCACCAAACAATGTAAAAACATACCCACTGGTGGACCTCCTGCTATCCAGGTCACCTCCCCAGTCAGAGTCCACGTGTCCGACCACGTCCAGGACTCTTCCAGCTTCAACACCTTCATAACATATAGAATAATTTAAAGCGCCACGAAGATACCTGAACACCCGCTTCACAGCATTCCAGTGCTCCTTCCCTAGTTTGGCCATGTACCGACTCAGCACTCCCACTACTTGTGCTATGTCGGGCCGAGTACAAACCATGACATACATGAGGCTTCCCACTGTACTAGCATATGGAACCTTCACCATGTCCTCCATCTCCTTATGTGTCTTGGGACACATCTCCACAGATAGCTTATTCCCCACGGGCATAGGGGCACCAACAGGCTTGCAGTCAGCCATGTTGAACTTTTTCAACACCTCTTCGACATACCTCTGCTGCCCCAACCAAAGCTTCCTTTTGCTTCTATCCCTGGTAATCTGCATCCCCAAGATCACACTTGCTGGCCCCAAGTCCTTCATTTCAAACTTGGCTGAGAGCAGCTTCTTCACATGTTGGATCATCTTGACACTATTTCCTATGAGCAGCATGTTATCAACATAGAGTGTCAAGAAAGTGAAGTGCTCTCCCTTCCCTTGGATATAGATACAGTGGTCTGAATTCGACCTTTCAAAACCCAACTCCAGCATATAGGTGTCGAACTTCAGGTACCACATCCTCGGAGATTGCTTAAGTCCATAAAGGGACTTCTTCAACCTGCACACCAGATCCTCCTTGCCCTTGGCCTCGAATCCTTCAGGTTGCCGCATATAAATCTCCTCCTCCAAATCCCCGTGAAGGAACGCCGTCTTCACATCCATTTGTTCAATCTCCAGACCATGCACAGCCGCAATGGAGAGAACCATTCTGATAGAAGTGAGCTTGGCCACCGGCGAGAAAATCTCGTCGTAGTCCACACCTTCCACCTGTGAGAAGCCCTTGGCAACCAACCTCGCCTTGTACTTCTCTATGGTGCCATCCGCCTTAACCTTCTACTTGAAGACCCATTTACTCCCAATGGCCTTCCTCCCTTTTGGAAGCTTGCACAGACCCCAAGTCTGATTCTTCCACAGAGACTCCATCTCATCAACCATAGCAAGCTCCCTCGACCTCGCATCCCTGGCTGAAATGGGATCTTCTCCAAGCATGTTCAAGCAATATTATGCTCCAACCGCACCAAGGGAGTACTGGATTGGTGCCCTCCTTTCCCTCGTTGAATTCCTCAGAAGTGGAGCATCAACAACTTCATCTCCTGATTCATCATCAAGGCTCACCTCCTCCAAAACATTAGATTCAGAATCTGAATCCGAAACAGCCACTGTAGTGATCTGAGCAACCTCCAGAGGAACTTCCTCCATGCCCCTTTCCACTACCACCTTTTCTGCAGCTTTCCCTTCCTTCGCTTGTGTAGTGACTTGAGGACGGGCTTCATGAAAGACCACATCCTTGCTATACGTCACCGTCCTCGTCACCGTGTTCCAAAGCTTATATCCCTTGATGCCATCTTTGTAGCCCACAAAGATGCACCGCTCGGACTTCATATCCAGCTTCCCCCTCTTCTCCTTTAGAATGTGAACGTATGCATCACATCCAAAAACACGAGCATATGCCAAATTTGGCTTCTTTTGGAAAACAGCCTCAAAGGGGGTACACCCCTTCACTGCAGATGTAGGGGTCCTATTCTTCAAGTGGTTAGCTGTAGCCGCCGCTTCAGCCCAGAACTCCATCCCTAAACCAGCCCAACTGAGCATGCACATGGCTTTCTCCATCAATGTCCGATTGAGCCTTTCCGACACTCCATTCTGCTCTGGAGTATACGGCGTGGTCTTCTGCCGTGCAATCCCCTGCTCAGTACAGTTCCGCTCGAAGGCGTCTGAACAATACTCCCCTCCGTTATCAGAACGTAGAACCTTCACCTTCCTCTCAAACTGGTTCTCCACCAGGTTCTTAAAATCCTTGAACCTATCGAGAACCTCTGCCTTGGACCTGAGAAAATAAAGCCAAGAATACCGAGAATAATCATCAATGAAAGATACATAATACCTAGCCCCACCAAGAGATGGGACTGGAATTGGCCCAAATACATCGCTATGAATCAAGTCCAGTAAACCGGTGGCCCTCTTCCCTGCTCCCTGAAAACTAACCCGGTTCTGCTTGCCAAGTAGGCAATGCTCACAGAACCCAAAGCTCGAGGTGCACACGGGCACACCCACCACCATCTGGCCGGATGTCATAGCCGACATCCCCTTCTCACTGATGTGTCCAAGCCGTTGGTGCCACAGCCTGGACTGCTGCTCCTGGTCCTCCTCTTGGCCTTCAGAGATGAAGGCCCCACTAGGCACCACTGTATCAGCAAGTAACTTGTACAGTGTCCCATGCCTCACGCCTTTGGCGATCACCATCGCCCCTCGGGTCATCCTGCACGAGTGCATGTCACAACTGAAAGACACTCCCGCATCTGCCATAGATCCCACAGAGATCAGATTCCTGCTCATCCCTGGAATATGCATCACCCCCGAAAGGGTCTTCATGGTCCCCATCTTCAGCATCACCTTCCCACGCCCAATAATCTGCACAGCAGTATCATCGCCATGCATGACGTCACCACCATCAAACCTCTCATACTCACAAAACTAGTCTCTATGAGGGGTCATGAGATATGATGCTCCTGTGTCGACATACCATACATCGGAATCCTTCTGGGCAACACATGCAGCAACAATATACATGTCACCACCTTAAGTCTCCTTCTTAGTACCAGAAGTTGACCCACCATCTTTCTTCTGAACTGGCTTGTTAGGACATTGGGATTTCACATGCCCAACCTCATTATACTTCCAGCACTTGATGGGCTTCTTCTCTTTCTCTCTTTCTCTGCTCTTGGATCTACCCCGAGATTTATCTCGAGATCCTCCTTGCTTATTATCCCTCCATTGAGGGCGAGATCTGGATACACTCAATGCACCTTTGCTGGTCTTCTCTGAACTTCCTCTTATGGTCTCCTCAGATAATAAAGTAGCACATACTGACTCATTGGAGAGAGCCTTATCTCCATTACCCCCTATATCAACAATAACATTGTCCCAAGAGTCCGGCAATGAGCAGAGTAGAGTAATAGCTCTATCTTCATCCGAGATTTTCTCACCAATTGAGATCAACTGACCCACGACAGTGTTGAAACTTGTCAGGTGTTCTGAGAAAGAACCACCCTCCTGCATCTTCAGATTGTACCACTTCTTTCTCCGCAACAATTTATTAACCAGAGACTTTCTCTGGTAGAGAGATTCCAACTTCCGCCATAGGCCTTGGCCGGAAGTTTCCTCCATGACATTTGTTAAAATCGAATCTGCGAGAAAAAGCCGGATCAGACCTTTGGCTTTCCGATCGGCCTTTGTCCAGGCTGCAAAAGCCTCCTCATCAGACTTCTCTGTTGGAGGAGTATCCACTATTGCACCCCATAAATCACGATCAACCAGTAGGTCTTCCACCATCATCTTCCACAGATCAAAACGACTTCCATCAAACTTCTCTATCTCGATCCGCAGTCCTCCTGAACCCATAGCAAAGAATCCAAGGAACCTCCCTCTGATACCAAATGCAAGGAATCCGGAGCGCCGAGAAGAAGAAATCCGAAACGAATAACAAAACACAAGGAAACAAAACAGAGCAATCACAAACACAGTGATTACAGAGGTTCACCCAAACCCGGGTTACGTCCTCTCTCCCCTTCTTCTCCCCTTCTTGTATTCACCAGAAAGTTACAGATTACAACAAAGGTTACAATGATCTAAACCCGATCATACCTTCTTCCACTTCCGGACAAGAAAACCACAGAAGAAAACCTTCTGGATTGACGCCAATGAGAACCTCGTACCCGTCTCCAAAAGAATACGCCGCCGCAATTTAGTCTAAATCGTACCGCTAAAGTCTTACCCTAAAAAGTGGCGGAATCCGCCTTAAATAGGCTTCCGCTAAATAGATCATCGAGCTCGGCCGGATCGTCGAGCGGCGGTCAACGTTCGATCGATAATCATCGAGCTCTGTCGAACATCGAGCTCGGCCAAACGCCGAGTAGTGTTCGACACATCGAACGTCGAGCAGGGTTCGACATTCGATCGACGATCGTCGAGCTCTGTCGAACGTCGAGCTCGGCCAAATGCCGAGCAGTGTTCGACACGTCGAACGTCGAGCAAGGCTCGACGTTCGACGTCGGGCTGGGTTCGACGATCGTCGATCCTGGTTCGACGATAGTCGAACCCAGTTCGACTACTGAAGGAAAAAATTTCCTGGAGATGTGGCTGGTCCTGGAGATGTCGCAAGGGAGGATCACACTTCGATTCCTCTAAGCTCACGTGGGCTAACCCGGTGTGAGAAATAAGAGGACCGGAAGTGTTCCACAACCCCAACAGAGGGTAATACTCATCCGTTAATAAATTCTTCATAATCTGCCAACCTATACATGGGTCGACGGAGGGCATTCCTAAACGTCTTTCCTCATTGAGCCAGAAAGTATGGGCTCGACCAAATAATTGCAGTCTCGCAATGGGAATCCTGTGGGGATCCACAATACGATATTGCTCAAAATAATGCTCTATGTCGTTCACCCAACATAGAAACACTCGCGGTCCACCTATCCCATCATATGTCGGAGCAGGAATCCTAACACGCCTAGAGGTGCGCGGTGTAACTTGATTAGCCTTTAGTTGGCCAATCAACCCCTTAATCTCTTCCACAACCGGGCAATGGACTGGCTTTCTAACTTTCCGGACGGAACCTAAAGATTTCATTCGAGAAACGTGAACATCGTAGGCCATTTTTTGTTTTAATTTTCAGCGGGACAATGGGGATAGACTACTCGGATTAAGTACACAAATACAAAGAAATATAGTCTGGTTCTATTTAATTTTCAAAGATCGATTTGTTCCTGCTAATATTTCAAAATACTATATATATATTTTTTGATAGTCTTGCTGGCAAAAATATGGAGATTATTAATAAATTTTTATTTTTGAATTATGCAGAAAAAATCAAAAAAAATAGGCCGCTATTGGCAGACCAACTATTAAATTTTAAAATAACTTAATAAAAATAATGACTTAATGAAAAATAAATTTTTTTGGATTTCTTATTAAAAATAAGATAGAGAATTTCCAGAATTTTATTTTTTTAGATTTTGAGAACAATTTGAAATTTAGAATTTGAAATTGGAAATTTGAAATTTTGAATTTTGAAATTTTAAATTTGGAAATTTGAAATTTGAAATTTGAAATCTTGAAATTTGAAATTTGAAATTTGAAATTTGGAATTTGGAATTTGAAATTTGAAATTCGAAAATTGAAATTTCAAAATTTGAAATTTGAAATTTTGAAATTTGAAATTCGAAATTTGAAATTTGAAATTTGAAATTTAAAATTTGAAATTTGAAATTTGAACTTCGAATTTTAAATTTTGAATTTTGAAATTTGAAATTTGAAATTTTGAAATTTGAATTTTGAATTTTGAAATTTGAAATTTTAATTTTGAAATTTGAAATTTGAAATTTGAATTTTAAATTTTGAAATTTGAAATTAGAAATTTTGAAATTTATATTTTCTTTAGCCTACCTAAAAATAGAAGGATGGTGCCGATTAGGAAATCGACAATAACCTCTCTCTGATACCAAATTGATGTAGGCCACGGGTTTCGACACCGTAACGGCTAAGGGGTTCACACGCTCGCTTAATTATAATTACTATTGCGCTCACACGAAGAATAAACACAGCCACTACGCAAGTTGCCACAATTAATTTAATAGAATTCAGGGGGTTCGCTAGGCCCCTTAAGATAATATCATGGCTATAGGCATAGATCCTCTCAAACGAAATGAACCCACACGGTTCGGTCGAGCATACGTTGTACAAAAAGAGACACCACCGAAAATAAGGATTCGGATAACGGGTGGTTCTCTCCCAACGAAAATAAAATGAGGGCCGCCACGCCTCACGAATTCAAAAGGGAATAAATAACAATAACAATAATTTAATAGATATTATCCACGAAAATTCTACCAATCACAAATCACACGATATGTTAAATGCCCAAAGAAAAGATCTTAGAGAGAAACACACAAGAGTGGAGACGTTCGTTACCCAACCGGAATGGATGATTCCGATTTAACTCTCTTTGGATCGCTCCGTTCTGGATCCACCGAAAGCGTGCCGGTTGGAGGGAAACTCCAAGTTCTTCGTTGCCTTCCGACGCCGTTGAAGTTTCACAAGATTCACCTCAAGCTTTGGCCGATTCTTCTCTTGGATTAGAAGATGGGGCTGATTTGGATCTCACCAAAGGAATCGGTTTTTGGTAAGGATAGGGTTATGGATGGTGTTGGGATGGAGGTGGTCGGCTAGGAGAATGAAAGGGTGTGTCGGTTTTGTGAGGGGATGGATGTGGCCGAGATCTTGATGGCAAAGGGAGAGGGCTCGGTCAAGGATGAAGTTAATGAGGGTCGGTTTTTTGGAGGGGATGCCAAGGGTGGCCGGCGGATTTGAATGGAGGGGATGGCTTTTTTGTTTTTGGATGAGGATGGGGAGGCGGCTAGGGGTAACCCTTGAGTAGAGAAAGGTGATAGTGGGAAGGGAGGAGGAGAGGAGGTGGCCGAAGCCTTGGAAGGGGAGGAGGGAGGCCGGCGGACAAAGAGGGAAAGAGAAAGGTAGGGGGCGGCCAAGAGGAAGAGGGAAGAGGAGAAGGTAATTCCAAAATCTGAAATTGGGTTTTTAATTTTTCATTCAATCAATTCAAAATCCAATACAACATAGCCTTATATAGGCTTTACAAAGACAAGGGTTATAAGCACCCCAAATGTGGCTAAACAAAGGCCAAAATGAAATGACAAATAATTAAAACTTTGGCTAAACATAGGCCAATTAAAAACATAATTAAAAAATATGAAATAATAATTTAAATGACGCGGGGATGGCGGTGGATGTCGCGGAAAAGTTCCAACATTAAAATGACGCGGCGATGGCGGTGGATGTCGCTGCAAAGTTTCAACATTCCGACTTGCGACACGGTCATAAAGATCTTCAAGCTCCATATGGCGACGAACAACGGCACCAACAAGTAAATCATCATCTCAAGGCGGCGAGGGAACATCAAGTGTGAGCCGGCACCAACATCAACCGGGTCACCATAGTCATCCGGAAGGGGATATTCTGCAGCAACATGACGCGGATCTATGACATGTACCGGGTCACCATCATCATTCAGAGGGGGACGCTCCAAATCAACAAGCCGGGGGATGACGGCGCCATCACGTAGTCATGAATCTGCCAAAGTTGACTGTCCTATTATCGAAGCTCTGTGTCCTATACTTGATATCATGAAGATAATAATTTAAGAATCATTACTTAGATGGACACTTTTTAACCAATCATTATACCCAATTTATAATTTCCAGGGTTAATATACTTCCAATGTCCTCGAGCATTTGTTCAATCAATGACGTTTTACCCTAGTCCTGATAACATTATAGGTCGTCAATCCGAACACATTTTTATCACAATCTCGTCTCTGTCTTAATAACCTCGAACATAGTCAAGTTCAACATCACCATGTTTGTGACACTATAATAGCTACCTAGGTCCAAGGGGCCCTAAGTCGGTATATACTCCACCAAGAGCCAAGCCCCCAATAGACAAACAAGATAAGCCCCTACCTACTCAGGGCTAAGTATCTCCATATGTTATATTCACCCTAGGTATTCCCATAATCCTTAGGGCATATCAACCTAGACTTGGATTCCATCTTGAGACTTGTCGACATTCTCCATACTTTAACTCTTCAATTCACTGGTTACGACAATTTCCTAAGGGTCAACATGTGACCTGATCCAAAATGATCTCGCTCTAGGATCTGCCCCTAGTCGCTTCGGGTATCTACGTACCTTAATCCTACCTAAGGCCTACCATTGACTAGGCTACTGTTGGGATCGTCAAGGTAAGCTATTCATCCTAATTGGGTTGAGTCTAACTCCTATAGTATGCGGTCTACCTAGGTTTGTTATGAGGGAACATTAGCAAGTGATTCCCCCCATGGTCCCACCACTGCTTTCGCTGCTAGTTTGTCCTCAAACTAAGCTCGCGCGGGGTGGCCTAGGGTTTGTGGAATTCTTCTCTTCGGATCGAGGTTTGATCTAATACCACTTGTAAGACCCTTTTTTTTGCAACAACCACCAGGGTATTAGGCCCAGAACTGCCGTTTTGCATTGACACCATCCTCCGGGATGGTCGACACCATAAAATGCTGATTCTACCGGCCATCTCAATCACCATCGACTAAAGAAGTAATAAGAAGGACATAAGTGTCCAAGGCCATACTATCAATAAAGAGGAAGTCATAACATCATATAGTCCACAACATAACAGTAAAAAGTAAATGATAAGGTAAAATAGGAAAAGCGGGCTTATGCCCAATACATGTAATCCTCACTACAAGTCACTCGCGGAAGCAAAACTAAAACTAAGCGTCACCGTAACTGTCACTGAACCGAGAGCACCCAAGCTAGACTGGCCTATCTCCACCGACTCCATACTCTGCTGGTGCTGCATCTCTGGGTTCTTCTTCCTTTTAGGCCTGCATTCGCTGCCTCGCAATCCACGTCTGCGTCTACGTCTTCGGCCTCATGGCCGCTGAGCTGGTGGGAGCCCACCCATCATGGGGCATTTGACCCGTGTATGCCCTGGCTGGTGATAATGGTAGCATGGCCGTGGGGTCAACTCTGTCAGAATCTGAAAAACCTGTGTCTCTTCCATATGGTACACCTAAAATATTGTGGTTCGAAAACCGTTAGTCTAAAAGACTAAGTCCTATCATCCCCCACCCCTCTGCCATGGCTCCTAGGCACCGGGCGGAAAGGAGTGAAAAGGAGGACCAGAAGCAGGGCGTAATCAAGCAGGTGACATCTACCCTAAGGAATAAAAGATGGCAGGGGTATCATAAAAATAAAACATAAGTAAACAAGAGTGCAACAAAACTAAACAGTAAGGAGTAGCAAGTAAGTAAAAGCAGTAAGGAGAGTAAGTAAGAGCAACAAGAAATGTAACCATTAATTTATAGGGATTACCCCTATAGACCAAGGGGTCATTTTGCATGACCTATCGTATAAAACATCCCATACCATTTTATACGATAGGTGTCAGGGGTTAAATGCAATGATTATACTATGACGTGCAAGTATGCTATGGTATGCACATGCAAGTACAACTCACACACACGACTCTATACGCACAGACCTTTAGTTCCCCTTTTTTTAGTTAGATAAACTCCCAGGAGCCTCCGCTATGGCAAAACGGAGACAGTGGGTTGGGCCTCTCCACTCCGAGACTGGTAAACACATTACTCAGCCTAGCCCCTCTCGTACGTTCCCATACTATTCCAAGCAAACGAGCTAGTCTCTCGAGTCAACGTACTGACGACGGTGTGTTCGATCATCCAATACCGAGGACCCACCACTGTTATGCACATGTAACCATGATAGTTTGTATCTAATTATAGTACCGAGCCTCCAGCTCTATAGACTACCGAGTCTACTAGTTCACCAAGTTCCCGAGCCCACGACTCCCTGGACTAATCAAGTCTCATGTTTCCAAGCCCCCGATCATCCAGCTCCTAGGACTTCCAAGTCTATACCAAGTCCCCGAGCATCCAGCTCCCCGGACTTCCAAATCAATACCGAGTCCATTTAACTCTACTAGTAAGCCCTTAGGAAACGGGCCTACGCTATCCTTTCACTACCAATTTATCTCCCTACATGTACAAGTGTGAGTGTGAGGTGAAACTAATATTAGGTTTACTCTTGCCCATATTATTCCTAAGGTTTAAGGTTAACCCTGGACTTCCCGAGGTCTACCCAGTGAGGGGCTCGCAGCAGAACTAGGAACTACGATGGGATGAAGCCCAAAGTTCCCTTTCCAAGGCAATTAATGTTGTTTATTTCTACCCTTGACCAATCCTCTCTTTTATTTCAGTGTGACTCCCCTAAGTTTGTTTAAGCTCTCCGAGCTAGCCAATTTCAGACCTATCCACTATATGCAAAACATGCTAAGCTATATGGTGCTCCCATTAGGGGGTACCCTAATTACTCTTCCAATAGATCCCTAACAATTACTGGGAGTCTACCATGACCTATTAAGAATAAATCCAGAGTCTCATAATTTTCCTAATTATGTGGGCATTTAATTTAATTAACCCTAGACTCCAAATGCCATACTTTGAACATGAAGTGCTCTCTAAAGTTAGAAACAAATCTCCAAAAAATTATGATATATACTAAGTGACAGTTAAACAGTAAATCCAAGGTTTGAGAATTTTCAAAGGTGATTAGACCAACCTTTCATAATTTATAACTTAAGGTTAATAATACCATCTAATGAAAAAAGGCCAGAAATATTGCTCTAAAAATTATAATAAAATTCCAGTAGGACTATCATGGCCTAAAAATACCCTAGAAGTAGTCTCATAATTTTTACAGCGAATAGTAGCCCCTAATTTAATTTATAAACATTAATTCCATAACCATTGGTTAATGAAGCAAGTACTGCAAAAACTCATCTAATAATTATAATAAAATTCGAAAAGTTTGATAATAATCTAAAATCAACAGTGAAAGAAAAGGGATAGATACTACTCTAGAGGGGGGGGGGGGTGAATAGAGTAATCAAAAATTGCACTAGCAAAGTTGACTGTCTACTCAACTCCCTTGGAGTTAATTGCGGAATGAAGGTTATAGATATTTTAGATGAAACCCTAAAACCTAACACAAGTGATGTGCACAAAGGCAGCCAACTGTAATTACAGTTAAGACTTGGAATCCTAAACAGCAACTAGCAAACCTAGTTAAAATCTAATCACAGCCAATCAGCACAGAGAATTAATTAAACAATCCAGACGACACAAGGAATTTATAGTGGTTCCCCAAACAACTTGGGTACGTCCACTTTTCTACCAACAAGGTAGGAATCCACTCAGGTTTTTGATCAGGTGCCCTGCCACCAACAAGATCTGCTGCAGGTAGATCTAGAGACCCTTTAGACTTTTGATCAGGTATCTAAAAACCAACACAGGTTTTTGATCAGGTGCCCTGCCACCAAGGTATACTTTTGAAGGGAGTAATAACCCTTTACAGGAGGGGGAAAGGAGGTTAGAATGTCTTCTCTATTTTACAATAGATTAGAGAAGCACAAGAACTTGCACTGAGCTAGAAAGCTCTAAAGAATCAAGGCTCCCCCTGGATAAAAGAATGTCCAGGTGAAGTCTTGCTTCAGTGCAGAAACTCTTCAGAAAATCTGAAGCAAAAAGCTACAAGAAGATAAATAATATGAAATAAAATTTCTTCTTTAGGCAACTATCTTCTTCTTCTTCTTCTTCAAATAGCTCTGAGTGTAAATCTTCCTATAAGCAGGAGAACTCAGGTTGAAGAAGAGTGAAGAACAAAAACTTCTTATCAGTTGAATGTGAACGAGCTGAGAGCAGTTGAAAACTGTAAGTTGTAGCTTGAATGCTGCTGTTAGCTTTTGAATATGTGTGAACTAGTTGATTTCTTTCTTCAAAGAATCCTTTATATAGCAGCAGTAGCAACGGCTCTCATTTGAGTTTGAAACTTGTCTTCTACTGAAATCTGCAAGCTGGGCTGCAAATAGCATAAAGCAAAACAAATACTGCAGGCAGATATCCTATAAAAGGATAAAGCTTTCTAAGAAGCTGCAAATAACTCTAATGAAATAATATAAGAGAAAGTCACATCAGAAGAGACTCTTTACGGCCAAGGAAGACTTTTTGAGTGTAACGGCTATAAAGGACAGCCTGACAGATCAAGCAGAAATCATATCTCAGCTAATAAGACAAACAACTTTATCAGAAAAAGATTAGCTCATGCATAAGGAATGGAGCAGATATTGCATGGAAATAATATCACAATTTATTCAAATAATCTTTTATAAAACATGCCAAAATAAATATGAAATAAATCACATCATAGAAGACGACAAAATTATTCAAAGCATACAGTAAAATGTCGAATGACCCTCGGAGATCGTCGAACGAGGCACAGAGATCGTCGACCTATCAGACAGATAGTCGAACGATCCAGATAGTCGAACTATCAAAGAAGATAGTCGAACTACCTCAGCAGATAGTCGAACTATTAGGACAGATAGTCGAGCTATCAGATAGTCGATCTATCATGACAGATAGTCGAACTACCAAAGCAAAATAGATAGTCGACCTATCAACAGATAGTCGAACTATCACAGAAAACAGATAGTCGATCTATCAACAGATAGTCGAGCTATCAGATAGTTGAACTATCCAAGCAGATAGTCGAACTATCAAAGCAAACAGATAGTCGACCTATCAAACAGATAGTCGAACTATCAGATAGTTGAACTATCCAAACAGATAGTCGAACTATCAAGCAACACAGATAGTCGACCTATCAACAGATAGTCGAACTATCAGATAGTTGAACTATCCAAACAGATAGTCGAACTATCAAACAAAGCAGATAGTCGACCTATCAACAGATAGTCGAACTACCAAAGAGAACAGATAGTCGACCTATCAAACAGATAGTCGAACTACCAGATAGTTGAACTATCCAAACAGATAGTCAAACTATCAAACAAAGCAGATAGTCGACCTATCAACAGATAGTCGAACTATCAAAGCAAACAGATAGTCGACCTATCAACAGATAGTCGAGCTATCAGGAAGACGATCGTCGAACGGCTGATCGACGATAGTCGAGCGACGTTCGACCATAGTCGAACGAAAAACTACTTAACCAAATATTCATCTGGAAAAGTGACAAGACTAAACTAGAGCAAACTAACTACATAACTAACCTTTGACCATAGATAAATCTTGGGTCAAGAGACAGAAAGAGAAGACTGAACTCAAATCAAAACTAGGGTACCAACAATCTCCCCCTATTTGAGTTAAGTCTCTCAACAACTAAAACATACAAAACTAATTACTGAAAGTAAATAAAATATGCATGAAAAGAAATAACTAAGCAGATAACATCAATCAAACAGATAAGCAATTAACTGTCAATCAATGAAATATTAAGGTGCTTCAGAGTTATATTTAGGATCAGAAGAGCTAGAAACAAAATTAATCTTTTTAGAAGGATCTTGGGCTTCTTTCCTTGACAACTTCAGGTCTTGTTCTCCAATGATTTTCAATTCTGACGTTCTTGGGACAACTGCCTCAGGATGCTTTTCCATGTACTTTGAAGGATCAAATACTTCAGGTCTAACCTGGAATTTGTCGAGCTCCTTCATTCTGAATTTTGACATAGTGGTCAATCCTGCAGTGTCTTTTCCTTCTGCTTTAGCTTTCTTAATTTGAGCTACTCTAACAAGTTCAAGAAAACGAGCCATCCTAAAATTAGGATCAAGCTCTGGGCTTTCATAAACAATCTCAGAAGATGTATCAACTGGCTCTTTATCCTGAATAACTAGATAAGAAGGAGGAGCAGACTTAACAAATATCTTGCTAGAATTTTCAGATAAAATAACTTGCTTACCTTTTGAAACATCCTTCACAGAATGATCTGGCTTAGGAGAGGTTGAGCTTTGGAGTTCATTAGAATGAGGAGGAGAAAAAGTTGGTCTTTGATATACCACCTCCTTTACTTGTTCCTTAACAGCATCAAGCCTTTGATAGACAGATTGAGTTTTACCTTGATATCCTTGAGAGCTTCTCCTTTGAGATGACTGAGATGGATTGAACCTTTCAGACTGAGTAGCTAGGTTTGCAGATACGTTTCCTGAGGCTCCTGAACTGGGAGGTGGAGGAGGAGGACCTCTAGGAATCCATCTTGGTACCGGACTATCATACCTCTTTGACTTCTTTCTTTGCTTCTGCTGATTTTTAGAGAAAGCCATCCAGTGCTAGAAATCTTTTGATTTAGGATCAATTCCTTTCAGAATATAATAAGGAGTATCATTATCTGGATTAGGAGGAGGAGGAGCCACAACTTTCCTTTTCTTTTTAGCAGTTCTCTTTCATTTAGACTCATCAGATTCATCAGAATCAATATCGTCCTCAGAATTTGAAGAGATGGGAAGATCATATGGATCAATTGCTTCTTGCAAGGCTCTTTCCTTTTCCTTTAGAGCAGCTTTTTCTATTTCTTCTTCCATGGCATCCTGTGCTAAGAGAGCATCTAAATCCAATCCGGGGAATCATCCCATACAGTAGACTTTTCAATTTGATCATATGCAACCTTTTCTTGCTGATCAGAAACTGTCATGGTGACCAGTTCTACTTGCACTTCTAGCTGAGCTGGCTGATTAGCTTCAGAAACTTGAACAGCTGGTTCTGGTTGAACTTCTGGAGCTGGTTGGATAACAGGTTCTTGAACATCTAAAACTTCTTCCATATTATCTATAGTATTATGAATAAAATTTTGCTAAATGACATTTAATCATCTCTTCCAGGTATTCCCATACAAGCATATCAGTTATCAAGTCTAAAAAGTGAGTAAAGGGAATACCTTCAGAATCGACCTTTGCGTGTCCTAACTCCCATAATTCATCTAGAAAGGACGTGATAACTCCTTCTAGGTATAGGGCAACCAAGGGAGTAGAACATTCTTCCAGGCATGCTTTGACAATAAATTCAGATTTCAATAATGCATCAGAAATTTCTTTTTCAGATAAACTTTGAGGAGGATCTGATTCTTCTAATTCTTTCTCTGCAACTGCAGGAGGATCTGCTGGAGGGGAGGCCAAAGGCTGCTCAGAGACATCTTCATGAAGCATCTCCCCCTGCCTGATTTCAGTAGATACTGAAACAGGCCCCTAGAGGAAGAGGGCTCAGCAGACTTTGAGAGTGCTAGAATAACAGCAGTCAAAGAAGATATGGAGGAAACAAGAGGGGCAATTGCCTCTTCAATCATAATTTTGATTGAGGGGGTAATTAGCTCCAAGATGCTAGATATGAATGCTGGAGAGATTTCAGATGATGAAGATGATGGGGGAATCTCAGAGGATGGAAGATCAACAGGAATGGTGAATTCCTGATGAGCTGGAGAATGAACTGGAGATGGAACTAGAGATGGAGAGTGATGGGGAGTTGGATGAGAGGATGCAGGGTGATCAATATGATCTGAAGAAGGAATTGGAGACTGAGGTGGAGTAGAAATCTCAGAAACCAATAAATCAAAACTGGGATGAGAGATCCCAGTAAGATGAGACGGTAGAGGAGATGCAGGAGGAGATGCAAGGTGAGAAGCAGATGAAACAGGAAGATGAGAAGCAGAAGGTCGTACTTCAATTGAAGTTGATGGAACTTCAACTGAAGTAGACAGCAAAGCAGATGAAGAAGATGGAAGGGAGAGGTTTGCTGAGCCAGCTTCTTGTAGGGGAGGAGTGACTGAGGCAGTCCTAGTGCTCTCAGATGCAGCTGGAGAAACCCCTGCGGGAGCGGGCTTCAGAAAGGTCCTTTTCCATTTGGCGAACAGGGCTGGATCCATCATCTTGCTGGCGTTTATGGAGGTAGCAGCTGAAACTAATAGATGGGGATACTTTTCCTTCAGAAAAATCCCAACTACCCTACCCAGGGTAACTTCTTTCTTGCTATTCTTTTTACTGATCAACTCAAACAGAACTCCTGCCCAATTAATCTGCTTTTATTCACAATTGCACACATCAGTGCAAACTGCTGCCTTGTAATGTTATCATGGGCAGAGTGCTTTCCCAGTAGCACTTTTCCAACTAGTTCGGCAAGGAACTTAATCTTAAACGGAAAATTTACTTTAAGCAGCTTAGAGGGAATGCCTTCTGCATGTCCCAGCTCTATCGGCATTCTCCCAAACTCTGGGGTATCCTGCTCGTAATCTTCTTCCCCATTTATCAATCCAAATATTTCAGTTAAAATAGCGGTAGTCAATGTTACCTCTTCTCCGTCAACTATTCCGGTAATTGAATCATCATTTGAAGACGAAGTAAATGCCCATTCTTTGATCTCGGGAGTATTTATCTTTATCCTATAGGACATAAGCTTTTCTAAACCTTGATCTTTGCATAAACTGAGGATTTCCACTATTCCAGATTCACAGTAACTGAAAGACTCGAAATCCACACTGAATCTTGCATCGAACTTCACTACTGCCAGGAGCGCTGGAGCTATCGCCATTGAAAGGGCTGGAGAAGACGAGGGAGAGACGGCGAGGACGAAGCGGCAGAAATTGCAAGACAAAGAGCAAGCGGGAAGACGGAATTCGAAAAGACGCTTTCCGTCGACGATAAAAACAACGATCTCTTAACCTAGGTCGACTATCGGCTTTATATTAAAACAACGATCGTCGATCTATTTAAAAGATACTGGAGACGATAGTCGAACGGTCGTTCGACAATTGGTCCTGAAGCAGAGTAGTCGATCAATCGTTCGACTATTTTTGTCTTCACAAACAACAAGCTGTCGTCAACCATAGATCGACGATAAGCTCGACCTGTTCGACGATCTTCGAACGCCGGTCGATGATCTTCAAGCAGATAAGCTATTATCAACCATAGGTCGACGATAGGCTTGATCCGATCGACTATCTTCGAACGTCGTTCGACGATCTTCGAACAAGTTTCAACAAGGCAGACGTCACACTTAGTCTCTTCCATTAATCATGCCTAGTTGAACTAAAAAGAACAGATGCTTCTGTTCATCTAAGGGCTTGGTAAATATATCACCTCTCTGAAGGTCTGTGGATATGAACTCAAGGCTAATCTTGTTCTTTTCCACACAATCTCTCAGGAAATGGTGCCGGATCTCAATGTGCTTCGTTCTAGAGTGGTGCACGGGATTTTGTGCAATAGAGATAGCACTGGTACTATCACACATGATTTTTGTGTTCTTGTTTGAGTACCCATAATCCAAAAGCTGGTTTTGTATCCACAGGATCTGTGAACAACAACTAGCAGCTGCTATATATTCAGCTTCTGCAGTTGAGGTTGATACAGAGGCTTGCTTCTTACAAAACCAAGAGACCAATCTCTCTAGGAACTGGCAAGTTTCTGAGGTACTTTTCCTGTCAACTTGACAACCAGCATAATCAGAATCAGAATATCCAATTAATTCAAATTCTGACTCAGTTGGGTACCAAAGTCCTAGATTTGGACATCCCTTCAGGTATCTCAAGATTCTCTTGAGAAGAATCAGATGAGATTCTTTGGGGTTGACCTGGAATCTAGCACAAAGGCATGTAGCAAACATTATATCTGGCCTACTTGCAATTAAATACAATAGGGAACCAACAATGCCCCTATAATTCAATTGATCAACAGGCTTTCCCTGATCATCAGAATCAATAACTACATTAGTAGCCATAGGTGTATGCATTGCTGAAGCATCAGCCATCCCAAACTTCTTTACCAATTCTTTGGCATATTTGGATTGGGAGATGAAGATGCCATCAGCATCTTGCTTTACTTGGAGACCAAAAAAGTAAGACAGCTCACCCTTACTACTCATCTCAAACTTAGAATGCATCAAGTTAGAGAACTTTTTGCATAGTTTGGGATCAGTGGAACCAAAAATAATGTCATCCACATACACTTGAACTAACAGGATTGTGTCCTTGTGGTGCTTGACGAAGAGGGTTCTATCAACTACTCCCCTAACAAAGTTGTGCTCTAACAGAAAACTAGCTAGAGTCTCATACCAGGCTCTTGGTGCTTGTTTGAGTCCATAAAGAGCTTTTTGCAACTTGAATACATGTGAGGGCTGAGTTGAAGAAACAAACCCAGGTGGCTGTTCAACAAATACCTCTTCCTTTAGCTCACCATTTAGAAAGGCACTTTTTACATCCATCTGAAAAACTTTAAACTTCATATAGGCTGCATAGGCTAAGAAGATCCTTATTGCCTCTAGCCTTGTAATAGGAGCAAAGGTTTGGTCATAATCTATACCTTCCTCCTGTCTGTAGCCCTGAGCTATAAGCCTAGCTTTGTTCCTTACAATGATTCCATTTGCATCCAACTTGTTTCTATACACCCACTTGGTGCCTATGATCAGTTGGCCTTTAGGTCTTGGAACCAAAGTCCATACTTTACATCTCTCAAACTGATTGAGTTCCTCTTGCATAGCAATGATCCAGTGGGGATCTAGCTCAGCATCTTTAATGGTGAGGGGCTCAATCTGTGAGAGGAAACAAGCGTGCATCACATCCTGTCTTAACTGATGTCTTGTTTGAACACCAGCTGATATGTCTCCAATCACTTGAGATGTAGGATGATCTCTAAGTGTGACAACATCAGTAGGTGGGATGTGATCTTCAGCAATAGTTGGGATTAATTCCTCAGGAGGAATTTGATCTACTATTGGTGGAATAACAACAACTTCTGCAATGTCTTCATCACTGTCTTATTCAGTGATATGAAGAGTTGAAAGATGAAGAATTTCTTGAGTGACATCTTTGCTAGACTCTTGTACCTGCAATGAACTTGAGGAAGGGGAAGTTTCCTTCTCCTTGTAAAACATTTGAGATTCATCAAAGGACACATGAATAGACTCTTCAATTTTAGAAGAAGATTTATTAAAAATCCTATAAGCTTTGCTTACTTGGGAATATCCAAGAAAAATTCCCATTGAAGCTTTTGCTTCAAATTTTCTAAGGTATTCTTTATTATTATTATGAATATAAACTACAGAACCAAATACTCTAAAATTATTTATTTTAGGTTTCTTTCCTTTAAGCAACTCATAAGGAGTTTTACACTTAAGTTTGTGTATCAGACTTCTATTCAAGACATAGTTGGCTGTACTAACAGCTTCTGCCCAATAGGAAAGAGGCATATTAGCATCTGCCAACAATGTGCCAGCAGCTTCAATCAGGGTTCTATTCTTCCTTTCCACTACCCCATTTTGTTGGGGAGTTCTAGGAGCTGAGAAGCTGTGTTTGATGCCTTCTCTCTCACAGAATTCTTGCATGAGAAGAGAGTCAAACTCAGTACCATGATCACTTCTGATCAAGGCCACATGAGTAGAGTACTCAGTCTGCACACATAATAGAAAATCTGTAAGGGCTTTGAAGTTATCAGCCTTAGTTCTCAAAAAGAACACCCAAGTGAACCTAGAGAAGTCATCTACAATGACTAGGGTGTAATACTTCCCTCCTAAACTTTGTACATTTATTGGGCCAAATAGGTCCAAATGTAATAAATACAGGATTCTAGGAGAATCACTTTTATTTATTGATTTAAATGAATTCTTGGTTTGCTTGCCTAATTGACAAGCCTTGCATAGGCTCTCCTTCTTGTAGGGGCAAGAAGGTAAACCTCTAACAAGGTTGTGTTTAGATAACCTAGATATATTCTTGAGGTTAACATGGCTAAGCCTTTTATGCCATAAAGTATTGTTATTTGTTACTTCATTAAATAAGCAGATTTCAGAGTGAGTTGAGTTAAAATCTACTAAATAAATTTTGCCTTGTCTAATACCTACTATCACAACATTATTATTTAAAGTAATATTACAAAGAGAGTTAGAAAATGATACCTGGTATCCAGCATCACATAACTGACTTACTGAAATTAGATTGTGCTTCAGTCCAGTTACATAAGCAACTCTCTTGAATGTTACAGCTCCAATTGTCATCCTGCCATAGCCTTCAATTTGACCACAGCTTGAATCTCCAAAGATCACCTTTGGGCCAAGCTTGGCTTTGAACTTTGACAGATGTTCTTTATTTCCTATCATATGCTTGGAGCAACCACTATCCAAATACCACTTATTCTGAGTGATAGGATAGGTCTTCACCTGCAAATAAATCAATTAAACATTGTGGACCCAGGTAACCTTGGGTCCCTTGTTTTTCACATAAGAAAAACTGGAAATAAATGAATAAGCAGGTTGAGGGTGATAACCTAATGGGTAAGATCTCCTAGGTGGGATTCTCCATGCAGATGATGGGTCAATGAACCTAGGGTTTCTATTCATATTCGGGTTTCTAAAGTTCTGGTTAAAGTTTTGAAATTCTTGTTGAAAACGTCGATCGGCGTTCAACGATTGGTACCCAGACCGTCGATCTCTGTTCGACCACTGGGCCTGCGATCGTCGAGCTACGTTCGACGCTCTTTGTAATTCCTTAAATTTTTGTTTTCTTTTCTCTCTCTTAGCTTTATTTAAGGCTTTATTAACCTGATTAACTTACTCAGTGTTCTTTATCCCATCAACTGAGATAAAGTTCACTGGAGTTGAAAGATGGTTTTTAAGAACAATTGGGGGTTCACTAGAAGAAGCTCCTAAGCCTAATTTATTATTGCCTGACCTAGTGTTAGACATGCTGGTTATTTCAAGCAACTTAAGGCTTCTACCATTCAGAGACTCTTCTAACCTTTTGGACTTAGCTAATTCATTCTTAAGGAATTTTATTTCTTCACTAGCATTAGTGAGTTCTGCTGTTAACCTAATGTTTTCAATAGTAATTAATTCAGATTCAGCTAGTTTATTTCTAAGCTCTTTTATTTCCTTTTCAGAACTAATTAAATCTAAACATTGAGATTTAAAATCTGATTTAAATTCATCAGATGTAAAGTCGTAAGAAGACAATACCTCATCTTCAGTTGGCATTTCTTCATCAGAATCTGAACTCTCTGCATCTGAGTGATTGCTGCAGGCATCAATTGCCATCAGGCAAACTTCCTTTGCCTTCTTTTCTTCCTCATCCTCACTAGAGCTTGAGGAGGAAGATTCCTCATCAGAATCGCTCCAGATTTCAGCAATAATGCCTCTCTCCTTCTTTTTGTACTTATAGGAGGATGGCTTGGAATACTTCCTGTGCTGATCCTTGTCTTTTATTTTCTCTTTATTCTTTTCCTGTGGACAATCTGGAAGAATATGTCCAGGCTTCCTGCAACCATAGCAAATTATTTCTTTAGAAGGAGTACGATCATACCTTGGTTTATCTTCATACTTTGAAGATTTCTTTCTGAATTATTTCCTTCCCATCTTGAGAAACCTTTTGGCAAATAATACCATCAGTTCCTCAGTGGACTGGCTTCCATTAGAAGTATCAGCAGCTTTGAGAGTAAGGGTTTGCTCTTTTCTTGTGGGAGTTGGAGTTTTTGCTTCAGCCTCAGCTTCCCTGGACTTCAACACTTGCTCAAAAGACTTGAGCTTGCCAAGAAGGGCTTCTGTTGAGATTTCATTTGTGCTTCTGGCATCCTTGATAGGCCAGATCCTCAGATCCCATGTGCTAGGGAAGCACATAAGAATCTTATCATTGACCTCTGTCAATGAAATATCCTTATCAAGAGTTCTCAGCTCATTGATGATTGAGCTGAGCCTTGTGTACATAGCTTCAACTGATTCAGCATCAGTTTTCTTGAAGTTCTCATACTGGGAGATAAGGTTGGACCTCCTGTCCTTCCTTTCATCAGCTGAACCAGCTACAATCTGGTTCAGTGTATCCCACATTGCTTTTGCTGAGGAGCAGTCAGCAACCTTCTGGAATACTTCACCAGACATTGTCTGAGCCAGAATGTTCATTGCCTTAGCATCTGCTATCTTTGCCTTTTTGTATTCATCATTATAATCTGGAGGAGGCACTGCACTCATATCAGTTGATGATGAAGCAGTAGTTGCAGCAGGTGCTCTTGGTGGTCCTGTCAAAATAGAAGCAAAGATACTCTCATCAATAGAATTCATATATAATTTAATCCTTACCTTCCAGATGCTAAACTTAGCTAAGTTGCATGCTCGAGGTCTGGTGCTAGAGTAATCCTTGGACTAGGCCATGATAGTAAAAGTGAAATTCTATAAACTTTGGTATCTATCAGGATCTTATGACTTAGGTGTTAGCCTATACAGTCAGCCAACCTCCCTCTGATACCAATTGAAAGAAAAGGGATAGATACTACTCTAGAGGGGGGGGGGGGTGAATAGAGTAATCAAAAATTGCACTAGTAAAGTTGACTGTCTACTCAACTCCTTTGGAGTTAATTGCGGAATGAAGGTTATAGATATTTGAGATGGAACCCTAAAGCCTAACACAAGTGATGTGCACAAAGGCAGCCAACTGTAATTACAGTTAAGGCTTGGAATCCTAAACAGCAACTAGCAAACCTAGTTAAAATCTAATCACAGCCAATCAGCACAGAGAATTAATTAAACAATCCAGACGACATAAGGAATTTATAGTGGTTCCCCAAATAACTTGGGTACGTCCACTCTTCTACCAACAAGGTAGGAATCCACTCAGGTTTTTGATCAGGTGCCCTGCCACCAACAAGATCTGCAGGTAGATCTAGAGACCCTTTAGACTTTTGATCAGGTGTCTAAAAACCAACACAGGTTTTTGATCAGGTGCCCTGCCACCAAGGTATACTTTTGAAGGGAGTAATAACCCTTTACAGGAGGGGGAAAGGAGGTTAGAATGTCTTCTCTATTTTACAATAGATTAGAGAAGCACAAGAACTTGCACTGAGCTAGAAAGCTCTAAAGAATCAAAGCTCTGCCTGGCTAAAAGAATGTCCAGGTGAAGTCTTGCTTCAGTACAGAAACTCTTCAGAAAATCTGAAGGAAAAAGCTACAAGACGATAAATAATATGAAATAAAATTTCTTCTTTAGGCAGCTATCTTCTTCTTCTTCTTCTTCAAATAGCTCTGAGTGTAAATCTTCCTGTAAGCAGGAGAACTCAGGTTGAAGAAGAGTGAAGAACAAAAACTTCTTCTCAGTTGAATGTGAACGAGCTGAGAGCAGTTGAAAACTGTAAGTTGTAGCTTGAATGCTGCTGTTAGCTTTTGAATATGTGTGAACTAGTTGATTTCTTTCTTCAAAGAATCCTTTATAAAGCAGCAGCAGCAACGGCTCTCATTTGAGTTTGAAACTTGTCTTCTACTGAAATCTACAAGCTGGGCTACAAATAGCATAAAGCAAAACAAATACTGCAGGCAGATATCCTATAAAAGGATAAAGCTTTCTAAGAAGCTGCAAATAACTCTAATGAAATAATACAAGAGAAAGTCACATCAGAAGAGACTCTTTACGGCCAAGGAAGACTTTTTGAGTCTAACGGCTATAAAGGACAGCCTGGCAGATCAAGCAGAAATCATATCTCAGCTAATAAGACAAATAGTTTTGTCAGAAAAAGATTAGCTCATGCATAAGGAATGGAGCAGATATTGCATGGAAATAATATCACAATTTATTCAAATAATCTTTTATAAAACATGCCAAAATAAATATGAAATAAATCACATCATAGAAGACGACAAAATTATTCAAAGTATGCAGCAAAACGTCGAACGACCCTCGGAGATCGTCAAACGAGGCACAGAGATCGTCGACCTATCAAACAGATAGTCGAACGATCCAGATAGTCGAACTATCAAAGAAGATAGTCGAACTACCTCAGCAGATAGTCGAACTTTCAGGACAGATAGTCGAGCTATCAGATAGTCGATCTATCAGGATAGATAGTCGAACTACCAAAGCAAAACAGATAGTCGACCTATCAACAGATAGTCGAACTATCACAGAAAATAGATAGTCGATCTATCAACAGATAGTCGAGCTATCACATAGTTGAACTATCCAAGCAGATAGTCGAACTATCAAAGCAAACAGATAGTCGACCTATCAAACAGATAGTCGACCTATCAAACAGATAGTCGAACTATCAGAGAGTTGAACTATCCAAACAGATAATCGAACTATCAAGCAACACAGATAGTCGACCTATCAACAGATAGTCGAACTATCAGATAGTTGAACTATCCAAACAGATAGTCGAACTATCAAACAAAGCAGATAGTCGACTTATCAATAGATAGTCGAACTACCAAAGAGAACAGATAGTCGACCTATCAAACAGATAGTCGAACTACCAGATAGTTGAACTATCCAAACAGATAGTCAAACTATCAAACAAAGCAGATAGTCGACCTATCAACAGATAGTCGAACTATCAAAGCAAATAGATAGTCGACCTATCAACAGATAGTCGAGCTATCAGGAAGACGATCGTCGAACGGCTGATCGACGATAGTCGAGCGACGTTCGACCATAGTCGAACGAAAAACTACTTAACTAAATATTCATCTGGAAAAGTGACAAGACTAAACTAGAGCAAACTAACTACACAACTAACCTTTGACCATAGATAAATCTTGGGTCAAGAGACAGAAAGAGAAGACTGAACTCAAATCAAAACTAGGGTACCAACAAACAGTAACCAAGCTTTACAATTTTTCTCACACATAAGGGGCTCTGAATGTAATTAAATGTAAACTTCCAAATTTACAGACTTGTGAAGTAAGTACTAGTTTTATCCATCTAAAAATCCTGGGAAAATTACAAGATAATTATAATGGTAAAATACACTCACTGACCTAATTTCATTATTTTCTTGACAATATTGGGGATCTGTTTCTATTTTTGATTAGAAATCACAAATCATAATTTTATGAAGCAAGTACTTGAAACAGTCATTTAAAAATTTAAACAAAAGTACAAAGGGCTCTATCATAATATAAAATGTCTCATTCTAAGGTTTCATAATTTTGCAATAAACAATACTTCACAATCAACATAATAATCTTTAAGGGCACATCTAGGGTTGAAAATGAAGTACTGATTTTATTAGTCCAAAAATTCCACCAAAATTAATTTAGGAATATTTCTATTAGAGAACTACCCTGCCCAAATATCAAGTGATTTTAAAGTGATTTGATAGCCTAATACTCCGAATTAGGTTTGGTTCTCTAAACAAGGGTTAGGGTTTGAGGGGGTTAAAGGCTTCCAAATTCCCTAAAATTTTAACCAGAGGACTATACTAACCCTATGGTCCTCTCCACCAATTTTCAAGTCATTCCAAGGTCATTTGACCCCATGAACTTCAAACCCTAAAAATCTCCACAAAAGGAGCCTACCCTAGGGTTCTAGGGCTACCCTACCCCAAACCACCCCAAATCCCATTGAAGGGTGTTAAATGCCATATAAAATCAGTTTCCAAAATATCAACCTCTGTTGAGGGGATTTGACCACTCAAACACCAAAAAGAGCACTTTAACCTAAATAACCCTATAAGGGTAAACCTAGGGTTGGATCAATACCTAACCAAAACATCTCCAAATGAGATGAGATTTTTACCAGAGCCCTAACATTCCATCTAAGACCACCCACCCAAAATTGGGGGAGTTTTAAGATGTTTAGGACACCTAATTAATTTATTCAAGGATTATTAAATGTTTACTAAAACTATAGCAAAATTGAGAGGTCTAAGTTGTTAGCCTAAATCACCTAGAGGGGGGTGAATAGGTGAACTGCGTGTCAAATGCGGAATTAAAAACTAACACAGCAAATATCAAGCAATCACAGAAGACAAGAGATTTATAGTGGTTCCCCAATCTTGGGTACGTCCACTTTCCTCACCGATCTAGCAAATTACTAGACTCGGCTACTCCACTATCTCGGATTGAAAACAATCCTACACCTCGGAACCACGTTCCTACAAATCTCGATCCCAAAACGGATCTACAAAAACTCGGAAGACAAAACTTCCTACAAGTCTCGGAGAATTAAAACTCCTACAAAAAATATTGGTTGTGATTACAAACAAACACACTATCAGATCTGGATCTGTATCCGTCTTCTTCTTTAGGAACTTCGGCTTGATCAGAAAATGTAGAAGACGACTAGAGAAAGATCCACGAATCTGAGATCTAGAACCACCTCGATCGAGAAAGTAGATCTGGAATCTTCAAGGCTCGGCAAGATCGAGTGATTCTCTTTCTTCTGGATCGCTGGAGGAAAGATCGATGAAAACGAAAGTCGCGATCCAAACTTTTCTTCTTCTTCTTCCGTGAACGGCAATGGCGGCGGCGTGAGATTAGGGTTCACGGAATTTCTCTTTCTTCAAAAGAATATTTCTGTAATAACGCTTGTTAAAAGTCATTTCTGAAAAGACCTATTTATAGGTGGGTTCCAACGGTCATAATATTGATTAATGATGACACGTGGACCAATCAGAATTGACAGATTCAAAATACTTATGATGAAAATGGACTTAGAAAAATTCTGGAGAAGTTGACTGCGATACTCGAGTAATGGAGGATATACACGAGTATGGAGAGATGGATTACTCGAGTAGCAAGAAGTAGTATACTCGAGTATAGAAAGAGAGAAATACAGGAGAGAAGAATGAATTACTCGAGTATCAAAAATGGTATACTCGAGTATCAGAATTGTATACTCGAGTAATAGAAAGTATACTCGAGTATTAAGACGATATACTCGAGTATAAAAAGGCTAAACTCGAGTATCAGAAAATATACCTGAGAAACGTTTACATACACGAGTATCAGAGTCAATTACTCGAGTATAGAAGAATTTACTCGAGTATCAAAGATCAATTACTCGAGTATGAACATACTTACTCGAGTATCAGAAGATATACTCGAGTATAGAGAAAACTTACTCGAGTATCAGAAGTTATACTCGAGTATCAGAAAACATATACTCGAGTATCAGGGTATTTACTCGAGTATCAGTACTTTGAACTTGCAGAGAAGAGAAGAAAAAGGATCTACTCGAGTATCAAACATGATTTACTCAAGTATCAAGTTACTTACTCGAGTATGAAAAGAACTTACTCGAGTGACTAACTTAACTACTCGAGTATAGATATATCTACACGAGTATTCAGACCCTACTCGAGTAAGCCAAACTGATTACTCGAGTATCTCACTAACTACTCGAGTATGGGACACAGACTACTAAAGTATTAAGGCCTTACTCGAGTAAGTCTAACTGACTACTCGAGTATCTCTAACTACTCGAGTATGTCTTACTAACTACTCGAGTATTAAGCCTGATACTCGAGTATCATAAGGGGTTACTCGAGTATTAGAGACTTAGAAAAATTCTATGAGGAAATTTGCTCCAATGCTTCTGTCCATCAATCCAAGTGCATGAAGGAAGTGTATCCCAATAGAGAGGCTATACATGGGCCAACACTTTGGATCACACAATGAGGGATTACATTGTATGGTCCTGTGTTTGGTGACCCATTATAGACTGACATTGGTCTACACTTGGTATTAAGGACCTGCACACATACAACTTAAACACAGCATCAAATACACCTTAATTCATCTTAGTTCAAGGTCTGACCTCCTACAAATCTGAGGCATTGTGGAGACAAACCCCAACAATCTCCCCCTATTTGTAGATGTCAGCACTCTCTATACTAAGGTGAATTACTTAGGAGTAAAAGAACAAAAAGCATATCAAGGAGAATAAACCTAATTAAAACAGGATAGACAAAATATGGCCATAATCAGAATTAAATATATATATATGAGGAAATGTTTTTAAAGCACATAAACAAAATAGTCCAATTCCACTTTCTCAGATCCACTCATGATGGAGCATCCTTGTGCATCCTTTCCCTTTTGAGCTCTTTCCTCTCCAGGTAGCTGTAAGGCTTTGGGAAATAAGTCCTGGGCCTGGGAGGAGCAGCAGGGTTGTTGTGTCCCCAGTTTCTGTCATGGAGTCTGATTTTAATCTGTGAAGCTTCATAGGCTTTCCACTCTGAGTAGCTGTAATGATTGTCTCTGTTTTCCCCATGGTCTGTCACTAACCTCAAGGTGTCAAGAATTAGGACTTGGAGGTAGGACTCCAAACCTCTGAGTGAACAATTGCTGGATCTCTTCTGGGTTCAGAACGACTTGCAGAAGCACCTTCACCATACTTTCTTTTCTTCTTAGATGGACCTTGAGAGCTGGAAAGAAAATCATCTTGCCACATGTCAGAGTAGTTAAGAGGAGGCTCAGTCACATCACCCTCAGGTCTAGGAGAGAAGACTGGCACACCACTTTCTGGAATGGTAGCTTGGACAGGGGCATCTGCAGAGGGTTGCTCTTCAAGAGGATTTAGGTGCTGAGGTATAATGGTTGGGTTGATCTGGGCATTAGGGAAGTTCATGTTATGCAGCCACACAGCAGTGTCATAGGTATAAAACTTTACAGATTGAAGTTGAGAGAGAATGTCTGCTTTCATTTCCTTTACAATTCCATCCACTGTAGTTTGAGCCTGTTTAGAGAGAGTTTCAACTTGTTCTTTTGCAACTATTTGAGCTTGCTCATGTAGTTTGTCCACTTGTTCTTTTACAACTTTCTCCCCCTTGCTGATATCTATGTTTAGCTTTGCAATGGCTTCATCTTTGAAGGTGCCCACTTCATTACATACTGTCACAACATTCATTTCAGCTCTCTCATCTAGCTTGATCTGATTGTTAGCTACTGTCTCGGCCTGGTTTCTTAGCTCACCTATGCTTGTAATGGTGTGGTCTAAGGCTTTGCCTCCAATTTGGAACAATCTTTTTAGTTCATCAGTATTTGCTTGGATCTCAGCAAAGCCTCTGCTCATCTCTGTTTCAAGAGCAGAGACCTTGGAAGTTACTGATTGCAGAGAGGCATCAAAGTAATCTCTCTATTCTTTGAGCATAAGCTCAATCTTGCTTACTATATCTGAAGAGGAGGGAGCTGAGGTTGGTTCAGGAGCTGAAGCAGCAGGAGCAGGAGCAGGGGCAGTCCAAGGAAGGAATTCTGTGATCACTACTGAGCTGACAGCTCTCTTGAAGGGTTCTATTTCAACATTTTCTTCTGAGGGTAGGAGAGAGGGCATGGAGAAATCCAAAGTCCTCAGAGGTGCCTCCACAGGATCTGGAGACATCTCATCATCAGACAGGAGAATATGAGCTGATTTGCTAGACTCACTCTCAGGAGATTGGACTGGAGATTGGACTGGAGTTCTTGCAGGAGATGGAGCTGGGGTTCTTGCAGGAGACTGAACTGGGGTTCTTGCAGGAGACTGAACTGGAGACTTTGCAGCTGATCCATTCTGGAAGAGTGGGGCATCTGAGCTGAGCTCATCAATGAATTTGTTGATATCTTCAGCTGTAGACAGAAGGGCTGCTGAGTCTGGAAGCTCTGAGTCTAGATTTGCTGATGGAATCTCTGCTGGAGGAGGAGAGACTGGAGGAGTAGGAATTCTTATTTCTTTTTGTTCTGGAATTACTGATTCTGAAGAAACCTGATTCTGAGGTAGAGAAGAGGCAGGCTCCCCCTCAATTGCTGCACCCAGAGTGTCAGCAACTTGATGTTGAGGAGGAGATGGGGTCCTGATGACAGCTTGCTGTCTGGAGGTTTGGGAAGTATTTTGAAGCTTGATTTCATATCTATGTATGGAGGCGAGGGTGACTTTCTTCATATGGTGGAGAGGAATACCTTTAGAAAGGTCAAAAACCTGAGGATCTATCTCATGGAGGATGAGTGAGATAATCCTTGCAAAAATGGGTTGCTTGATGCTCCCCTGAATCTTGTCCAGTAGCATCATGCCAAACTGGAACTTCTTTCTGCAGACGATGGCTTGCATGATCTCAAACATGTTGTGAGAGATTTCTCGGATGGAGTAGGTCTTGCAGAGTATGACCTTGGAGATAACATCAATCAGAAATTTTCCCTCTCTATTGCAATCTGCTCTGCTGAAAGTATCACACTCGGGATCAACCCCACAGTATAGGGCTGTTCTGTCAGAATCTTCAGTTGTGAGTTCATCCTCTTCCTCAACGACGGGCAGCCGGAGTAAAATAGAGATTGAGGTTTTGTCCAATCGGATTTTGAGTCCTCTGACCTTGGTCTTTAGAACTTTTCCATTTCGTTTAACCTTTAGGTTTTTGTAGAACTCTTCCACTGCGGGAATAATAGCCTTGCACGGCGTCTGGAGGAGGTAGGTCAATCCAGCGGTGTCGAACAGAATGAGAAGGTTGCGGAAGTCATCTGAGAGGTCTGCAATACCATCTGGAACTAGTTCGGAGCCGATTCCGATCTTGGACGACGGAGGAGCCATCTGAAACTGAGAAATCGGCGGTGACGGAAGAGCGACGAAACAGAGTCGGGAAGACGAAGGGTCGGCGGATACACGAGTGAATGAGAAGTGGAGTGGACGTTTTCGTTTTATACATATATATAATTAATCCTAATTAGGTTTAAAAATGATTAAACATAAAATCATACCCGAATGAGGCGGCAAATTCGTTGTGCGAATAGAGAGTTTGAAAAATTCCAGAGAAATCCGATTACACGAGAGAAGTTTACGGCATACACGAGTATTGGATTTAGTATACTCGATTAGGTCATACTATACACGAGTAATCCTCAACATATACTCGAGTATGTACTGAGTATACACGAGTATTAAGTCTTGACGGATTTTTCCATACTCGAGTATAAGAAATTCATACTCGAGTATCAATCTGATTACTCGAGTATATGAAGTTCAATACACGAGTATTAAAATCTGAAGACTTTTCATACTCGAGTATAAAGAGTGCATACACGAGTATTGATTTGATTACTCGAGTATATTTGACTTGTTACTCGAGTATTCACTATTTCACTCGTGTAAATGTAACTATTCTCGAGTCTCAAATTTCTTGAAGGAATTTTCACTAAAAAAAAATGTACCTCAGAGTATCCAACATTTCTGACCTCTTCTAAATTTCTGAGTCCATCATTGGTCTTCTTTGTTAAGCAGTCCAAGCTCAGTTTTGAAGAATGAAAACTTGGACTCATCCAGCGGCTTGGTGAAGATATCTGCAACTTGCCTGTCTGTGGAGACATATTGAAGATCTATGTCTCCATTTTCCACATGCTCCCGGATGAAATGGTAGCGAAGCTCTATGTGCTTGGTCCTGCTGTGGGAGACTGGGTTGTTGGCTATTGCAATTGCGCTGGAAGAGTCACAGAACAGTGGAATGTTCTGGAACTTCATGTTGTAATCTTCAAACTGATTCTTGATCCACAAAAGCTATGCACAACAGCTCCCTGCAGAGATGTACTCTGATTCAGCCGTTGAGATGGCTACACAGTTTTGCTTCTTACTGCTCCAGGAAATGAGTCTCCTTCCGAGGAATTGGCAAGTCCCGGAGGTGCTTTTCCTGTCATCTTTGCTACCTGCAAAATCTGCATCTGAAAATCCAATTAGTTCACTATCATTACTTCTTGGGTACCATAAGCCAAGATTTGGTGTTCCTTTGAGGTATCTCAAGATTCGCTTTGCAGCGATGTAGTGAGATTCCTTAGAGTTCACCTGAAATCTAGCACATACACATGTCGAGAACATTATATCTGGCCTACTTGCAGTAAGGTAGAGCAAGGACCCAATTATGCTTCTGTACTTGGTTTCATCAAAAGGTTTCCCTTTCTCATCCTTGTCCAGAGACATAGCTGAGGCCATTGGAGTCCTCATAGAGGTTGCATTCTCCATTCCGAATTTCTTAAGCAGCTCTTTGGTGAACTTGGTCTGTGAGATGAAAATTCCATCCACAGATTGTTTCACTTGTAGCCCTAAGAAATATTTCAGCTCTCCCATACTGCTCATTTCAAACTTCCCTTGCATAAGTTTAGAGAAATTTTTGCAGAGGTTGTTATCTGTAGAGCCAAAAATGATGTCGTCGACATAGATTTGCACTAGCAAAATCTTGCCTTTTATTTCCCTAAGAAATAATGTCTTGTCTATCTTTCCTCTTGTGAACTTGTTCTCAAGAAGAAAGGTAGACAGCGTCTCATACCAAGCCCGAGGGGCTTGCTTGAGACCATATAGTGCTTTTTGTAATAAATACACATAGTTAGTAAGGGTTGGATCAACAAAACCTGGGGGTTGCTCTACGTACACTTCTTCCTTAATGTTACCATTTAGGAAGGCGGACTTCACGTCCATTTGATAGACGGTAAAGCCCTTAAGTGCAGCGTAGGCAAGAAATAACCTGATCGCTTCCAGTCTTGCCACTGGAGCATAAGTTTGGTCGAAGTCGATCCCTTCCTCTTGACGATATCCCTTGGCGACAAGTCTGGCTTTATTCTTTATAATTGTTCCGTCTTCATCCATCTTGTTCCGGTAGACCCATTTTGTCCCGATGACGTTCTTATGCTTGGGTCTAGGAACAAGTGTCCATACTTTGCATCTTTTGAACTGATTTAATTCTTCTTCCATGGCTAGAATCCAGGATGCGTCGAAGTTGGCTTCCTCAAATTTCTTTGGTTCAACCTGTGAGAGAAAGCTTAAGTGTAAATTTTCGTTAGTTGTACCTCGACGAGTTCTGACACCATCCCGAGGATCTCCTATGATTTGGTCAACAGGATGATCCTTCAAGTGTCTGAACTCTAAAGTCCTTGCATCTGGGATCTCTTCAGCCACTGGAGTTATATCTTCAGCTGGGATGTCTTCTTCATCTTGATCATCTCCCTCTCCAAAGGTGGTTGTAGAGGGGATCTTGATGAACGTCTCATCTTTATCTTTAATAGGTTCATCCAAGCTGAGTTCTTTCAACTTTGTACCTGCATCTACACTAGGCACACTAGACGAGTTGCTTTGCAACAGACTCGTCTCATCAAATACAAGATGTATCGACTCTTCCACAACCAGAGTTTTTCTATTAAAAACTCTATAGGCCTTACTATGGCTACTATAACCTACAAAAATACCTTCAAAGCTTTTCTCGCTAAACTTTGTAGTGTGATACTTGCCATTGTTAAGTACGAAGCACTTACAACCAAAGATTCTAAAGTATGAAATGGTTGGTTGCCTGCCTTTTAGAAGTTCGTAAGGAGTCTTATCATGGTTCTTGTTGATGAGTGCTCGATTTTGCACGTGACAAGCGGTGTTGACGGCTTCAGCCCAGAAATACTCCGGAAGTGAGGCATCACTCAACATGGTCCGACAGGCCTCTATGAGTGTTCTGTTCCTTCTCTCAGCCACTCCATTTTGCTGTGGTGTGCGGGGAGAGGGAAACTCATGAAAGATACCTTGACTTTCACAAAATTCTGTCATGCCTCCAGATTTGAATTCCGTTCCATTGTCACTTCTGATTTTGACTACAGAACGGTTGTATTCATTCTGGATTTGCCTGACAAAATTAGTGAAAATACCGAAGGTATCTGACTTGTGTTTCAGAAAGAACACCCACGCAAAGCGCGAGTAATCATCCACAATAACCAACGTATATTCCTTACCTCCCAAACTTCTAACCTGCAGTGGGCCAAACAAGTCCATATGAAGAAGCTGTAAACTTCTATTGGAATCCTTGCCTATTATGCTTTTAAACGAACTTCTTGTTTGCTTGCCTTTGATACAAGCGTGACAAGGACTGTCCGTAACGCACTTGACCTTGGGTGCATCACGCACTAAGTTTTGAGAGAATAATTTATTAATAGTTTTGAAATTAATATGTGCTAGTCTCTTGTGCCATTGGTCAGCAAGAGATGCACTACTTTTTGCCAAAAGACACACTGGTGTCGAAGAGTCTATACAAATAAAATTCAAACAGAAAATATTTCTGCTTCGAGTGCCTGATAAAATAGTTTCCATATTGTTAACCGATTTTATCAAACACTTGTCAGCATGAAATTCAACTACGTATCCTTTGTCGCATAGTTGGCTTATGCTGATGAGATTGTGTTCCAATCCTTCAACATAGGCTACATTCGAGAAGGATACGCTACCGTTAGAAATCATACCATAGCCTTTAGTGATTCCTCGATCTGAACCTCCAAAGATGACCTTTGGTCCGTTGCAGACTGAGGTGTAGTTCTGAAGTAGGCTTCTTGTCCCGGTCATATGCCGAGAGCATCCGCTGTCCAAATACCAGATAGGCGTTTTGTTGGTCTTTGGACATTCCTGCAATTATAATCACTTAGCCTTAGGAACCCAAACATGTTTGGGTCCTTGGTCTCGAGTTAGAAAGCTCCCCCTACGAGTATTAGCTTCATGAGTGGTCATTCTCACGTTGCTAACTTGAGGGGTTGCAACATTCCTTGGATTGAACCAACAATCGATGGCAAAGTGACCGATTCTGCCACAGCACCAACAGTCGAACCTGTTGTATCTTTGCCTATTGTATTCCTGCTTAATTTTCTGAGGAGGAGGTCGAGCAGGAACCTGAGTCTTGGAGGAGGAGGCTTCATGATGAGAGCATTTACATGAAGTCTTCCCCTTCATAGGCATATCCACAAGAGGTTTTACTTTTGGTGACTTCTTAAAGTTATGACCATAAGCATAAGGTCCATAGCTTTGAAGCTGAATCTCCTCATAAGGTGCCTTGAAGACACTCTCGCCAAAGTTACGAGGACGAGTCCAACCTTGGTATCTTGACTTAGGCTTCTCAGGGATTGGCCTAGAAAAGTGTCCGTAGGTGGACTCATAATCGAGTTCGTTCGTGGGAAAGATAACTTTCTTGAACACAACAGGTTCCAAGGGAGCTTTCCCTTTTTCTTCAGCTAGAGTCTTTCGGGCAGCCTTATTCTTTCTCTTGGCCTTGTTTCTTCTAGAGGATTTACTAGAAGAGCCAATGTGGCCTAAACCAGCACCCTTGGCCTTAGCAGAGAATTCAGCAACGATTGGAAGAACTGTCTTAGGCTTAGAGAAGCTCTCAACAAGCTTCTTTTCAGCCTCGAGCTGTTTTTCCAGTTCTTTGATGATTTCCTCTTTAAGGTCGAGGTGCTTGAGAGCTTTATTGTATTCCTCCATAGCTTCATTTAGGTTCTCTTGAAGAGAGTTAGTCCTATTGACTTCTTCTCTCAAGTTGCTCTCACTAGCCTGTAGAGAGTTGATCTCTTTGGCTTGACTTTTCACCATTCTACGACATTTCTCGTAAGCGGTGAGTAATTCCTTATACTGTCCCATGAGTTCAGATTCATCTTCAGAGGAATATCCCTCTTGCTCATTGTCATTTTCAGAATCAGAGAGAGGAGTGTGAGATTTTACCTCCCCAGTAAACTGGGGGACTTGTTCATCATCAGAATGAGCCATGAGCCCAAAGTAAGCTTCCTCTTCTTCACTCGACTCAGATGAGTCAGAGTCGCTGAGAGTTTTGCTCTTCTTGGCTACTAGGCTTCTCTCTGTCCTCTTCTTGGGGTGTGAGGATTTCTTTTCCTCTCTTCTTCCACCCTCTTTCTTTTTGTGAGGGCAATCGGCGATGACGTGACCTGGCTTATTGCAACAATAGCAAATGATGTCAGTTGAAATATGTTTGTTCTGTTTAGAATTGTACCTGTCATGGCTGCTTGAGCCTTTCTTCCGATGATCACCGTCATGTCGTGATCTTCTATATGAGGCATCCTTGCCTCTCCATTGCTTCTTCTTGTTCAAAAATTTCTTGAACTGCCTTGAGAGTAGGGAGAACTCTCCATCAGATAGTTCTGAGCCAGATGAGCTAGGCTCAGATGATTCTTCTTCATCAGCCTCAGGAACTGGGGCAGGAGAGCTAGCCTTTATCTTCCTTGAGCTATCTGCCTTTAGAGCGACAGATTTCTCCTTGGATGCAGACCTGCTTGTCTCTTCTTCAGCTTTTCTTGAGTTGATTTGCAGCTCGTAAGACATAAGCTTTCCGAACAGATTCTGCGGGTCCGTCTCAGCTAACCTTCCAAACTCCCGAATGGCACATACCTTATTATCCCATTCCTTGGTTAGGGATCTTAAGAATTTGTCATTGAGTTCCCCGTTGGTGAAGACACGGCCATACACTCTTAGGCCATTTACTATCTTGAAGAAGTTCTCAAAGGTGTCAGCTATGGCTTCCTTATGACCCTGCCTGAAGGCTTCATATTTCTGGTTCAGTAGGGATCTACGATCATCCCTCACTTCTTCTGTACCTTCCATTAGAGTCACTAGGGATTGCCACATCACCTTGGCAGACTGGCAATGAATCAGATTTTGCAGCATTGAGTCATCCACTGCACTTGCTATTATATTTTTGGCTTTCTTGTCCAGAGAGACAAGTGCAATCTCATCCTTATCTAGATCCATCAGCTTCTTGGGAACTTGCTTGGTGGGATCTATGGTGGATGCAGTCATAGGAATGTGGGGACCTTCTTCAACAATCATGAAGATCCGGGATCTACTGCTTCCATGAAGAACTTTACTCTTTCCTTCCACATAGGAAAGTTGTTCTTGGTGCAGATAGGGAGTTTAGCAAAATCCTTGGTCTTACTCATGCTTGATACTTTTCAAGAAACAACTTAGAAGGATAAGATCAAGGTGTTAACCTTTTAACGATCAACCTCCCTCTGATACCAATTGAGAGGTCTAAGTTGTTAGCCTAAATCACCTAGAGGGGGGTGAATAGGTGAACTGCGTGTCAAATGCGGAATTAAAAACTAACACAGCAAATATCAAGCAATCACAGAAGACAAGAGATTTATAGTGGTTCCCCAATCTTGGGTACGTCCACTTTCCTCACCGATCTAGCAAATTACTAGACTCGGCTACTCCACTATCTCGGATTGAAAACAATCCTACACCTCGGAACCACGTTCCTACAAATCTCGATCCCAAAACGGATCTACAAAAACTCGGAAGACAAAACTTCCTACAAGTCTCGGAGAATTAAAACTCCTACAAAAAATATTGGTTGTGATTACAAACAAACACACTATCAGATCTGGATCTGTATCCGTCTTCTTCTTTAAGAACTTCGGCTTGATCAGAAAATGTAGAAGACGACTAGAGAAAGATCCACGAATCTGAGATCTAGAACCACCTCGATCGAGAAAGTAGATCTGGAATCTTCAAGGCTCGGCAAGATCGAGTGATTCTCTTTCTTCTGGATCGCTGGAGGAAAGATCGATGAAAACGAAAGTCGCGATCCAAACTTTTCTTCTTCTTCCGTGAACGGCAATGGCGGCGGCGTGAGATTAGGGTTCACGGAATTTCTCTTTCTTCAAAAGAATATTTCTGTAATAATGCTTGTTAAAAGTCATTTCTGAAAAGACCTATTTATAGGTGGGTTCCAACGGTCATAATATTGATTAATGATGACACGTGGACCAATCAGAATTGACAGATTCAAAATACTTATGATGAAAATGGACTTAGAAAAATTCTGGAGAAGTTGACTGTGATACTCGAGTAATGGAGGATATACACGAGTATGGAGAGATGGATTACTCGAGTAGCAAGAAGTAGTATACTCGAGTATAGAAAGAGAGAAATACAGGAGAGAAGAATGAATTACTCGAGTATCAAAAATGGTATACTCGAGTATCAGAATTGTATACTCGAGTAATAGAAAGTATACTCGAGTATTAAGACGATATACTCGAGTATAAAAAGGCTAAACTCGAGTATCAGAAAATATACCTGAGAAACGTTTACATACACGAGTATCAGAGTCAATTACTCGAGTATGGAAGAATTTACTCGAGTATCAAAGATCAATTACTCGAGTATGAACATACTTACTCGAGTATCAGAAGATATACTCGAGTATAGAGAAAACTTACTCGAGTATCAGAAGTTATACTCGAGTATCAGAAAACATATACTCGAGTATCAGGGTATTTACTCGAGTATCAGTACTTTGAACTTGCAGAGAAGAGAAGAAAAAGGATCTACTCGAGTATCAAACATGATTTACTCGAGTATCAAGTTACTTACTCGAGTATGAAAAGAACTTACTCGAGTGACTAACTTAACTACTCGAGTATAGATATATCTACACGAGTATTCAGACCCTACTCGAGTAAGCCAAACTGATTACTCGAGTATCTCACTAACTACTCGAGTATGGGACACAGACTACTCGAGTATTAAGGCCTTACTCGAGTAAGTCTAACTGACTACTCGAGTATCTCTAACTACTCGAGTATGTCTTACTAACTACTCGAGTATTAAGCCTGATACTCGAGTATCATAAGGGGTTACTCGAGTATTAGGGACTTAGAAAAATTCTATGAGGAAATTTGCTCCAATGCTTCTGTCCATCAATCCAAGTGCATGAAGGAAGTGTATCCCAATAGAGAGGCTATACATGGGCCAACACTTTGGATCACACAATGAGGGATTACATTGTATGGTCCTGTGTTTGGTGACCCATTATAGACTGACATTGGTCTACACTTGGTATTAAGGACCTGCACACATACAACTTAAACACAGCATCAAATACACCTTAATTCATCTTAGTTCAAGGTCTGACCTCCTACAAATCTGAGGCATTGTGGAGACAAACCCCAACAAAAATGTTCTCCACAAATTCTCATTTTTGGATATGTTTTAGGTATAGGTAAGATTGACCCCCATACAAAATGTCAAGTCATTTGGATGGCTGGATTAGTGGGGGCACTCAAACCAAGTTCTGGTCAAGCCTATGTATAGGCCCCACCAAAATGGGTGTTGTGGTCCAACCACTTACTCAAATGGGTTAAAATTAATTTTAAAATAATATAGACTCGAAGGCCTACAACTTTCGTGACTGGTTTTTTTTCCTAAATCGGCCTCTAAGGACTTCATTTTGTAACATCAAAAAGCGTGTTAAAAAGGGAATAATAAATCATTATATTTAATATATGAATAATACTTTATTATGAATGTACTGTTCATCTCCTCTTCCAAACAGAACCCGTAAAAATGACCTAAATACCTGTAGATTACCATCGCCTATTTCCTGCCACCCAACCACTTCCCTGGCCAGCCAGCGCCACCACTACCTCCGTTGAGGTGGTGGCTATCGCGGGGCGGTGGTTTGGCTGCTGAAGGTGGTGGTTTCCGGCGAACCCGAAAATTCATTTTTATGGCTTTTTCCATTAAAACTCGAATTGGATTCAGCTCAGTTGAGCTCAAATCTTATCTCCAAAGATTCCTAAGATCTAACCCTTGAAGAAGGAGTAGAGGAGGACCTTAGTGATGGGTTGTTTCTTTGCCGGCCGTCGCGTCGCCATTACCGGTGGTGGAGCTTCTCTTGCTTTGCAACAACACAGTGAAGTAGCTTGGTTTCTTCTGTTAAAGGGTGGAAACGTCTGCTATGAGCCTAGGGAAGCTTTTAAGAGAGTGAAATGGGTGAGGAGAAGGGTCTAGCTTGATGGCCATTAATGGCCATTAAGGGGAATTTTTGGTCATAGCGAAAAACTTTGAAATTCACCTCCCCTTGGTCCCAATTAGTTTGGAAACTCCTAAAAACTTATAGGGGAGATGAATACTAATTAATTGGTGAAGAATGGAGGGGTGATTCACCTTCCCCACCATGAATGGCCTTCTTTTTCTCACTTTCTCTCTCCTCCATTAAAGGGCAAATGAAGCTTTCTCTCTCTTAGTCATCATGAACGAATTTGCTCATCTCTCTAGCCTATTGGCAGCCCATCTATCCCACATGAATAATAAAAATGAGGTTAGCCAAAGTGGCTTTGGGTTTGGGCTTGAGTTAGCCCATTTGAGCTAAGTTGACCAAACACTTGAATAGGGTTGACCTTGGTCATTTTGACCTCGTGGGTTGACCCCAATGGGTCCTCGGTGACCCATTGGACTCTCCTAGTGTCTAGGTAGGTCTGGGTAGAGTTTACTTGGCACTTTGGAGGGCACATGACCCTTAGTATGGGCACTTTGACCACTTTAGGTCAAGGGTTGACTTAGGTCAACTCAAGCTCTAAAGTTGACCCTAATGGATCTTTGGTGACCCATTGACCCCACTTTAGGTCTAGGAATACCCTGGTAGGGTTAGTTAGGCTTATTAGAGGCACATTGCCCTTAGTTAGGGCACCTTGCCCAATTTAGGCCTAGGATGGTCCTATGTCACCTTGGCCACTCTTGGTTGACTTCAATGGACCCTTAGGGCTCTAATGGACTTTTCAATGATTTAGGGATATTATGGTGGGGTCATGGAGTCATGTTGAAGCCCTATGGTCATCCTAAACTAGTGTTTAGAATTCTACTATTTGCAGACTATGGTGATCTCCACCTTCATGCCTAAGCTCACTTGGTTTTCTTGGGCCTCTTAGGGTTTTTTCATGACCTAGTCATGACAAAACCACTCCTAGGGGTCTAGCTAGAAATGGGATGTTACAAAGTGAACTCTAAGGAATCTCACTACACTACTGTAAAGTGGATTTTGAGAGTCCTTAAAGGAACACAAAATCTTGGCATATTATACCCAAGAAATAATGATAGCGAACTAATTGGATTTTCAGATGCAAACTTTGCAGGTAGCAAAGATGATAGAAAGAGCACTTCCGGGATTTCCAATTCCTTGGAAGAAGACTCATTTCTTGGAGTAGCAAGTAGCAGAATTGTGTTGCAATGTCAACCGCCGAGTCAGAATATATTTCTGCAGCTAGTTACTGCGCACAACTTCTCTAGATCAAGAATTAGTTTGAAGACTATAACTTGAAGTTCAGGGAAATTTCCATATTCTGTGACTCCTCCAGCGCTATAGAAATCGCCAACAATCCAGTCTCTCATAACCGGACGAAGCATATCAAATTGAGATACCAATTCATTCGAGAGCATGTAGAGAATGGGGACTTCAACCTTCAGTATGTTCCCATAGATAGGCAAATTGCAGACATTTTCACAAAGCCGCTGGACAAGGGCAAGTTCTCATTCTTCAAAATAGAACTTGGCATGCTCAACATGGAGTCCTGAATAGTTCAATCAAAGTCAAGAGGAGAATCAACTTCAGCCAACTCAGAAAATGGCCAAGAAATTCTCACTCAGTAATCTTCAGAAAAACTCAAGTTTAGAAAGTGATTTCTCGAAAAAGACTTGGAGTTTTTCGAAATGAACCAGATTACTCGAAAATCAGAAATTGATTTCTCGGAAAAGACTTCTGTATTTTTCAAAAAGGACATGGACTTGTCGAAAAAGGACTTGGAACTTTTGAAAAGGACTCGGATTTCTCGAAAAGTCTTCTGCATTTTTCGAAAAGACTCGGACTTCTCAAAAAAGGACTTGCATTCTTTTTCGAAAACCTCTGGCTTACTCGAAAAATAAAAAGATTTCTCTAAGAAATTTTTAATCCCCTTTCAAAAAATCCCATTTTTCTTGACAAATACTGTCTACTTTTTGAAAAAGGCCCAAAATCTTCTTTCCGAAAAGTTTTCAAGGATTCGAACCGCCAAGTGTGCATATCCTTCTTTTTAAAATTCTTAATTATATATATAAATAGGAAGTCTATAGAATTTCCAAACACCGACATTTTGAACAAGAGCTTCCAGAGCACGCCGATTCAAATCCCGCCGCTTCAGTTCCTCCAGTTCTTCTGACAAAAGCCGTCGTTCACCCTCAACAAGCAAGGAAATCTTTCAACCTCTTAATCAATGGCTCTTACAGTAAAGATAGGGTTCAAAAGCGAGTTTGTTCGTACTGGAATTGCCAAACTCTCTGACGATTTACGAAATCTAATCCAATTGCTTGAAGTCGCCGACCTCTCTTTCGTTTTAGAGTAACCATGCAAGGTATTCCATCTATACATTGAAGAGTTTTTCTGAAATTCCAAGCTTAAGCGAAATGGGAAGGTATTGAAGACATCCTTCAAGGATGTGAAGATTAAAATGAAGTCATCTTCCGTAACAGAGCTTCTGAAATTGCCAGTTATTGATGAAGAAGACTATATGGAAGAACCCTACTACTCAAGGGCAATGTCTTTCTGTGGTCTCTCCCACTCAATCACCTCCATTCGACGACCGAGCATGAATGCTGAAAGAAAGCTTCTGGCAGATATTCTAGGGAAAATTATACTATGTAAAACCCACTCCCTTCAGTATATTTCCTCAGAGTTCTTCGACATGATGACTGCTATAATATATCGCAAGAGATTTCACTGGGGACAAATGCTATTTGATAAGATTAAGGAGAGAATAACTGTACCTTGTTATTCAAGGATCATAACTTTGTATCTCCATCAACTCCACCTAGAAGTATTTTACTTGTCTAAAGGTGTGTCTATCCACCACCTGAATAAAGTCACCCTCGCCTCAATAAACAGATGGGAATATGAATTCAGAGGCCAAGGCAAGCTGCAAAAGTTCATAGAGAAGTTATTGATAAGGACAAGACCCCATCTACTCCTTAAACTGATACAGTTGGCACATCTGGTGTTGCTATTGAGGTAGAGCCTGGTCCTTTAATTATTAATAACGTTCAACAAGCTGAGGTTCAAGACAAAGTTCTAAAGTCAGAGATTCTAGAGACAGACACTGCAGATGATGATACTGCTGAAAAGAGCACCTCTATGCATGATGCTAACTCAGGTATGAATGTTAATTCTTTCTCAGATCCAGAAGATCTCTCTGATGGTCAAGTGACTCTAAGAGTCATATCTACTGATGCTGACATTGACAAGATGATAGAAGAACTAAATTCAGATGATCCTCTATTCATCTCTCCTGAAAAGACTACAAATGCTCAATCTTCCAAAACTCCTAAATAGATTATTGATGACTCTCAGCACCAGGTACATATTGAGGGGGAGACTGAGATCATGCTTTCGGATGTTGAAGAAATAATTCTAGAACCTATTGAACCTCCTCTCAGGAGATTAGACTTCTCCCTCCCTATAATTCTTGGTGAGTAAGGGGATGTCCTTCCTTCTTTCCAAAGAGGCAAAAGTTCTGTTATTATTAAAGTAATTCCTGTATAGATAGTTCAAGCAATACCTCCTCCTCCTCCAGTTCCAGTAGTTCCTAATGATACCCTTCTGGGTAAAATAGAACTCTTGTTAACACAGCAAAGAGAGTATTTTGACAAATCTCTCAAAGAACTAACGGATAAAGTAATTGCTCTTGAAAAAGAGATGAGCAGAGGCTTTGCTGAGATTCAGCATAATACTGATACATTCAAACAACTGCTCCAAATAGGTGGAAAGGCTCTAGACCATACCATCAGTATTGGTCAAGTTATGGAACAATCAGTCACTCTAGCCAATAATCAGATTCAATTAGAGATGAAAGCTCAAGAGCACAACTTCAAGACTTGCGAGGAAGTTGGCAAGTTCAAAGAAGATGCTATAAGCACCATATCTGTAGAAGTCAGAAAGGGGGAGGACAAAGTCAAAGAATATCTATCAAAAGCCTCTACAAACATGAAGACCCAATAGGAAGCCAAACTAAAAGAGATAAGTACTGATGTACATACTTAGATCCTTAATGTTAAATTTCATACCTATGATACTGCAGTTTGGATGCACAATCAGATCTTTCCCGACTTCCAATTCGATCCATATGCAGCTCAACCTCCTCATTTAAATCCAACTATCTAGCAACCTACTTCCCAAATGCCTACATTATCTCCTAGACTAGAAGATTATGAAGCCCCTTCTATAGAGTACTCTCATGTTTGGATAGAACCAGAGATGCCTCAAAATCCACCTCAAGAAATTCTAGTTCTTAAGAAAAGGAAATATAGTGACAGTGCCTCTGCTAGCCGATTCATCCCGACTCAAGAAGCTGAGAAAAGAAAAGAACAAGAATTTGCTAAAGTATGGAGTCCAACCTCCAAGTCTCTCATTCTAGACACTCAGAAGGTGGTTGTGGAACTCAATGGAAATAAAGATGAGCACTAAAACCGCAAGGAATGAAAAGAATATGAAACTTCTATGACCAAGAGAAGAATTCATGATAGAGTACATGGCCGTAACAATCCATATGCTCCTCAGCCTCCGAAGTACTATCCAAAGCCCTACAGCTATCTAAAGAGACAACAAGAGAAAAGGGAACGACAACAAATCCAACAACATGAGTGATCCTTGATTTTCAGTTATATGAAATATTGTGGACGTGGACTCTTCTATGGACAATTCTATAAATCTATATATTTCTGAATTTTGATGATATTTTATTTCTCGATTGTCATTGCATTTATTTATGTCTTTGCTAGTTGGTTATTTGATTATCTTGAGTTAATTCACCTTAGTGTAGAGAGTTCTGACTTCTATAAATAGGGGGAGATTGTTGGGTATTGTATCCACAATAACCTAGATTTGTGTGAAGTCACCCTTGAACTAAGTTGAATTAATTATGTATTTGATGCCATTCTCTAGTTGAGTGCTTCTAGGCCATTATTACTAAGTGTAGACCAATGTCAGTTTACAGTGTGTCACCAAACACAGGACCATGCAATGCAATCCTTCATTATGTGATCCATGGTGTTTGCTCATGTGTAATCTCTCTATTGAGATGCACTTCATTTTTAAGTACTAAAGGAATGGAAGAAAGGAAAGGTTGCTGACCTTTGATTAAAGAAGAAAAGAAATTTTCCTTCAAAATTTCCTAAGTAAATTTTTCAAAAAGATTAGTGTTTTTCGAAAAGTCTAAACTTTATTTTTCGAGAAATCCAAGTTGTTCTCGAGAAACATTATGATGTTTCGAAAAACTCTCAAAAATTTCTAAGTTCTCCTTTTCGAAAAATACCCTGAAGAGTTCTCGAAAAACCAAGTTGTGTTTTCGAAAGAGCAAGTAGTTTTTGAAAAGTCATAAACTAGTTTTCGAAAAATCGATTTCATTCTTCGAAAAAGAAGAGTTATACTCGAAAATCTTTATTCCTTTAGAAAAATAAGTTTCCGACTCAAGGAAATTCTGCGTGAAGTCTTTTTCGAAAAAGGCTGAGGTAGTTTTCGAAAAACCAAGATGCTTTCGAAGAATTTTGATCCTTTCGAAGAACGCAGTCCAGAAAAATTCAAAGCTAATTCATCGAATGGAGTTTCATTTCAACCTAAATTCTTCTTGATTGATCCACGTGGATCTTTCCTTAATGAATTCAGACCGTTAGAAAAAGTTCTATATAAAGTCTTATCGATGGATTCTCTAACCCTAATCCTAATTTGTAATCTTATAAGAAGTCTGAATCATCATAATTTCTAAGATCGGGATAAGCCGCACGCTCTATCTTCTTCGACGCTCTTCTCTGCATTCATCCTGCAATCCAGCGATTCACCAAGAGAAAAGACTCGACCAATCCAAGATTTAAGATTCTTCAACATCAAATTGATTAGGTCAGCTCTTAGTTTTCAGATCAAGTTTTCTTGGATTTCTTCCTCAACTTCTTCACCGAGCTTTCAGTTTTCAAGAAGGAAGAACTCTGTATATTTAAGATCTGAAGTGAAGTTTTTCTTTATTGTTGTAAAACTTTATTTCAATTCTTGTAGGAGCATTGTATCCGAGCTTGTAGGAGGAGTTTTCTTCCGAGTGTAGATCCTATTTTGGGGGATCGAGTTTGTAGGAGTGTGTTTACTCCAAGTTATAGGAGCATTGCTTCGAGTAGTAGGATTGTTTTCAATTCGAGAAATAGTGAAGTAGCCAAGGATAACGTGCTACTAGATTGGTGACGTGGAAAGTGGATGTACCTAATCTTGGGGAACCATTATAACTCCTTGTATTGTCTGGTGTATGCTTGATTATTCTGTGTTAATCCCTCTAGATTTTTTATTCCACAAAAGACGCATATCTCACGTATTCACCCCCCTCTAGGGGATTTAGGTAGACAACTAGATACTTTCATGTCGAGTGTAGGGGAAAGTTGTTCTTCGAGATTATAGGATTTGTATACTCTGAGTGTAGGATTATTTAATCTTAGATTTGGTGAAGTAGACAAGTCTAGCCCGAAGTGCTAGATAGGCGAGGCGTGATAGTGGACGTACCCATTTTGGGGAACTACTATAAATCCATGTATTTGTTGTGCTTATTCTCTTATTCTGTGCGCTTTATTTTTACTAGATTTTTATTCTGCTATAAGCTGCATGATTCACCTATTCACCCCCTCTAAGTGATTTAGGTTGACAACTAGATACTTTTAATTGATATCAGAGGGAGGTTGTTCGCTTAAAGGTTAACACCTTGAACATATCGTGATCTAGTTGTCAAAAGAGAAATAGACAGGAGAAAGGATTTGTCCTCGATGAAGCTGCCGGTGTGCACCAATAAAAAATTCCCTATGTGGAAAGAAAGGGTAAATTTATTCATGGAAGCTTCTGATCCAAAAATCTTCATCATTATTGAATAATTCCCTCAAGTTCCCATGACTCCGTCAACTATTGATCCAAATGTTTAGGTTCCTAAAAAGATAATGGATTTGAACAAAGATGAAATAGCTCTCATTGCTTTGGATAAGGCAAAGAGCATCATTACAAGTACGATGGATGATTCTATGTTGCAAAACTTATTCCACTATAAGTATGCAAATGAGATGTGGCAATCTCTAATTATTCTTATGGAAGGAACGAAAGAAGTTAGGGATGATCGGAGATCTCTGCACAATTAGGAATACAAAACCTTCAAGGAAGATAAGAGGGACACTATTGCTGACTGCTACGATAAGTTTTTCAAGATTGTTAATGACCTAAGAAATTTTGGTCATGAACTTACCAATAGCGAGCTTAATGACAAATTCTCAAGATCCCTGACAAAGGAATATGATACTATGATATTTTCTATAAGGCAATTTGGTAAAATGGCTATAATGAAGCCATAGATCTTTTTCAGAAAGTTGTTATCCCATGAGCTGAAACTCAATATCAGAAATGTAGAAGAAGAGGGAGGCAAGACTTTAGTCAGATAGAAGTCTGTAACACTGAAGGAAGAAGGGTCTTGAAAATACAGAGCTGTGCACCAGTAAAGACACAGGCCTCAGTTGAATATGAAGATTCTGAGCCAAGCTCCTCTAGTTCTGATATGTTAGATGGAGAGTTCTCCTTACTCTTCAGACATTTTAAAAGGTTGCTCAGCAGAAGGTGATAAGTGAAAAATCAGCTCTCCTCATCTGATTATAGAAGATCACATCATGATGGTGATCATCACAAGAGAAGCTCCAACAACAACAACAATTATAATTCTAAACAGAACAAATATGTTTCTTCTAACATTCTTTGTTATTGTTGTAATAATCCAGGACACATGATTGCTGACTGTCCTCACAAAAAGAAGGAATGATCAAAGAAAGAAGAAAATAGATCCTTCAAAGGAAAGAAAAAGAAGAAGAAAAGAGCTTCATTGCGAAGAAGTCAAAGAATTTTAGCGATAACGACTCAAGTAAGTTAAGCTCAGATGAAGAATCCTCCCTTTGGATTATGGAAGATACAGATGAGGATAACTACGACTCCCAATATAATGGGAAGGTAAATTCAAACACCCCTCGATCTGATTCCGATGCGGACTCCGTCGGTATGAAGATCACCTCTATAAGGATGAGTCAGACTTAATGATGCAGTATCGAGAACTATTTGTAACTTCCCATTTCCTTCTAGACCCCTTAACCTTAGATTAGGGTAGAACATACGGTGAGTGAAAAAGGATTAGGCTAGGGTTTGACCCAAGGAGTTAGGGTGGATTCACATAGGGCCCACAAAAGGGTTCAAGTCAAACTTAGAAAAAATTGTTCAGGATCAATAGGCGTCGAGTGAACTCGACGCCATTCGACAAAGCATCGAGTGCATCAAGTGAACTCGATGCCATTCGACAAAGAGTTATGTGGACTCAACGCCATGCCCTTTAACTTAAAAATATCGTTCTGGATCAACAGGCGTCGAGTGAACTCGACGCCATTCGACAAAGCATCAAGTGGGTTGAGTGGAGGCAGGAGTAGTCTAATAGGTTAAGGGAACGATGTGACAAACTCACCCGTATAGGGTTAGAGGGATTCAGGACGGGTTTAGTCCTGTGAGTTGGAGGCTCGGGTGTTTGATACAGGATGGGTTTAGTCCTACGAGTTGGAGGCTCGGGTGATTTATTTCAGGACGAGTTGGTCCTACGAGCTGCATGCTCGGGTTTGAAATGACTTGCATATGAATAGAACATATTAGTGGAGGGTCATGCGGTACTGGCCAGTCATCACACTGACTGCAGTACAGTGACTCTAGTGAGGTGTGAGGGTTTGAGGGGCCAATAGGTTGTTTTATACTGTGGTCCGAAGGACAATCCACAAAAAGGCACACCCAACCAAAAATACTGGTGGAAATGGCCAGCAAATTAGTACGCATAGACTCTAGAGTGCACCTCAGACCTGAACAAAGGCGTACGAATGGTCTAGGTCTGGTAGTGTGATGGAGACAACGACCCTAAACATATAGAAGATGATGACGACGTGCTTACGGAAGATCTTTCTCCGCCTCCAAATAAAGACTTGCGGTGCCATGATGACCATGTGGAGCGACGCCATAATATCCGCCCTCAGCGCAAACCAATTTAATAATAATAATTTGAAGCTTTCCCTTTTTATTGCAATGTTTATGTCATGTAATGTTTAAAACATTTGTGTGCTTTTATTTTTCTTTATGTTGGGTTGCATATAGCCAAAGTGTGATATAAGCCTATATATAGGCATGTATTATTTTCATAATGTTCTAGAGATGATGAAAAAAAGAAGAAACCCTAATCTTGCTTAAAGATTTTTCCCTCCTCCTTGGCAATATTCGACCACAACTCTCCCTCTCCCTCTTGATCCTTCCTCTCTCTAGTTTGGCCCCCTCTTCCCCTCTTCCCCTCTTCCTCCTTTACTATTCTCGGCCTCCTCTCCTTCCTTAAGTTCACCACCAAACAACCCCTCCCCTTCTCCCCTAAACTCGACCACCACAATCCCTTAGAGAATTCAGCCAAAGTTTTTTCCCCACTCCAAGCCGTCGGCCATCTACTACCCAACTTCCATAGTGATCGTCCTCACCAACTTGCCACCACCTCTAGCCGCCTCCTCCCTCCAACCCTACAATCCTGGCCACCTCCTCCCTCACCAAACCCGACCCCTCTTATCCCTTAAAAAAAACCGACCTCCCTCCATTGAAGAAATTTGGCCAAGCACTAAAGATCCCTCTTTGTGTATTTTCCAAATCTGGCGTGAAGTGATGAAGGCGAACAAGTTACTCTCCATCCGGTGTGACTCCGGCGGAGCCGTTGAACAACGATCCAAGTAGAGAAATTAGAATCATCCATTCCTATTGGGTAACAAAATATTTCTACTCTATGTGTGTGTTCCTCTAGTTTAGTTCTTGTGGTGGAATTCTTGTCATTAAGTTTTGATAGCATTGAATTTTTGTGGATTTCTTTCGATTGACTTTGCAGTACATCTTAAGTTTCATTTACATTCGAAAGGATTTGCGAGCCTCATTTTCTTTGTTTGGGAGAGATCTACCATTTTCTGAATCGTTACTTTGGGTAGATCTCTTTTGGTACAACCTTCGCTCGATCGGACCGGGTTGGTCCTTTTAGCTGGAAAGAATATTGGTTTTTATAGACCTTGTTCGATCCTAATCGGTTTGGCTACCCGTACGCTAGCATCTAATTGATAGAATTGTATAATGTGTGTGCTGTGTTGAACGATTGTGCGAGTGTAGGATTGGATCATAGAGAGGCATACATGTTCGTCCATAGATATATTCGGTTTCAGCATGTGAGCCTGCATCATAGTGTGTATACCTTCCTGGGAAGTGGAGACGCCCGATCCACAGTTGCCGTAGCCATAATGGTGGTACAAGAGAGTTCAACTAACTCCAAAAAGTGGGAACTAAAGGTCTGTGATCACAGAGTAATGTGTGTGAGTTGCACTTGTATGAATCATAACCCGTATAAACCATCATAGCATTTATACATACTTAGGGCATACGCACTATGGATCCTTATCATATAAATTTGTATGGGCTTTTTTATATGATAAGTTATATTTATGAAATCTTAACTTATAAGTTTGTATGGGCATTCATGTAAGTTAAGGTACTCCTGTGATGTTAGTGTAGCCGTAGATATTCTTCTTTCTGCTCAGTTCCTTACTTACTCACAATACTTTCTTTCAGTTCTACCTTACCTACTTCACTTCTTTTCATTACTGCTTTACTACTTTACTTGTTCTATAAGAACTTTTAGTATAATGATATAACTATTAGAAACATGACCTTGATAGAATAATACCACCGTCACCTGGTTCCATTTTGTACTTCTTTGTTGTCCTCCGCTTTCATCCTCCTGCTCGGTGCCTAGGAGTCACGGGGGTGAGGCAAGGACAAAATGACTTAGTCTTTATGACTAATGGTCGGTTGTGACCGTATCAATTTAGGAGCTCGAGGAGATGGAGCACCAGTACGACCAACAAGACGAGGTGGGAGGACCTGAGGTTAAGATACCACGTTATACTACCACTACTACAGCTCAACGTTAGGTGATGACGAGTGTTTCAGTTACTGCTTCTGCATAGTGTTATTAAGAGAGAGAGAGAGTTTTGATTCCATTTTGGCATGTACCGGGCATAAGCCATAATTCTCTTTTCTGTACTCATTGTGGACTGAGATATCTTTCATCTCTAGATATTATGATGATATTGCTGTGACTTGTGAACTTGCTAGTTTTCATTTACTATAAGTTATAGTTCTTTTCTCGATTGGCCTACAGGTTGAATGATTGTACTGGCCGGCAGGGTCGGCATCGTGCGGTGTCGACTAGCGGTGTGCTAGTGTCACCGTAAGGCGGCATTTCTAGGCATAAGACTGGGTAACCATCTTGGTAAGGGGGAGGGGGTCTTACACTATTGAAGGGATTTGACAAATTTCTCAAGGTAGTCAAATCTCAGGCCAAAGAGATTGTATCTCTCAAGGGATTGAAATCTAAACAAAGTGATGAAATTGAGAGATTGACTCCCCTCAGAGATGAAATCCAATCCTTGAAATAGAAACTGGAGTGCTCTACTAAGTTAGTAAGTCTGAAGGAGAAGGCTATAAATGAACTGGAAGAAAAGTTATTGATTGAAAGGAAGCATGTTGAAAGCTTTTTGAAACCAAAGACTGTTCTTCCTCTTATTAATGGATTTTCATATTATAAGATAGGTGGAATAGGATATAAGGCTCCTAGAAATAGAATGAGGGCTCCTCAAGGTCAATCTGTATTCAAGAAGGTAATCTTTCTTACAAATCAGTATGACCTTGAAACATCCTATGGTTATTTTGCTATACCAACGCATGTTTTATCTAACAAAAATAACCAAGGATGGATTTGTCCTAAAAATCTCGGAACGAGTGCTCTCAAGGTACCATATAAAGTGATCGTTCTGAAGCATTATGGTCCATTCATTCATGGACCAAAGGAGAAAAAAGCACCAAAAGGCAAGCAAGTTGCTAAGTAGCCACATGAGATAATATAGCCTACCATTTGTTGTTCTCATAAGGCTTCTGCTTCTAGATTAACACCTCCTACTATACCTCCCGCTCAAATTCTAACACCCCAAATTTGGCAGCAAACCTCCTGGTTAATATTGCCGGGCAATAACAATAGCACTCAATGCCATGAAGCGTTAAGTGAGCTCATCACACTCGATGCCTTTCGACGAATCATTGAGTAAGAGACTAACGTGTGGTGATAGTGGGTATCGCGCGATGATAGATCCAGCTCGCAAAGCTCTCGATGCCTTAAAGCATTGAGTGAACTCAGCGCACTCAATGCTGTCAAGCATTAAGTGAGCTATCAGAATGGCGATAGTGGAGAAATTAGAATCATCCATAGAGTAGAAATATTCAAATGGCCGGATGGCGGCCGAAGAGCGGTGGTTGACTAGGGTTAAGGCGGTTACTATCGTTATTGCCAGGCAATAGCCGATATCGCTCGGCGATATCCTTTTATTTGACTTTTCAACCAAAATCGTGTCCTTTGCTCCCTTTTGATGAAATGATTTTATGGCTGGGATTAATCCCCAAGGCACTTATACAGAGGAGTAGAGGAATGAGAATTCATTCTCTTCTTCTCACACTCTCTCCTTCTTTCATCCAAATTCTTGAGAGAAAGAGCTAAGGGTTGGAGCTAAGGGCTAGAACTGAGCTTCAATAGCTTGGTGAAGGGTAATCTATAGTCGAAAGTAAGAGCCGAGGCTAGATCTGCGAAGAGGGAAGTGAGGTGCTCCTTTCCTTCTGGGTAGAAAAGCTTCGCCATGGCTCTGAAGAAAACTACAAGGGTAATGATCTTCCTTCTTGGACAAGTGAAGTCCCTCTTTTGGCATATGCATGGAATCCCCCCCCCCCCCAAAAAAAAGGTGGAAAAGCGAAGGGAATTCCTTTGGGTCGATTCATGAAATCCCCGGTTTGTCTTGCATATAGATTCGGAAATATGTAGTATGGAATAGGAATGCTGTGTGATGCCCATCTAGATAGGTTGGTCTGGATTGGTGATGTTTTGATTTACGTACCAGAGAAGACTCTGAGTATAAACTGGTAGGTTACGGAGTCTGCGGGGTTGAAGTACTGGAGTTGCACTCCAGGAAAATACCCACAAAATTCCACAGTTTTAAGACCTATAGGATGTAACCGAGCGACATTGAGTATCGCCAATGGTGAAATTTTTGTGTTGTGAAATTCTAGTGTTTCTGGCATTGCAGGTTATTGCAGGGTTTTTGCTGGATCTGGGTACAAAAAGTAATATTCTGTTATTAATGCCTGGCGATAGTGAGTATCGCCGGCGATAGCTCCCAGATACCCTTTTGATTGAAAATCCAGTCTCTCGGATACAGTGTGGTTAGCGTGATCTACGATCTCTTAAGGCCATCATGCCGAATAGGAAAGGGGAGGTACACCCACGTCTTGTCTATTTCCTTGTTTGCCTCGGTTTTTGGAAGTGGCATGGCGATCTGAGATACAGGAAGAGACTGAACTATACCTGCATTATGTCTACCCTTATAAGATTTCCTAAAGTAATTGGCTCTCATCGGATGTGTTGGATCCCAAGTTAGATTTGGGTTAGGTTCACTAATTAGGTTGTGTTTGACCCACATTGTATAGCTAGGGTCAAGTCCTTGAGTCCTAGAGTTTAGGTTAGTCTTTAGGTTCAACCTTCATGGACCAGCCAGCAGAGGACTTCAATAAACTCAGACTTAGTAGGATTCAGAGATCAAAATGATCAGTTCGAAATTCTTCGAACTCAGCTCGATCATCATTGATCCCAGATCGACGAACTCAGAGTTCTTTCTCTGAGTTAAGCTCGACGATATTTGATCTCAGGTCGACGATCTTTTCTTTCAGACAAATTCTCATATTGACGAACTCAGAGTGCAGATTTGGCAAGTTATTTCTAGAATACAGTTTGCAGATCTCAGGTCGACGAACAGGAATTCTCAGGTCGACGAACTTGGAACTCCAGTCGATGAATTCTGTTCTGAGGTCGACGATTTCTGCCCCGAGCCAGAATGAGAGTTTTCCTTATTTCTGTCCTTATTTATTATATTATTTAGTAGTAATTTCCTGAGTAATTAATGCTCATATTCTCCTGAATATAGCCATTGTTTGCAGCATTAATTATTATCTTCATCAGAGTTAATTACTTGCTTATTTTAATGAGATAGTTATGGAAACTCATTTAAAGCAAATATTCCAGCTGTTCTTTCTCCAGGGAAATCAACAATTAATGCCAGTAATTCAAATTTTAAAGGAGAAATTATTGATTGCAAAATATAAAAGAGATTCTCTCTTTTCAGACAAGGACAAGAATACTTACTGCAAGAATACACAGACCAGACCTGCAGTAATAATACAAGAGCAATACAGAGAAGATAATACAGTTGCACTGAACAACATCATACAGAACTTCTTCTCTGCATACAGAAAATATTCTGTTTTCTCCCTTGTCCTTTCTGAAGAGTGAAGAAGAACAACCAGTCAATATAAAGAGTCTTCTTCAACTCCTCCAGGAACATTCAAGGACAACATCTTTGAATCAGTTAGAAAGTTCCAGGATTTTTTCGGACAAGGCTGGAGACCTACACCCTGAGCAAGGTTCCAAGTTTCTGAACCATTCAACATTTCAGAAGGAGTCTTGACAACAACAAATCCACTAGTTTTCTCTGTTGGATAGAGAAAAGAGAAGACATCATCACCTCCTCTCACCTCCTGTATAATGGGTTTATTAACTCCCTTCAAAAGTTTATTCTTGGTTTTTGGGCACCTGATCAAAAGCCTAAAGGGTTGTGAGATCTCCCTAGAAATAGATCTTATGGTGGCAGTCACCTGATCAAAAACCTAATAGTGGATTCCTACCAGGGTGGTAGAAGAGAGGATGTACCCAGTTTGGAGAAACACTATAAAATTCTTGTGTTATCTGTGTGTGATCATTTTCTTTATTGTTCTTACTGTGCTATGATAGATTAGCTTAAATTATTTTCATTTCCTTTCTATATTACTTTTGGTATCACCTATTTTACTCTGATTAATTTTTAAATAGCCAAAAGTTTTAATTACTCTATTCACCCCCCTCTAGAGTAAATAAGGTCTAACCCCCATCTTTCAATTGGTATCAGAGGGGTGTTTCTTTTGTTGTACAAGCTAACACTTGAACCAAAAGGTCCTTGTTATAACTGATTTCTTTTCCCTTGTTTTTCTGTTATATCATGGCACATAACAAATACTATGCAAGCACCAGACCTCCAGTTTGCAACTTAAATAAGTTTGCTATCTGGAAGGCAAGAATCAAGCTGTATATGAACTCTATTGATGAGGATATCTTTAATTGTATTTTGACAGGATGACTAGTTCTAATGGAAACATCTACTATAAGTTCCAGCACTCATGCTCTTCCACCACCTGAGTGGACAGATGCTCAGAAAAAGGCCAAAATAGCTAATGCCAAGGCCATGAATATTTTGGCTTAGTTATTGTTTTATGAAATTTTCCAGAAGGTGGCAGAGTGCACATCAACCAAGGCTATCTGGGATTCTGTTAACCAGATGGTTGTTGGTTCAGTAGATGAGAGAAAGGATAGGAGATCCAATCTCATCTCATAATATGAAAACTTCAAGAAGGATGAGTCAGAGTCTGTAAGTGACATGTACAACAAACTAAGCTCAATCACCAATGAGCTAAAGACCTTGGACAAGGACATCACCCTCATAGAAGTTAATTACAAAATCCTCATGTGCTTCCCCAGCTCATAGGATTCCATAATCTGGCCAATCAAGGAAGCTAGAAGTCTCAATGAGATTTCTACAGAATCTCTACTTGGAAAGCTCAAGTCCTATGAGCAGCTCATAAAGTCTAGAGAAGCTATAGAGCAGAAGACTCCTTCATCAGCAAGAAAGGAGCAAAGCTTTGCATTCAAAGCAACTAAAGAATAATAAGCTCCAACAGCCAGTGAGGAATTCCTAAGTCTCTTAGCCAAGAGATTTTATAAGATGGTCAAGAGGGGTTTACGAAGGAAGTCATCAAGGCAAGATGACAAACCATGGTATGACAAAACACCAACTAAAGAAGTTGTTTGTTTTGGCTGTAGGCAGCCTGGACACTTCATCTCAAAGTGTCCAGAGAACCAAAAGAAGGAGAGAAGAAGAGAGAAAGAAACTAGGAAGCAGCACTATAAAAAGCCCTCCTCCAGTAAGCATAAAAGAAAGGAGAAAGGCTTTGTGGCTGAGACCTGGAGTGAAACTGAAGATGAATCTTCATCTTCCAGCTCTAGTGAAGATGAAGGGGAAGTAAAGGCAAAAGAAGTTTGTCTGATGGCCATCAATGCATCAAGAAGCTGTTCAGAAGCAAAAGATGACAAATCAGAGGGTAAAGAATCTGAATCTGAGGAAGATCAGGTATTGTCTTCTTTTGATTTTGATTCAGATCAATTTAGAACTAAATTTAAATCTTTATGTATTGACTTAATTAATTCAGAAAAAGAGAATAAATAACTTAGAGAGAAATTGATTGAACAAGATAATTTCATTTCAGAAATCATTAAGTTAAAAGATGAAATAAATTTAGCTAATGAACAGATTATATCATTAAAAACGGAATTAGCTGAGGCTAGGCAACTTGAAGAATCCCTAAATCGGAGAAGTATCAAGCATATGGACATCACAACACAGTGAATGCCAGGCTTAATGGCAAGCTGGGCTTAGGTGCTTCATCAAGCCAACCCCCACTGATTCAAAAAAATATTTTAATAACTCCAATAAGATTTTTTTCAGAAAAGGGTAAAGAGAAGATAGATGACAATAATGTTAAATAAACAGAATTAAAACAAAAGAATAAGAAAAGAAGAAAGAATAAGAAAAACATTAACTATAACAATGTTCAGCAGATTTTGTCAAACTCAAATCGACAAAATGTGTACAGTTTGACAAACTCAAGTCGACGAACTCAGAATGCAAACTTCTATTATAACTATTCTCTAAACTGTGATCGACGAAACCAGTATGGTTCGTCAACAAGAGATCGACAAAATTGGGGCCCAAAAAATGAATACTTTCATTCTCTGAGTGGAATTCGATGAACTAGTCCCCATTCGTCGACCTCAGATTGACAAACTTACAAGAATTCGTCGACCCCAGTTTATAACAATAAAAACTTTAATACAAACATACCATTTAATAAACTAAGAGATTATGTTAATCCATTTAGTTAGTGGATAATTCCACCTAGAAGATTTCACCCCTTTGGCTATAAAAATCAACCAGAATCTCTTATATTTCTAGTTTTAATTATGTAAATACACAAGGACCCAAGGTGACCTGGGTCAAGAATAGCTAATCTTTTTTATTGCAGGTGAAAGACTATCCCACCATAGAGCAATAGTGGTATCTAGATACTGGTTGTTCAAAGCATATGACTGGAAAAAAGGACAACATTGTAACATCCCATGTTACTCCTAAACCCCTTAACTTAGATTGGGTTAGGAATGGGGTGGGTGAAAGGGGTTTAGCTTGGTCTGACCCTAGGGAGTGGGTTATAACCATGTGGGGCCCACTAAAGGGCCAAAGTCAAACTAGGTCAAACTAGCCTAAATAGAAACCCTAGCCACACCATGACCCCACAACATTGCCCTCCAACCCTACACTAGTCAAGATGAAGGGAACCTTGGGCTTGTCATCCCATCATGGTTCCTAGTGCCTTCGAGAGCCCTTCACCGGGTATGCCCTGGGCAGTCCTGGGATTAACCTTAAGTCACTAAGTATAATAACCTGTAGATAAGAGTAGCTTAATAGGTTAGGCATCTCATCATTATTCTCACCCATATAGGGTTAGAGGGATTCTCTCAGTATGTTCTCACCCATATAGGGTTGGAGGGATTTGTAGTATATGCTCACCCATGTAGGGTTGGAGGGATTCAGGACTGGTTGGTCCTGCGAGATGGAGGCTCAAGTATAAATACCTTGCATGTGCATAAACATACTAGTGGCGGGTCATGTGGTACTGGGCCAATCGGCACACCGATGGCAGTACGGTGACTCAGGCGGGTGTGTGGGTTTGAGGGGCCAATAGGTTGCTTTATACTGCGGTCTGGAGGACAATCCCCAAAAACTCACACCCGACCAAACAAGACTGACGGGTAGTCAGTAATTAGTACGCAAGACTCTAAAGTGCACCTAGGACGTGTATAGAGGCGTATGGGAGGTCTAGGTTTGGTAGTGTGCATACCTGCCTAGGAGTGGAGATGCCCGCTCCACTACTGTCGTAGCCACAATGGCGGTACCAGAGAGTGATGCTAGCTCCGAAAAGCGGGAATTAAAGGTCTGTGATCATAGTGTCGTTGTGTGTGAGTTGCACTTGCATGTTGCATAATAACTCGCATGCATTCATACATAGTAGACATACGTTTCATGGATCCTTATCATATAAATTAGTATGGGCTCTTTTATATGATAAGTTAAATTTAAAACTCTAACTTATATGTTTGTATGGGCACTCATATAAGTTAGGGTACTTCTGTGATGATAGATTAGATGTATCATACTTATTTACTATACTGCGTAGCACTGCTCTTACTCTACTTTACTTAAAGCTGTTACATTTTTTTTATTTAATGCTGTTCTATTCTTCATTTACTATACTTCTACCTCTTTCATAGAACTACTAATGTAGAACTATTATTACTCCTCATATATTTGTTAGTATAGGGCAATTATCATCTGCTTATACTTGCCACCCCTTGTTGCCTTCTGCTTCATCCTCCCGCACGGTGTCTAGGAGTTGCGGGGCGAGGTGCGGAAGAAACGACTTAGTCTTTTGACTAACGGTCGGTGACCAACTATTTTTAGGGGCTCGAGGAGATGGGGTACAAGCGCGGCCAGCAGGACGAGGTGACAGGACCTGATGAGCCAGTTCGACTATCACCTTCTACCACAACTGCAGAGCTACCGCAGGTGGGATGAGGTAGAGATGATAGTGTCTTCTGCTGCTAGAGAGAGAGAGAGGGATTTTTATATATGATGTACAGGGCATAAGCCCTTTTCATTGATGTACTCTTTCTGGACTAATGCATATTCTATTTCTATATATATCTACTGTGACTGTGGACTATTTACTTGCTTCTGTTACTCATATTTGCTCTGGGATATAATCATATTAGCCGGCAGAATTGGCGTCTTGCGATGTCGATCCACCCGTATGATAGTATCATCGTAAGGCGGCGGTTCTGGGCATAAGATTCGGGTGTGCTTCCGGATTGGGAAGTCGGATCTTACAAACTGGTATCACTTGACCACACGATCATATGAAAACAAAGTCCAAAACATTGGAACATCCCGCTCAAGCATTAGTTTGCGGACAAACTATACAGTGGAAGCGATGGTGTGCCCATGTAAAAGTCACACTATCAGTCAAGTTAACACAATGAGTTTGGCCAATCCTGTTAAACCTTATCTGTTTTGTTACCCCCGCAGGTCGCTCCGCAGCAAAATATGGTTCCTCCTCCTCCAGCTGCCACTCCCTTTTTGTAGACTAAGATGGGGCAAACTTTGATGGCTATCCTGGAAGCATTCAGAGCCCAGCAGGTCCCGGCCCCACAGCCAAATCCGGGGTCGAACTGGTTGAGTACCTTCAAGAGTCTGTCTTTGCCGGTGTACCGAGGGACAGAGGATGCTGTGAAGACGGAGGAGTGGATGGAGACTATTAAGAAGATGTTGGCAGGCATCAACTGCCCAGCCAGCCAGGCCATCCCACTTGCCACCTCGGTACTGGATGCACATGCGAAGAGGTGGTGGAAGTCTATACGAGACTCTGTATATGCTGATAGGGAGCTGATGGATATTTCTTGGGAGGAGTTCAGCGATACGTTCTTAGAGCACTACGTATCCACCACAGACAGAGATGCTTTGGAAGCGAGGTTTCTGAACCTCCAGCAGGGGAGCAGATTCGTGATGGAATACCAAAAAGAGTTCTCCCATCTGGCTAGATTTGCGGGATTCCATGACTGGGATGACCGGAAGTATGCTAAGAGGTTCTACCATGGGCTCCGAGAATCCTTGAGGCAGCCCTTATTATTCATATCTCATGGCACCACTGCACAGATTATAGAGATGGCAAAGAAGCTGGAGGCTGACAAGCTAATGGTGTAAGGCAGAGGAAAGAGACCGCTAGAGGGGTCATCATCCGGAGAAGGTAGCAGGGCATCCCAGAGAGGCAAGGTTATTGGATATAGGAGGGGTGGGGGACATCATCGTCCCAACATCAGGCAGGAGCAGGGGCCTCCTACAGTCCTAGCTCCCCCACCTCTACAGATGCAAGGACCGATGAGGCAAGATAATCGTGGTCAAAGGTAGGATGATCGGGGCCAGAGACAAATCATATGCTTTGGATGCGGCTAGCCTGGGCATATCAGGTCGCAATGCCCACATCAGATCCACCCTGTTCCTCCTCCTCCACCTCCATTGGCCCCTCCAGCACACCAGGGCCGAGGTCGAGGCCAAGGTCGTGGACATCATGGCCGAGGATGTAGCCAATAACAGATGTATACACTAGACCTCATAGAGCAAATGAACCCCGAAGAAGTGATTACATATACTTAAATTATTGTAATTAAGAATTTTCAACCTTAATAGTACCTTGAAAACCATAAAAAATAATAATAACCTCTCTTTTAACTCAAATAAACCCCACGCATAGTTATGATCAGCGGCAAGCCCGCTCATACCCTCTTCGACACGGGTGCTTTGCACTCATTCGTGTCAGACACTTTTATTGAAGGACTAGAGGGCGTGGAAAGGTTCCCTAGCATAGAAATGAGGGTGCGTCTTCCTGATGGCTCAGAGCTACGAACCACGGATTGCTACAACATGGAGGCCGAGATCGGAGGCAAGGCATTCGAAGCTCCAGCAGCGGTCTTGAGATTATCGGACTTTGATTTGATTTTGGGCATGAACTGGCTTCATTGGAACCATGCTCAGATCGACTGCCCCTCGAAAAGGATCACGCTCAGACATGGAGACTCTTACGTCACTATTGAAGGTATCCGACCTATTCCCCATCTTTTATTATCTTTAATACAGGCTGTCAAAGCCTATGAGCAGGGGGAGGAGGTGTATCTCATCCTCTTCGAGATGGCAGTAGCAGAGAGCTCTATAGCTGATATCCCGGTGGTTCGAGAATTCTCTGATGTATCCCTGGAGAAATTGCCCGGACTACCACCAGCTCGAGACTTGGATTTCAGGATCCAGTTAGTGCCGAGGGCAAGGCCAGTGTCCCAAGCACCTTACAGGATGGCTCCCAGAGAGTTGACAAAATTCCAGATTAAGCTTCAGGAGCTTGTGGAATCGGGATTTGTGCGGCCGAGCTCATCGCCGTGGGGAGCACCAGTTCTTTTTATGAAGAAGAAAGACGGATCATTGCGACTATGCATAGATTAATGGGAGCTAAACCGGTTGACGGTCCGCAATACCTATCCTCTGCCTCAGATAGACGAGCTATTTGATCAGCTATAGGGAGCCTTCTGGTTCTCTAAGCTAGATTTGCGATCCGGTTACTACCAGCTCCGCATCCGAGAAGAGGACATACCGAAGACGGCATTCAGTTCATGATATGGGCTATACGAGTTCATGGTGATGCCTTTTGGACTCACGAATGCCCCCTCCGCTTTCATGAACCTAATTAACCGTGTATTCGAACCCTACTTAGACCGCTTCATCATTGTGTTCATTGATGATATTCTGATCTATTCCCGGACTCAGGAAAAGCACACAGAGCACTTGACACGGGTTTTGCATAGGCTGAGAGAGTTCCAGATGTATGCGAAGTTTTCTAAGTTCCAGATTTGGCTATAGGAGGTGGCCTTCTTGGGGCACACTATCAGTGGGGCTAGATTGGCAGTGGATCCAGCCAAGATAGAGGCAGTATGGAATTGGCCACGGCCGAAGACAGCGTCAAGCATCTGCAGCTTCTTGGGATTAGCAGGTTACTATCGTAAGTTCGTGGAGGGATTCTCCAGGATAGCCCTCCCCCTCACGTCCTTGACGAAGAAGGATATAGATTTTGTTTGGTCAGAGCAGTGCAAGACAGCTTTTCAGGATCTGAAGGACCGACTCACCTCATCCCCTATCCTTGCGCTCCCATCCGGGAGTGAAGGATTTTAGATCTACACGGATGCCTCTTACCAGGGGATGGGTGCTGTCCTGATGCAGCATAGACATATTATTGCTTATGCTTTGAGACAGTTGAAGAAGCATAAGCATAACTATCCAGTACATGACTTAGAGCTCGGGGCTGTGGTATTCGCCCTAAAGATGTGGAGGCATTACTTATACGTGATTCATTGTGATATCTACTCGGATCACAAGAATCTTAAATATGTCGATACACAGAAGGACCTGAACCTGCGATAGAGGAGATGGCTAGAATTCCTCTGTGACTATGATTATCAAATCCACTACCATCCGGGGAAGGCAAATACAGTAGCAGATGCTTTGAGCAGGAGAGCCGGCACTTCTTGACCGGAGCCTCTGTTGATGTCTATAGAGCTGATACGAATGATGGAAGACATACATATTACCATGGTATCTGAGGCCGAACCAGTGGTATACCGAGAGTACCTAAGGTCATTGATCGGTGATGATGATATTCAGGAGCGCATTACTACACATCAGAGGCTGGATGCTGCATTAGAGCCGATTTTTCAGTGCCCTGGAATGGGGCAAGTTTGAGGATTACACGCTGTAAGATGATCTCCTTCGATTCCGTGGACGAGTATACATACCAGCAGGAGGTGGTATCTAGGATGACATACTCAGAGAGGCACATTGCTCCAGATATTCAGTGCATCCCGACATTACCAAGATGCGGGCAGACTTACGGAGGACCATGTACTGGCCTGGGATGAAGAGGGAGATCACCTATTTTGTGACACACTGCGAGACTTGTCAACGTGTGAAGACGGAATGTAAGAGCCCAGGAGGTTTATTACAGCAACTGTTAGTCCCAGAGTGGAAGTTTCAGGACATTGCTATGGATTTTGTACACAGACTGCCTCGCTCCCACTCTGGGCACGATTCCATTTGGGTCATAGTAGACAAACTGACCAAGGTAGCGCGGTTTATCCCAGTTAGGAAGGATTCTCCAATTGTAGTTTTGGTGAGATTGTTCGTGGAGCAGTTCATCAGATACCATGGCATCCCCAAGACGATCATTTCGGACCGCGATGGTCGGTTCACTTCGAGGGAGTGGAGGGCTGTGCATGCTTACTTGGGCTCTCAGCTTACTTTTAGTACCGCCTTCCACCCGCAGACCGATGGATAGACTGAGCGGACCATCCGGACCATGGAGGATCTACTTCGTCTATGCATTCTTGATACGGGGAAGCCTTGGGAGGAGGCTGCTGCCATTGATTGAGTTTTCCTACAATAACAGTAACCAGGCTAGCATCGGTACGGCACCATACGAGGCACTTTATGGGAGGAAGTGTCGGACACCGCTGTCTTGGGTTTAGGATATGGATACCAAGGCTCTTGGCTCTGATTTTATGGAGGATACGGAGGCTCAGGTTCATTTGATCAGGGATCGAATGTTAGAGGCCCAGAATAGGCAGGCCAAATATTATCATGCTCGACACAAGAAGGTGGATTTCCAGGTTGGAGACCGTGTATTTTTGAAGATACGTCCGGTGCACGGTGTCTCTCGGGTGCGGAGGCACAAAAAGCTCATTCCTTGATGCATGGGGTCGTACGTAATCCTGGAGCGGGTCGGCTCCTTAGCATATAGACTGCAGCTGCTGCCTATTGAGTTGAGTACCCTGCATAATGTCTTCCATGTCTCTTCCTTACGAAGGGCTCTTCTTCGGCCGGAGCAGCACATTACTACTACTGTTGGCCCGATAGCGCCAGATAGATCCGTTCGATTGTAGCCTATCCGGATTGATGTTACAGATGTCCGCGTGTTGCAAAAGAAGAAGGTCCCTCTCGTGAAGGTGTTGTGGTCCAACCGCGGATAGGAGGAGCATAACTGGGAGCCAAGGGATCTGATGATGGAGTGACACTCGGAGCTGTTTCCTTCAGGTATGCTGTAATTTTGGTTTTGGAAATTATTTAAATTGTTATAAGCAAAACCCCGTAGACCCGAACTTGAATTTCGGGGACGAAATTATTTTCTTGTTTATTGGGATTTGTAACATCCCAGGTTACTCCTAGACCCCTTAACTTAGATTGGGTTAGGAATGTGGTGGGTGATAGGAGTTTTGCTAGGTTTGACCCTAGGGAGTGAGTTATAACCATGTGGGGCCCACTAAAGGGCCAATGTCAAACTAGGTCAAACTAGCCTAAATAGAAACCCTAGCCACACCATGACCCTACCACATTGCCCTAACCCTAATATAACCTAGGTGGACCCTTGGGCATGTCATTAGGTCAACCCTTTGACCCCAGTTGACCAAAGTCAACCTTAGGCATAAGTTGGTCAAACTATACCTATAGGCCCCTCAAGCCTAAGTAGGGCACCATATTGACCCAACCCAAGTTGGATGGTGCCAATAGACCCATGACCACCAAGTGCGGTCAGCCCACTCAACATGGTTGACCAAGTCAACTCCAAGGTCAACAAGTCAACCTATTTGACCTAAAGGAGAAAATGAGGGCTAAGCCCACTCCCCTTGGACTAAGCACACCAATTGTGGCCCATGGTCAGCCCAAGTGGTCAATGTCCACCCCTACCCCTCTGGTTGTAAAGAGAGAGCACATGCATGGGGGGTATTTTTGAGAATTCACCCAAACTAGGAGAGAGAAAGGGGAAGAATGGAAATGGTGGCCACATGGCTCCTTCCCTCAGCCCCAAAGCTTGCTGGCCGGCCACATGACTCATTACAAAGAGTTTGGTGGGTTTGCATGGCCACTTGGCAGCCCTGGTGAAGCATCCAAGGTGAGCTCGAGCTCACCTTGATTTTTTCTCCCCTTATAGCCCACCCCAGTCAAAACCAGCATCACCATCAGCTTCAGAAGGTGAAATCGAGTGGAGAACGTGTGTTGGAACAGAGAAAATGGTGGATAAATGAGATTTTGGGCAGGAGATCGTCGGCGCAGCTCATCCATGGCAAACCGCCGCTACGCTCGCCGTAAAGGCATGAACCAGGTTCGTTTCACCTCACCTCTACCCGTACTAGCTTCCATGATCAACTAGGGGAGATATCGGGCTCAATTGAGCCCGATGCCATAGGATAAAAGTGCGAATTTTCCGAGCTTTTATTCTTGCTTAGGTTTGCCGGAGGAGCCAACTCTGGCGGCTACACCATCGGGAAATGCTAGCCGCCACCTTAGTGGAGGTGGTGGCGACAATCGCCGGCGGTGGTGGTGGCTCAGGTGGCCGGAAAAGCGAGGCCAAAAGCTCCAGGATGGGTTCATCCCGGCCATTGGATAGAGGTAGGGGATGAACCGATGCAATCGGTTTATGCTTCAGGATTCGTGCTGAGTATATCATTATATACTTATAGTTTTTAATAACTAATGAAATGAATTTGATTTTCTGTCACACTGTAACAGTCCACTTGCATGTGAAAAATAGGACTCTTTGAGCCATTTACAGAGGATTCAATGAACATCAAATATGTAGCCCTTTGGGTTAACTTTAAAATTCCACCCTAAACTTGTAATTTGACCCAGTAGATTTTCTTGTAGGGCTATTTGTCTAGGACTGGTCCTATGCTAGGGCAGAAATTAGAATGGATGCCCAAGCAAAACCAGAGGTCCACATGACCCAAAATTTTCGGCATGTGCTTATCTACAGAATATCTAGCCCCTACCAAAAATTGGAAATTATTGGGAAAACCTTTTATTAAGTTTTTATCAAAATACACAAATTTAAATAAATGGAATTTTTGGAATATTATGGCTCCAATGGGCCCCAAATTTTGGTGGCATGTCCTTCCGGACATTTTAAACCTATGGTAGAAATTTTAGACATTTTGGCCCACTGCAAGTGGAGTTATTTCACCTGCATGTGTAGGGTACATATGTATGTGGGGCGCATTTAGCAAAATCTCCAAAATATGGATTTAGCCACTTTCACATCATGTATGTCAATGAAACCCCATAATGGCATTTTGGTAAATTACTTGAAAAGGGAATTGGTAGGCCATTATACCTTAGAAGTTTATGAAACTTGTATTTAGCCTTAGCTTATCAATACATGTACTCTGTAATTTTCCTAGAATTTTGGTTAATGAATTCCTTATACTTCATTTGGAAATGATAATTATATGAATTTTGTATTAATTAAAGAATAAATAGAAATACTTAAAGGAAAATTATGATTCTTGGAAGATAGTGATATTTCACCATATTATAGGTCAGGAAAATTTCTTACATTAGTACGATTAAAATTTGTTATACTTCATGTGTTAAATGACCTGAAGAATTAACTGAAGGAATTAATTTAATGGTGTAATTAATTTGGAAAATTATGGAAATTATCATGGTAATCACATAGGTTCATACCATCCTAGGATAAATAATTTGAGGCATATAGCCAAAGGAATTAGACGGTCACATTGTGGGTGGTATTGGGACATAGGTATGGGTATAATACTGATATTCGTACTAGTAGGGCCACCAGGGGAGGAACATGATAAACTAGCAAGGTGAGGATCTTAGAAGAGGAAATAACCCTGGATGGTCTCTTAGAGGATTCCTTAACCATGTGTGGAACAGTGCAAGTCCCATGACAACAACAATAATGGGGACCGGCAGAAGACCGCCGCGCTCCTAATAACACCTTAAGTCATTAGGGTCGTTCTAAAGTAACAATGAGAGTTGGGTGATAATCCTGGGTAGACACTAATAAGAATAATTATCCTTGCGACAGGAAACCTTGGGCTTGTCATCCCATCTTGGTTCCTAGTGCCTTCGAGAGCCCTTCACTAGGTATGCCCTAGGCAGTTCTGGGATTAACCTTAAGTCACTAAGTATAATAACTCGTAGACAAGAGTAGCTTAATAGGTTAGTCATCTCATCATTATTCTCACCCGTATAGGGTTGGAGGGATTCTTGCAGTATGTTCTCACCCGTGTAGGGTTGGAGGGATTTGTAGTATATGCTCACCTGTGTAGGGTTGGAGGGAATCAGGACTTGTTGGTCCTACGAGCTGGAGGCTCGAGTATAAATACCTTGCATGTGCATAAACATACTAGTGGCGGGTCATGTGGTGCTAGGCCAATTGGCACACCGATAGTAGTACGGTGAATCGGATGGGTGTGTTGGTTTGATGGGCCAGTAGGTTGTTTTATACTGCGGTCTGGAGGACAATCCCCAAAAATGCAAACCCGACCCAACAAGACTGACGGGTAGTCAGTAATTAGTACGCAAGACTCTAGAGTGCACCTAGGATGTGTATAGAGGCGTATGAGAGGTCTAGGTTTGGTAGTGTGCATACCTGCCTAGGAGTGGAGACGCCCGCTCCACTGCTGCCGTAGCTATAACGGCGGTACCAGAGAGTGATGCTAGCTCCGAAAAGTGGGAACTAAAGGTCTGTGATCTCAGAGTCATTGTGTGTGAGTTGCACTTGCATGTTTCATAATAACCCGCATGCATTCGTACATAGTAGACATACGTTTCATGGATCCTTATCATATAAATTAGTATGGGCTCTTTTATATGATAAGTTAAATTTAAAACTCTAACTTATATGTTTGTATGGGCACTCATATAAGTTAGGGTACTTCTGTGGTGATAGATTAGATGTAGCATACTTATTTACTATACTGCGTAGCACTGCTCTTACTCTACTTTACTTACAGCTATTACATTTTTTTATTTACTGCTGTTCTATTCTTCACTTACTGTACTGTACCTCTTTAATAGAAATGCTAGTGTAGAACTATTATTACTCATAAATTTGTTAGTATAGGGCCACTGTCATCTGCTTATACTTGCCACCCCTTGTTGTCTTTTGCTTCATCCTCCCGCTCGGTGCCTAGGAGTTGCGGGGAGAGGTACGGAAGAAATGACTTAGTCTTTTGACTAACGGTCGATGACTAACTATTTTTAGGGGCTCGAGGAGATGGGGTACCAGCACGACCAGCAGGACGAGGTGACAGGAACTGAGGAGCCATTTCGACTACCACCTTCTACTACTACTTCAGAGCTACCGCAGGTGGGATGAGTTAGAGATGATAGTGTCTTCCGCTGCTAGAGAGAGAGGGATTTTTATATATGATGTACATGGCATAAGCCCTTTTCATTGATGTACTCTTTCTGGACTGATGCATATTCTATTTATATATATATATATATGTTGTGACTGTGGACTATTTACTTGCTTCTGTTACTCATATTTACTCTAGGATATGATCGTGTTAGCTGGTAGAATCGACGTCTTGCGGTGTCGACCCACCCGTATGATAGTATCATCGTAAGGCGGCGGTTCTGGGCATAAGATTCGGGTGTGCTTCCGGATTGGGAAGTCGGAGTTTACAAACGTAATCAACTATAAGTCAAAGTTAGGACCCAAAGTAATATTTGGTGATTCCAATTGTGGCCAGACTAAAGGATATGAAAATTTCAAGATTGGAGCAGTCATCTTCGGGAAGGTTGTATATGTAAGTGGACTGAAGCACAACCTTATATCCATAAGTCAGTTATGTGATGAAAGGTTTCAGGTATAATTTAACAAAACTTCCTATATTATTACTTCTATAGATAACCAAGTAGTTTTAACTGGTACTATAATAGGAAATATCTATATAGTTAATTTTAAGTCTGCTAAAACTGAAATATGCATGTTTAACCAAACCAGTAATAATAATGATCTTTGGCATAGGAGATTAGGACATGTAAACCTAAAAAACATTGCTAAACTCTCTAGGGACAACCTTGTTAGAGGATTGTCTTCTTGCCCCTACAAGAAGGAAAGCCTTTGTAGGGCTTGTCAATTAGGCAAGCAAACTAAAATTAACTTTAAGTAACTTAATAAGAGTGATTCACCTAGGATTCTTTATTTGATTCATATGGATCTTTTTGGACCCATTGCTATACAGAGCCTAGGAGGGAAGTCTTATACCTTAGTGATAGTTGATGACTTCTCTAGGTTCACTTGGGTGTTCTTCTTGAGAAACAAGTCAGATAAATTAAAGGTTCTTACAGATTTTCTTAAGAGCATAAGGATTGAGTACTCTACTCTAGTTGCATTGATCAGAAGTGATCATAGTACTAAGTTCGAGTCTCTTCCCATGCAAGAATTCATTGAGAAGGAAGGAATCATGCATTGCTTCTCTGCTCCTAGAACTCCTCAACAAAATGGGGTAGCTGAAAGGAAAAACAGAACACTCATTAAAGCTGCAGGCACATTACTTGCAGATATTCACTTGACCCTATCCTTTTAGGTAGAGGCTGTGAGCATATCAAACTATATACTGAATTGATGTTTGATTCAAAATCTTAAGGGCAAGACCCCCAATGAACTACTCAAAAGAAAGAAACCTAAAGTAGATTATTTTAGAGTCTTTGGTTGCAATTGTTACATTCATAACAACAATAAAAAATACATTAGAAAGTTTGAAGCCAAGGCTGAAATTGGAATTTTTCTTGGATATTCCAAAGTAAGCAAGGCTTATAGGGTATATAATAAATTAACTATGAAAATGGAAGAGTCTATTCATATTTCAATTAATAAGACTAATATATTTTACAAGGAGAAGATAGCTTCTACCAGTGAAACTTTGCAGGTACCTAACTTGTGTGAGAAGTTGGATGAGTTGACCCTCACCAATGAGGATATTACACATCCTTCTCCACATATTGCTGAAGAAAGTGAGGATGAAGACACTGAGTTCAATAAAGAGACAACAACAACTATAATTCCACCAGAGGAATTAGATCCCCAAGCTATTGATCAACCAGTTCCTCCTACTAAGTTAGTTACACTTAGAGATAACCCTGTATCTCAAGTTATTGAAGACATCTTAGTGTGTATGCAGACAAGGAGTCAACTCCACAAGGACATGATGCATGCCTGCTTCATATCTCAAACTGAGCCCAAATCCATTAAAGATGTTGAGCAAGATCGATATTGGATCATTACAATGCAAGAGGAGCATAACCAGTTTGAGAAATATAGAGTTTGGGATTTAGTTCCAAGACCCAAAGACTACCCAGTCATTGGAACTAAATGGGTATTTAGAAATAAACTATATGCTCAAGGTACTATCATCAGAAACAAAGCCAGATTAGTTGCTCAAGGATACAGACAAAAAGAAGACATAGATTATGAACAAACATTTGCCCTTGTTGTAAGGTTAGAAGCAATAAGGATATTTCTAGCTTATACAGCCTATAAGAAGTTCACAGTATTCCAAATGGATGTCAAAAGTGCATTCCTAAATGGTGAACTCAAAGAAGAGGTGTATGTGGAATAACCACTAGGTTTTATCTCTTCATCTTATCCCTCTCATGTTTTTAAGTTGCATAAGGCTCTCTATGGTCTAAAGTAAGCTCCAAGATCTTGCTATGAAACCATAGCTAGCTTTCTCTTAGAGCATAAATTTTCCAGAGGCATAGTAGATAGGACTTTATTTACTAAGCATCATCACGATAAAATCTTGTTAGTACAAATATATATAGATGACATTATATCTGGTTCTACTGATTTCAAACTATGCAAAAGGTTATCTGACCTTATGCATTCCAAGTTTGAAATGAGTAGAATGGGTGAACTTTCCTACTTCCTTGGTCTCCAAGTGAAGCAGTCCCCTGATAGAATCTTCATATCCCAATCCAAGTATGCTAAGGAGCTGATAAAAATGTTTGGGATTACTGATGCTTCAGCTAAGAAAACACCTATGGCTGCCAATATTGTGTTTGATTCTGATGAACATGGGAAACCTGTTGATAAGAAATTATATAGGGTCATTGTTGGGTCCCTGTTGTATCTCACAGCAAGTAGGCCAGATATTATGTTTGCAACTTGTCTTTGTGCTAGGTTCCAGGTGAACCCTAAAGAATCTCACCTTATTTTCCTAAAAAGAATTTTAAGATGTATAAAGAGTTGCCCTAATTTAGAACTTTGATATCCAACTGAGTCAGAGTTTAAGTTGACTGGATACTCAGATGCTTACTTTGCTGGATGTAGAGTGGACAAAAAAAGTACCTCAGGGACATGCCAGTTCCTTGGTACTAAACTTGTGTCCTAGTTTTGTAAAAATCAAACATCTGTTTCTACATCAACAGCAGAAGTTGAGTACATAGCATCTGGCAGTTGTTTACAGATGTTGTGGATTCAAAACCAACTCTTAGATTATGGTTTCAACTTAAATAATTCAACTCTACTTTGTGATAATACAAGTGCAATATCTATTGCACAGAATCAAGTGCATCGTAATAGAACTAAGCATATAAAAATAAGGCATCATTTCATTAGAGAGTGTGTGGAGAAAAAGAAAATTAATCTTGTCTACATCTACACTGATTTGCAAAGAGCAAACATCTTAATCAAATCCTTGGATGAAAGGAACCATCTGTTCTTTCTGAATTATCTTGGTATGATCAATGGAGAAGCGTTAATTTAACTTTCTATCCGTGGTTGAAGAATTTGCAAAAGTTCGTCGAACGGAGATCTACGAACTGAGAAAAGTTCTTGAGATAATTCGTCGACCTGAGATCGACGAACTCTTTGTGTGAAATCATTTTCGTCGACCTGAGATCGATGATCTGGCTTCAGAAAATTTTCGTCGACCTGAGAATGACAAAAAGTTTTCCCTTCTTCATACTGAGATCGATGAACTCTTTATCAATAAGATATTTCGTCGAACTCAGATCAAAGAATTTTTTTTATTTCATAGGATGGAGTTTGACGCTTCATATTCTGAAAACCTTATAACAAGGTTTTCTTCAAGCTCCATCCTGTGCTTTCTGTTCCCCTTGCACTTGATCTCTCTATTTCCTTTTGCAGGTGATCAATGTCGATTCTGGCGAGCACCCTTACATCGATGAAGTTCGATATAGGATTTGACATCGACTTCGAGTCATTCAAGCATTCAGATCAAGTTTTTCTGGACATTCTGAAATTGTTTGAAGAACAGCAGTTGAAGAACTTTATAACAACATGGATAAAGAAAGCTGCCATAGAAATCTGGGAATGGGTGTTCACCTCCTCCACACCAGATGCCGACACAATGACAGGAACGATATAGGGTAACCAAGTTTCTCTCACCCTCACTATTTTATCTGAAATATTTGGATTAGTGAATGGAGAAGAAGAGTTAGAGATAGATAATTCTAAATTTGATGAAATGTTGATTAAAATGGGTCACACTGAAGAAAACCCAAATAAGCTATTGAAGAAACATTTGTTTGCTGATTATAAATTTTTTAGCTGATATGGTGGGTAAGGTATTGCTGGGTAAGCATATTGCCCATGATTATATAACCAGGCAGCAGTTCCAAGTGATGTGTACAGTTGTAAATCAGAAGCCAGTGAACTGGGCTAAGATACTGTTTGATTTGATAAAGAAGAAGAACAGTAAGAAAGAGATGTGTTTTGGAACGATCCTTGGAATCTTTCTTTAGTAAAAAGCAAATGAATCCCTAGTCTCCCAGACCATATTCATCAATGCCTCCAAAAGGCTCACATGTGCCTTATTTGGAAGATGGGAGATGAATATCCCAAAGCCATCTAAGGTTTCTTTCTCTTCCTCCAGAGCATTTGAGGATACCAGAGCTGTAACAGCTGCTCCCCTACCCCCTGAAGATGTCCCCTCCATCATCATTCCATCCACTCAGACTCCAACACCTCCATATCAACAACCTACTCCTCCACAAATTTAAATTCCTTCTTCAACCCTCCAACAACCATCCATATTTCAAGCTCACATTCCAACACCACCTACATCTTCTATACATTAACCCTCACCAATTCAATCTCCAGTCCATCAACCAACACCAATTCAATCTCCAGTACATCACCCAACACCTCCTCAATCCCCACTTCCACAACATATTGATGACATCCTGTTGGGTTTTCTATGGAGGTTGGCACAATACTTGTGCATGTAGCGGAAGGAATAAAACAAGAACAACCCAAAGAGAAATGGATCGGGCTATGAATGTTGAATCAAGAAGTTATCAAAAATAACAAGGCAACTTACCTCTTCGGTGTTGAGTCACAACTCAACAAAGATGCTCCAAGATCTGAGTCCTGTCGGTGGGGGGTTCCACGTAGAATAATGTCTACGTCTCTGCAGAAATCCACATGAGCGGGAGAACACCTAGCTTCGTTGCACGAAGGGTCGGGAAGGAGATCGATCGCACCTTGCAATTCCACAGACTGCTAGGTCCGTGCCAGGAAAGGCAATACCAACGACGATCGTCGGAGAGGAGGAGGTCGGCGGTGCATACACGACAGTGGAACACTTCCATTGAGCGGGGTTCGGGATTCGGCGCATCGGTAGAACGGCGGAACACTTCCGTCGGGTTCTATACGGCCGCAGGATAAAATCGCATAGTTTTCCCAAAACCTTAAGTCCCTATTTATACTAAAAGTATAAACAGACCTAAAAGCATCGCTATCCGCAGACCACACAGTGTAGGGTCATCGAATCGTTCGGTGAGAATCAAATCCAGAATCGGCGAGAAACAGCGGATGGATTCGGCTAGAATCACCCGCAGAATCATCGAGAATCAGGGAAGACTCTCGACGAATGGCCTTAGTCGTCGAGTCATACTCGATGACTCTCGACGATTCTCGTCGATCGGCGGTCGACGACAATCTTCGAACCCCGGTCGATGATATTCATCGACCCGCGTTTGACGACAATCGTCGGACGGCGGTCGACGATATTCGTCGACCCGAGTTCGACGACAATCGTCGAACGGCGGTCGACGATATTTGTCGATCGGCGGCCGACGATATTCATCGACCCGCATTCGACGATATTCGTCGACCCTGCTTCAGTCGTCGAGTCATACTCGACGACTCTCATCGACTCAGCCTCAGTCGTCGAGTCATACTCGACGACTCTCGTCGAAACAGCCTTTGTCGTCGGCTATCCATTCTCAATGAACTTTCTTGGACAACGATTGCCTGACCCCCATACACTATGGTGATTGGTAACCTTTACCAACACAGTCAATCTTCCAACTTATCCACAGCTCTTATGTGCGACCCTGCACGCTCATATCGCATTGGCAGTGAAATCACATGTTTGACCACTTCTAGATCACCATGGTAACTCCAACAGTCTCCCACTTGATCTTGAAAGTATCAAACCAAAAACCTCACAAATAGTGAGCGACGTCTAGCAATTCATCACTTCTCCCCAAGCAATAAGAGTTCACAACTCACATGCCTTTATGACCAATGTTCTAGCATTGTTTTGTCCCTTTGTCCCTTACATCCGGAAAGAACTAGAGGCATGGATCGTGTCATCCTCATAATATCTCAATCCAAGTTTCTTGATCTAGAACGGACATCCAGAAAATGGTGAGTCCAATATCACATATTGACTCAACCAAGCATGGCCATGCATTTCTCAGTCCAGTTCCATCAAGGGGCCCATGGATGTAACTCCTGTCATATAGGAGGAAAAATCCCATATCTGCTCACACACAAACATCCAAATGATTCGTAACGTGCCCAACAACCACCCTTATCATCAACCTTTCTCAAGGAAGACTTTAGATGGCATCAAAGCACGCTCTTCCTCACTTGATGAATGCTGTTACATCAGGTCAAAGGACCACAACACCATGGCTAATAGAGACCCACTTGTGACATGATTAGATAACAATCCACAAAGTAGTCTCAGGATGGGTCTGCCAGTACAACTTGTTCATTAACAAGTACCCACGTGACGACTTGATATCACAATATCATGACCTGTGAGAACTGGTCATCAGTCAACGCACGTGCTAGTCTTCATGTATCATCATCACCCTCAGTTTCAATGATGATACTACGACCAGGGACCTTTTAAGAATGAAGCTTCAAATAAATCATAGGCTCTCACATTCAAGTCACGTACTTGATGTCCAATGGAAGCGAACACTCTAAGGGTATTTATTATGTTACAATTTAACTATCACATATAAAAATTATAATAAAAGAACTTGCCATTAATTATAAAAAGAAACATTTGGTACACAATTCATCATATGAATAAATAATAAACAGCCAATAGAATATATGTTTACATGCAACCCACAAGACTCCCACTAGAGTTGATCACTAAGGTATCGTATACCCATTGATCTAGTACGACCATCATGCTTTCTCTGCACGAGAGGCTTTGTCAGTGGATCCGCAATATTCTCCTCATTCGGCACTCTGAAAATGTTCACATCTCCTCGTTCGACAATCTCATGAATTAGATGGAACCGCCGAAGTATGTGCTTGGAGCGCTGATGGGATCTAGGTTCCTTAGATTATGCAATTGCACCATTGTTATCACAGTAGAGAGCTACGGGACCAACAATGCTAAGAACTACATCAAGCTCACCGATGAATTTCCTAATCCATACAACCTCCTTCGTTGCATTAGCTGCAGCGATATACTCGGCTTCCGTTGTAGAATCAGCAACTGTCTCTTTCTTGGAACTCTTCCAGCTCACAGCTCCTCCATTAAGGCAAAACACAAACCCTGACTGAGACTTTGAATCGTCCCTATCAGTTTGGAATCTAGCATCTGTGTAACCACTTACAACGAGCTCTTCCACTCCACCATACACTAAGAACAAATCCTTAGTCCTTCTCAAGTACTTCAGGATATTCTTGACTGCAATCCAGTGACACTCACCGAGATCTGACTGATACCTGCTAGTCATGCTCAAAGCAAAGGAGACATCGGGTCGAGTACATAACATTTCATACATGATTGATCCAATTGCCGAAGCATATGGAATCAACTTCATGCGGTCCTTATCTTCACAAGATTTTGGACACTGGTCCTTAGAGAGATTCACACCATGAGATATGGGTAAAAATCCTTTCTTGGACCCAAGCATATTGAACCGCTTCAACACCTTCTCAATGTATGTACTCTGGGTCAAACCCAGCAAATTCTTCAATCTATCTCTATAGATCTTAATACCGAGTATATAAATCGCTTCACCCAAGTCCTTCATAGAAAAACAGTTCCCTAGGTTGTTCTTAACAACTTTCAGGGTAGGAATGTCATTCCCAATCAATAGTATATCTTCTACATACAATATCAGGAAGACAACAACGCTCCCACTAATTCGCTCATAAACACAAGGCTCATCTTCATTCTTGATGAAACCAAACTCTTTGATTTTCTCATCAAAACGAAGATTCCAACTTCGAGAGGCCTGCTTCAGCCCATAGATGGACCTATTCAACTTGCATATTTTAGTGGCTTCATCTGGGGACACAAAACCCTCGGGTTATGTCATGTACACTTCCTCAAGGAGGTTTCCATTAAGGAAAGCCGTTTTGACATCCATCTGCCAGATCTCGTAGTCATAATACGCAGCAATAGCAAGAAATATCCTTATGGACTTAATCATGACAATAGGGAAAAAGGTCTCATCATAGTCAATACCATGAATTTGCCTAAAACCCTTAGCCACCAGTCGCCCTTTGAATGTCTGTACATTCCCATCCATGTCAGTCTTCTTCTTGAAGACCCACTTGCACCTTATGGGTCGTACCCCTTCAGGTGGTTCCACCAAGTTCCAAACTTGGTTTGCATACATGGAGTCCATTTCGGATTTCATAGCCTCAAGCCATTTGTCGGAGTTCGGTCCATTCATAGCCTCTTGGTAGGTTGCTGGTTCATCATCATGATCCATAAGCAACACAATACCTATTTGAGACATGAGAAATCCATATCTCTTAGGCTCAAACCTCGGTCTACCAGATCTACGTAGGACTTGTGTTTCTTGAGCAGGTTCTCTAGCTACAACATGTTGTAGTCCTGTCTCAGAATCCAATTCCGGTTCATTCACTATTGGTGGTTCTTGAACTTCTTCAAGTTCTATCTTTTTAGTCTTTCTTGATAAGAACTCTTTCTCCAAGAAGACGCCAGTCCTTGCGACAAACACTTTGCCCTCAGACGGTAGGTAAAAGTAATACCCTTTCGTTTCCCTAGGATATTCCACCAAATAACATTTATCCGATTTGGGTTCCAGCTTGTCACGCATTTGACGTCGTACGTATGCCTCACAGCACCAAATTTTAATGAACGACATACTAGGACGCTTCCCAGTCCATATCTTATATGGTGTCTTCAGAACCATTTTTGTTGGAGCGCGATTCAGTGTCAAAGCAGCAGTCTCTAAAGCAAAACCCCAAAAGGAAACATGCAAGTCTACATGACTCATCATCGAACGTACTATGTCTAACAGAGTACAATTTCTCCTCTCAGACACACCATTATGTTGCGGTGTTCTAGGTGGAGTGAGGTGTGATACAATACCACACTCTTTCAGATGATCACGGAACTCATGACTCAGGTATTCGCCACCTCGATCAGATCGTAGTGCTTTAACCTTTTTACCCATCTGGTTTTCTACTTCATTCTTGAACTCTTTGAACTTTTCAAAGGTCTCAGATTTGCACTTCATAAGATACACATATCCGTATCTACTGAAATCATCAGTAAATATAACGAAGTAGAAATACCCACCTCTAGCCATGGAGCTTATGGGTCCGCATACATCACTATGTACAACACCCAAGAGATCCTCAACCCTCTCAGTATAACCAGTGAAAGGGGGTTTAGTCATCTTTCCTAACAAACAAGATTCGCATCGCTCAAATGATTCATAATCAAACGAGTCCAAAAGTCCATCTTTATGGAGCTTGGATATGCGCTTCTCGTTTATATGGCCCAAATGACAATGCCAGAGATATGTAGGGTTTGAGTCATTTGTTCTTAGTCTTTTATTATTTTCTATATTATAGATCAAATGGTCCAAGTTCAAAACATAAAGACCATTAAACAATTGGGCTACAGCATAACAAACATCATTCTTAAATATAGAATAACAGTTGTTCTTAATTATAAAAGAAAATCCAACCATGTCCAAGCATGAAATGGATATAATGTTTCTAGTTATGGCTGGAACAAAATAACAATTATCAAGTTCTATTACAAGCCCACTGGGCAAAGAAAGACAGTAAACTCCTACGGCTACAGCAGCAACTCTTGCTCCATTGCTGACACGCAGGTCCACCTCCCCTTTACTCAGCAATCTTCTCCTTTCCTGTTCCTGCACATTTGTACAAATATGAGAACCACATCCGGTATCCAATACCCAAGATGAAGGAGCAGAGAGGTTTATCTCTATGACGTAAATATTTGAAGCGGAAGTCATACCTCCCTTCAGTTTCTGTAGACCCTCAATATAAGAAGGACAATTCCTCCTCCAATGACCAGCCTTGCCACAGTAGTGGCATTTCCCTTCCTTCACCATGCTCTTTTTCTTCTTCAGTGCAGAAGACTTGGGCTCGAGATGTGACTTAGGTCCCACCTTCGTCTTCTTAGAGCCCTTGGCCTTGCCCTTATGCACCATCAGTATGAGGCTGACAAGCTTGGCCTTCTTTATATTGATCTTGGCAGTTCTCAACATGCCTAGGAGCTCGAGCAGTGTCTCTTCTATTTCATTCATGTTATAGTTCAAGACAAACTACTCGTAACTGTCAAGCAACGATTGCAGGATCAGATCTGTGGCCAACTCTTGACCCAGAGGAAAACCCAGCCTTTCAAGGTTCTCTATATACCCAATCATCTTGAGTACGTTAGTCCCTACCGAGTCTCGAACTCCCATTTTGCACTGAAATAATGCTTTTGTGATGTCGAACCTCTCTTGACGAGCCTGCCCCTGAAACATTTTCTTGAGATGCTCGTCAATCTCCTTGCACCCCATGTTCTCATGTTGCCTCTGAAGCTCAGAGTTCATGGTGGCAAGTATAAGGCATTCGACGTCTAAAGCGTCATCAGTATACTTCTTGTAAGCATCCTTATCAGCACGGGAAGAATTCCCAGTCGGCATCTCGGGGGCTTCTTCTTCCAAGACGTAGAGCTTTCGCTCTAGCCTGAGAACAATTCTCAGGTTCTTATACCAGTCCATGTAATTAGTCCCACTGAGCTTATACTTCTCAAGGATGGCTCTCAGAGATAGAGTGGAGTGCGAACCACTTGCAATGGAATTCTACAAGAATTTATGCAGAATAAATCAATACCAAAATTTCAAAATACAATTATTTTCTTAATTTAACCTTCAACTAAGACTCCCACTATTTTATTCAAAATAATAGCTCTCACTATCAATTCGGAGAGTTCATGCGAGCTACTCTCTTAGTGGACAAGATCCGTATTTCACCAACACAATGAGTCAGCTTTGGCTTTTCTCTCACGATGTGATTATTTAGGTAGGCAACGCTTGCCAATTGCATCCTCATGCAATTCTTGCATTGTTGGTGAATAACTCCTTATTCGCATCCATCATATGGTGCATGCCAACCCCATGCCTCTAGGCACTCAACCTTTGAGGTCACCTAGTTAAGTTAGACCCGATGTCGACAGTGGGATATCACAATTATCCGCTCGCACCCTTACAATGATATATTAATGCACCTTGCTTCGGCAAGCCCACACTTCATCGATCGAGGAAGGAAGAGTGTCATCCATCGGAAGGCATCCGAACACTTAATATTTGATGAAGGGATTTTTGATAATAGGTTAACAATTAACCATGATCAACATTTGATCAATGTGCGCATCCAAAGAAAAACACTTCACTAAAATCCTCATGCATCCCTTATGTGCACAACAGAACACTATCAACATTTGATAGAAGAAAAGGGATAAATCTGAACATCTGGACACTTCCAAATCTTAAGGTTTACATGCATTAGACAAGGGACAAAGGCAACTCAACTTAAAGTAGTAGACAAGCTCATCTCTCCTTGTTGGATTCAAAATCGAAAACAAAATCGAGGGATGATTACTGCTAAGGAGACAGTATTTCCTAACGATTAGAAATTACCACAAGATTCCAGACGTTCCCGGCGGGGTGCCAAGATTAAATCAAGACATTTAGAACACTTCTAAATCCCTAAGTTTACACGTACTAGAATAACCTAACTTCCAATACAACAAACATGGCCGCAACCTCGCTCTGATACCACTGTTGGGTTTTCTATGGAGGTTGGCATAACACTTGTGCATGCAGCGGATGGAATAAAACAAGAACAACCCAAAGAGAAATGGATCGGGCCAGGAATGTTGAATCAAGAAGTTATCAAAAATAACAAGGCAACTTACCTCTTCGGTGTTGAGTCACAACTCAACAAAGATGCTCCAAGATCTGAGTCCTGTCGGTGGGGGGTTCCACATAGAATAATGTCTACGTCTCTGTAGAAATCCACACGAGCGGGAGAACACCTAGCTTCGTCGTACGAAGGGTCGGGAAGGAGATTGACCGCACCTTGCGATTCCATGGACTGCTAGGTCCGCTCCAGGAAAGGCAATATCGACGACGATCGTCGGAGAGGAGGAGGTCTGCAGAGCAGACACGGCGACCGAACACTTCCGTCCGGCGGGGTTCGGGATTCGGCGAATCGGTAGAATGGCGGAACACTTCCGTCGGGTTCTATACGGCCGCAGGATAAAATCGCATAGTTTTCCCAAAACCCTAAGTCCATATTTATACTAAAAGTATAAACAGACCTAAAAGCATCGCTATCTGCAGACCACACAGTGTAGGGTCATCGAATCGTTTGGCGAGAATCAAATCCAGAATCGGCGAGAAACAGCGAATGGATTCGGCGAGAATCACCCGCAGAATCGTCGAGAATCAGGGACGACTCTCGACGAATGGCCTTAGTCGTCGAGTCATACTCGACGACTCTCAACGATTCTCGTCGATCGGCGGTTGACAACAATCGTCAAACCCCAGTTGACAATATTCGTCGACCCGCATTCGAAGACAATCGTCGGACGGCGGTCGACGATATTCGTCGAACCGCGTTCGACGACAATCATTGAACGGCGGTCGACGATATTTGTCGATCGGCGGTCGACGATATTCGTCGACCCGCAATCGACGACAATCGTCGAATGGCGGTCTACGATATTCATCGACCCTGCTTCAGTCATCGAGTCATACTCGACGACTCTCATCGACTCAGCCTCAGTCATCGAGTCATACTCGACGACTCTCGTCGAAACAGCCTTAGTCGTCGACTATCCATTCTCAATGAACTTTCTTGGCAATGATTGCCTGACCCCCATACACTATGGTGATTGGTAACCTTTACCAACACAGTAAATCTTCCAACTTATCCATAGCTCTTATGTGCGACCCTGCAGGCTCATATCGCGTTGGCAGTGAGATCACATGTTTGACAACTTCTAGATCACCATGGTAACTCCAACACATCCACCTCCACAACATCACATCCATACCAACTTTTGATCTTCTATTATCATCTCCCATCAATACTCCAACACCTCAGGATGAGCAAATGCCAGACTCCACACCATTCCCTCCATCATCATCCACCATCCATCCTCCTGTATCAACTCAGACACCCTCTGAGTTTATGCAAATGGATTCCTCCTCCCTTCCAACTCTTCTAGAACTCCTAACCCCCTGATTAGAAATCTAATAGCAGAGGCCATTAAACCTCTTGTTGAATCTTTCTCATCCCTATCTGCCCTCATCTATGCTGTCCCTACTGTCCCTTCTTCTGGGGCCTGGCTTCAGAACCCTCTGAACCCAGGCAGGGGGAGATATCCTGTGAAGAAGCTCCAGTATCCTCCCCAACAACAGCAGTAGCAGTTGTACAGATATATGAGCCACCAATTTTACAGATAGCTGTGCTAGTAGAAGCAGATGTACTTATGATTATAGAGGCTGAGACAGTTGATTTTGTTATGTTATGTATAGATGAACAAGCTGTTCTGCCAGAAGTGTTTACTGTTGGTGATTATTTTATAAATCCCACAGTAGATTTATTTGGGTTATTAAAGTCTATTTATGCATATATTTATTATCTTCCAAGAGTGTTTCAAGAGCAATCCATTGCCATAGTCTATTATACTGCACTAATAAGTCCTTAAGTTGTTAATCAACTAAAGGAAAGTTTTACTATTAAAATGATTGTGGAACCATCAGATCCAACCTATATTATGGATGATAGCCTAATCCCTAAATCGGATGATCTAATTGTACAAGACACTGCTCAAGATCTAGAGAATTTTCATAATGATCCTGATTTGGATGAATTTCTGTTTGCTGACAAAGAAGTAGAAGATTATCAGATGGCTACTAAAATTGATGCTCTTGAAGTTACTAAACCTCAAGTGCTTCCTCAAGCTGAGAAACAAATATCAAAGGAATTCTTGAAGGAAATAGATGCTTTATATGATAACCCTCCTGAATCATTTGATGATAATGAAGAAGATTCTGATGAATCAAATGATCCAAAAGGTAGAAAGAAGATTGCAAAGAAAAGGAAGGCTGTTCCAAAAGATGCTCCCAAATCAAACCCTACTCATGATACTCTTTATTATATCTTGCAAAAGATTACTCCATACCGAAGAATGCCACAATGGATGTGGTTATCAAAGAATGAACAAAAAGAAAGCATGAAGAGGAGATGGTACAGGTCTCCTCCTAAGTAATTTAGGAAAGATCATCCTCCTCCTCCTCCTCCATCTTCTGGGGCCTCTGGAAGTGTATCTCAAAGATTTGCACCAGTCACTAAAACATATCAAAGACACTCCAAGCCATGCAGTCACCAGCAGTCCTCTAAAAGCAAGCCTCCTCCAGCTATAGATAAGAGAAGTACTTCAGTTTCTATTGATGATTCATAAAAGGACTCAAGTCCTAAAAGGCCAGAATCTCCACCAATACCATTTGTAGATCCAAAGTAGGAGACAACAGCTAAAATGGCCAGGTTCCAAGAGCTGATAGGACTTTCTCAAATCAACAAAGCAAAAGCTGAAGGAAAGGATCCCTCCTAATATTTAACTATGCCATCATACAGGAAGGAAGAACTAAAGAGGTATGCCAAAGCTAACAAATTTTTCAATGTTGATGATTATATGAGCTTGCAACCAGAAGCTGTAGTTCCAAGAGCCACATCTGTCAATATAATTGGTGCATCAGATATGACCATGACAAAGAGACAAGCTGCTGATCCTAATAGAGAAATTATTTTCAGACAGCCTTCAGATAAGCCTGAGAAAGAAAAGGCTAAGAAGAACAAGTGACTCTGTGTGTTTAGTTTTCATTTTTTGAACTTTATATGTTTATCATGAAGCACTTATTGTAAATATTTGCTGAATGTTTTTATTTCTGCCAGATATATGTTTCTCTGCTTTATGATTGCTTTCTTTATTTGTATTAGTGACCTCACCTAAATAGGGGGAGATTGTTAGATCCCTAGTTGGATTTTGGCTAGGTTCACTAATTAGGTTGTGTTTGACCCATATTGTATAGTTAGGGTCAAGTCCTTGAGTCCTAGAGTTTAGGCTAGTCTTTAGGTTCAACTTTCATGGACCAGCCAACAGAGGACTTCTATAGACTCAGACTTAGCCTCAGAGATCAAAATGATTAGTTCGAAATTATTCGAACTCAGCTCGACAATCATCGATCACAGATCGACAAACTCAGAGTTCTTTCTCTGAGTTGAGCTCTATGATATTCGAGCTAAGGTCAATGATATTTTATTTCAGATAGATTCTCAGCTCGACGAACTCAGAGTGCAGCTTTGGCAAGTTATTTCAAGAATACAGTTTGCAGAGCTCAGGTCGACGAACAGGAATTCTCAGGTCGAAGAACTTGGAACTCCACTCAACGAATTTTGTTTTAAGGTCGATGATTTTTGTCCCGAGCTAGATGAGAGTTTTCCTTATTTCTGTCCTTATTTATTATATTATTTAACAGTAATTTTCTAGGCAATTAATGCTCATATTCTCCTGAATATAGCCATTGTTGGCAACATTAATTATGGTCTTCATCAGGGTTAATTACTTGCATATTTTAATGGGATAGTTTGGGAAACTCATTTAAAGCAAATATTCCAGCCGTTTCTTTCTCCAGGGCAATCATCAATTAATTCCAGTAATTCAAATTTCAAAGGAGTAATTATTGCAGAATATAAAAGAGATTCTCTCTTTTCAGACAAGAACAATAATACTTACTGCAAGAATACACAAACCAGACCTTCAGTAAGAACATAAGAGCAATACAGAGAAGATAATACAGTTGCACAGAACAACATCATACAGAACTTCTTCTCTGCATACAGATAACATTCTATTTTCTCCCTTGTCCTTTCTGAAGAGTGAAGAGGAACAACCAATCAATATCAAGAGTCTTCTTCAACTCCTCCAGGAACATTCAAGGACAACATCTTTGAATCAGTTAGAAAGTTCCAGGATTCTTTCAGACAGGGATGAAGACCTACACCCTGAGCAAGGCTCAAAGTTTTTGAACCATTCAACATTTCAGAAGGAGTCTTGACAATAGCAAATCCACTAGTCTTTTCTGTTTGATAGAGAAAAGAGAAGACATCATCACCTCCTCTCACCTCCTATATAAAGGGTTTATTAACTCCCTTCAAAAGTTTATTCTTGGTTTTTGGGCACCTAATCAAAAGCCTAAAGGGTTGTGAGATCTCTCTGAAAATAGATCTTGTGGTGGCAGTCACCTGATCAAAATTCTGATAGTGGATTCCTACCAGAGTGGTAGAAGAGTGGAAGTACCCAGTTTGGGGAACCACTATAAAATCCTTATGTTGTCTGTGTGTGATCATTTTCTTTCTTGTTCTTGCTGTGTTGTGATAGATTAGCTTAACATATTTTAATTTCCTTTATATATTACTATCTGTATCACCTATTTTACTCTAATTAATTTTAAAACAACCAAAAGTTTTAATTACTCTATTCACTCCCCCCCTTTAGAGTAAATCAGGTCTAACCCCCATCTTTCAGGATTGCATAATGGGAGTCTTAGGCCTAGGGAAAAAAAGGCTAAAATACTCAAGATTGAACCATAAAGTCTGGGACCGTTGCATGGGAGGTGGAATCTGGGAAGTCCGGTGCACCGTAAAAGTGCCCTGAGTGCAAGGAGCATAAGCTGTTAAGGTTGGAGTTTGTGATATATTGAAATTTTAGTGAGTGCATGTTCTGTTGATATGTCTGCTTGTAATAATGCTATGCCTGCAAGGAAGGAATACCACTGCCCAGGGAAAGGGGTAGGGTCGTTATAAATTGATCAGCTAAATGCTGATCGTTGCCTTGTTTGCCGCCTATGTGGTGGATTGTCCTTGTCCAGGTACTGGAGATCCGAGCGAGAAGTAGCAGGCTATAGCTCTGATGCTATGCCGACCGTCGAAGGCCAAGCAAAGTTTTATTACCTTCATGTGTGGCCTGCCTGTATGCCGATGTCTGTAATCCACACCTTGTAAAGAGTAAATGTAAGGCCTTAAGGCTAGAATAGTTTTAAGCTACTGTTGACTGTCGCCAGGAGATAGTGACTATCTCTAGGCGATAGTAATTTTGGTGTATTTTTATAATAAACATTCTTGTGTTATTATAGTGGACATTATTGTTATACTTGAGCTCAAATCATAACCCCTAAAGCTTCTGCTAGAATGCTCTGAGTGAGGATGTATGTAGTTTTTGATATTCATATGTAATCCCGCTACCTGTTTGTGGAATATTGTGTGGGCCTCGGCCGGACCCTCTATTATATTTCATATGACGGATAGAGGTGTTATAATTTGATATCAGCTTGTCTTGCTCTTCCTCCTACAAATTCATGGTTGAATTCTTTTGCGGGGTGGTGAGCACGTGCAAGTGCTTACCATCATAACATAAATGAACTAAAGAATATCCACTTAGGAATGCAAATACACATGTTTGAGGGACTTGCACGTTCCTATAATTGCTTTTGGCAATCATCTTAATTGCTTAATTGTGTGTTTTACGATTATAGACAACTGAAGGAGGTGCGGGGCAGCAGGAACCCCAACACTCGGTGGAGAGTTATTCATCTACTAAGGAGCCAACACCTCCTCCTTCTGTAGAGACGGTTCAGAGGATAGCTGGTGTGGCCTTCACAATGAACAATGCCCAACCTAAAAGGCATGTGCAACCCCCTATTCCTTTGGTGGCATCAATGCCGGTTGGTTTATTTGAGCAGATAGTAAGGGGAAGAGCATCGACTCAACCGTTGAATATTTGTTTGATGAAAGGACCGCATACGATCAAGGAGAACTTGCATGCATTTGTTGTGCTAAGACAACATGCAGAGTTAGTGTTTGAAACTGAGGAAACTAAGATCAGCCTCTTTTATGATGGGTTGTGCAATGACCTACGTTTTCTATTGATGGGTCCTAATTTATTTGGATTCCAAATGCTGGTATAGTCAGCTTGATTGTTGGAGAGGGACTTAGCAAAATTCCATTAGATGCTAGGGTTCAAAGTACATAGTTTTTTCAAAGTCTGGGTATCGATGGTGGAATAAGAAGTCTAAAACTTCTGAACCAACTCCTTCTTCTCTTAAGCCCGGAACAATGTCTGGGCGAACCACTCTTGCATGTTATACTTGTGGAAAAGAGGGACATATTTCCCGGGACTACCGAAGTGGCCCTTCGATGATACCAAACTGAAATGGAATTCCATGTGTACCTAAATAAATTGCTATAATAGCTCTAAGTTCTACTTTTGAAACAATGCATATTTTACATGTTTAAACCTGTTGTGATGAATAATCAAGAAGTCATTTGATTAAGGCTAATGTATGCCCTATGTGCTTATCTTTGTATCATAGATAAGTGTGGAATGACATGGCCTTAGTAATAAGGGTGCATATGGGTAGAAATTTATATGTTAAGATGCAGTTATGATGCCATATCATGACGTGGAAGCATTTGTGCTGGCAATAGTTGTGTTTGATGTGATCATAAGTATTGACTAGCTCTTGGAGTAGTGTACCGGTATAGATTGCACCTTAATGGAAGTCACACTGGGATAGATCACCGAACAAGGGACTAAGTTTGCTTGTATGTGAGGATCGAGCATGTTTGCTGTCCAAGTAGTCAAAACTATTCGGTTGTGGGCGAAGTAATTCTTCAAGCCTATAGAGGCCATTGGGCCGAAGTCCGGTTGAGTGACGCTTCTATTATGATGGCCTATACAGATGTGTTTCCTAACAATCTTCATGGGTGATGTCCTCATAGGAGACCAACTGCACTATTACTGTGGTGCTAGGTGCGAAACCTGTAGCCCGCTCACCATATCAAGAAACACCAGAGGAGATGGAAAAAATTAATAGTTCAACTGTAATAATTGTTAGACAAGGATATTTAAGTACAAGGGTGTCACCTTGAGGTGCATCGCCCCTTTAGGGAAGAGAAAAGAAGGATAGTAGCCTGTATCTATGCATTTATTATAGAGAGCTGAATAAGCTGACGGAGAAGAACATGTATCTGATTCCACGGATTGATAACTTGTTCATTCAGCTAGTTGGATCAATGGTATACACAAAGCTAGATTTGAAGTCTGGCTATGACTAGTCGAGAATATGGGGATATGATATTCCCCAAGTTGGCGTGTGGAAAATGCTACTGTCATTATAAGTCAACGATACTGTCATTTGTGCTGACAAATGCGACAACGGTCTTCATGGACTGAATACTTTAAGATTTTAAGGAGTACTTGGACATATTTGTGTTGATGACATATTGGTGTACTCTTAGCTAAACAAAGATTTTGCAAATCACGTAAGAATGGTTTTGCATACCCTGCAAAAGAATAAACTCTAGGCCAAGTTCTCAAAATGCAAGTTTTGGTTATCGTCGGTGGTTTTATTTTTGGTTATGTGGTTAGTGATGTAGGTATTGCAATAGATCTTGCACAGATAGTTATGATACAAGAGTGACCTATGTTGTCTATTATAGCTAAAGTCAAAAAATTCCTTGGACTTGCTGGCTACTATTCGCGGATAGGCTTACCTTTCAGCACACTAACAAGGAAAGATCAGAAGTTCGTCTACACACCCGAGTGTGTATGAGCTTTTGAAGAATTAAAGAGTTGTATGATCATGACACCTATTTTTAGTTCGCCATGTGGTTCGAATGGCTGGAGTATAGTGATGTATCAGGGAGTGGCTTAGGCTACATACTTTTCAGTTTTGAAAAGTAATAGCTTATTGTTCATGGTAGTTGAAAGTGCACAAGCAGAAACTTCCAGTCTACGACGTGTAGTAAACGCCTGTGATTTTGCACTTACACTGTGACGTCACTATGTATATGGCGTGAAAGTGGACATCTTCACGGACCATAAGATCCATAAGTACTTATGAGATCATAAGAATCTAAATTTGCGACAGCAAAGGTGGGTGGAGCTCGTCTGGGACTACCCGTTCGATAGTCATTTCACTCCCGAGAAGGGATATATAGTCATAGATGCCTGGAGACGTAAAACTCAGGCAAGCGCGAGGGGAGTATAAATACGTGATGAATGTCTAGTAAAAGAGTTGGAAATCGTGGACATTTCTTGTAATGACAAGAGTACCACAACAAATGCGTGCCTGAGTTATACGGAGGTACAGAATGACCTTACGGATAAGGTTTGACATGTAATGGAACTCGTGATGAGTATGAAACGCTATACAGAGGATGGGTCAAATTCCCAATTCCCCTTGGATGCTGGCCTATTAATAAAGGACAGTCGTGGGTACATCCCCAATGTAGGAAAGCTACATGAGAAATTGATACGTGAAGCACGCTTCATGAAATACTTACTTCACATAGAAAGCACAAAGATGTGCATGAACTCATTTCGGTATGAACGTTCAATGAGGGATCTGTGAAATTTGTGCACAGACTGCCAAATCACACAGCAAAAATGATGCCGAGTGGGTGATCGTTGACCGATTGACAAAAGTATCGCCCTTTATATCGAACAAAAAGGACGATTTCGTGTAAAGTTGGTTACGTTTTACGTATACGACATAGTACGATTGCACGGTGTGACCATAGTATCGTTGGTGACCAAAATGGGTGCATTACTACAAATGATTGGAGATTAATCCATCAGTGGTTGGGAACTAGACTAAAGTTCAGTACGACCTTTCCTCCTCAAATGGATGGTTAGACCGAAAGGACCAACAAAACTATGGTGGATACGCTCCTTATGTGCACCCTGGATTTCGAAAGAGGTGGGAAAACCATCTATATAGATTGAGTTTGTCGACAATAATAGCTATCAAGCTAGCATATAGACGATGCCCTTAAAGCTTATACGGTTGGAAGTGTCATTCACCTTTAGCATGGGAGGAAACAGGCAAGTCAAGGCTATATAAGCATATGGAGGTCAAAAATGCAAATTCGACCATATAAAATTTCTGAGAGCGGCTATTGGTAGCCCAAGATAGGCAAGCAAAGTACTATAATGCTAAGCACCAAAACATGGATTTTACGGTTGGCGAGTGAGTATACTTAACGATTAAGCCATTCAAAGGCGTGTCCAGGATTTGACATGCAAAAAAAGTTGAGTCCGAAGTTTATTGGTCCGTCTAAAGTGGTTGAATGAATTAAAGAAGCATCCTATCAATTAGCTCTTTTAGAGGAGTTAAGTGGCTGCCCGATGTGTTTCACATATCGATGCTGAGTAAAGCAATGAAAGAGCCAACGCAAGTTATTGAGGATGATCCAGTACCAATCGAATAAAGGCTAATGATGAAGGTTAAGCCCATTTGAGTCAACAATACCGAGAGTGAGTAACTCCGAAAAAGGACAATCGGGCTGGTCGAAATCCATTGAGACAATGGTGACCATTGAGAACGGATGTAGGAGCCTGAGCAAACCATGCGTGATGAGGTTCCCAAATTATTGTAACATTTTTTGTATGTTGCAACATATTAGTTACTGGTTTTTCCTTATAGATGAATAAAATTTCGGGCTGGAATTTTTGTAAGGAGGGGAGGGTTGTAACACCCCAAATTTGGCAGCAGAACTTCTGGTCCATATCGCCTGGCGATAGTGGATATCACTAGGAGATGATAATAAATCTCAATGCCATGAAGCGTTGAGTGATAATCACACTGATGCCTTTCGACAAATCGTTGAGTAAGAGACTATTGCGTGGTGATAAAGGGTATCGTGCGGCAATAGCCCCAACTATCAATGCTCTCGATGCCTTATAGCGTTGAGTGAACTCACTGCACTCAATGTCTTCATGCATTTAGTGAGCTATCGGAACGACGAAAGTTGATATCGCCAGGCGATAGTGCGAATTCTGCTAAACACGTGTCAGATGGTCGGATGGCGGTCAATGAGTGGTGGTGGACTAGGGTCAAGGTGGTTATCATCGCTATCGCCAAGCGATAGCCGATATCGCTTGGCGATATCAATTTGTTTGACTTTTCAACAAAAAATCGTGACCTTTGATCCCTTTTGATGAAATGATCTTATGACTGGGATTAATCCCCAAGGCCACCTATACAGAGGAGTAGAGGAATGAGAATTCATTCTCTTCTTCTCACTCTCTCTCTTTCTTTCAATAGCTTGGTGAAGGAGATTTTGTACTGTTAAGTTTTGGACCTCTGCACAGGAGGTGGAATCCAGGAAGTCCGGTACACTGTAAAAGTTCCCTGAGTGCACGGAGCATCGGCTATTAAGGCCAGCATTTGTAATATATTGAACTATATGTGAGTGCACGTTCTATTGATATATCTGCTTGTAATAATTCTATGCCTATAGGGAAGGAATATAACTACCGCAAAAAAGGTGTAGGGTCGTTATAAATTGGTTAACTAAATGCTGACCGTTGCCTTGTTTGCCTCCTATGTGGTGGATTGTCCTTGTACAGGTACTGGAGAGCCGAGCGAGAAGTAGCGTGCTAAAGCTTTGAAGCTATGCCGGCCCTCGAAGTCCGAGCAAAGTTTAATTACCTTCATGTGTGGCCGACCTGCGTGCCGATGTCTATAATCCACACTTTGTAAAAAGTAAATGTGAGGCCTTAAGGCTATAATAGTTTTAAGCTATTGTTGACTATCTCCAGGCGACAGTGACTATCGTTGGGCGATAGTAATTTTTTTTGTATTTTTGTAATAAACATTCCTTTGTTATTATAGTGGACATTACTGTTGTACTTGAGTTCAAATCTTAACCCCTGAAGCTTCCGCTAGAATTCTCTGAGTTAGGATGCGTGTAGTTTCTGATATTCATTTGTAATCCCGCTGCCTATTTGTGGAATATGGTGTGGGGCCCATGCCAGACCCTCTATTCTATTTCATATGATGGATGAAGGTGTTATAATTTGGTATCAGCTTATCTTGGTCTTCTTCATGCTAATTCATGGTCGAATTCTTTTGAGGGGTGGAGAGCATGTGCAAGTGCTTACCATCATAACATAAATGAACTCAAGAATGTCCACTTAGGAATGCAAATACACATGTTTGAGGGACTTGCACGTTCCTATAATTTCTTTTGACAATCTTATTAGTTGCTGAATTATGTATTTCACGATTATAGGCAACTCAAGGTGGTGCGGGGCAGCAGGAATTCCAGCGCTCAGTGGAGAGTTTTGCATCTACTAAGGTGCCAACACCTCCTTCTTCTGTAGAGACGCTTCAAAGGATAGCTGATATGGTCTTCGTAATGATCAATACCTAACCTGAAAGGCATATGAAACCCCCTATTCCTCTAGTGGCATCAATGTCGGTTGGTTTATTTGAGCATTTGACAAGGGGAAGAACATCGGCTCAACCGTTGAATATGTGTTTGACGCAAGGACCGCACACGATCGAGGATTAATTGCATGCATTTGTTGTGCTGAGACAACATGCATAGTTAGTGTTTGAAACTGAGGAAACTATGATCAACTGCTTTTATGATGGGTTGCGCGACGACCTACGTTTTCTATTGATGGGTCCTAAGTTAATGGGATTTCAAATGCTGGTGGAGTCAGCTAGTGTTGGGTATTATATCAATAATAACCTAGATTTTGTGTGAAGTCACCCTTGAAGTAAGATGAATTAAGTATGTATTTGATGCTATTCTGTAGTTGAGTGCGTACATGTCATTATTTCTAAGTGTAGACCAATGTCAGTTTACAATGAGTCACTAAACACAGGACCAAACAATGTATTCCCTCATTGTGTGATCCATGGTTTTGACTCATGTGTAACCTCTCTATTGGGATGCACTTTATTTTCAAGTACTGGAGTAATGGAAGAAAGGAAGAGCTGATGGTTTCAACAAAGAAAAAAAGAAAATTTTTCTAAAAAATTTCCTAAGTCCATTTCTCGAGAAATGACATGTGTTTCTCGAGAAGTCTAAGTAAATTTCTCAAGAAAGCATAGCTGTTCGCGAGAAATCTTATGACTTATCGGGAAATTGTCTGAAAATATTCTAAGTACTTTTCTCGAGAAATGCCATGTATATTTCTCGTGAAGCCAAGTTAGATCTTGAGAAAAGCAAAGTAGTTCTCGAGAAGGCCAAATCATTTCTCGAGAAAGCAAGTCTTTTTCTCGAGAAATCAATTCTTTTATGAGAAATTAGTCTTTAAGTTAACAAAATTTTCATTAAGTAAATTTCTCGAGAAGGTTAGACCATTTCTCGAGAAAGCAATTAATTTGACGAAAAATCATATTCTTCTCAAGAAATTTGTCTTCAGTTTTATATTTGCGTCTTCAGTTCTATATTTGCACTAAGTACTTTTATTGAGAAATAATATCCTTTTCGAGAAATTAGATATTTATTTCAAAGAATTTTTACCAAGTCTTTTCTCGAGAAGCCATGTCTTTTTCTCGAGAAAGCTAGTCATTTCTCGAGAAATCTATTTCTTCTCGAGAAATGGACTTGTAGATTTTTATTTTTCAAATCTTCCGACGGGATTTCGATTGAAATCAAAGTTCTTCATGATTGGTCCACGTTGATCATTCTTTAATGATTTATGACCGTTATAAGATGTTTTATAAATAGTCCTTTCAGATTGATCGCTAACACTAAGAATACTAATCAGAATATTTACAGTAATCAGAATTGCATTCGTATTTTCTAAATTCGGGAGAAGCCGCCGTCTTCATCATCGCTCTTCTCTCAATCCAGCAATTCAAAAGGAGAAAAGATTCGATAGATCCAAGATTCTAATATTCTTCAACATCTATTTGATTGTGTTGGATCCAAGGTTTTCAGATCAAGTTTTCTCGGCTTTCTTCCTCAATCTTCTTCACATAGCTTTATATGTTTTCAAGAAGGAAGATCCCTAAAGATTTCAGATCTGGAAGATTAAAACCTTTATTATTATTTTAAAAATTGTTTTAACATTTGTAGGAGCTTTGTCTCCAAGATTATAGGAAGTTTGTTCTTCCGAGTGTAGATCCGGTTTGTGGATCAAGTGTGTAGATTCGATTTGTGGATTGAGGTGTAGATCCGTTTGTGGATCGAGGTGTAGGAGAGTTTGTTCTCTGAGGTGTAGGAACATTGCTCTAAGGTGTAAGATTGTGATAATCTGAGAAAGGTGAAGTAGCTGAATCTATCCCTTCGTGGTAGATAGGCAAGGCAGGATAGTGGACGTACCCAATACGGGGAACCACTATAAATCTCTGTGTTTATATGCTTGAATTTTTAGATAATTTTTATTCCGCAAAAAGACACAAGAATCACCTATTCACCCCCCTCTAGGTAATTTAGGTAGACACTGGATACTTTCAATTGGCATCAGAGGGGCATTTTGTTCGATTAGGATAACACCTTGAACAAGATCCCTGATCTAGCGTTCAAAGATTCCACATATTCACCATGGATCGAAGCAAAGATATGTCATCCATGAATCTACCGGTGTGCACCAAGGAAAAATTTCCCATATGGAAAGAACGAGTACGGTTCTACATGGAAGCTGCTGATCCGAGGATTTTTCAGATAGTGGAAGAAGGACCACACATCCCTACACAGGCTTCTATGATAAATCCAGCAATTATGATTCCTAAGAAGATGATGGATCTCACCAAGGATGAGATTGCCTTAGTTTCCCTAGACAATAAAGTAATGAATATCATAACAAGTGCAATGGACGATTCAATGCTCCAAAACTTATTCCTTTACAAATCTGCCAAAGAGATGAAGGACTGGCTTGTTGTCCTGATGGGAGGTACTGAAGAAGTTAGAGAGGATCGCAGATCGTTGTTGAACTAGGAATACGAAGCCTTCAAGCAAGGTGCCAATGAATACATAGCTAACAACTTCGATAACTTCTTCAAGATAGTCAACGACCACAGGAACTATGGCCGTGCATTCACTCATGAGGAGCTCAACGACAAGTTTATAAGATCCCTGACTAAGGACTAGGAAACAAAAGTTTTTGCCATTAGAGAATTTCGGAAGTTGCCGGAGATCGACTCTCAGAATTTTTTCCTCAAATTGCTATCCTACAAACTCCAAATGTGTAACATCCCTCAAACAACTAGACCCCTATGAGTGGTTTTGTCATGACTAGGTAATGACAAAAAACCCAAGATAGCCCAAGAAGACCAAATGAATTTAGGCATGAAGGTGAAAATCACCTTGGGCTGTAAATAGTAAGTTTCAGTTACCAAACATTTTGAAAACATTCTGCCTTCTGTTGATATAGAACCTTTCAGATTCATCGAACTCAGCAAGTAATTCGTCGAACTGAGCTTAGCTTTCATCAATCTGAGCTTTTATGGACTAAACTTCTACTTCGTCGAGCTGAGCTCTGCGTTCGTCGAACTGAGCTCAGAGTTTGTCGAACTAAGCTCAGAGTTAGTCGAATTGAGCTCAGAGTTCGTCAAACTAAGCTCAAAATTTGAGATCTAAGTTAGTCGAACTGAGTTCAGAGTTCGTCGAACTGGGTTCAGAGTTCGTCGAACTGAGCCTATGTGGAATTAGTGACTAGGAGAGAGAAAGATCCACTTTCCCTTTAATGGAGGAGAGATAAAGTTGGAAGAGAGAAGGCCATTCTTGGACAAGGAAGGCCAAGGGCCTCTCCAAAGGCTTGATTCATCTCCCCCATCAGTTCTGAGAAGATCAAGGGGCTTCCCATGCCCATTTAGTGGCTGGATTCACTAAACACACCATGGCCGAAACCTCTCCCCCATGGACATTAATGGCCATTAAAGTTATACCCCTCCTCTCCCCCTTTTGGCTCTTTTAAAAGCATCATTGAACTCAGAGGAGTCATTTCCCCCACTTACCAGCAGAAGTCGTGGCCTCTAGCTATACAGTTACAAAGCACCGATCGCCTCCACCACCGGCCATGGCACACTACCACCAAATATGTCAGCAAGCATGGTTGCAGGTCCTCTTCTCCTCCTCTCCCCATGTAATATCCGCCTAGATCAATAGGATTTGAAATCGAACCCAATTGAGCTAGTTTCCATTGTTTGATTTGAAATTGAGCCTAATTCGGCGGCTGTTCCGCCCTCCGGCGATTCTAGGAATAAGACCTCGGAGGTAAAAAGTCATCTTACGAAATGAACACCAGAAATAACGAGGAGCAAGCCAACCGATCTTCAAGCTCCAGACACTCCTGTATACTCTAAGCCTAAAATATCAGGCTCCGAGATATCAGATGGAGAATTTCCCTAATCTCCAAGCAGTTAAAGATGCTGCTGAGCAAGAGGAGACAAATGAAAAATAGGTCATCCTCTTCAGATTCCAGGCGATCACATCGTGACGGTGATTGTACCAAGAAAAGCTACAACAAGGAAGACAGGTATAAATCAAAACCTAATAAATTTTCTTCCTCTGATGTTGTTTGCTACTGCTATAGTAAAACAGGTCACATGATTCTGGTGTGTCCGTATAAGAAGAAGGATAACTCTAGGAAGGACGAGAAGAGATCCTTCAAAGGGAAGAAGAAAGAAGAAAATAGCTTCGTTGCCAAGAAGTCAAAGACTCTCAGTGATAATGACTCGAGTGAGTCAAGCTCTGAGATTAAATAAGCCTACTTCGGGCTCATGGCTCATACAGACGAGTAAGTTGGCAACTCTAAGTACTGCGGGAAGGTAAACTCGCACACGATACTCTCTGAATCTGAAACATCCTCGGATGTTCATGATGGCTACTCTTCTAAAGAGGAAGGTGATTCTGATTTGGTTGCTCAGCACGAGAACCTTTTAAAGGCTTTTGACAAATGTCGTAAGGTAGTCAAAAAGCAGTTAAAAGAGATTGTCTCCCTCAAGGCAGTAGAAAGAAATCTGAAGGAGGAAATTGCAAAATCACTTCCTCTTAGAGATGAAGTCCACTCCTTGAAAGAGGAACTCAAGGGCTCTGTTGAGACATTAAGTCTAAAAGAGAAATATCTTGATGAGCTGGATGAAAAGCTTTTGGTAGAGAGGAATCTCGTTGAGAGCTACTCCAAGCCAAAGACTATCCTCCCTCTCATTGATGAGTTTTTCGCTACGAAGAAGGGTAGTGGTCTTGGCCACCAGGTAGAAAAAGGTAAGGCTGTTAAGAAAGCCTCTGCCAAAAATAAAGGGAAGGCCCCTCTTAGTCAAACATTATTTAAGAAGGCAATCTTCCCAAGGAATAAGTTTGATTTTGAGTCGTCCTATAGGCACTATACTCGCCCTACTCATGTAGAGCCTAAGTCACGTTATCAAGGATTGACCCGTCACCGGAACTATAGTGTGAGTTTGTTCAAAGCACCTTATGAAGAAATTCAATTGAAAAATTATGGTCCATATGTTCATGGTCATAACATTAAGAAGGCACCTAAAGCCAAGCCCATTATATAAAAGGAAAAGGAGATGCAGAAACCTTGTGTATACTGCAATCATGAGGCTTACACCTCAAAGTATGGTGCCTCTGCTAGACCTAAGTTTCAAAAGGTAAAGCTAGAGCACCCGAAAAGGTTAAACATGCTTGACTGTTGGTGTTGCGGCAAAGTTGGTCACTTTGACATAGATTGCTGGTAAAACCCTGCCAATTTAGTAACCCCATGAGTTAGCTATACAAGACCGATCACTCACAAGGTTAATGTTCCTAGTGGTGTTCAGCTAACTAGGAACAAAGGACATAAATATGTTTGGGTTCCTAAGGTAAAATGATCTGTTTTTGCAGGTATGTCCAAAGGGCAATAGAACTCCAATCTGGCATTTGGATAGTGGATGCTCTCAGCACATGACCGGGACAAGAAGCCTTTTGTATGATTATATCCTAGTCAAAGACAGACCAAAAGTCATTTTTGGAGGTTCAGACAGGGGAACAACGAAATGTTATGGTATGATTTCCAATGACGTGGTCTCTTTCACATGCGTGGCTTATATTGAAGGATTACACCATAATCTCATAAGCATAAGTCAACTATGTGACAAAGGCTATATCATTGAGTTCTGCAAGGACAAGTTCTTGATAAAGTCATCTGCAAATTTGGAGATGGTCTTAACAGACACTCAGAGCAGAAATATTTTCTGTCTAAATTTCCTTTGCTTAGACAATTCTACCCCAGTATGTTTTATTGCAAAAGATAGTGCGTCTCTTTATGACCAATGACACAAGAGATTAGCACATATTAATTTCAAAACAATAAATATGCTATTTTCTCACAACTTAATGCGCGATGCCCCCAGCTTTAAGTTCCTTACAGAGAGTCCATGTCACTCCTGTCAAATGGGTAAGCAGACACGGGCTACCTTCAATGGTATTGCTGAAAAAGTTTCTTCACGAAGCTTCTACTTGCTTTATATGGACTTATTCGGTCCTATGCCTAATCACAGCTTAGGAGGTAAGGTCTATATGTTAGTAATTGTTGATGACTACTCATTTTTCACTTGGGTGTTATTTCTGAAACATAAGTCAAAAACCTTCCATTCTTTCACTAATTTTGTCTGGCCAATTAAGAACGAATTGGACTTCTCAGTGATAAAAATCAGAAGTGATCACGGAACAGAGTTCGAGTCTGGTGCCAAGACAAAATTCAGTGAAAGACAAGGTATCTTTCATGAGTTTTTCTCCCCGCGCACTCCACAGCAAATGGAGTTGCTGAGAGAAGGAATAGAACCCTAATTAAAGTATGTACAACCATGTTGATCGACGCTTCACTTCTGGAGTACTTTTGGGTTGAAGCAGTCAACACGGCTTATCACATACAAAATAGAGCACACATTAACAAAAACTATTGTAAGACCCTTTATGAGCTATTGAAGGGCAGAAAACTGATTGTGTCCTACTTTAAAATCTTTGGATGTAAATGGTTCGTACTTAATAATGGGAAGTATTACCGCATAAAGTTTAGTGAAAAGTGTTTCGAAGGAATTTTTATAGGATATAGTAGCCATAGTAAGGCATATAGGATTTTCAATAAGAAAACTCTAGTGGTAGAAGAGTCAATACACATTGTATTTGATTAGACTAGCATGCTTCATAGCAGCTCGTTTAGTGTCATTGGTACAAATGCAGGTACCAGGTTCAAAGAGATTAGCTTGGATTAACCAGTCAATGAAGATATTCCAAGCTCAGTCAAGATCGTCGATACAGGCTTAGTGGATGAAGAACCACTAGATGAAGATCTACCTCAACCTATAGAGGCTGTACAAGATGTTATAGGTCCTGCTAAAGGAAGGATAAGGATTCTAGGGTCCCGACAACTAAGATATCACACAACTGATCTAATCATTGGAGAGCCAGGCGATGGTGTGAGAACTAGAAGAGGTACAGCTCACGAGATTTTGCATTTAAGTTTTCTGTCACATGTTGAGCCAAAGAAATTTGAAGAGGCAAATAAGGACGCTTCTTGGATTTTGGCAATGCAAGAGGAGCTCAATAAGTTCAAGTTATGCAAAGTCTGGGAGTTGTTACCCAGACCCAAGGGATAGAATGTGATTGGCATAAGTGGATGTTTAGAAATAAGCTGGATGAACACAGAGTAATTATCAAGAACAAATCCAGGCTTGTAGTACAAGGTTATAGATAAGAAGAGGGGATTAACTTTGACCAGCAATTTGCTCTAGTGGCTCAGCTCGAGGTGATCATGTTGTTTCTTGCATATGCTGCCCTCAAAGGCTTCACTATCTACCAAATGGACGTGAAGTCAGCTTTCCTCAATGGGAATTTGAAAGAGGAAGTATATGTAGCACAACCCCAAAGTTTTTTCAATTCTTAATTCCCTGACTATGCTAATTTTTTAATAAAGCTTTATATGGGTTAAAGCAAGCTCGTCGGGCTTTTTATGAGACGTTGTCTAGCTTTCTTCTTGAGAATAAGTTCACAAGGGGAAATATAGACAAGACATTATTTCTTAGGGAAGTTAAAGGCAAGATTCTGCTAGTGCAAATCTATGTCGATGACATCATATTAGGCTCTACAGAAGGAAACCTTTGCAAGAAGTTTTCCAAACTTATGCAGGGGAAGTTTAAAATGAGCAGTATGGGAGAGCTGAAGTATTTCTTAGGACTTCATGTGAAACAATCTGAAGATGGAATTTTCATCTCTCAAACGAAGTTCACCAAGGAGCTTCTTAAGAAATTCAGAATGGAGAGCACAACCTATATGAGGAGTCCAATGGGTTTAACTGTCTCTAGACAAGGGTAAGAAAGGGAAACCTTTTGATGAAACCAAGTACAGAAGCATAATTAGATCCTTGCTCTAGCTGACTACCAGTAGACCGAATATAATGTTTTCAATATGTGTCTACGCAAGATATCAGGTGAATACTAAGGAATCTCATTACGTCGCTGCAAAGCAGATTTTATGATACCTTAAGGGTAAACCTAATCTTGACTTATGGTACCCAAGAAGTAATTATGTCGAGCTAATTTGCTTTTCAGATGCTGATTTTGCAGGTTGCAGGGATGATAGAAAAAGCACTTCCGGGACGTGCCAATTCCTCAGAAGATGGCTTATTTCTTGGAGCAGTAAGAAGCAGAATTGTGTGGCAACATCTACTACCGAGTAAGAGTATATCTCTACAGTTAGTTGTTGCACACAGCTTATATGGATCACAACTCAACTCAAATATTATAATTTGAAGTTCAGAGAAATTCCGATGTTTTGCGACTTAACCAGCGCAATTACAATCGCAAGTAATCCAGTTTCCCATAGCCGGACCAAGCACATTGAGGTGCGCTACCATTTCATCTGGGAGCATATGGAGAACAAGAACATAACCCTCAACTATGTCCCGACGGACAAGCAGGTTGTAGATATTTTAACAAAGCTGCTGGACGAGGCCAAGTTCTCCTTCTTCAAGACAGAACTTGGTATGCTCAACATGGAATCCTGAAAAGTTCATTTTTTTTAAAGTCAAGAGAAGATTCAGCATCAGCCACTCTGAAAATTCCAAGAGAATTCACACTCAGGAAAATCTCAAGCTCAGAAATGGAGTTCTCGGAAAACTACTTACATTTCTCGAAAACAGCCTGATTTCTCGAGAAAGAAGTATACCTCTCGAGGAATATCAGATTTTTCAAAAGCTACTTATATTTCTCTAAATCTGCCTGATTTATCGAGAAAGAAACTTATCTTTTGATAAATATCAGATTTCTCAGGAAACTGAAAGAATTTCTCGAAAGCTTCAAAATTACTATTTCTCAGAAAGTCTAATGGATTTCTCGAGAACCCTTATATTTCTCGAGAAATGTCCAAATCTGCCAGAATAAGTGTTTGTAGAATTCGAACTTCCATTCAGGTACGCCTTTCATTATACTTCAAAATTTTTAATTTTATATAAATAGAAGATAAGTCCATAGAAATACCCAAATCCACAAATTCGAAAAAAAGGCTTTCCCGAGAAAGGCGTTTCAGTTTCGTGAAGGTCACCGCCGTTCTTCCCGAACTTCATCGATTTTTCATCAAAAGATCAGAAAATTTTCATTCTTATTCATCGATGGCTCCTACAAAGATTGGCATAGGCAGTGAGTTTGTTCGATCAGGAATCGAAGAAATTTCAGATGATTTCAAGAATGTTCTTATACTTCTTGAGTCCTCCGACTACTTCTTCATCCTGGAGCATCTGTGCAAGGTTCTGATTCTAGATATAGCAGAGTTCTTCAGAAATGCTAAGCTTAATCGGAGCGGGAAGTTGTTCAAAACTTCAGTCAGAGGTATGAAAATCAAAATCAAGCCGTCATCTCTAACAAAGTGTCTGAGATTACCCTCTATTGATGAGGAATAATATTTGGAAGAAGCTAATTACTCAAGAACCTTCTCCTTATGTGGTATTCACCAATCCACCACTTCTGTTAGAAGACAACACATGTCAGATTAAAGTAAACTTCTGGCCGACATTCTAGGAAAGGTCTTACTCTGCAAAACAAGCTCCATTGGATACATTTCCTCAGATTTCTTTGACATGATGACTATTGTTGTGTGTCGAAAGAAGTTCCAATGGGGATACCTTTTATTTTAGAAGATCAAGGAAAGATTAAAAGAACTAAACTTTGAAAGGATCATCTCCTTATATTTGAATCAAGCACGCCCAGAAATTTTAGACTTGTCTAAAGGCGTGTCCATTCACCACCTAAAGAAAGTCACTATCTCATCCATCAGCAGATGGGAGATCAAAATTCCAAGACAAGGCAAGTCTCCTACAGTTCCCAAGATAGTAGATGATGTGGACAGGACCCCATCTCCTCCTCTTACTGATGTAGTTGGCACATCTGGTATAGTTGCTGAGGGGGAGCTTGCTCCTTTAGTTCATGTAGAAGTACATCAAGCTTAGGTTCCAAAAATAGAGGGTCAGTCAGTTGTTCCTGTAGCTTAGGTTCAAGAGTAAGTTGTTGATGATGTTGTGACAGTTAAAAAGGAAAGTCTAGCTTAGTCTGATAATGAGAAGAGCACTTATATGCATGATGGTGGCTCAGGTATGAATGTTGATTCCTCCTCTGATCAAGAAAATCTTGATGATGCTCAATTGTATGCTACTGTATCTAACATTGCCAGAATGATAGAAAAAAATAACTTCAGATGACCCCCTGTTCATCTCTCCATAAAAAACTCCTGAAAAGTGTCCTGAAAAGATTCCTGAGAAGATCCCTAAAGAGATCACTGAAGAAACTCCAGAAGATTCTCAGCCCAAGGCACAAAGTGAGGGGGAGAATGTGTTATTACTTTTTGATGAGGATGCAGTTACTCTAGAATCTGTAGAACCTCCTCTCAAGAATTTAGATTTCTCTATGCCTATTATTCTTGGAGAGGAAGGATATATTATGACTTCTTCCCAAAGAGGGTGAAGTACAGTTGTTATTGAAGAAATCCTAGTATGGATTGCTCCAGCTCTACCTCCTCCAGCTGATATTATGCCTGATGATACCCTGTTGGGTAAAATTGAGCTTATGTTAACTAAGCAAAGAGGGTTCTTTGATAGATCTTTCAAAGAAGTGACTGATAAAGTAACTGCTCTTGAAAAAGAAATGAGTAAAGGATTTGCTGAAATTAAACATAATACAGATGAATTCAAAAGGTTGCTAAACATTGGTGGCAAGGCTTTAGACCACTCAATCACTAGTGTTGGTCAAGTCATGGATGAAGCAGTTACAGTGGCAAACAATCAGATCCAATTATTGAAGAAGACTGAACAACAGAACTTCAAGACATGTGTAGAAGTTGGAAAATTAAAAGAAGATGGCATAGAGACCCTAACTGTAGAAGTCAGAAAGGGGGAGGATATAGTAAAATAAAATCTAGACAAGAAAGTTCAAGAGATGAAAAATCAGTGGGATAATCAACTGGAAGAAATCAATACAAGTGTGGAAAAGCAGATTAAAGGTGTAAACATCTATACTTTTAAAACTACTGTATGGATGCATAACCAAATCTTTCCTAATTTTAAAGTTGACCCAAATGTTGCTCCACCTCCACATCTTGATCCAAATGTTTGCAAGCCTACTTTTTCTCCTAAACCTGAATAGTTTGAAGCTTTTCCTAAATATTATTCTCAAATATTGACTCCTAAGTAACTAGAGTTTCCTCAAGATCTACCTTCTGATATGCCAATGCAAAAGAAAAGGAAATTTGGTGAGGGTGCCTCTGCCAGCAGATCTATCCCCAGACAAGGTTTTGATAAAAGAATAGAATAAGAATTTGCTCAAGTATGGAGTCTAACTTCTAAATCTCTTATTCTGGATACTTTAAAGTTGGTTGTGGAATTTAATAAAAATAAAGATGATCATTACAGTCACAAAGAGTGAGAGTTATATGAGAAGTCATTGACTAAAAGAAAGATTTATGATTGTGAATATGGTCGTAATAATCCTACAGCTCCTCCTTGACCTTCTAAATACTATCCCAAGCAATTCAGTTATCAGAAGAGATAACAAGAGAAGAAGGAAAGACAACACCAATAACATGCCAAATGATTTTATAATATTCCTATTGTCAAACTCCATATATATATAAAATATCGAATTTTGTTGATCTTATTATTTCTTACCTATCATTACATATTTTTTTTCTTGTTAGTTAATTCTTTAATTATCTTGATATAATTCACCTTAGTATAGAGGGTTCTGACTTCTATAAATAGGGGAGATTGTTGGGTATTATATCCACAATAACCTAGATTGTGTGAAGTCACCCTTGAACTAAGATGAATTAAGTATGTATTTGATGTTATTCTATAGTTGAGTGCTTGTAGGTCATTATTGCTAAGTGTAGACCAATGTCAGTTTATAATGAGTCACTAAACACAGGAACATGTAATGTAATCCCTTATTGTGTGATCCATGGTGTTGACCAATGTGTAACCTCTTTATTGGGATGCACTTTATTTTCAAGTACTAGAGCAATGGAAGAAAGGAAGGGTTGCTGGTTTCAACAAAGAAAACAAGAAAATTTTTATGAAAAATTTCCTAAGTCTATTTCTCGAGAAATGATATGTATTTCTCAAGAAGTTTAAGTAAATTTCTCGAGAAAGCATAGATATTCTTGAGAAACCATAAGACTTCTCGGGAAATTGTCTGAAAATATTCTAAGTATTTTTCTCGAGAAATACCATATAGATTTCTCGAGAAGCCAAGTTAGTTCTCGAGAAAAGCAAAGTAGTTCTTGAGAAGGCCAAATCATTTCTCGAGAAAGCTAAGTGAAATCAATTCTTTCTCGATAAATTAGTCTTTAAGTTCACAAAATTTTCATTAAGTAAATTTCTCGAGAAGGCCAGACCATTCCTCGAGAAAGCAATTCATTTCTCGAGAAATCATATTCTTCTCGAGAAATCTGTCTTCAGTTCTAAATTTGTGCTAAGTATTTTTCTTGAGAAATAATATCCTTCTCAAGAAATTAGATATTTTACTTCAAAGAATTTTCGCCAAGTCTTTTTTCGAGAAGCCATGTCTTTTTATCGAGAAAGCTAGTCATTTCTCGAGAAATCTATTTCTTCTCGAGAAATGGACTTGCAGATTTTTCTTTTTCAAATATTCTGACGGGATTTAGATTTAAATCTAAGTTCCTCATGATTAGTCCATGTGGATCATTCCTTAATACTTTATGACCGTTAGAAGATTTTCTATAAATATCCCTTTCAGATTGATCCCAAACCCTAAGAATACTAATCAAAATATCTACAGCAATCAGAATTGCATTCGCATTTTCTAAATTCGGGAGAAGCCGCCATCTTCATCATCGCTCTTCTCTTGATCCAGCGATTTGAAAGGAGAAAAGATTCGACAGATCAAAGATTCCAAGATTCTTCAACATCTATTTGATCGTGTCTGATCTAAGGTTTTCAGATCAAGTTTTCTCAGATTTCCTCCTCAATCTTCTTCATAGAGCTTTTTAGTTTTCAAGAAGGAAGATCCCTGAAGATTTCACATATGGAAGCGTAAATCCTTTATTATTGTTGTAAAAATTGTTTTAACATTTGTAGGAGATCTGTCTCTGAGATTGTAGGAAGTTTTTTCTTCTCAGTGTAGATCATGTTTGTGGATCAAGTTTGTAGATACGGTTTGTGGATCGAGGTGTAGATCCATTTGTAGATCGAGGTGTAGGAAAGTTTATTCTTCGAGGTGTAAGATTGTGATAATCTGAGAAAGGTGAAGAAGTCGAATCTATCCCTTCATGGTAGATAGACAAGGCAGGATAGTGGACGTACCCAATACAGGGAATCACTATAAATCTCTGTGTTTGTGTGCTGGAATTTTTAGATAATTTTTATTCCACAAAAAGACACAAACATCATCTATTCACCCCCTCTAAGTGATTTAAGTAGACGTTAGATACTTTCAGCTAGATTATTGGAGATGGACTTAATAAAGGTCCACCAGATGCTAGAGTTCAAAGTACCTAGTTTTTTCAAAGTCTGGGTATCGACGGTGGAATAAGAAGTCTAAAACTTATGCACCAGCTCCTTCTTATCTTAAGCCTGGAACAACTTCTGGGCGAACCACTCTTGCATGTTATACTTGTGGCAAAGAGGGAAATCTTGCCCGGGACTGCCGAAGTGGCCCTTCGACGATAGCAAACTGAAATGGAATTCCATGTGCACCTAAATAAATTGCTATAATAGCTATAAGTTCTACTTTTTGAAACAATGAATATTTTGCATGTTCAAACCTTTTGTGATGAATAATCAAGAAGTCGTTTAATTAAGGCTAATGCATGCCATGTGTGCTTATCTATGTATCATCAATAAGTGTGGAATGACATGGACGTATTAATAAGGGTGCATATGGGTAGAAAGTGATATGTTAAGATGCAGTTATGACAATAGTTGTGTTTGATGTGATCATAAGAATGGACTAGCTCTTGGAGTTGCGTACCAGTATAGATTGCTCCTTTATGGAAGTCACACTAGGATAGATCACCGAAAGAGGGACTAAGTTTGCTTGTATGTGAGGATCGAGCATGTTTGCTCTCCAAGTAGTCAAAACTATTTGGTTGTGTGCGAAGTAATTCTTCATGCCTATAGAGGCCATTGGGCCAATCCTAGTTGAGTGATACTTCTATTGTGACGGCCTATACAGATGTGTTTCCTAACAATCTTCATGGGTGATGTCCCCACAGGAGACCGACTGCATTATTACAGTGGTGTCTGGTGTGAAACCTGTAGCCCGCTCACCATATCAAGAAACGCCAGAGGAGATGGAAAAATTAATAGTTCAACTGTAAGTATTACTAGATAAGGCTATTTATGTCCAAGGGTGTCACCTTGAGGTGCACCGACCCCTTTAGGGAAAAGAAATGAAGGATAGTAGCCTGCATCTATGCATTTATTATATTGAGCTGAATAAGCTGACAGAGAAGAACATGTATCTGATTCCACAGATTGATAACTTGTTCGATCAGCTAGTTGGATCAATAGTATACCCAAAGCTAGATTTGATGTCTGGCTATGACCAGTGGAGAATACGGGGATATAAAATTCCCCAAGTTGGCATGTGGAAAATTCTACGGTCATTAAAAGTCCATAATATTGTAGTTTGGGCTGACGAATGCGACATTAGTCTTCATAGAATGAATACCTTAAGCTTTTAAGGAGTACTTGGACCTATTTGTGTTGACGACATATTAGTGTACTCTTAGCTAAACAAAGATTCTGCAAATCACGTAAGAATGGTTTTGCATACCCTGCGAAAGAACAAACTCTAGGCAAAGTTCTCAAAATCTGAGTTATGGCTATTGTCGGTGGTTTTTTTTGGCCATATGATTTGTGATTTAGGTATTGTAGTAGATCCTGCGCAGATAGTTACGATACAGGAGTGACGAATGGCTGGTTTATAGTGATGCATCAGGGAGTGGATTAGGCTGCGTACTTTTTAGTTTGGAAAATTAATAGCTTATGGATCACGCCAATTGAAAGTGCACAAGCGTAAACATCAAGTCTACGAAGTGTGGTTAACGGCTATGATTCTGCACTTACACTGTGGCATCAATACATAGATGGCGTGAAAGTGGACATCTTCACGAACCATAAGAGCAATAAGTACTTATGAGATCATACGGTTCTAAATTTGCGACAACAAAGGTGGGTGGAGTTCCTCAGGGACTACCCCTTGATAGTCATTACACTCCCGAGAAGGGACATATAGTCGAAGATGCCTGGATAAGTAAAACTCCGGCAAGCGCGAGGGGAGTATAAATACATGATGAATGTCTAGTCCAAGAGTTGGAAATCGTAGACATTTAATGTAATGATAAGAATACCATGGCAAATGCGTTCCTGAACGGTACAGAGGTACAGTATGACCATATAGACAAGGTTTGACATGTAATGGAACTCGTGATGAGTATGAAACGTTATACCGAGGATGGGTCAAATTCCCCGTTCCCCTTGAATGTTGGCCTTTTGATAAAGGATAGTCGATGGTACATCCCTAGTGTGGGTAAGCAATGCGAGAAATTGATATGTGAAGCACGCTTCATGAAATACTTACTTCACCTAGAGAGCACAAAGATGTGCATGAACTCATTCTGGTACGGAAGTTCGATGAGGTCTCTATGAAATTCATGCACAGACTGTCAAGATCACAGAATGGAAACGATGCCAAGTGGGTGATCGTTGACCGATTGAGAAAAGTATCATCCTTCATATAAAAAAAGGATAATTTCTTGGAAAGTTGGCTAAGTTGTACGTAGACGACATAGTACGATTGCACGGGGTGCCCGTAGCATAGTTGGTGACTGAAATGGGCGCTTTACTATAAATGATTGGAGAATAATCCATCAGTAATTGGGAACTAGATTAAAGTTTAGTACGATCTTTCCTCCTCAAATGGATGGTTAGACTGGAAGGACCAGCAAAACTATGGAGGATATGCTCCTTATGTGCACCATGGATTTCGGAAGTGGTGGAAAAACCATCTCTATAAGATTGAGTTTGTCGACAATAATAGCTATCAAGCTAGCATATAGACGATGTCATTGAAGCTTATACGGTTGGAAATGCCATGAACCTTTAGCCTGGGCAGAAACAAGCAAGTCAAGGCTATATAAGCATAAGGAGGTCGATGCAAATTCGACCATACATACTTTCTGAGAGCGGCTATTGGTAGCCCAAGAAAGGCAAGAAAAGTAATACAATGGCAAACAACGAAACATGGCTTTTGTTGTTGGCGAGTGAGTTTACTTGAAGATTAAGCAATTTAAAGGCGTGTCCAGGATTCGGCGTGCGAAAAAAGTTTAGTCCGAAGTATATTTGTCCATCTAAAGTGGTTGAATGAATTGGAGAAGCGACCTATCGATTAGCTCATTTTGAGGAGCTAAGTGGTTGCCCGATGTGTTTCACATATCGGTGTTGAGTAAAGCAATGAAAGAGCCAATACAAGTGATTGCGGATGATCGAGTACCAGTCGAATAAAGGCTAACGACGAAGGTTAAGCCAATTTGAATCAACGGTACAGAGAGTAACTCCAAAAAAGGACAATCGGGACGGTCAAAATTAATTGAGACAATGGTGACCATTGAGAATTGACGTAGGAGTATGAGCAAACCATATGTGATGAGGTTCCCAAATTGTTGTAACATTATGTTGCATGTTGCAACATATTAGTTACTGGTTTTCTCTTATAGATGAATAAAATTTCGGGATGAATTTTATGTAAGGAGAGGAGGGTTGTAACACCCTAAATTTGGCAGCAGACCTTCTGTTCGATATCGTCGGGCAATAGTTGATATCGCCATGTGATAGAAATGGCACTCAACGCCATGAATAATTTAGAGAGCTAATCACACTCGATGCCTTTCGACAAATCGTTGAGTAAGAGTCTATCGCGTGACAATAGTGGGTATCATGTGGCAATAGCCCCAACTCTCAATGCTCTCGACACCTTAAAGCATTGTGTGAACTCAGCGCACTCAATGCCGTCAAGCGTTGAGTGAGCTATCAGAACAGCGACAGTGGATATCGCCAGGCGATAGTGCCATGTCTACTAATCACGCATCAGAAGGCCAGATGGCAGTCGATTAGCGGTGGTTGAGTAGGGTCAAGGCGGTTACTATTGTTATCGCCATGCGATAGCCGATATCGCCATGCGATAGCCGATATCTCCATGCGATAGCTGATATCGCTCGGCGATATCCTTTTGTTTGACTTTTCAACCAAAATCATTGCCTTTGCTCCCTTTTGATGAAATGATCCTGTCGCTGGGAATAATCCCCAAGGCCACTTATACAAAGGAGTAGAGGAATGGGAATTCATTATCTTCTTCTCACTCTCTCTCCTTCTTTCATACAAATTCTTGAGAGAGAGTTAAGGGTTGGAGCTAAGGGCTGGAGTTGAGCTTCAATAGCTTGGTGAAGGAGATTCTGTAGTCGGAAGTAAGAGCTGAGGCTAGATTCGCGAAGAGGGAAGTGAGGTGCTCCTTTCTATCTGGGTAGAAAAGCTTCGCGATGGCTCCGAAGAAAACTATAAGGGTAACAATCTTCCTTCTTGGACAAGTGAAGTCCTTATTTTGGCATATGCTTGGAATCCCACACCATAAGGTGGAAAAGCAAAGGGAATTTCTTTGGGTCGATTCATGAAATCCCCAGTTAGTCTTGCATATAGATACGAAAATATGTTGTACAAAATAGACATGCTGTGTGAAGCCCTTCTAGACAGGTTGGTATAGATGGGTGATGTTTTGATTTATATGCCGGAAAAGACTTTGAGTATAAACCGATAGGTTACGAAGTTTGTGGAGTTGAAGTACTGGAGTTGCACACTAGGAAAATACCAATGAAATTCAACGGTTTTAAGACCTATTGGATGTCATCGGGCGACAGTGAGTATCGCCAATGGCGATAGATATTGGTGAGCTATTTTTGTTGTATGCTGTGAAAGTCTAGTGTTTCTGGCACTATAGGTTACTACAGGGTTTTGGATAGATCTAGGTATAGAAATTAAAATTCTGTTATTAATGTCTTGAGACAGTCAGTATCGCCGATGATAGCTCCTAGATACCCTTTTGATTGCAAATCCAATCTCTCGGAGACAGTATGGCTAGTATGAGCTACGAGCTTTTAAGGCCATTGTACCAAACGGGAAAGGGGAGGTCCACCCACGTCTTGTCTATTTCCTTGATTGCTTCGGCTTTCGGAAGTGGCATGGCGATCTAAGCAACGGGAAGAGGCTGAACTGTACCTACATTATGTGTACCCTTATTAGATTGCCTAAAGTAAATAACTCTCATCAGATGGCATAATGAGAGCCTTAGACCTAGGGATAAAAAGACTATAATGCTCAAGAATGAATCGTTAAACCTCTGCATGGGTGGTGGAATCCGGGAAGTCTGGTACACAGTAAAAGAGTACTGAGTACACGGAGTGTCAGCTGTTAAGGCCTGTATTTGTGATATATTGAACTATGTATGAGTGCACGCTCTATTGATATATCTGCTTGTAATAATGCTATGCTTGCAGGTAAGGAATACCACTGCTCCGGGAAAGGGGTAGGGTCGTTATAAATTGGTCAACTAAATGCTGACCGTTGTCTTTTTACCACCCATGTGGTGGATTATCCCTGTACAGGTACCAGAGAGCCGAGTGAGAAGTAGCGGGATAAATCTCTGAAGCTATGCCGGCCCTCGAAGGCCAAGGGAAGTTTTATTACCTTCATGTGTGGCCGGCTTGCGTGCTGATGTCTGTAACCCACACCTTGTAAAGAGTAAATGTAAGGCCTCAAGGCCAGAATAGTTTTAAGCTACTATTGACTATCGCCAGGCGACAGTGACTATCGCCAGGCGACAGTGACTATCGCTGGGCGATAGTGACTATCGCTGGGCGATAGTAATTTTTGTGTATTTTTGTAATAAACATTCCTATGTTATTATAGTGGACATTACTGTTGTGCTTGAGTTCAAATCTTAACCCCTGAAGCTTCTGCTAGAATTCTCTGAGTTAGGATGCGTGTAATTTCTTATCTTCATATGTAATCCCGCTGCCTATTTGTGGAATATAGTGTGGGGCCCCGGCCGGACCCTCTATTATATTTCATATAACGAATAGAGGTATTACACAAATAGTGAAGCAGGAGAAGAAAAGAAGGTACAATAAGTTTGATTGTTAGTGTTGTAGTAAAATTGGTCACTTCTCCATAATGGTACAAGTCTTTTGCAAATAAGATACCCCAAGTTAACAATGTTAGAATGACCCCTCGTAATGTTAACATTCCAAATGGTGTTCATCTAACAAGAAACCAAGGACCCAAATTTGTTTGGGTTCCTAAGGGTAATTAATCTGTAAATGCATGTATGTCCAAAGGCTAACCAAAATCTTATCTGGTACTAGGACAGTGGATGTTCCAAGCATTTGACCGGAATAAGAAGCCTACTACATAATTATACCTCAATCAAAGACAGTCCAAATGTTAGTTTTGGCAGTTCTGACAGAGGAATCACAAAAGGCTGCGATATGATTACTAACAGTATAGTCTCTTTCACAGACATGACTTATGTTAATAGATTACAATATAATCACATAAGCATAAGTTTATTATGTGATAATGGGTATATGGTTGAGTTTTACAAGGATAATTGTCTGATAAAAATTCTGATAAATCAGAAACTATTTTAACAGGCACTCGAAGTAGAAATATTTTTTGCCTTAATTTTCTTTGTTTAGAATCTTCTACACTAGTGTGTTTTTTGACAAATGTTAGTGCATCTCTTTGTGATCAATGACACAAGAGACTAACACATATTAATTTCAAAACTATAAAAATGTTATTTTCTCATAATTTAGTGTGTGATGCATTCGATATTAAGTGTGTTAAAGAGAGACCTTGTCATTCATGCCAGATGGGTAAATAGACAAGAGTTACCTTTAAAAGAATCATCGCTAAAGACCCTTCTAAATCTTTATATCTGCTTCATATGGACTAATTTGGTCCCTTGTCGATTCATAGTTTAGGAAGTAAATCTTACCTTTATTATTGTTAAGGACTACTCATGATTTACATGAGTGTTCTTTCTAAGACACAAGTCAAATACCTTCGAATATTTCACTAGCTTTGTTAGGCAAACACCAAATGAATTGATCTGCTCTGTGGTCAAAATCAAAAGTGACCATGGAACAAAATTTAAATCTAGTGCCATGACAGAGTTCTGTGTAAGCCAAGGTATCTTTCAGGAGTTTTCCTTTCCTCATACTCCATAATAAAATAGAGTTGCCAAAAGAAAGAACAAAACACTCATTGACTCTTTATTACTAGAGTACTTCTGGGCTGAAGTAATAAATACAGCTTTTCACGTGCAAAACATAGCCTTAATCAACAAGAATCATCAAAAGACACCTTTTGAACTTTTGAAAGGCAGGAAACCGACTGTGTCCTACTTCAAAATCTTTGGCGGCAAATGCTTTGTATTTAATAATGAGAAGTATTATAGAACTAAGTTTTGTGAACAATATTTTGAGTGTATTTTTGTTGGATATAGTAGGCATAGTAAGACATACAAAATTTTCAATAAGAAAATCCAAGTTTAGAAGAATCCATTAATATTGTATTTGATGAGACGAGTATGCTTCATAATAGCTCTTCTAGTATCTTTGTTGAAGATGCAAGTTTGCAACTAAAAGAGCTAAGATTAGTAGAAGCAGTTAAAGAAGGTGTCTCAAGCTCCATCAAAGTAAATACTCCAAGCTTGATTGAAGATAAAGAACTCCAAGTTGAAGAATGTACACCAGAAGAACCAGAACCTTCTAGTGGTAATGAAAGGAATCTAGCAATCAAACATTCAAAAGATCACCCCCTCTAGATTGAGCTGAAGAAGTTAGAAATCAAGCCGTTAGTGAGGAATCATTTTTTATTCAAGGGTTATTTCAGAAAACCCTAATTGTGATCTAATTGCAAATTGCCATAAATGATCGAAAATTCAAAATCATTTTTCATAAAGATCTTTGTCGCCGACAATACTTCTGATCTACGATTACTCTTGAAAAGAAAAGAGTTGATCGATCTCAAAATTCCAGATTAACATTCGTTCAGAGATCAATTATTTCTCAGATCAGATTTGTGTTGTTAATTTCAGATTCTTCTTCTTCTTCTTCAAGATTTAAGTCAGAGCTTTCAAGCAACGAAGAAGGATTATATTTTCAGATCTGAAACAAGAAGTTTCTTTTCAAACAATAATTTTCTTATTACTTTGTAGGAAGATTGTCTTTTGTATTTTGTAGATCCTTATTGATGGGTTGAGTGTAGGGGAAGTTGTTCTTCTAGATTGTAGGAGTTGTATACTCCGAATATAAGATTATTTAATCTGAGATTTTGTTAAGTAGCAGAGTCTAGCCTGAAGTGCTAAATAGGTGAGGTGGGGCAATGAACATACTAATTTTTGAGAATGACTATAAATCTTCGTATCTATGTTGTGCTTATTCTTTTGTTCTGTGCACTTTATTTTTACTAGATTTTTATTCCTCTATATGATGCATGATTTACCAATTCATCCCCTCTAAGTGATTTAAGTTGATAACTAGATACTTTCAATTGGTATTAGAGGGAGGTTGTTCATTAAAAGGTTAATACTTTTAACAACCATGATATCAATAAGGATGCTTTATGAATCATCATAATGGAAGAAGAGCTTAGTAAGTTTAAAAAATGCAAGGTGTGGGAGCTAACACAAGGCCTAAAGGTCACAATGTTATAGGGAAGAAATGGATCTTCAAAAACAAGCTGGATGAGAATGGAGTTATCATAAAGAATAAAGCCAGACTTATAGCTCTAGGTTACCGATAAGAAAAAGGGATCGACTTCAATCAGACTTTTTCTCCGGTGGCCAGACTCGAAATGATTAGATTGTTCTTAGCATATGTTACTCATAAAGACTTCAAAGTATATCAAATAGATGTGAAGTCAGCCTCCTTAATGGTATTTTAAAGGAAGTAGTATACGTGGGATAATCCCAGGTTTTGTCCATTCATCCCTACATTATTATGTTTATTTTCTACATTAAGCATTATATGATTTAAAACAAGCTCCTCAAGCTTGGTATGAGATGCTGTCTAGGTTTCTTCTTGAAAATAAGTTTACAAGAGGAAAGATAGAAAAAATATTATTTCTTAGGGAAGTAAAGGACAAGATTTTGCTAGTACAAATATATGTCGATGATATTATATTTTCTTCTACAAATGATAACCTTTGCAAAAAGTTTTCTAACTTGATGCAAAGGATGTTTGAAATGAGTAGTATAAGTGAGATGAAGTATTTCCTAAGACTTTAGGTGAAGCAATCTGAAGATTGAATTTTCATCTCTCAGACGAAGTTCGCCAAAGAGTTACTTAAGAAATTCAGAATGGAGAATGCAACCTTTATGAGGACTCTAATGGGTTCAACTATATCTCTGGACAAGGATGATAAAAGGAAACCATTTGATGAAACCAAGTATAGAAGCATCATTGGATCCTTGCTTTACCTCAGTACCAGTAGACTAATATAATGTTTTTAATATGGGTATGCGCTAGATTCTAAGTGAAATCTTAAGAATCTCACTATGCCACTGTAAAGAGTATTTTGAGATACCTTAAAGGATTACTAAATCTTGTCTTGTAGTACCTAAGAAGTAATGACTGCGAGCTAATTGGTTTTTTAGATGTTGATTTTACAGGAAGCAAGGATGACACTAAAAGCACTTCCAGGATATGTCAATTCCTTGAAAGAAGGCTTATCTCATGGAGTTGCAAAAAACAAAATTATGTGACAATTTCAACTGCTGAGTCAGAGTACATCTCTGCAGGCAGTTGTTGTGCATAACTTCTATGAATAAAAAATCATCTTTAAGACTATAATATGAAGTTGAAGGAGATTCCAATGTTTTGCGATTCATCAAGCGCAATAGATATATCCAATATTATTGTCTCTTATAGCTGGACAAAATATATCGAGATACGCTATCACTTCATCCGGGAGCATGTAGAGAACAAGGTCATCGACCTTTGCTATATCTCAACAGACAAGCAGATTGTAGACATTTTCATGAAGCTGCTAGATGAAGCTAAGTTCTCTTTCTTCAAAATGGAAATTGGAATGCTCAACAAGGAATCATGAAGCACTAAAGAAATCTATCCAAGTTAAATTAATCGGAAAATTACAAGTATTTTCGACTAATAATCTGAGTACTCGATGAATCAACGAGATGTCTCAGGCTCTCTAGACAAATTAGACGAGTACTCCAATAAGCATTTGAAAAATTGGACATGTTTAGTCTTTCTTTATTATTGGATTCGAAGAATTATTTTTCTCAAATACACAAGGTGCGTGCCTTTTTGGTTTTCACAAAATAAATATATATATATATAAACCGTTCTAAGAGCATTCATGGCTTCACGACTTTCACGAGACCTACCTGAATTTTCGTCGAGTCTTCTCTGTCGGTTCATTTCCCCGTCGACCTGCAAAAATTTATATCAATTCATCTTCAGTTCTTCATAAATCTCCTTCGTTTCTCCGCCAATCAATCAGGAATGGCTCGCAAAGGTGCTATAAATCTTCAGGTAGGAGGAGAACTAGTTCGCTCTGGGTTTTCTAGTGCTTCTAACAAATTTCAGAACGTCATTCTTATACTGGAAACCATCGGGCTGTCATTCATTCTGGAGAAAGAATGTCGAGTTCTTGACAGAGAAATTCTAGTGTTCTTCAGGAATGCAGAGCTCAAGCGTGAAGGTTCCCTAATCAAATGCAATGTTAGAAATTTCGAAGTAAGAATGAAGCCTTATTTCTTAAACAAATTTATGAGAATGTCTAAAGTCAAGGAAGAAGATAAACTCACTAACGTTGACTGTGGCAGAGCCGTCTCATTTTATGAGTTGGAAAATGAATCTATAACTATTAGAAAAAAAAAGATGAATGACGAAGGAAAACTATTAACTGATATTATTGGGAGGGTATTCTTATGCAAGATAGGGTCTCATGACTATGTGTAAGGTGATATGTTCAAACTCTTGACAATAGTGATTTTTAGAAAGAGGAAGGATTGGGGAACTCTTCTATTTGGCAGGATAAAGTCTTGCTTCTCAGCCCCAAACTTTGGAAGGATAATCACACTTTACCTCAATCAATTGGACAAAAATCAAAAGATATGTCCACATGTATGTAAATACATTGCCTAAAGAAGATAGACACATCAATTTTTGCTCGATTGGAATAGAGAATTCCTAGGTAGGGGTTAGAGAGAGATATGGGTGAAGGTTCTGAATTATAGGAAAGACCTCACGTTGCTGCCATAGAGAAGGATGTACCTTCACCCCCTCCCCACCGTAAAGTAACTAAGACTGTTAGTGCAGTTGTCGAGGGGGAGAATATAGAAGTTTTAGTTGATGAGATTACTGAGACACATGCTATTCAACAAGACCTCCTTGCTGAAGAGGAAGTGTTTGCTAAAAAAGAACTCCCAGTAGGCTCTGAGGGGGAGCCATTATTAGAAGACTTTCTCTAAGAGGACCTCAGTGTTGTCAGAGCTTCTACCGAGGTGGAGGTTGCTAAATAGGCTACTATACAAGAGCTGATAGAGCCAAATCTTACTCTTACTCTAATTAAAGGAAAATAAGTCGCTATGGAGCCAGAGAGCATCTGCTCCATCTCCACAGCCAGCTATCTATTATAGTAATTTTGAATCAAGTCCTTTCAGATCTCAGGAGACAAGGTCTCAGGAGGAGAGTGTCTCTTCTTCAAATGATTCTTTGTTAAAGTCTGTAGAAGCAATGATAGTAAAGCAAAAAAGACCACTTTGATTTCTCACTGAAACATGTTTTTGGCAAAGTGGCTAAAGTTGAAAAGGATCTGAATGATGGGCTGGCTCAAGTCAATCATAATATGGATAAGTTGAAGTCCTATTTGACTGAATGGCTAACTCAAGGAGGTAAGGCTATATACCATTCAATCAAGGGCATTGGTCATGTTTACAATGAGGTAGTTCACCTATTTACATCACATGATGTTATGATACATTCTCATGATGTGAGCATGCATTATATTGATAGGCAAATGAGATTATTCAAGGAAGAGATTATCCAAAACCTTATTGCAAAAGTCGGAAAGGGAGAGGGAAGATTACAGAGAAGAATTAGTGAGCTGAATCGAAATGTGCGCAACAGAATGCATAGTGTAAATGTCTCTAATTATAAGAATATCAAGTGGCTGCATGAAGAGCTGGGAGGGAGAGTTCTAGCTCCACCTTTTTAGGAAGAACAACCTGTTGAAGGTGGAGAGATACATGTTGAGGGTGCGAAGTATTATGAGCAACATCCTAAAGGTGGAGCGTATGCACCCCATGATGAATATACTCAAGTATTTTCTGATGTTGTTAAGGAAAAAGTAGAGATCCTTGAAGACTCTTCCAGACCTCCTAAAAGGGAAGAAGATATGTGTAAGTCCCATCAGCACGAAGATCAGATTCTAATAGAGAAAATGTAGAATAAGCTGAAGTACGGAGTCCTATCTCCAAAGGTATTATTTTGGACACATTCAACATAATTAACTTGACAAATGAAGAGCTAAAGCAATACTATAGCAAAGAGGAATGGGATAAGCATGAAGTGTCAAATGTGAAGAGGAGGCTTCATTTTAGAAAGCATGGAAGAGACAATCCTGATGCTCCTCCTCCTCCACCAAGATATTATCCCAAGCCCTATGCATATTTTGACCGGCATCATGAGAAGGTCAAGGTAAAGGATCATTCTTGAGACTACGTTTCTTTATATTTTTTATGTTGTGAATGTCTTAGAATGACCACAATAAAATTTTATATAAATATTAATGTTTTGTTAATCTCTTGTTGTTTTGAATTCATATATCATTTCAGTGCCTTCTATTTCTTTACATTATTATCTGTTTAATTAAACTTAGTATATAGGGTTATGTATTCTTCAAATAAGGGAGATTTTTGGGTATTGTATCCATAATAGCCCTAATATCAAGAAGTGTCCCTTGAACTAAGTTGAATTGAAGGTTGTATTTGATGTTAGTTTTAGTTATGAGTTGTGCAAGACTTTATTTCCAAGTATAAACATTTGTCAGGCTATAATGGGTCTTTAAGAATAGTTCTGTGTAATGTAATATCTCATTATATAGAACATCGTGTTGACCCATGCATAATTTCTCTAATGGGGTGTACTTCATCTAACATCACAAAGGAAGTTATTGTTCAGAAATTGCAAAGTTTTGCTAAGGCAAATTCGTCGAGTGATCTCGTGAGGTCTCGTAAATTCATTAAGAACTTACGTAAGAACACGTAGAATTCATCGGGTGATCTTATGAGTACTTGAGAGATCACTAAGAACAGCTGTCTAGAATGGCTAAGTAAAAATTGCATAGACTTCTTGTATATACTTGACGAATTTGTCGAGTACTTATGTGAGTACTCTTGAAATTTGTTGAGTACTCTCGATAAGTCAAGGGAACTACCTTAATACTCTAAAGAGAGTTAGTGTTAACTGGTTCAAGTAAAATTTGTGGAGTAATCAAGTAAATTCATCGAGTACTCTCGAGAGCTTTCATGTAATTCATCGAAAGGTCTCATGAATTCCAAACATCTCATGCAAGCTCTCTCCCAAGTTGTTTTGACTGGTTCATCGAGTGGTCTGGAGAGTTTACGTGATGTCTCAATGAATTTGGACTTTGCGAATTTTTGTTCAACTTCGTTCTTGTTTTCACGACTTTCCAAAATTAGGGCTTCCATCATGTACAGTATAGGTGGATAGTAAACTAAGTTTTAAATCTAGCCGTTAGTGAGGAATCATCTATAAATAGTCAAGGGTTATTTCAGAAAACCCTAATTTTTATTTAATTGCAAATTGCCAAAATAATCGGAAATTCAAAATCATTTTTCACGAAGATCCCTATTGCTAACAACCCTTCCGATCCGCGAATACTCCTGAAAAGAAAAGACTTGATAGATCTCAAAATTCCAAATTCACATTTGTTCAGAGATCAATCGTTTCTCAGATCAGATCCGTGCCGTTAATTTAAGATTCTTCTTCAAGATTTCAGTCAGAGCTTTCAAGCAACAAAGAAGGATTATATTTTTAGATCTGAGATAAGAAGTTTCTTTTGAAACAAAAATTTTCTTATTGCTTTGTAGGAAGTTTGTCTTCCGAGTTTTTGTAGATACTTTTTGAAGGGTTGCGTGTGGGAGAAGTTGTTCTCTAAGATTGTTGGAGCTGTATACTCCGAGTGTAAGATTATTTAATCAGAGATTTGGTGAAGCAGCCGAGTCTAGTCTAAAGTGCTAGATAGGCAAGGCGGGATAGTGGATGTACCTATTTTGGGAAACCACTATAAATCCTTATGTATGTATTGTGCTTTTTCTCTTATTCAGTGTGATTTATTTTTACTAGATTTTTATTCTGCTATAAGACATAGGATTCACCTATTCACCGCCTCTAGGTGATTTAGATTGACAACTAGATACTTTTAGGACTGACATACGGGATCACATGCAGTGGTTAGGATCCTGTGCGCTATAGTTATCGCTTAGATCGGGGTTGCGGATCGTGCGTGTTGTGACTACATGTATACCTTTCTATAATGTTAGTAGGAGAGAGGGAAACCCGGCTATTTGTAGCTCGTTTTTTCTATAAATTGGGGCCAACCCCATCATTTGCCCCCCAAAGCCACCAAAGGCAAGTGTTAGAGCTAGTGGAGTGCGGAGGCTTTCATCCTTAGTAAAATTCCTAATTTTCATGGTGGGAGTGAACGAAGGAACGTAAAAAGAAGTAGTCGCGATGGAGAAGGTACAAGGATGGAGTCATGGAGGAGAGGGTCTCCCAAGCGCGATTGTGTTGAGTGAATGGGGCGGGCGCCCGCATGCTCCAAGGCCGCACATGGGGGCACTCTGAAGGGTGCGCGTAATGTATGGTGGGCACATGTGCGCAACTAGCGCACGGGGGCACCCCTATGCGTGGTGAGTGGGGGAGGGGGTACGCTCACGGGTGTTGCACACATGGGGTGCTTTCGTATGTGTGAGCTCAAGCGAGGCTCACCCATGAGTTGCAGGCACACGCAGGATGCTCCAGTGCTTATATGTACGTGGAGTGTGCCCGCTCACAAAGCGTGTGGGGTGTACCCTCGCACATAATACGTGGGGCCCATGCGGGGTATTCTCGGGATAAAACAGGGCACAACTATATGCTATAAGCATGCATGGGACACACCAGCATGATATTTGCGCACGGGGTGGGCCCACACACTCTATGGCTGGGTGCATTTGCGAGCGAGGTGTGCACTCATGTACTGCGTGTATGGGGTTAGCCTGCAAGCACTGTGCGATGTGCGAGTGCGGACGTGGTTCATTCCCACGTGCGCCACCCATACAGGTTAATCTGGCACATTGTGCACGTGTATGGGTGGTGATTGTATCCTTGCATTTGCGCATTCTTCCATGGGCTTGGCGTTCGAAGGCTTCATACGCATCACATTCCTTCTTTCATTTCTTTTATAGGATTTGGCGGTGCTTTGGTTCGTCCTTTGCATTCTTCTTGTTTTTACTGTTTTGAAAGTATTCTTTTCCCAGGTTTCAAGACATGTTGTCCAGAGTCGGTCGATGTAGATGTGTTCCACACTTACACCAAATGAAGTTTCCTTTAGTAGGGGGCGCATTAATATTCCCACAAATCTTGAGATCTGGATTTTGAATATCGTGCAACGAGTGTAGAATCCTTCACTGGGATGGATGACACTGTGCGAGTAGTTATTGAGGGCCGAGCTCTGGTTTCCACAGTGTGTGAAGTTATTGAGATCTTGAAACAATACGGAGTTCTAACGTCATAATTAACTCCTCTTACTATGGCTCATATCATGAGTCTCATAGCCTTCTTCCAGGTGCTTGGTTCAAAATTTTCGCTAAATCTCTTCAAATATTCATGCGATATTCGCGTTGATTATGCGGGTCATATTGAAATACACAATAATAAGATTTGGTTGGTGTTCGAGGCCGGGTTGATAAACGCCATGAGAATACATAGTAGGGATATGTCTAGAATTGCTGGGAATGACCCGAGTTGTGGATCTCCCTTCTTGATAGATGCCACCGAGTAAAAGTGAATGAGCACGAGTTTATGCCTGTGTTGGGATTAACAGAATGTCATGAGCTGGAGAATCAACTATTCAGCATCTCCTTGTTCGTAGAGGAGAAGCATCTGTTGATGTTGGACCTTTATTTTGAACCAAAGCATTCTGTCATCGTCCCCTTGGGTCATGGTCAGAAGAGGAAGTTAATCTTTGAAAGCTGTGGTTACTAGGTTTCTGTATGCCGCCCCTCTGCACTATTGAAGTGGCACTCAGAGGTAGAGGTTCCTAGTAGCTCCTAGGTTACGAGTCTCTGCCGAAAGATCTAGATATTGAAGTGCTGGGATTCTCTGCCCCCATATCCCCCACTAGTATCCTCCTGGTCTGTCACAGTCAAAGGAAAAATGCATTTCCTCTTCTTTGGTGGCGATGAATATCATGGTAAGAAGGTTATTTGGGCACTAATCTGTCTTGTAACTCTTTTCTTAACTCTTTTTGCTTCTTTTTAAGATCGACGTTCAGGATCAAATTTCCCCCACTTGGAACCATCATTATATTGGCCTAAAGGACAAGAAATTATTCCTCAAGAAAGATCTTAAGGATGCCGAGGATTCTCTTATTGACTTGAAATGGAGGCAAGATCGCGATTTTCTCGCTTTCGGCAGGCTGAGTCTGAGTGGAAGACTGAGACAGATCGATTGCATGAGGTACTTCAGGCGGGGATGTCTTTAATGGAAAAGATGGTTAGACTTTTGGAGAGTTCACAAGAAAAGGTATCCCACTTATAACTTGAGGTGGAGCGCCTTTCTTTGCAGGAGCGCCTTGCCAGTCTGAAGGCAGTCGGAGTGGCATCGTATAAAGACTCCCTTGACTTTAAGCAGGATCATTGCCAGCTTTTAGAGGATATTCATGATGAGATCTGGACGAAGGTGGTGGATCTAAAAGTGAGGTGCAAGTGCGTGAAATCAAGTGCTGATGAGTCCAAAAAAACTCTATAAATATAAGACTCATCACTACCCCCTTGGGGAAAGGTCCCTGTAAAATTTCAAGAAACGCCAAACTACTTACCTTAATGGATTCATCACACATTGGAAAGAAAAATTCCTATGCTCCTCTTGTAAGAGAGCCACAAACACTGAGAATTTGGGGGAAATTGATAGGGAACCCACAATATTATGGGGAATTTAGGCTTCGTATAGCAAAAGCACCCACCTATTTTGGTGGAGAAAGTGGTGTTGATAAAAGTAAACCCCACTAGTGCCATGACCGTCCAAACAGTCCTGAACTGGCGTGCATGCATTGCATACAGCAAAACCTACTACACTATCTGAATCACCGTACGGTCGGCCATTGTATGGACTACTACCATGCGACCAGTTACCATAATACGACCCATTAGCCCCATAATCGTAATCCTAGTATGTGAGTGAGAAACTAGACACTCAGCCGGCTGCCAACCATGCTGCCATTTAGCCGTGTGACTGCATGAACATAGGGGAAAGAGGCCACCTGGCTGCCTGCAATTGCCGCGGAACCTCTTGGCTCTGTGGGTGCTCTAGTGGCCTCTCCACCAGTCACGTGGTCATGCCCGACTAGTTACTCAACCAACCTCCTCAGCTGGTCGCCTGGCAAGCCCCTCCGTCAACCGGCCCTCTCCAATCATGCCTCTTCATCGACTAGACCTCGTCACCACCGACGAGTTCTCTTCTGATCAACCCTTTGGTTGCCGCCAAATCTCCACTGTATGATCTGAAAGTTAAGGTATGTTTCTTCACCTAGAAGAGGGTGAATAGGCAATGCCGTCTTTCTTAATTTTAATGTGACATAAGTAATTTATGAATGTCGAGGACATAATCACAAAATATTCACAACACAAACACATAAACTTATAGTGTTTCCTCGAATTTGGTTTGTCTACTTCACCCTCCACATATCTAGCAATAAGCTAGCCTTGACAAACTCCAACCAATACTCAGATCTACATATCCTACAACTTAAAGACCACATCTCGTACTTTAAAGAAAATGACTAGCCTCCAACCTTAGGTCACTAGGACACAAACTCGGTTGCACTAGCTAGTATCCTACCTTAGATCCCCTGAATTAGGACCATATAACTCAGAATCCATATGGGAATCCTACCCTCAGATTCCACAAGGGAATCCTACAACTCAAAGAAAAAGTCTCCTACCTCAGAGGCAAAGAATGACCTCTTAACTCAGGTCACTTGGACCCTACAACTCTGATCTCAGAGATATCCTATAGTTTGATAAGTTCAAAATACAAATACATTATATAGACTCTGAATAATTAATCTTTATAATTTGGATTCATCTTAAAGTATAGTGAAGACCGTCTTCTTTTGATCTTCTTGTAGAGAACTTGGTGAAAATTTGCTTCAGTGAAGGTTACTTCCTTTGCCCTCTAAAGATCTGACATTTTGCCATCATATGAGAGCTTTGAGAGTTTCAGCTAGTTGAATCCATTATCATATGGATAATGAAGACATTTACTTCAAATTATTCTCCTCCAAACTTGAGCTTTCTGATTGAATATCATTTTTCAAAAAGATGAATGCGGCAAGTTCAAACCGGCCATTCCTGTTACTTTTCACGTTCTCTTCTTTATATATGACCAAGATCCTTAACAGTTGAATCTCAGACTTATTTTATGTCATAGATCTTTTACCTTAAAGGACAAATTTGGTTGTCCCTTTCTGCGATGACTTTTAATGAGATAATGCCAAAATAGCACGTCATTTTGAATATAGGACTGTCTAGTAAATTTGATTAGATGTTTGGTAAAATTTATTCGTGTTCATTTGAATTGCTTCTTTACAGCTGCTTCTAGTTGAATTATGTACATCTGGTCAAACCTAATTATTCATTCTTCTAAATAATGTGGTCTGATTGAACCTACTTCATATTTAGTTGAAGGGCTTAACCTCAAGTTGAATTCTTACTTAGTTCATATTATTTAAGAAGCTTATAGTTGAATTGCTTCTTTAGAGCATCTTCTTGTCTAATCTGGACATAGAACAGTATTACATAAATACCTCTTCTTTGCCATGTCTTGTCGGATGAATCTAGTCAAATTGTTAGATATCCAATCGAATTACTGCTTAAGACGAATCCTTCTTCCTTCAAGAATTCAACATAGCTTTGAGGTTTAAGGAACATTTGGTCGAGTAGCCTTGAGAACTCTCCACGATCATGTAGATGGGCTAAATAAATTCCCAATAAATAGTTTTATGCATTCTTATCATCTATACAGAATGTCTTGGTTCGTCTGCACCAACTATTTAATGTCTAGTCGAATCTTCACAGACACTTTGTATTATAAGTACATCAACCCAAATTGGCTTGATCATTTTGCACGTTCTATTTGATGTCTATTCGAATTTGTACTTAACCATATTTTGCCTTTATGAGGTATCTAATCGATTTCTTTTTACTCTTCTACACAAAAGACTAGATCATTTACTCAAGTCTATACTTAGCCATCTTTTTGAAACCTCTAATATGATTCTTATAGATTCTTCTGCACATTTAGCTTGATTATCCAAGCAAATTAGTATCTTAATGGAATTTATTGCTCTATTGATATCTACACAATTTGACTTAATGGTTTTGTGCATTTAGTTAGATCATCTAACAATTTAATTAGATGTCTAGCAAAATTATTAGTTAGTCAATTCCTATCTTTTTATGCTCGACTCTTTTGCAATACCCGAACTTATAGACATCGTTTATTGTTCTCTTTGGAGTGAATATCAAGTTCAACATAGTTTATAACTTAGGGAATCATGGTGTCTTATATAATGAGGGATTATATTGACAAGACTAGGTCTGATGATGCTATCTCTAGCCATATGCTTGGCTTGTATTGTCATGTACATATAAACATCACAACAAAAGCATACACATTAAATATTAGTGTGTTCATAACGGGGCTTGAGTTGTAGGACTGAGAGCTCTAGGAGCCCAGCCAGGTGGCATGTGAGCCACCCATGTTGCATAACGGGGTTATGTATTGCTTGGATAAATGGGAATGGGGAGGCCGACCCACATCGTGGTAGTTTTTTCCCGGCGATGTGAGAAACATGAAAGGGCTGAACCTACCCAGTAGCTATGTGGTGCGTCCGTGGGTAGTGATGCCTATCGCAGATATAGTTACGGGTCTTAGGCCTTGCGCAGGCCGGAAAGAATACAAAAATGCTCATGTTTGTTGTCGTCTTGCGAACAGTGGTGGGCCCTGGTTTTTTTCCGGACACTAAGAATGTGCTGTGAGAGATCGAGGTGTGTGGCAATTCGTGTGTAACATCCCTCAAAAAACTAGACCCTTAGGTCTTTGTTTTGTCATGACTAGGTCATGATAAAATAATCAGAAGCTCAAGATCAAGTGGGCAATGCCCAAGGTGGAAAGGACCTTGGTCTGCATATAACACATCCTAAACATCATACCTAAGGTCTGACTTTAGGGATTCAACTTGGCCCCATAACCCTACCATAACACCTTTCACACCTTGGATAGTCCATAGGGCAACTAAGGACCAATTGAGGGCAATCAAAGTGGTTAAGTTGACCTAAGTCAACTCAAACCCTAAATGGGTCAAACTGACCTACATAGGGTCAATTGATCTACCCTTAACAAAGTGAACCCCACCCATACCCTCCTAGCCCTATGGGAGGCCAATATGTCGCTAAGGACCCATTGGGGTCAACCAAAAGGAGGCCAAGTTGACTCAAGTCCGGGAAGTGTCGAGTGAGTCGAAAAGACTCGATGAGTAGATTAGGGTATCTACTTAGACAGGTTTTTGGGCTCAGGCGTTGAGTGCGTGGAGTGCACTCAATGCCATTAGCTGGTGGCATTGAGTGCATTGAGTGCACTCAACGCCATCTTACTTAGGAAGAATTTTGAGCTCGGGGCGTTGAGTGCGTTGAGTACACTTAACTCCATGGGCTGAATGGCGTTGAGTGCGTTGAGTGCACTCAACACCATTTTTTACTTAGAAGGACTTTTGAGCTTGTAGCGTTGAGTGCACTTAATTCCATGGGCTGAATGGAGCAGAGTGTGTTGAGTGCACTCAACGCCAATTAACACGAAAGGATTTTCTGGAATGATGGCATTGAGTGAGTTGAGCTTACTCAATGCCATAGACTGAATGGAATTGAGTGAGTTGATCTCACTCAACTCCATAGCCTGAATGGCATTGAGTCACTCAATGCCATTGTACTTAGAAAATTACTGGAGATTTTTGCGTTGAGTGTGGAGGCTTCTCTGAACTCTTTTGCCTTAAAGAAATTCTCAGCCCTATTTACTGGTTCATATGAATATGGTGAACTGGGGTCTTTTCAGGAATTGCGCCAAGATGACTTAATTGGCCCCAGTCCTTTCATTAGGACTTATTTAAACAATAATAAGCAGTCCAGTAGTAGGGTGATATGTGGCAGATGGTTAACCCAAAGCCATGGATGAAATTTGGCTTTCATGGCCATTAATGGCACTTGATGCCTTGGCTTCATTCCCCTCTCCCCTTTTATGGCTAGATTCAACTCCTCTGGGGAAGAGGAGGAGTTTCCAGCCATTTTCTGGCTGGATTGAGCTTAGATTCACCCCCTCCTCCATGGTCGAAAAGTTCTTCAAGGGGCATTAATGGCCGTGTCAGCCTGCACTCACCCACAACCCCAATTATCCTCTTTAAAAGACTCACAGGACTTAGAGGAGCGGTTTCCACAAAAAACCTGAAGGAGCCGAGGAAGCCCACTGTGCAGTCGCAGGAATCGAGCGGCGCCACCATCGACCATGGCATCCCGGTGATCGACACGTATCTAGGCCGCGAGCAAGGTCCTCCCCTACTCCTTCTTCATGGGTTAGATCTTAGGAATCTTTAAAGTAAGAATCAGGTTCAATTGAGCCCGATCAGATTTGAGAATTTCTGAAATTTCCATGGTTTTTCAACCTTATGGGTTTGCCGAAAACTGCACCACCGGCGGCCGTTCCGCCGCCCAGTGTTAGCCCCCACCTCAACGGAGGTGGTGGCGGTGGTGGCCGGCCATGGAGATGGATGGATGGCCAGGAAATTGATCTGGAAAAGATTCCAGGTCGGGCAAATCATGACCTTAGGATCAAGGAAGAAGACGAAATCCTGGCCGTTGAATGATTGATGATTTAGTTATTATATAAATTGTGTATTTTTATCCCTTTACTGTACTCATTTTGAAACAGAAAAATAAGGCCCTTAGAGGCTTAAACTTGAACAGTGTCTAACATAAATATTGTAGCCCTTGAAGTCTACTTTATTTTAAAGGAAATTTCTACCAATTTGGGTAAGTGGTTTGACCACAACACCCATTTTGGTGAGATCTATACTTAGGCTTGATCAGAGCTTTGTTTGAGTTCTCCCACCAATCCAGCCATCGAAATGATCTGAAATTAGATTGGGGGTCACTCTCACCTATACACACAACATATCCAAAAATGAAAAAAATTTGGATATCATTGTTCTATGGATTTGGTAATAATTTAATAAATAAGGATTAAATTAATTGTGGAATCTGATGACCTCCAAATGCTCCCAAATTTTGGTGAGAGGTTCTTGGGGTCATTATGGGCCTTTGTACAACTTTTCATCCCATTTGGTGACTATTTGGGTTGGTTTTTAACAAACCTAGCCTTGCCTTAAGAAGGGTAATTAGGTCATAGTACTCCTTGTGGGTTTAAGTAGTCAAGTCACCTCAACAGAGGCTGAGACTTTGTCCACTAGTTTGTTATAACCTTGGACACCCTCCCATAGGAGATGGGGTGGATTTGGGTAGATTTGCTCTAGGACCCAAGTCCAAACCCTAAGGTTGGTCTTTGGGGGTTTGTGGAGGGCATGCGGTCAAATGACCTCGAAATTATTTGAAATTTTGTGGAAAGGACTCTAGGGTATCTAAAGTCCTCTAGTAGAAATCTTATTGGATTTGGAAGTTGTTAAACCCCTCAAAACCCTAAACCTTGTTTAGGTCACAAATTTTGTAATGGTATAATAGGCTATCAAAACTCTGTGAAAAATTGGGAAATTTGGGTAGTATAGTCATAGGTTTATTATGAACCTCTGGAAATTTAATTGGAAATTTTGAAACATTAATCTTAGTACTCCCTTTATAATGCATGAGTTAGCCCTACTTAATTATTTGTATATTGTGAACTCACTGTCCATTGGAAAGTCATGAAAATTGGGCAGAGGGAGTTTTAGACCATTATTCTCCTGTATGAATTTTATTAGAATTTGTAAATACATAATTACAGTACCAACTTCACAAGCTCATAAATTTGGGAACTTGAAAAATAATTTATTCAGAGCTCATTACTTATTGTACAATTGTGAAACCTGATCAGTAGTGTTATCAGGTTAATACTTTCATGAGGAAATTTACTCACAATTTTTGGATGTACAATTTCAATACTTACTTCATTAACATATGAAAATGGAATCTGTTTTAAAATAAAGTTTAAAGTTCTTTATTTACAAGAAAAAATTAGGAGACCTTGAATTTACAGTAACATAGATGTCTAGTATTTATCTTAATTTTGTGATGCATTTTGCATGACTGAAAAGGGTATTTCATGTTCAAAACCAGGGCATTGGAAGTTCTTAGGAAATTAAATAAATTATCAAGTAAATTAGGAAAATTATGAATTTTTGGATTTAGGCTAAACATGTCATGGTAGACCCCCAATAATTATTATAGGGATATTGGATGATTATTTTGAGTACCTCCCATTGTATACATCATATAGCCTAGGATGGTCTGCGCTTAGTAAAACTACAGAAATCATGATATGGTGCAAAATGACCCAGAGAGTTGGGATGTTGGTGTGTTGATCTGGTAAGTGAAATGAGTGCATCGTTGGGAGTTGTGATGGGGAGTGGGAGGTGACTAGTGTTAAGAGGTGCTCTGGGTCGACGAAACATTGTCTTCCCCATGGAGAGAAAGAAAGAGATAAGATACACTAGGGTTAGATCCACTATAACATTAAAGTGATTGGAAATCAGGTATTAACCAATAACAATAAGTGCCTTGTGAAAGGGAGCTTTGAGATTTAGCCCATCGTAGTTCCTAGTGCCCTTTGAGAGCCCTTCATGGGGTATGCCGGGGGCAGTCCTGGGATAACCTAAACTGTAGGCAAACAAACTTGCAAGAGTAACTAGCATAATTAGGGGTTAACTTTCACTCATCTCGAGGTCTCGGGATGTTAGGTTGGTTCACACATGTTGTAGGCCAGGGGATTTTGGTGATGGGCATGTTGGCCCGGCGAGCTTTGGCTCAGCTGTTGATTGTGACGGACGGGATTATCCAGGGAGCTTTGGCTCGGTAGGTGATACATAAGGTTGCATGTGCATAAGGTATAAGGTGGTGGGTCTTCAGTATTGGAGGGTCGATGCACCTACGCCAATATGCCAACTCGGCAAGTGTGGTTTAGCACTTCGCCATAAAAGTCCGGTGTGCCAGCCGGCAAGAGTACACAGGAGCTCCGCTTAGTGCACAAGCATTGAGGCATATGATAGGTCTGACTGGTAGTGCAATTACCATTTTAGAGGTGGGAGAGGCCCAACCCACTGCTTCCGTTTACCACTACGGAGGTATCCTGGGAGGTTCATTTCCAAAAAGGGGGAACTAAAGGTTTGTGTACACAGAGTCGAGTGGGTGAGTTGCACTTGCATGTTCACATCATGACATAATTGCATGTCATAAAATAACCATTGCATATAACCCTAATACCTAGTGTATAAAGTGGTATGGGATGCTTTATACAACAGTCCCTGCAAAACGACCCCTTGGTTTATAAGTTTGCGCGAGCGTGCTTATAAGTTGAGGTTTTTATTCAATGAATATACTTGTATGCTTGCTAGAAAACAGACACCCTATCGTATAAATTGGTTTGGGACTTTTTATACGATAGGAGCCTTGTAGAAGATCCCTTAGCTTATGTGTTTTCATATAAGTTAAGGTTACCTATTTCTTCTTCAATTTTTCTTACTTTTATTACTGTCGCACATACTTATAGAACTACTAGACTAGTTCTATAGTCACCTGTTATTTGTCATTCTCCACCTTCATTACATCTCCTTTCCTCCTCCCCGCTCGGTGCTTAGGAGCCATGGGGAAGGGGCGAGGGATGATAGGACTTAGTCTTTTAGACTAACATTTTTCGAACCACATCATTTTAGGGGACCATGGAGCCCAGTAAAGAGAAGCAACCCCGGAGGTCAGCACGCTTGGATATGGGACAGTCTAGTACTGGAGTCAGACAGCAGGGACTGTGAGTCCTGATCGCTTGTAGTTATTTGAAGTTTTGTTTCTGCGATGAGAGATATATAGTGAGGACATTGATGTACTGGGATGAGCCCAAGTTTTATTAATTTTATTATATTTATTGACACTCCCTTCGTGGAGACTATTTACTTTATATGTGATTGTTGTGGACTTGCTTTCTTCTTTGTTTGGATACTGTCTTGAGATCTAATTGGCCGGCTGGATCGACATTTTGTAGTGATGAACTTCCCGGGTGTGAAGGTGTCACCGCAAAGCGGCGGTTCTGGTCCTAAGACCCCAGTGTTGCAAAAAAGGGGGTCTTACAAGTGGTATCAGAGGAAACCTCGATCGGAAAAGTAGCAGTCCACAACCCCTGGGTCACCCCCACATGAGTTTAGTTTGGGGACAAACTAAGCAGCGGAAGTAGTGGTGTGCCCATATGGGGGATCACATGTAAATTATCCATGTTTAATTAGGGTTGAACGATTACTTATAAATGGCTTTTGTTACGCAGCACCCAACACAACCTACACCACATGGCGAGGTCCAGTAGACTCTGAATATTGCACAAACTCCCACGGTCCCTACTCCGTTCCTACAGTCAGAGATGGGGCAGACCCTGACAGCTATTCTGGATGCTTTCAGGGCCCAACAGGTTCCGGCACCGCAGCCAAATTCGGGTGCCAATTGGCTGAGTATTTTTCGAGGACTTTCTCCCCCATCTTACTTAGGGATAGAGTCGGCCGTTCAGATGGAGGAGTGGCTGGACATCATGTATGAGATGTTGACTGGGATACGGTGCCCATGGGAGGAGAGGGTTACTTTGGTGGTCTCTTACTTGGAGTCCTATTCCAAGAGATGGTGGAAGACATCGCTGGACACGACATTTGCTGATAGAGAGGTTACAGATATTGCTTAGGATGAGTTTAGGGCCGCACTATTGGAGCATTTTGTTCCGCAGACGGCCAGGGATGAGCTGGAAGACAGATTTTTACAGTTGAGACATGCCAACAAGACGTAGTGGAGTACCACCGAGAGTTCAATCATCTGGCCTGATTTGCAAATTATTATCAGTTGGATGAGGAAGGATACACCAAGAGGTTCTATAAGGGCCTACCAGAGGATCTGAGGGAGGCTCTGATGTTCGTATCTGACGGGCCTATTCCTCGAATTTTGGAGATGGAGAAGAGGATCGAGGCAGATTGGCACACTACCCAAGGCCGGAAGCGGCCAACTAAGGACCAGGGCCGGGGAGCCAGAAATGATCTGCGATAGGGCCGCATTACTGATGGGAGAGATGGGAGAAGTGTAGAGGACCAGCCTTGTCAGGTGGTGATATAGGAGCAGAGGGAACCAGTAGTGATGGCCCCTCAGACTCTCTAGATGCGGGAGATGCAGAGACCCGGGGGTATGGCATATCCCCCGCCAGAGTGCTTCAACTAGTATCAGGTAGGGCATATCCGAAGAAACTGCCCCATGATGGGAGCACCACTACCAGCACCACCGGTTGCCCCGCCTGCTCAGTATTATGGAGGCCAAGGACGTGGTCGAGAATGTAGATACCAGGGCAGAGACTCCAGACAGGAGAGGAAGCAAGTGTATGCACTGGATCTGGATCTACCACGGAACCCGGAGCAAGTGATCACAGGTATGCCAATAAATTTTAAGTTTTTTTCCTAAATATTTAGACTCATGGATATATAGTTTACAGAATAGGAAAGAAAACCATAACTAGATTTCTAAGACATTTACTACCCCAGACATAGTCTTCATCAGCGGCAAGCCCACTTATACACTGTTCGATATGGGTGCTTCGCACTCGTTCGTATCGGAAGCCTTCGTGGAAAGGCTGGAAGGAGTGGAGTGATTCACAGGCTTAATGATGAGGATACGGCTACCTAACGGATCAAAGCTATTCACCTCCGCCCACTGCAACATGGAGGCGGAGAACGGTGGAAAGGCATTCGAAGCACCAGCAACGATCCTAAAGATGCCAGTCTTTGATTTGATCCTGGGCATAACATGGGTGCATTGGAACCATACCAAGACTGACTGCCTGTCAAAGAGGATCACCGTGAGGCATGGGGATTCCCACATCGTCATCGAAGGTATTAGACCTATTCCCCCTCTCTTGCTATTATCCGTGAAGGACGTCAAGGCTCACTTGCAGGGGGAGGAAATCTATGAAGTGCTGTTTGAGATGGCTGAGGCTAAGGATTCCATCTCTGATATCCCAGTGGTACGAGATTTTGTTGACGTATTCCCAGAGAAGCAGCCAGGGCTACCCCCACACCGGGAATAGGATTTCTAGATACAGCTGGAGCTACGGGCTAAGCCGGCATCTAGAGCCCCTTATTGGATGGCCCCGAAGGAGTTGACAGAGTTTGGAAGCTAGCTGCAGGAGCTAGTGGAAGCCGGATTTTTCCAGCCAAGCTCTTCACTATGGGGAGCCCTAGTGTTATTCATCAAGAAGAAGGACAGGACACTTAGATTGTGCATCGACTACTGAGCACTAAACCAACTGATAGTACAGAATACCTATCCATTGCCAAGGATAGATGAGTTGTTTCATCAAGTGGAATGGGCACATTTCTTTTCAAAACTGGATTTGAGGTCGGGCAACTACCAACTGCAGATCCAGGAGGAGGACATTCTGAAGAATATCTTCAATAACAAATATGGGTTGTTCGAGTTTACCGTGATGCTCTTGGGCTCACGAATGCACTGTCGGCATTCATAAGCCTCATGAATCGGGTGTTCGAGGCATATCTTGATGTGTTTTTCATTGTGTTTATTGATGTCATCCTCATCAACTCGAGGACAGAGGAGGAGCACACACGAAATCTGATGCTGACTCTAGAGAGACTGCGGGAGCACCATCTTTATGCGAAGTTCAGCAAATGCCAGTTCTGGTTGAAGGAGGTGGCTTTACTAGGCTATATCACCAGTGGAACTGGGTTGGCAGTGGACCCGATAAAGATTCAGGAAGTTCGGGATTGGACGCAGTTGAAGGCTTCCACAGACGTGCAGAGTTTTTTAGGACTTGCCGGTTATTACCGGAAGATCGTGGAGGGGTTCTCTCAAATTTCCCTCCCACTCACATCCCTAACAAGGAAGGATGTGCCATTTGTCTGGACCCCGGAGTGCAAGGTGGCTTTTTAGGAGCTGAAGGATTGACTCACCTCAGCTCCTATACTTGCCCTTCCTTCGGGGAAATAAGGATTCCAAGTCTACACCGACGTTTCCTTCCATGGCCTGGGAGCAGTGCTAATGCAGAAGGGCCATGTGATTCCTTATGCTTCTCTCCAGCTGAAGAAGCATGAACAAAACTACCCTGTTCATGACCTAGAGATGGGATCGGCCGTGTTTGCTCTGAAAGTCTAGCGGCATTATCTATACGGTGTCTACTACGACATATACTCTTATCACAAAAATCTGAAGTATATGGACACGTAGAAGGAGCTTAATATCAGGCAGAGGTGATGGGTGGAGTTTTAATCCAGATTACTAGTACGGGATGCATTACCCCCCAGGGAAGGCGAACGTGACAGCCGATGTGATGATTCAGAGAGCCGCCACCACCGCAGCGGAGCCCCAGATTATGTCCATGGAGCTTGTACAAATATTAGAGGATATGCACATCACGCAGGTGTCGTCTGATGACCCCGAGCTATACGAGGAGTATTTAGGAGCAATGAGTGCCATAGATGACATTCGAGACCGAGTCAGATATGGGAGGAGGCCGGATGCCAAGATGGAGTCGATATTTCGGGCCTTGGAGGCAGGTACTGTTATAGATTTCACATTGAGAGATGACCTGGTATGCTTCAGAAGACGGGTTTATATACCAAAGGGAGGCCAGGTCCGGGAGGATATCCTGACGGAGGCCCATTGCAGCCGATATTCAGTACACCCGAGAGTTATGAAGATTAACGCAGATCTGAAGAAGACCATATACTGGCCAGGTATGAAGAAGGATATCACCTACTTCCTGTGGGACATGCAGTTGGTGAAGACAGAGTGCAGAAACCCCACAGGATTGTCGCAGCCACTCCTAGTGTCGGAGTGGAAGTTCTACGACATCGCGATCGACTTCATATATGGGCTTCCTCGATCACGGACAGGGAATGATTTGATCTGGGTAATCGTCGACCGGCTGACGAAGGTAGCAAGATTTATCCCGATCAGGAAGGATGACTCGGTTGGTGTGCTAGTTCGAAAATTCGTGGAGCACTTTGTCTGTTATCACGGCGTACCCAGGACAATTATATCGGATCGGGATGAACATTTTATGTCTAGGGAGTGGAGATCAGTGCAGACTTACTTGGGCACTCGGCTGACATTCAGTACAGCTTTTAATCCCCAGACCAACAGGCAGACGGAATGCACCAATCGGTCTTTGGAAGATCTACTGTGACTATGCATTCTAGACTGCGGAGAGCCTTGGGATAAGAAGTTGCCACTGATCGAGTTCTCATATAATAACTGCTACCAGTCCAGTATAGGGATGGCTCCATTGGAGGCCCTATACGGATGAAGGTGTAGGACTCCGCTGTCATGGGTACAGGACGATGATCCGAAGGTTTTGGGCTCAGAGTTTGTTGAGAACACTGAGGCTCAAGTGAGGATGATACGTGAAAGGATATTAGAGGCACAGAGCTGACATGACAAGTATTATGAGTCTCAGCATCGTCAGGTGGAGTTTCAGGTGGGGGATATGGTTTTCCTAAAGTTCTGACCGATGCAAGGGGTTTCACGAGTGCGTGGTCGGAAGAAGAATCTCAGCCCAAGATATATGGGGCCTTACCAGATCCTGGAGTTGATTGGTCCCTTAATATACAGGCTGGAGCTTCCATCAAAGCTGGTGGATCTGCACAACATGTTCCATGTATCCTCTCTTAGGAGGGCTCTACTATACCCAGAGCAGCAGATTACGGCCACAGATGGGCCGGTAGCATCTAATCGGTCAGTTCACCTGGAACCGGTCCGTATTGACGATAAAGGGATACGAGTCTTGCGCTGCAAGAAGGTTCCATTGGTCAAGGTCCAGTGGAGGAATCATGGGCGAGAGGAGAACACATGGGAGCCTCAAGACTTGATGCAACAAAGGTACCCAGAGCTTTTTAGTTAGGTATTACTCACAACCTCTCAAGATATTACAATTTACCTTCATACTTGAAACCCAGTAGGCCTAACTAGAATTTCGAAGATGAAATTTTTTGTTTATATTGGGATTTGTAACATCCCTCAAACAACTAGACCCTTAGGCCTTTGTTTTGTCATGACTAGGTCATGACAAAACCATCAGAAGCTCAAGATCAAATGGGCAAGGCCTAAGGTGAAAAGCACCTTGGTCTGCTTATAACACATCCTCAGCATCAGACCTAAGGTCTGACTTTAGGGCTTCAACTTTATCCCATAACCCTACGACAACACCTTTCACACCTTGGCTAGTTCATAGGGTCACTGAGGACCCATTGAGGGCAGTCAATGTTGTTAAGTTGACCTAAGTCAACTTTAACCCTAAATGGGTCAAACTGACCTACATAGGGTCAATTGACCTACCCTTAGAGAGGTGATCCCCACCAATACCCTCCTAACCCTAGGGGAGGCTAATATGTTGCTAAGGACCCATTGGGGTCAACCAAAAAGAGGCCAAGTTGACTCAAGTCTGGTAAGCGTCGAGTGAGTCGACAAGACTCGACGAGTAGATCAGGGTATCTACATAGACAGGTTTTTGGGCTCAGGCATTGAGTGCGTGGAGTGTACTCAACTCCATGAGTTAGTGGCATTGAGTGCATTGAGTGCACTTAATGCCATCTTACTTAGGAAGAATTTTGAGCTCGGGATGTTGAGTGCGTTGAGTACACTCAACGCCATGGGCTGAATGACATTGAGTGCGTTGAGTGCACTCAACCCCATTTTTACTTAGAAGGAATTTTGGGCTCGTGGCATTGAGTGTGTTTAGTGCACTCAACGCCATGGGCTGAATGGCGCTGAGTGCGTTGAGTGCACTCAATGCCAATTAACATAAAAGGATTTTCTGGAATAATGGCATTGAGTGAGTTGAGCTCACTCAACTCCATAGACTGAATGACGTTGAGTGAGTTGAGGTCACTCAGCTCCATATCCTGAATGGCGTTGAGAGAGCTGAGCTCACTCAATGCCATTGTACTTAGAAAATTCCTGGCAATTTTTGCGTTGAGTGTGGAGGCTTCTCTCAACACTTTTTCCTTATAGAAATTCTAGGCCCTGTTTGCTGGTTCGTATGAATAGGCTGAACCAGGGTATTTTCAGGAATTGCGCCAAGATGAATTAATTGGCCCCGGTCCATTCATTAGGACTTATTTAAACAATAATAAGCGGTCCAATAGTAGGGTGCCACGTGCCAGACGGTTTAACCCAAAGCCTTGGCCGAAATTTGGCTTTCATGGCCATTAATGGGACTTGATGCCTTGGCCTCATTTCCCTCCAACTTTTATGGTTGTATTAAAATCCTCTGAGGAAGAGGAGGAGTTTCCAGCTGTTTCCTGGCTGGATTGAGCCCAGATTCACCCCCCTCCTCCATGGCCGAAAAGCTCTTCAAGGGGAATTAATGGCTGTGTCAGCCTACACTCACCCACAACCCCAATTCTCCTCTTTAAAAGACTAACTAGAATTAGAGGAGCTTTTCCACACAACACCTGAAGGAGCCGAGGAAGCCCACTGTACAGTCGCAGAAATCGAGCGGTGCCACCACCGACCATGGCAACCCGGCGATCGACACGTCTCCAGGCCGCGAGCAAGGTCCTCCCCTACTCCTTCTTCATGGGTTAGATCTTAGGAATCTTTAGAGTAAGAATCGGGTTCAATTGAGCCCGATCGGGTTTGAGAATTTCTGAAATTTCCATAGTTTTCAACCTTGCGGGTTTGCCGGAAACCGCACCTCCGGCGGCCGTGCCACCGCCCGGCGTTAGCCCCCACCTCAATGGAGGTGGTGGCGGTGGTGGCGGTGGTGGCCGGCTGGGTGGCCGGGAAATTGATCTGGAAATGATTTTAGGTCGGGCAAATTGTGACCTTAGGCTCAAGGAAGAAGACGAAATCCTGGCCGTTGAATGATTGATGATTTAGTTATTATATAAATTGTGTATTTTTATCCCTTTACTGTACTCATTTTCAAACAGAAAAATAAGGCCCTTAGAGGCTGAAATGTGAACAGTGGACAACATAAAAATATTAGCCCTTGAAGTCTACTTTATTTTAAAAGTGATTGCAACCAATTTGGGTAAGTTGTTTGACCACATCACCCATTTTCGTGAGATCTATACATAGGATTGATTAGAGCTTAGTTTGAGTGCTCCCACCAATCCAGCCATCCAACAAGTCTAAAATTTCGACTGGGGGTCACCCTCACGTACACCAACAACATATCAAAAAATGAGAATTTTTAGATATCATTTTCCTATGGATTTGGTAATAATTTAATAAATAAGGATTAAATTAACTGGGGAATTTAATGACCTCCAAATGCTCCCAAATTTTGGTGAGAGGTTATCTGGGTCATTATGGGCCTTTATATAAATTTTCATCCCATTTGGTGATGATTTGGGTTGGTTTTTAACAAACCCTAGCCTTGCCTTAAGAAGGGTAATTAGGTCATAGTACTCCTTGTGGGTTTAAGTTGTCAAGTCACCTCAATAGAGGCTGAGACTTTGTCCACTGGTTTGTTATGACCTTGGACACCCTCCCATGGGAGATGGGGTGGATTGGGTAGATTTGCCCTCGGACCCAAGACCAAACCCTAAGGTTGGTCTTTGGGGGTTTGTGAAGGGCATGTGGTCAAATGATCTTGAAATGATTTGAAATTTTGTAGAGAGAACTCTAGGTTAGCTAGAGTCCTCTGGTAGAAATCTTATCGGATTTGGAAGTTGTAAAACCCCTAAACACCCTAACCCTAGTTTAGGTCACAAATTTTGTAATGGTATAATAGGATATCAAAACTCTGTGAAAAATTGTGAAATTTGGGTAGCATAGTAATAGGGTTAGTATGAACCTCTTGAAATTTAATTGGAAATTTTGGAACATTAATCTTAGTACTCCTTCTGTAATGCATGAGTTAGCCCTACTTAATTATTTGGATATTGTGAACTCACTGTCCATTGGAAAGTCATGAAAATTGGATATAGAGAGTTTTAGACCATTATGCTCATGTACAAATTTTATTAGAATTTTTAAATACATAATTATAGTACCTACTTCACAAGCACATAAATTTGGGAACTTGTTAAATAATTTATTCAGAGCTCATTATTTGTTGTAAAATTGTGAAACCTTATCAGTAGTGTTATTAGGTCAATACTTTTATGAGGAAATTTACTCACAATTTTTGCATGTACAATTTTTGTACTTACTTCATTAACATATGAAAATGAAATATGTTTCAAAATAAAGTTTAGAGTTCTTTATTTACTGGAAAAAAATTAGGTGATCTTGAATTTACAGTAACATAGATGCCTAGTATTTATCTTAATTTTGTGATACATCTTGCATGAATGAAAATGGTACTTCATGTTCAAAACCAAGGCATTGGGAGTTCTTATGAAATTAAATAAATTATCGGGTAAATTAGAAAAATTATAAATTTCTGGATTTAGGCTAAACATGTCATGATAGACCCCTAATAATTATTATAGGGATATTGGATGATTATTTTGAGTACCTCTCATTGTATACATCATATAGCCTAGGATGGTCTGTATTTAGTAAAACTGCAGAAATCATGATATGGTGCAAAATGAACCCAGAGAGTTGGGATGTTGGTGTATTGATCTGGTAAGTGAAATGATTGCATCATAAGGAGTTGTGATGGGGAGTGGGAGGTGACTAGTGTTAAGAGGTGCTCGGGGTCGACGAAACATCGTCTTCCCCGTGGAGAGAGAGAAAGAGTTAAGATACACTAGGGTTAGATCTAGTACAATATTAAAGGGATCGGGAATCGGGTATTAACTAATAACAATAAGTGCCTTGCGAAAGGGAGCTTTGGGCTTCAGCCCATCGTAGTTCCTCGTGCCCTTTGAGAGCCCTTCACGGGGTATGCCGGGGGCAGTCCTGGGCTAACCTAAACTTTAGGCAAACTAACTTGCAAGAGTAACTAGCATAATTAGGGGTTCACTTTAACTCACCTTGAGGTCTCGGGATGTTAGGTTGGTTCACACGGGCTGTAGGCCTGGGGATTTTGGTGATGGGAAGGTTGGCCCGGGGAGCTTTGGCTCAGCTATTGATTGTGACGGACGGGATGGTCCGGGGAGCTTTGGCTCGGTAGGTGATACATAAAGTTGCATGTGCATAAGGTATAAGGTGGTGGGTCTTCAGTATTGGAGGTTCGATGCACCGATGCAAATACGTCGACTCGGCAAGTGTAGTTTAGCACTTCGCCATAAAAGTCTGGTGCGCCAGCCAGCAAGAGTACGCAGGAGCTCAGCTTAGTGCACCAGCATTGAAACATAAGATAGGTCTGATTGGTAGTGCAAATACCAGTTTAGAGGTGGGCGAGGCCCAACCAACCGCTTCCATTTGCCACTACGGATGTATCCTGGGAGGTTCGGCTCCAGAAAGAGGGAACTAAAGGTCTATATACACAGAGTCGAGTGGGTGAGTTGCACTTGCATGTTCACATCATGACATAATTGTATGTCATAGCATAACCATTCCATATAACCCTAACACCTATTGTATAAAGTGGTATGGGACGCTTTATACAATAGGCCCTACAAAATGACCCCTTGGTTTCTAAGTTCGTGCGAGCATACTTATGTGTTAAGATTTTTATTCAGTGAATGTACTTGTATGCTTGTTAGAAAACAGACACCCTATCGTATAAATTGGTATGAGACATTTTATAAAATAGGAGCCTTACAAAAGATCCCTTAGCTTATGTGTTTTCATATAAGTTAAAGTTACTTATTTCTTGTTCAGTCTTTCTTAATTTTATTACTGCCGCACATACTTATAGAACTGCTAGACTAGTTCGGCCATCACCTGTTATTTCTCATTCTCCACCTTCATTACCTCTCCTTTCCTCCTCCCCGCTCGGTGCCTAGGAGCCATGGGGAAGGGGCGGGGGATTATAGGACTTAGTCTTTTAGACTAACGGTTTTCGAACCACATCATTTTAGGGGACCGTGGAGCCCAGCATGGAGGAGCGTCCCCAGAGGTCGTCACTCTTGGAGATGGGATAGTCTAGTACCGGAGTCCAGACAACAGGGACTGTGATTCCTGATCGCTAGTAGTTATTTTAAGTTTTTCTTCCGCGATGAGTGATATGAAGTGAGGACATTGATGTATTGGGCATGAGCCCAAGTTTTAGTACTTTTATTATATCTGTGGACACTCTCTTTGTGGAGACTATTTACTTTATATGTGATTGCTGTGGAGTTGCTTTCTTCTTTATTTGGCTACTGTCTTGTGATCGAATTGGCCGACAGATCGGCGTTTTGTAGTGATGACCTCCCCGGGCATGAAGGTGTAACCGCAAAGCGGCTGTTCTTGGCCTAAGACCCCTATGTTATAAAAAGGGGGTCTTGCACGTGCATATGCCTGTGGTGAAGTGTGCTTAAATTGCACTTTCATTACTATGTTTGGTTTTGCTAATACTTTGCAGGGAAGGAGCTCCACCACCCCGAGTAAGGGGCGGGATTGTTATAATTTGGTCAGCTTTAGCTGACCGTTGCCTTGTTTTACCACCGTTCAGTGGATTGTTCTTATGTAGGAATAGTTGAGGCAAGTGGCAAGTAGCGGGCTAAAGCCCTTGATGTTGTGCTAGCCCTCAAAGGATAAAGCGAAGCATTTACTTCTACTATTTTCATGTATGGCAGGCTTGCGTGCCAAAGTATGTAAAACACTTTATTTCAAGTTAAATTTTGTAAGGCCATAAGGTCAAGACTCTATGTGTATTTGTACTTTCATTCCTGCTTTGGGTTATAGTGAACATTCATGTGCTGTATTGGGTACATTGGAAAATGTGTACCAGATTTGGAGAAGCCACAACTTAGCCAATGGTATGCATCAATTTGTATTTGATAGAAGTTTGAGTTTCATTGTGCAGAAGAAAAATTTTCTAAGTCTATATGTGTCGACACTTGTGAAGAAACTGTGTCGACACTCAAGGAACTTGTGTCAACACTCATGCAAGCTGTGTCGACACACAGGCAAATTGTGTCGACACTTATAAAGAAGTTGTGTCGACACCCAGAAACTGTGTCGACACTTATGAAGAAGTTGTGTCAACACTCAAAGCTATGTCGACACCTAAAGAAGCAGTTGTGTCGACATCCAGATATATGTCGACATCTGAAGCAGGACTTGTGTCGACACTTAAAACTAAAGCTGTATCGACACTCAGGAGATATGTCGACACTTGAAGCAATTGTGTCGACTTACAGGACTTGTGTCGACACACCAACTCTCAAAAGGCTGTGTCGAGTTCAAAAGTAATTGTGTCGACACACAGGACTTGTGTCGACACACACTCAACGCAACCTGTCTGCAACAGAAATGTCAAGACAAGAAGCTGTTGTGTCGACACACAGGACTTGCGTCGACACATTCAACAAAAGCAGTGTCGAGAAGAAGAAGTATGACTATGTCGACACTTGGAGTAATTGTGTAGACACCATGAAGACTTGTGTCGACACTTATTCTATATTTGTCGACATATGTGAAGAAGTCTGCTGAGTGTTGTGTGCTGAGTTGAAAAGATATTGAAGAACCTGGTAACATGACTGGTGACTTGACAGCTGTCATAACTAGCTGGTCTGACACCACTGTTAGAACTGTCAGAAGTTTGTTATGAACCGGATAAGCCAGTAACCATGGAGTAAGCTCTATATAAGAGATAGATCGGAAACAACAAAAACAACATGAGTAATCAATAAGAAGAATTCTGACAGATCAAGGGCTGTCTGCAAGAAAGATTCAGAGTTCAATCTGAATTTAAGGAAGAAGCTGATTGAAGATCATCTTCATCAATAAAGAGGTCCACCTTATTTTTGTTCTAATCAAGAATCTTTGAAAAGCTAAGTTAGGTTAGATCTGAAGGATCAGTCTATAAAAGAACTGATCAAGAAGACAACATCAACAGAGAAATCTAGTTTGTGAAGTTTTCAGTTACTCTTTACTCATAAATTCTTGTAGGATCTACTGTTAGATCTTAGATTATAAGCCTAAAATTATAAAGGCGGAGGTAGGGCTGTGTGCCTGAGGTAGGACTTGTGGAAAGTCTGAGTTGTAAGCCTAATTATAAAGGATGAGGTAGGGCTGAGGCCTGAGGTAGGATTCTGGGGAAGAATCTGAGGTAGGACTTGTGTAAAGTCTGAGGTGTAGGAACCATCTTTGGTTCTGAGATTGTAAGATCTACGAATTCGAGCCAGTGGAAGGATGTTAGGCTGAATCCAGTTATCTGCTGGATAGGCGAAGGGGGAAAGTGGATGTGCCCATATCTTGGGGAACCACTATAGATCTGGTGCATTCTGTGTTGTGTTTTAATTTCTTTAGATAGATTGATCTGTGCTAGAAGAAGTTATATATCTGTTTTCCTAAAAATAAAAAAGACATAAAAAGATTAGAACCTATTCATCCCCCCTCAAGGTGTTTAGGCTCTTGAAATAAATCTTTCAAGTGGTATCAGAGGGAGGTTCCTCAAAATTTGACCTAACAGTCAGAGGATTTCTCCAAGTCAAATAACAGATGACAAGAATTGGTTCAAGTGAAAATCAAAAGGAATTTGGATCTAGGAAATTGCCCATATACAGGAAAGAATCTTTTGGCATTTGGAAAGAAAGGGTCAGGCTGTTTATGGAAGCATCTGATCTGAGAATTTATATCACAATACAGGGAGGCCCCTTCATCCCAATGAATGTATCAGTTCTTGATGCAAGCATTCAAACTCCAAAGAGTTATTCAGAGATGACTAAGGATGAAATCATCTTGGCTACATTAGATAAAAGAGCTCAGAATATAATTGTAAGTGCCTTAAATGATGCAACATTCCAGAATCTTGTGCACTATAAAACTTCTAAAGAAATATGGGATACATTGATAGTCTATATGGAAGGCACATAAGAAGTCAGAGAGGACAGAAAGTCTATGCTGAATCAGGAGTATGAGAGCTTTAGACAGACTAAAACTGACAGCATAGCTGAATGCTATACAAAGTTTTTCAGAATAGTGAATGAACTGATGACATATGGAAGAGTCTTCAGTACTTATGAACTGAATGATAAGTTTCTTAGGTCCCTAACAAAGGATTGGGACACAGATATCTTCCATCAGGGAAGTGGACAAACTGCCTAACACACCTCCACCTACACTTTTTGGAAAACTGCTTTCCTATGAAATATAGCTTACTGGTAGGAAAGAGGAAGAGAAGGGCAACATATCTGAACATAAAGAAAAGTCAGTAGCCTTTAAGGCTGAGGGCTCAAGGAAGGATAGGAGAAAATCTCTTTCTCCACCTAGAAGGAGTACTGAAGCAGAAGAAGTTGTTCCTGAAACAAGTACATCAGATAGTCACACATCTGATGAAGACTTTGCTGCCTGCACAAGATAATTCCAAAGGTTCATGAAGAAATAGAAATTGAGAACCAGACCTTCATCAACATCCTATTCAAAGGATGAATACTACAGGAAGAAGAAAACACCTAAGGAGGACAGGTATGCTTCTAAACATGGTAAAGAATCTAATTCTAAGATTGTGTGTTATTGCTGCAATAGGTCTGGGCATGTCATAGCTGACTGTCCTGACAAAAGAAAGGAGTCAAAGGACAAGAAGAAGCAGTTGGTCAAAGGTAAGAAGGAGAAGTCTCTAGTGGCTCAGAAGGAGAAGAGTTGGACAGACTCTTCATCTTTAGAATCTGAAGAAGAAGAGGCAGAAGCATATGTTGGACTCTTCTAAACAGAAGAGGATTCTAGGGAACTAGAATTCCTACAGATGCTGGACTCCATAAATGGAGTGGAAGAATTTTGCTGTAAAGGGCTGATGGCTCAAGTAGATAAGTGCCAGGATTAGCCTGGACCAAGTAAGATAAATAATTCTCACCTAGTCTCTGATTACTTTACTGGATCAGAATCAGAAGCATCTGCTTCAAAAAAAGTGGATGCATCTGAGTCTAAGGGGGATGTTCAAGAACTCATTAATGAGTATGTTGGGTTGTTGCATGCTCTAAAGAAGAGCAAGTTTCTTGTTAAAGAGCAGGCCAAAGAGATTGAGTCTCTTCAACTGGCTGCAGCAGATTCAGCAAAACTGCTGGATCAAAAATTGAATGAGGTTGCCAAATTAAAAACATTACAATTATTCAGATGGGAACAATCTCATTCAAAGAGAATCATATGAAGAAACTGGAGGTAAAACTTCAGCAAGAGAGAGAGCTAGTGGCTAAATTCTCCAAGCAAAAATTAGTCTTACCTTTGATAGATAATTTTGTTTCGTAAAAAGGGAAGACTGGTCTAGGATTTAAGGGAAGAACTAGGGCTACCAATTCTCATAGAAAGGGTAAAGCCATTGTTCAGCCTCTTGCTGTTAATCCCTCTATTTTCTTTAAGAAGGCAGTGAATCCTACTAACAGGTATGATCATGACATTACATATGGTCACTATGAGCATGAAAATTTCATGAGTAAGGGTGATAATATCAATAGACCAATCTATTGGCATGCCCATCATATTCAAGAGGAGTTCTTGAAGAATGCTGTTCCAGCACCAACACTTAATAAGTCTACTGGCAACAGAGTAAGAAGGCATGTACCTAAGAATAGGTATAATAGGTTTGAGTGTTGGTGTTGTGCTAAGGTGGGCCACTTTGCCATGGATTGCTGGTTTAACTCAAGTGTTAAAACCAAAAGTAGGATTCCTGTTAGATCAGTTACAGGTTTTTAACTAACAAGGGCCTAGGACCCACTAGCAAGTTGGGTTCTAAGGGTAAGTGATTCTTTATTTGTTGCAGGTGAATCCAAGTGACCATACCCCTATATGGTACTTGGATAGTGGATGTTCTAGACACATGACTGGAACAAGGAGAATGTTAAGGGACTATGTGCCTATAAAGAATGGACCAAAAGTTATCTTTGGTGTTTCAAAAAAGGGAATCATCAAAGGATTTTGTAACATATCTTGTGATTCAATTACAATCACTAAAGTGGCTTATGTAAAGGGTCTAAAACATAACCTGATTAGCATAAGTCAACTTAGTGATATAGGTTATGATATTTATTTCCTCAAAGGGGAGTGCCTAGTAAAAAGGTCAAGTGATCAAGAGATCATTTTGACTGGCACTAGGAAAGGAAATATGTATTGCCTTAACCTAGATTGTGAGTCTAACAACTCACCTATTTGTTTGGTTATAGGAGAGAAAGCTTCTCTATGTGTCAAGTGGCACAAGTGGCTAGCTCATCCGAACTATAAGTCATTAGGACTACTATTCAGCATGGGATTAGTGAGGAATGGTCCTCAAGTTAAGTGCATAAAAGAGGGTGTGTGTTCAGCTTGTCAAAAAGGCAAGCAGACTAAGTCCTCTTTTCAGTCACTTGACATCAAAGATTCATAGAGATGTTTGTATCTCATGCATATGGATTTATTTGTTCCTATGCCATTCCATAGTCTTTGTAGGAAAGCATACACACTTGTTGTTGTGGATGACAATTCTAGATTTACATGGGTTTTCTTCTTGAGGCAAAAATCTGAAACCCCAACTATTTTCCAGACTTTTGTCAGACAAATACAGAATAAATACAACAGTTCAGTGTTCAAAATCTGAAGTGACCATGGAACTAAATTTCAGTCTTAATGTATGACAAAATTCTGTGAAGAACTTAGGATTCATCAGGAATTCTCTTCACCTAGAACTCCTCAGCAAAATGGTGTTGCTGAAAGAAAGAATAGGACTCTAATTGAGGCCAGTAGAACTCTACTGAATGACACTACTCTCCCTGAATACTTCTGGGCTGAGGCAGTAAATACTTTATGTCATGTGCTAAATAGGGCCTCCATCAACAAGAAACACAAGATGACCCCCTACCAGTTTTTTAACGGTAGAAAACCAAACATATCTTATTTCAGAATCTTTGGTAGTAAGTATTTTGTACTAGTTAATGGTAAACACTACCAAACTAAGTTTGCTGCCAAATCCCTAAAAGGGATATTTATTAGGTATAACAACCATAGTAGAGCATACAAAATCTATAAATTGACTACTCAAGTTGTAGAAGAATCTGTGCATGTTGTATTTGATGAGTCAATGTTTATTAATAGTTAATTGTCTAGTTCTTTAGTTAGTTCTACGGGTCTAACAGATAAGCTGGACAAGCTGACCATCAATGAAGATGTTCCTGCTAAACTGGATGAGGATAAAGATGCCAGCTATCCAAGTGGAGACCAAGTCCCTCTGGGTGAAGAAGAAAATGTGGAGCATCAAGATGAGGAAACTGGAGATAGCCATAATGCTGACAGAATTCCTCCAGTAATGAGAAACCTGAAGGATCATCCAGCTCACCAAATCATTGGTGATGCAAGTCAGGGTGTTCTAACAAGAAGCAGGAGCATGAACACAATTCTATGTTCTAGCTTCCTGTCTCAGATAGGACCCAGGAAGATTGAAGAAGCCATGCAAGACACCAAATAGATTGATGCAATACAAGAAGAGCTCAGTCAGTTCCAAAAGTGTAAGGGCTGGGAACTGGTGCCAAAACCTAAGGATCATAATATAATAGGAACTATATAGATCTATAGGAACATGCTTGATGAGAATGGCACTATAGTCAAGAACAAGGCTAGACTGGTAGCAAAAGGCTACAACAAGAGGAAGGTATTGATTTTGATCAAACCTTTGCTCCAATGGCAAGGCTGGAGGCAATAAGGCTGTTCTTAGCCTATGCTGCCTATCAAGGGTTAAGAGTATATCAGATGGATGTGAAATCAGCATTTCTGAATGGTGATTTAAAAGAAGAAGTCTATGTAGAATAACCCTCAGGTTTTGTAGACTCTCACTTTCCTGATTATGTATATAGGCTTAGGAAAGCACTATATGGTTTGAAACAAGCTCCAAGGGCTTGATATGAAACCTTGTCTGCCTTCCTCTTTGAGAATAAATTCTCTAGAGGAAAGATAGACAAAACTCTATTCTATAGGGAATCAAAAGGAAAGATAATACTAGTCCAGATATATGTGGATGACATTATCTTTGGTTCTACTGAAAACAACCTTTGTAGGAAGTTTGCCAAACTTATGCAAGGGAAGTTTGAGATGAGCAGTATGGGTGAGCTGAAGTTCTTCTTGGGACTTCATGTTAGACAGACTGAGAGTGGGTTGTCCATATATCAGTCTAAGTTCACCAAAGAGTTGATTAAGAAGTATGGTTTGGACTCAGCTTCTACTATAAAAACTCCAATGGGAACAAGTATGCCTATATACAAAGATGAAGCAGGGAAACTTGTTGATGAGTCTTTGTATAGAGGGATAATTGGCACCCTACTATACTTGACTGCTAATAGACCCAACATCATGTATGCAATATGTGTCTGTACTAGGTATCAAGCATGCCCTAAGGAATCTCATTATACTGCAGTTAAAAGAATTTTGTGATATCTTAAGGGCACACCTAATCTAGGCCTTTGGTACCCTAAGAATAAAGATTTTTTATTAACAGGTTTCTCAGATGCAGATTTTGCTGGAAGCAAAGAAGACAGAAAAAGTACCACATGAACCTGTCAATTCCTTGGTGGGAGGCTGGTGTCATGGAGCAGCAAGAAGCAACCCTAGTATAGGTATATTAACAGCTGAATCAGAGTATATAGCTGCAGGTAGCTACTGCGCACAATTGATGTGGATAAAGCATCAACTAGAAGATTATGACATCCAGGTAAGTAGAATTCCACTATTTTTTGATTCTACAAGTGCTATTTCTATTGCTAAGAATCCTTTATCACACAGTAGGACCAAGCATATAGATATTAAGTTTCATTTTATCAGAGAACATGTAGAGAAGGAAAATATTAGCCTAGAGTTTGTGAAAACTGATAATCAAATAGCTGATATTTTTACAAAACCTCTGGATGAAACTAAATTCAATTATTTCAAAATTGAATTAGGTATATTGAACCTAGAATAAGTTAATACAAGTTTCCATAAGTAGCATATGTAAGCACCAAATTTCTATTGAAATTTGGCTAAGTACAAAGTTTGTGTCGACACAAGCAAGTTGTGTCGACACACTTAGTGTGTTGTGTCAACACAGAAAAAAGGTTGTGTCGACACAGAAACAAAATCTGTGTCGAAAAAAGAATAGGTGTTGACACAACCTTGTCGAGACTATATGTCGAGAGGATATTTGTGTCGACATAAAAAGTTGGTGTCAACACAACTCTGTCGAGACTAAAGTGGTCAGTGTCGACACAGACACAAGTATGTCGACACAGACTCAAGTATATCGACACATAATTGTGTCGACTTAAAATACGTTTTTTCAACTTAGACATTAGTATGTCGATACATAATCATGTTGACTTAACTTAAGTTCAGTCAAGACGAAGGTCATTTTTGTCGACACAAAAAAACTGAATTGCCGACTTAGGCTCGACTTTTGACCTGCCCTTGACACAAGTACTATAAATAGGTGAAGCCAAAATTTGGTCGACTACACTATCGAAATTTTTGACTCTACACCTTCTGTCGACATAGACCCACTACTAGAAAAATGGCTTTTAGCCACGGGGAAAAACCGTGGCTAATACAGAAGTATTAGCCACGGTTCCTATTTTGTGGCTAATAAGCTAGTATTAGCCACGGATGACTAATCCGTGGCAAATAACCCGACTTTTTGCCACGGTTTGCCTGTTTCGTGGCTAATAATCTAGTATTAGCCACAGAAGCCTAATCCGTGGCAAAAAGTATGGTTTTTTTTAGTCCCACACAGCCAATAAAAAGCTGGATTTGGGGTTTATATAGGCCATTCAAAATTATTATTTGAAATGAAATCGGCGTGGCAGCGGCGGCGGCGGCCGGGTGGCGACGACGGCGGTCGGCTGGCGGCGGCAGCAGTCGGGCGGCGGCAGTGGCGGCTGGGCGGCAGCGGCAGCCGAATATTTTCTATGTTAGGTTTATTACAGGTCCTTTAGCCACAATAATTGAACCGTGGCAAATGAGGAACTTTTAGCCACGGCAATTGAACCGTGGCTAATAACTTATTAGCCACGGATTCGGCGTGGCTAATACTATTAGCCACGCTCACATTGCCCACACCCATTTGCCGTGGATAGGCCGTGGCTAATGGTTATTAGCCACGGTTTTGGACTTTTAGCCATGGAAATCTGCAGTGGCTAAAAGTCTGTTTTTTTGTAGTGACCTTCTCTTCTCTTCTCCTCTAGCACTTTCATCAATGGCACCACACAAACAAGATAAGGTTAATGAAGGTTATGAATTGGTTCGCGAAGGTTTCACATCTGCTTCTAATGAAATTCAGAGAGTTATTGCCCTAATTTCTGAAAATGGATTAGAATTTTTTGTCTCTGAACTAACCAAAATATGGAAAAAGGAAGTCATGGAGTTCTACAAAACTACTACTGTGGATGCAGAAGGAAAGAAAATCAAGGCGTCTATTCAAGATACCTATGTGAAGCTCACTTTGAAAACTATAAGGAAAGCAATACATCTTCCTTTGATCAAGGATACAGACGAAATAACTCCTTCCCAGATAACTGAAGCTTTATGTTGGTGTGGACAAAATCCCAGTATTAAGATTGGATCATCTATCAATAGAAAAGGGATGAATTCCCAAGGAAAATTTCTTTCAGAAATTGTGGGCAAAGTGATTATCTGCAAGACTGGTGGACATGATAGGATTTCTGCCCACATGTTCAATCTTATGGTGAGGGTTATATTTAAGATAAACACTGACTGGTCAGCAGTGGTGTTTGATAAAATACCAGAAGGAATTAAGAAACATAACCTGGGAAGGATCCTCAGTTTATGTAATATCCCATTTCCAGCTAGACCCCTAGGAGTCGGTCTGTCGTGACAGAACCCTAGGAAACCCAAAAATTGAAGTCCATCGACCAAGACTTCGAGTCACGGGTTGGTCACGCCCGTGACCGACCCGTCATGCCCGTGACCTAGGGCGTGACACCTTCGCCGATCGTCGATCTCAGCGAGTCGATCATCGAGCGCAGAATTTGCATTATAGACCTGTCACGCCTGTGACCTAAGTGTCACGCCCGTGACCTAGGGCGTGACCCCCTTCGACGATCGTCAATCTCCGCACGATGATCGTCGAGGGCAAAATTTGCATCAAGGCCCTGTCACGCCCATGACCTAGGGCATTACCCCCTTCGACGATCGTCGATCTTAGCGAGACGATCGTCGAGCGCAGAATTTGCATCATGGCCCTGTGACGCCCGTGACCTAGGGCATGACCCCCGTTCGACGATCGCCGAGCTCAGGACGACAATCGTCGAACTCAGAATTTGCCAACCGGGCCTGTCACGCCCGTGACCCATGTGTCACGCCCGTGACAAAGGCCGAAACGTCAGTCAGGCTGGAAATTTCTGTAACCCAAGTCATGATCAATTCTGATTATGGGAATTTACGAGTAATTATGGGCCATTTCCTCCTTTAATTACTTAATAAGAAAGAGAGAGTGTGGTCTAATAGGAAATCACCACCTGGTAAATGCCTCTTCTTATTCCAGCGTTTCCTTCCCTCCACCGTAACCGAAATATTATTAAGAGAGAGAGAGTATTCATGGCCATGAATGTTTCACCCTTTCCCCTCCCCACTTGGAGATCTATAAACACCCTCTTGGAGCAAGATGAGAAGGTTACACTCTTGATCAAACGGATTCAGATTTCTGCTCTTGCTGTAGGAGAAGTTCGGGAATGCCACCACTACGCCATGACAACCCGACGTTCATCTCGCCTCCAAACCGCGAACAAGGTCCTCATCTACTTCTTATTTTGTGGGTAGATCTTAGGATCTTAGCAATGAAGTTCGTGCTCAAAGGATCCAGACCTATCTCGTGTTTTCATGGAGAAACCATGAAAAATATATTTTTCAGGTACGCCGGAAACTGCCACCTTCGGCGGCGAAACCACCCCCGACCGATAGCCATCGCCTCGACGGAGGTGATTGTGGCTGGCCAGGGAAGTGACCGGATGGCCGACGATGGATCACGGAAGAGCTACAAGAAATGTATTTTTCTGAGTGTTGTTACGGGTTCTGTTTGGTAGGGAAGATGAATAGTAAAGATATTTTTATAATATAGAATTAAGAATATATTATATAAGGTAGATATATATTAAATGGGTCATCTTGATATTAAAAAACGAGGCACATAGATGCCGATTTAGGAAACATAGCCAGTCACAAAAGTTGTAGCCCTTCTAGTCTAAATTAATTTAAAATTGATTTCAACTCGTTTGGGTAAGCGGTTTGACCACAGCACCCGTTTTAGTGGGGATTGTACCTAGAGTTGGGCAGGAACTAAAATGAATGCCCATGCTTCATCCCTTGTCCAAATGACCTGAAATTTGGGCAGAGGGTTAACCTTAGCCGTATCTAGTGTTTGTCCAAAAATGGGAATTTTTGGAGATACTTTGCCGAATGTGTTTGTTTTAATTTAATAAAGTTAGAGTAATTTATTTAAGTGTTCAAATGACCTCCAAACCCTTTCAAATTTTGGTGAGTTGTCCCTGGCTATATAACGTAGTTATGTACAAATTTTCAACTCATTTCGATGAGTTTTAGATAGAGAGTCACGTATTCTTAACTAGGCAATAGTTAGACATTTTTGAGTAAAAAGTTCACTAGAGGTTGGAATGGTCAAATCACCTCAATTGAGGCTTATATTTCGACCTCTGACTTGGAGGGGTTATTATAACCCACATGGAGAAAATGGTGTGATTTAGGGTTGATTTACCCTAGGATCGAAGCTCAAACCCTAAATTCAGTGTTTTGAGGGTTGTGAAGGACATGGGGGCAATTGTTCTCGTATTGCCTTGAAACTCTGTAAGGTTGACACTAGCATGATAAGAATCGTCTGGATGGAATATTGGAGAATTTGGAGACAAGTAGATACCTCAAAACCCTAATCTTAGCTTTAGGGTAAAATACTAATTAAGCACAATCTGTCACTAAACATTATCTAAAGGCTGTGAAACTAGGATAAAGTAAGTTTTGGAGTGTGTAGAAGCTATAGAAATTTTACTGGAATTTTATGATGTTTATTTCCAGCACTTCATTTGTAAAGTTGATTATAACCCTAATTGATGTTTTAATTATTTGGATCTTTCTGTTCATTGAAACCCCATGCAATCTTGGAAGTAAATGTTTTAGATCATAATAAATGCTTCTAAATTTTTATATAATTTTTAGTTGAGAAAATCCAGTACTTCCTTCACAAATGTTAAAAAGGGGTTTTATGCTTTAAAAATTTATTATGAATGATATTATTACTGAAAAATTATGAAATTGGGCCAATGCTATTTTTAAGGCTTTATCTGCATAGTATATTTTATTTATAATTTTTGGAAGAATATTTTCTGTACTTGATTCACAAATAACGAAATATAAAAGCTATGGCTAAAATAGTTTTAATGCCCTTTTGATGATAGAAAAATTATGATACTTTGGATTTAACACATTTAGATAACCTACTATTTATTATAATTTTGTTGGACATCTTGCATGAGAACTTAGGGTAGTTCATGTTCAAACTGGTAGCCCTTGGAATTTTTGAGGAAATTAATTAAATTCCAGATAAATTAGGAAAATTACCACATTCTGGATTTAGGCTAATTATATCATGATAAGTATCCAGTAAATAATTTAGGGCATTTGGATGATTATTGAATCATTGTCTAACCGGTTCGACATATAGTCTCGGTTGGTCTGCATATAGCAAATGGTTTAATTGCAATAGGACATGATCTGGGTGAGATGTTGGAGTTAGTCATTTTGTCTAGTTGGATAGATGTGGATGATTTTGCAATAGATTGATATGAAGAGTAGTGAGAAGTGGTGTTGGCTAGAGTTAAGAGGTGCTCGGGTTCGACGAAAGATCGTCTTTCCCGAAAAGAGGAAGGTTATAAATCACCCTACGATAGTCTATCGTAATATGAGAAGTGAATGGGTAAAGGGGATCAACCAATAACAATAAGTGCCTTGCGAAAGGGAATGATGGGCTTCAGCTACCATCATAGTTCCTAGTGCCCTTTGAGAGCCCTTCACAGGGAATACCGGGGGCAGTCCTGGGTTAACGTAAACTGCAATAACAAACTGACAAGAGTAACTTAGTAATTAGGGTTGTACCTTTCATATACACTATTTGCACAGGAAGATTGTTGGGAGCTTCAGCTCGATTAGTTAAGAGACGGACATTTTGGTCCGGAGAGTTTCAACTCGATTGTTTGAGACGGACGTTTTAGTCCGTGGAGCTTCGGCTAAGTTTTTATTCTGAATACGTTAAATTTGCATGTGCATAAAAGGGAAAGAAAATTAAGGTGGTGGGTCTTCGGTATTGGAGGGTCGATGCACCGACGCCAATACGCTAACTCGGCAAGTGTGGTTAGCACTTCGCCAACAGAAGTCCGGTGCGCCAGCCGGCAAGAGTACGCAGGAGTACGCTTTGTGCACCAAGCATTTAGGCATACGATAGGTCTGACCAGTAGTGCTTTACTGGTTTAGATATGGGCGAGGCTCAACCCACCGCTTCCGTCTGCCACTAAGGAGGTATCCTAGGAGGTAACGGCTCCGAAAGGGGGAACTAAAGGTCTGTGTGCACAGAGTCAGGTGTGTGAGTTGCATTTGCATGTTCCATCATACCCACTTGCATTTCATAGCATAATCGATTCATTTAACCCTGACACCTAAAGTATAAGTGGATTGGGATGCTTATACATTAGGACTTGCAAAACGACCCCTTGGTCTATAAGCTTGTGTGGGCAAGTTTATAAATTAAGGTTAAATTAAATATATATATGTTGCTGTTTGATAACCGACACCCCAACGTATAAGTGATATGGGACGCTTTATACGATGGGAGCCTTGTAGAAGATCCCTTAGCTTATGCGCTTCCGCACATAAGTTAAGGTTACTTTTCCTACTTTTTGTCTCTGTCATATTTATTATAGAATTGCTAGATTAGTTCTGCTGCCACATGTTTTCTTTTGATTCATTCTCCACATTCATGTCCTTCCCTTTCTTCCTCTCCGCTCCGTACCTAGGAGCCATGGGGGAAGGGGTAGGGGATGATAGGGCTTAGTCTTTATGACTAATAGTTTTTGAACCGCATCATTTAGGGGATCGTGGAGCCCAGTATGGAGGAGCAGCCCTAGAGACCGGTGCGCTTGGAGATAGGGCAGTCTAGCTCCGGAGTTCATACAGCCGGGACCGTGAGTCTCGACCTTGAGTAGATGTTCTATTTTTGCTTCCGCATGAGTGATTTGTAGTGAGGATATGTTGTACCGGGCTTAAGCCCATATTTTAGTACTCTGATATTTTATTCTGTGGACACTCCCTTCGTGGAGATTTTATTTCTATATATGTGATTTATCTTGTGGACTTACTTTACTTAATTGTGCTACCTTTCTGTGATCGAATTGGCCGACAGAATAGGCGCTTGGTGGTGATGACCCTTCAGGGCGTGAAGGTGTCACCGCAAAGTGGCGGTTCTGGGCCTATGACCCTGGTGTTTAAAAAGAAAAAAAAGGGGGTCTTACAAGTGGTATCAAAGGCGAAACATCGATATAAAAAAGGTAGCATTCCACTAACCCCGGGTCAGCCCCGCTCGAGTTTAGTTTGGGGACTGATAGTTTAACTTTCAAGACAGCCTAAACACCTAGAGGGGGGGGGGGTGAATAGGTTCTGCTTATTTATAAAAACTTCTAGGCAGAATTCAATTTAATGGCTAACACAATAATCACAGCAATCACAAAAAATAAAACATCACAGATTGCACAATGTTTTATAGTGGTTCCCCAAGGTCTGAGTACATCCACTTTCCCCCTTCACCTATCTAGCAGTATGCTAGATTCGGCCAAACTTCCACTAATCTCAGATCAACAGATCCTACAACTCAGAACCCAACTGGTTCCTACAACTCAGGCACAACAGCCCTACCTCAGCCTTGCCCCAAGGCCTACAACTCAGAGAAGACCCTTCTCCTACACTCAGGCAAACAGCCCTACCACTCAGAGTTCAACACTCCTACACTCAGCCTTTATAACACAGGCTTACAACTCAGATCTGTGTAAACAGATCCTACAGAAATATAGAAAAGATTATTTAACTGTCTTGCCTAAATTGAGAGAGAAAAGGCCAAGACAATTCTTGATCAGCTGATGAAATCAACTGTATCTGAGCTTTCTTCAAAGCTTCTTGAATATGAACTTAGCTGAGTTGATTTCCAAACAGCTTCTTGAGAATCCACTGGTGGTTTCTTTCTTCTTCTTCAAATTCTGGCTTGATCTCTCTCTATCCAGCACTTTGAATGATTCTTCTGAATTCTGATTAGAACTCTTCTTTGATCTATCCTTAGATAGTCTTCTTAGATCTTCCGGAGAAGATCTTCTTAAGTGCCTAGCACTTTCTTGAAATGAATTGGATTGTAATCCTTCTCAACTTTTTGATTCTCAACAATGTTTTCCAAAGTTGCTTTCTCCTTCTGAATCTGTCTATTTATAGACTTTCTTCATGGTAACCGGCTGATCCGGTTTCTAACTGTTTTCTGACAAGTCTGACAGCTTCAGTTAACCGGTGGCAACCCACAGCTGTCAAGTCTTCAAACAAGTCCTGTGCCTTAGTCTTGAACCACAAGTTGTCGAGACAGTCTGTCAGAAAGTGTCGAGACCATCTGTCTATCTGTGTCGACACAATTGACTTTGGTATCGACACAGTCTTCAGTGATGTCGACTAAGTTGCCTTTGAGTCGACACAGCTTCTTCTGAAAATAACTTGGTCTTGACTCTTCAGTGTGTCGACACAAGTCCTGTGTCTCGACACAGTTGTTGTAGAATCATAACTTAGTAAGTATCGACTTAGCCTTCAGGTGTCGACACAGTTTTCTTTTAACCCTGCTATAATGTGTCGACTCAATCACAATGTGTCGACACATTCTGCTGGTGTAGACAAACTTGAGGTCGACTATATTCTTCTGTGTCGACACATCCTGCTGGTGTCGACAAACTTGAGGTCGACTATATTCTTCTGTGTCGACACATTTTCCCAATGCTGAGGTTGACGCTTTTCTTCTGTGTCGACACAAATTCCCAGTGTTGTGTCGACTTACTTCTTCTATGTCGACACACTTTCCCAGTATTGTTGTAGACTAACTGCTATGTGTCGACACTGCTTCCCAGTGTTGTGTCGACTAATTTCTTCTATGTGTCGACACATCCTTCTCTGTGTCGACACTTGGACTTAGAATTTTTCTGCATACTTTATTAATTCTTCACCTGCACATGTCAACTCAAAACAACATCAAATACACCTTGATGTATATCATTGAGCTAAGTTGGGCTTCTTCAAATCAGGTACACATTTTCCAATGTACCCAACAATCTCCCCCTATTTGGAGAAGTCATAACCCTATAGCCAATGATATACACCATTTATACAAAGTATAAACTGATGATAAATGACATAACAGGAATACTTAATATATACAAAACATAAAAACAATCCATCACAGAATGAACATTATATGATGCCAAACAACATTTTGTTTATAACCTAATAATGTTTGAATACAGAGAATTACATTTAATGATTTAATCAAAACATTATAAAATACTTTGAAAGAACTAAAAAAAAAACTAAGACTGATCAGGCTCTTTAATGACAATCCCTTTGCCAGATAGAACTTGAGCCTTCACAGGAGCTTCAGAATCTTCAGTTGGCTTCTTGCCTTTTAGATCAGCCTTCTTCTTTGCTTCTTCCTTGAGCCTTTGCCTTTCAAAATAATGAAAGGGCTTTGGAAAATATTTGCTTGGCTCCTGAGCATCTGTAGGCAGCCTACCCAGCTTGGCTTTTCTTCTAAACTATACAATGGCCTCTTGCCTGGCTTCATACTTCTGCCATTCCCTCTCATTGTACCACTTGCCTCTTTCCTGCACTTGGTCTTTGACAGCCTTCCATGCAGTGAGTATTATATTTCTGGAAGTAGGACTCCACTGCTCAAAGTCTGGCTTAAGTTCAGCCTGCTCTCTAAACCTTTTCTTAGATAGAAGAGCATCTTGCTGGTCTTTCAAAGTAGCCTCAGGCTTATCAACCTTCCCAATAACAATATTAGTAACCTCCTTTGGAGGACTATACATCCCTTGAACCTGTTGATCAATCATATCAAAATCTGGAGGGGGGTAAATGACTTGGGCAACCTCAGGTTGATTGCCTTCAAGTAGACTTGTTTGTATTCCTGACTCAGCCACCATAGCATCATCACACAATGGGGGATATCCTAATGTGGCTCGAATACTATTGGTCACCCATTTGGAGTGCTCTGAGCCTGCATGAACTAGCATCCTCTCCCCCTTTATGGCTTCTCTAGAAACATGATCTCTGAGATCTTCCTTTTGAAATCTGATTTGGCCATCCAGATAATTGACACCCTCTTTAAAAAATGGTTTTAACTTTTGAAGCTTCTCAGATATTTCTTTTTGAGAGGTAGTGATTGCAGTCTTAACGAAGCAATAGCAGCTTGAAAGTTCTTATCAAATTCTTCCATTTCTTTTGTTTTATCTGCAGGCAGGCCTGGAACAATCTTTTGCAATTCCTCTATTATCTTATGATGAGATTCAGTTAAATTATCATTCATTCTTAACTGATTTTCCAAGACATAGCTTTGCTTTAAAGCAATGTCATCCACTTTAGGGATGATAGTCTGTTGTTGTTTTGCCAGATATACCACAGCATTACCACCCTTATGGAAGCAATCTGTCATTTCTTTCTTATGCATGTTGACTTGAAACTGGATGGACTTTATATCCTGAGCTAAGTCAAACTGAAGTGACTTGCTATTTTCATCAACATACTTTAGGGATGATAGTCTGTTGTTGTTTTTCCAAGACATAGCTTTGCTTTAAAGCAATGTCATCCACTTTAGGGATGATAGTCTGTTGTTGTTTTGCCAGATATACCACAGCATTACCACCCTTATGGAAGCAATCTGTCATTTCTTTCTTATGCATGTTGACTTGAAACTGGATGGACTTTATATCCTGAGCTAAGTCAAACTGAAGTGACTTGCTATTTTCATCAACATACTTTTCTAGAGCCATTCAGTGTTCATCCAATTTCACCTGTAGATCTACCATAAACTTGTTCTGATCAAAGGCAGGAGATACTTGTTGAGGTGTTGTCTGTAAAGCTTGCTTATAATTCTTGCTTCTTCTCTTAAATACAACAAGTTTTCTTTTCTTGGCTATCCTGGCTTCTTCAGTTTCAGTATCAGACGAAGTATCTAGGTGAACTCTTTCTTGAGGAGGATGAAGTATTTCTGTCTCAGTGACCTGTTGCTCAGTCTCGACTTCCACTGGCTCCCCCTCAACCTGTGGCTCAACTTCAGCTTCCTGATCAATTTCCATACCTATGGACTTCTCAATTTCTTGTCCTTCTCCTACTTTATCAGTAGTAGTAGCAGCATCAGGGAATAACTCCTCCAGAGTAAATTCCAGTTGAGCTGTAACTTCTACAGCAGTTAAATCTTGAGATAAGTCTAACTGTGCTTCCTCTTGCACTTGTACTGACAACAGCTTTTCCTGTACTCGTTCAGTAATTGTAGTATCTAGAGTAGGAGTGGACACTAGCTCCCCCTGAACCTGTGCAGTAATAAGAATATGAGCAATGTCTTTTATAGTAAAATACAATAGCTCCCCCTACACTAGTACCTTATCAGGAGTAGATACATTTTGAGCAGGAGAGTGAACTGGCTCCCCCTGCATCTGTGCAGGTGTTGACACTTGCTGGACTATAGTTGAGTCAGGCTGTTCTTCAACCTGTGTCCTGAGTGGGTCTTCTTGTTGTTGTTCAGTTTCTTGAGTTTGAGAAGGGGATTTCACAGGGGTGTCTGACCTGCTCTCTTCAGGCACATCCTTGGACAGCACCCTATCCCACCTAGAGAACAGTCTCATATCCATCCTTCTCATATGATTAATCTTAGTCCCTGGCAGTTGCTGCATCACTTCAGGAATCACTCCAGTGAGATATAAGCTCATGATTCTAGCCATGTTGGGCTTCTTGATTCCTTCTTTGATCTTGTCAAAGAGTACTTCTGACCAATCAGTAGGAATTGTAAAAACAATCCTGGTCATAAGGCTGAACATATAGGCAGAAATCCTATCATGTCCACCTGTCTTGCAGAGGATCACTTTCCCAACAATTTCAGACAAGAACTTCCCTTGCTGACTCATACCCTTCCTGTTGAATGCAGCTCCAATCTTCATGCTCGAGTCCAGTCCACACCATTGAAGGGCTTCCCTTGTCTTAGAACTAGGAACTTCCTCTTCATTCTCAACTACTTGTAATTGAAAGATCTTTCTTAAACTTTTTGGAGTAATCTTCACCTTAGTCCCTTGAACATTGGACTTAATCTTGAGGCCATTTGAGTGGACTGATGCAGAGATAAAGAACTCGTGCACCTCCTTCTTCCAAATTTTAGTCGGTTCTGAGATTAAAAATTCTAACCCTGACTCGGAGAGGAGGGTGATAACCCCTTGAACATCTGGCGGCGCATCTGCAAAGGCCTGGCGCACCAACTCATACCCTTCATTGACGTTGTCTTCAATCCTTGGCGCCATCGATTCGTCGATAAAGCTTGAGAGAAGAGAGAAAGATAGACTGTCGACACAGGGTTTTAGTCTCGAAAACCTTGGAAGCGTGTCGACAGATAGAGTTTTTGACCTATTTATACCTTCTGTTGAAAGAAGTTCAAAAGGCGCCAAAAACAGACTAAATGTGTCGACACAGACGGAATGTGTGGACACAAACTTCTATTGTCTCGACATTACTTCAGCCTACTATGTGTCGACACCAGTTTGTGGTTATGTCGACACCTTGGATACATAGTAGATAGACAGAAATTCTGTGTCGACTCTAAGGATAAGTGTCGACACATATTCTGTAAGTGTCGACACCATTATCCTGGTTGAGTCGACATTACATTTCTGGTTAAGTCGACAATATAACTCTTAAGTGTCGACACATATTCTCTGTGTCGACACAATATTTCTGACTTGTCGACATTATTTCTCTGAGTCGACACATTATTACTGAATGTGTCGACACATTCTTACTTAGCCAATTTCTGTTGGTTCAACACCACTTTTAAGTGTTACTTCAATGTGTCCTTTTTTAACACTTAATTATGTTGTTATTACTTTAACTTACTTACATACCACTTCAATTGCATTGTTAATGATTTTGTTAATACATTAATCAATGGTTAACATACCTAATTCAATTTTGAATTTATTGAATTTGGTTTCATCTAAAGGCTTAGTAAATACATCTGCTATTTGATAATCTGTTTTTACAAATTCCAATGAGATGTCTCCTTTTTCTACATGTTCTCTAAGAAAATGGTATTTGATTTCTATATGCTTAGTTCTACTATGAGAAACTGGATTATTAGCAATAGAAATAGCACTCTTAGAATCACATAAAAGGGGTGTTCTACTTACCTGAATACCATAATCCTTAAGCTGATGCTGCATCCACAATAGCTGTGCACAGCAGCTTCCAGCAGCAACATACTCTGACTCAGTTGTGGAAATTGCCACACTGGTCTGCTTCTTACTACTCCATGATATTAGTCTTCCTCCCAGGAATTGACAAGTACCTGTAGTACTTTTCCTGTCCTCTCTACATCCTGCAAAATCTACATCTGAATAGCCTGTTAGTAGAAAATCTCTATTCCTAGGGTACCAAATTCCTAGATTAGAAGTGCCCTTTAGATATCTCAGAATACTTTTGACTGCAGTATAATGAGATTCTTTAGGGCAGGCTTGGTACCTAGCACAGACACATGTTGCATACATAATGTATGGTCTACTAGCAGTAAGATATAGTAGAGACCCAACTATTCCTCTATACAATGACTCATCAACAGGTTTACCTGCCTCATCTTTGCATATAGGCATACTTGTTCCCATAGGAGTTCTCATGGTGGAGGATGACTCCATACCATATTTCTTAAGTAATTCTTTGGTGAACTTAGACTGGGATATGGACAATCCATCATCAGTCTGTCTTACTTGGAGTCCCAAGAAGAACTTAAGTTCTCCCATACTGCTCATCTCAAACTTCCCTTGCATAAGTTTGGTAAACTTTTTACAAAGGTGGTTTTCAGTAGATCCAAAGATTATGTCATCAACATAGATCTGAACTAAGATGATCTTACCTTTGGATTCCCTAAGGAATAGAGTTTTGTCTATCTTTCCTCTTGAGAATTTATTCTCAATGAGGAAGGTAGACAGGGTTTCATACCAAGCCCTTGGAGCTTGTTTTAACCCATACAAAGCTTTCCTAAGCTTATACACAGAATCAGGTTTAAGAGGATCTACAAAACCTGATGGCTGCTCTACATATACTTCTTCTTTAGGATCACCATTCAGAAATGCTGACTTCACATCCATCTGGTATACTTTGAAGTCTTGGTAGGCTGCATAGGCAAGGAACATTCTGATTGCCTCCAGCCTTGCTACTGGAGCAAAGGTTTGATCAAAGTCGATCCCTTCTTCCTTCCTGTATCCTTTTGCAACTAACCTTGCTTTATTCTTCACTATTATCCCACTTTCATCTAGCTTGTTCCTATAGATCCACTTAGTGCCAATTATGTTGTGGCCTCTTGGTTTAGGAACAAGCTCCCAGACTTTGCACCTTCTGAATTGATTCAGCTCCTCTTGCATAGCATCAATCCAGTGCTGCTCTTGGATAGCTTCTTCAAACTTCTTAGGTTTCATTTGAGACAAGAAACTTGAATGCAATACTGTGCTTTGATTTCTGCTTCTAGTTTGCACTCCTTGTCTTGGATCACCAATTATCTGATCAGCAGGATGATCTCTTAGATATCTTATAGCTGGAGGAAGATTCCCTTCAGGTTGAGCATCTCCAGCTTCTTCATTCTGCTGAACCTCTTGGTTTTCATCAGCTTCCATTATCTCTTGTACTCCCCCTGGACAGCAGCCTTCATTTTCCAATGCTCCATCTTCCTTTGAAGCTTCAGCAATGGAGAGCTTGTCCATCCTCTTGCTTATACCTGTTGAGTCATTTGATCTACAAGACAACTCACAATTGATTAATCTTGTTTCATCAAATACAACATGCACAGATTCTTCAACAACTTGAGTAGTTAAGTTGAAGACTCTATAGGCCTTACTATTTGTTTTGTACCCAACAAATATCCCATCCTGGGATTTGGCAGCAAACTTAGTCAAATATGACTTGCCATTGTTAAGTATATAGCACTTGCAACCAAAGATCCTAAAATAGGATAGATTTGGTTTTCTGCCTTTCACAATCTCATAGGGAGTCTTTCTGTGGCTTTTGGTGATAGAAGCCCTATTGATGACATGACAAGCAGTGTTAACTGCCTCAGCCCAAAAATATTCTGGGAGAGAGGTGTCACTCAATAGAGTTCTACCAGCTTCAATTAATGTTCTATTCTTTCTTTCAGCAATTCCATTTTGCTGAGGTGTTCTAGGTGAGGAGCACTCTTGGAAAATCCCAAAGTCTTTACACAAGTTTGTTATGCTTTCAGATTGAAACTCAGTACCATGGTCACTTCTGATTTTGACCACTGTACTATTCAGTTCATTCTGAATTTGCTTTACAAAATTAAGTAATACACTTGGGGTTTCAGATTTTTGTCTCAGAAAGAACACCCATGTAAATCTAGAATAGTCATCTACAACCACAAAAGTGTAGACCTTCCTACCTAGACTATGAACTGGCATAGGAAAAAAAAGATCCATATGCAAGAGGTATAAGCACCTCACAGAATCCTTGTTTTCAAGGCTTTGAAAGGAGGATTTTGTCTGCTTTCCCTTTTGACAAGCTGAGCATATCCCTTCCTTTATACACTTAATTTGAGGTCCATTCCTCACTAGCTCTTTGCTAAAGAGTTGGCCAATTGTCTTGTAGTTTAGATGAGCCAATCTCTTGTGCCACTTAACACAATGAGAAGCATTGTCATCAGCTACAAGACAGATGGGAGAAGCCTTATTCTCACATTCAAAATTAAGACAGTATACATTTCTCTTCCTATACCCAGTCAATATGATCTTTTGATCACTTGACCTCTTGATATGACATCCATCTTTAACAAATGAAATGTCATATCCTAAATCACTTAGCTGGCTTATGCTTATTAGATTATGTTTCAAACCCTTTACATAAGCCACTTGAGTGATAGTAATTAGGTTAGAAGAAATGTTACCAAACCCTTTGATGACTCCTCTTTCAGATCCACCAAAGATCACTTTAGGTCCATCTTTGACAGATGAATACTCCTTCAGCAGCCCCTTTGTTCCAGTCATGTGCCTGGAACAACCACTATCCAAGTACCATATAGGGGCATGGTTACTTGGATTCACCTGCAATACAGAATTACTTACCCTTAGAACCCAAGTAAGTCTTGGGTCCTTGGTTCAGGTTAGCATTAATAAAGCTATCATAACCTCTTCTAACAGGTAGACTCTTATTCTTTATAACACTTGTGTTATACCAACAGTCTAATGCAAAATGGCCTCTCTTGCCACAGCACCAACATTCAAACTTATTGTATCTAGATCTAGATACATCCTTGTCAGAAGAATTTCTGTTCATTGCTGGTGCTGTTGCAACTTCACCTACTGATTTCTTAAAACCATTGGGTTTATGACCATAGGTAGGCCTGCTTGCATTTACACCCTTGTTCTTCAGAACATTAGTCTTAATATGACCTTGAATGTCTTCATGATCATATTTGTTAGAAGGCACTTTCACCTTACTAAACTTTATGGGGACTGAAAGGTTTAGTGGCTGAACAGGAGCTTTGCCTTTCCTCTTGAATCTGCCAGCCCTGGAGTTACCTTTAAATCCCAATCCAGCCTTACCCTTTTGAGTGACAAATTTATCTATCAAGGGTAAGACAGATTTTGGCTTAGAGTAACTAGCCACTAAATCCCTTTCAATTCTAAGTCTGGCCTCCAGACTCTTCACTTGATCATTAGTATAATTAATTGTGCCCATCTGAATAATAGTTATATTCTTCAGCTTGGCAATTTCATTTAATTTTTGATCAATGACTTTTTCTAACTCAGTTGTAGCCAACCTTAGTTCAGCAATTTCCTGAGCCTGAGATTTAACCAGGTTCTTGCTTTTCTTAAGGGCCTGCAACAGGTCCCCATACTTGTCTATCAATTAATAGACATCTCCTTCAGATTCAGATGCATCTACATCTGTTGATGCAGATGTAGCTGATTCTTCACTTGTACAACAAACAGATATAATAGAAGGACATTGTACCTTATTATGACCAGACTGATTCTGGCATATGTCCTCTTCTGATCCTGCCATCAGCCCCATACACTGCTGATCCTTTTGTTCATTGATGGAGTCTAGCAACTGCAGAAATTCCTCTTCTTCAGATGCAGCATATAGTCCAATATATGCTTCAGCTTCAGATTCTGACTCTGAAGTTGACTGGTCTGATAGACTCTTATCTTTCTTTGCTACAAAGGATTTCTCCTTCTTGCCTTTCTGATAAGTCTTCTTCTTTTCTGAAGGTTCCTTTCTCTTGTCAGGACAATCAGCCACAACATGTCCATGCCTATTGCAACAATAACAGACAATCTTTGAAGTAGTGGCTTTGCTAGGCTTTGATCTGCTCTTCTCTTTCCTTGATGACCTTTTCTTCTTATAATAGTCATCAACTTGCTGTGATGGGGAAGGCCTAGACTTCCACTGCTTCTTCTTCAAGAACCTCTGGAATTGTCTTGTGAATGCAGCAAAATCTGCATCTGAATCACAGCTTTCAGAATCCTTGTTTGAACTTTCAGAACTATCTTCTGTAACTTCCTTAGGAGGAGATGGTGATATCCTCCTATTCTTTCTAGTGGCTTCAGCATTGAATGCCACAGTCTTTTCTCTATGCTCTCCTCTTGAGTTTCTTTCGTCCTCCTTCCTCACCATAAGTTGCATTTCATAGGATAGCAACTTTCCAAACAGGGTTGGAGGAGATATCTCTGCCAATTTAGCCACTTCTCTTATGGCACAGATCTTTGTATCCCAATCCTTTGATAAGGATCTTAAGAATTTGTCATTCAGTTCATAGGTACTGAAGACTCTTCCATAGGATATTAGCTCATTCACAATTCTATAGAATTTCTTATAGCACTCAGTTATGCTATCAGATTTTCCTTGTCTAAAGCTTTCATACTCCTGATTTAGCATAGACTTCCTGTCCAGCCTTACTTCTTCAGATCCCTCCATGTAGACAATCAATGTGTCCCACATCTCCTTGGAGGTCTTGCAGTGAATCAGATTCTGAAATGTTGAATCATCTATGGCACTAACAATGATGTTCTGTGCCCTTTTGTCCATGGTTGCCAAGACGATTTCATCCTTGGTCATTTCTGAATAAGTCTTTGGTATTTGGATATTTGCATCCACAGCTGAAATCTTCTTTGGGATAAAGGGCCCTTCCTGAACTATGATATAAATCCTTGGGTCAGATGCCTCCATAAACAATCTGACTCTTTCTTTCCAGATCCCAAAGATTTCCTTCCTGCATATGGGTAATTTCATAGACCCTAGCTCCTTATGATTCTCTCCAGAACCCATCTTCTTGAATCTTGAATCTGCCTTTCAGATCTACCTCAGACTGTTAAGTCCTTTTTGAGGAACCTCCCTCTGATACCACTTGATAGTTTAACTTTCAAGACAGCCTAAACACCTAGAGGGGGGGGGGTGAATAGGTTCTGCTTATTTATAAAAACTTCTAGGCAGAATTCAATTTAATGGCTAACACAATAATCACAGCAATCACAGAAAATAAAACATCACAGATTGCACAATGTTTTATAGTGGTTCCCCAAGGTCTGGGTACATCCACTTTCCCCCTTCACCTATCTAGCAGTATGCTAGATTCGGCCAAACTTCCACTAATCTCAGATCAACAGATCCTACAACTCAGAACCCAACTGGTTCCTACAACTCAGGCACAACAGCCCTACCTCAACCTTGCCCCAAGGCCTACAACTCAGAGAAGACCCTTCTCCTACACTCAGGCAAACAGCCCTACCACTCAGAGTTCAACACTCCTACACTCAGCCTTTATAACACAGGCTTACAACTCAGATCTGTGTAAACAGATCCTACAGAAATATAGAAAAGATTATTTAACTGTCTTGTCTAAATTGAGAGAGAAAAGGCCAAGACAATTCTTGATCAGCTGATGAAATCAACTGTATCTGAGCTTTCTTCAAAGCTTCTTGAATATGAACTTAGCTGAGTTGATTTCCAAACAGCTTCTTGAGAATCCACTGGTGGTTTCTTTCTTCTTCTTCAAATTCTGGCTTGATCTCTCTCTATCCAGCACTTTGAATGATTCTTCTGAATTCTGATTAGAACTCTTCTTTGATCTATCCTTAGATAGTCTTCTTAGATCTTCCGGAGAAGATCTTCTTAAGTGCCTAGCACTTTCTTGAAATGAATTGGATTGTAATCCTTCTCAACTTTTTGATTCTCAACAATGTTTTCAAAAGTTGCTTTCTCCTTCTGAATCTGTCTATTTATAGACTTTCTTCATGGTAACCGGCTGATCCAGTTTCTAACCGTTTTCTGACAAGTCTGACAGCTTCAGTTAACTGGTGGCAACCCACAGCTGTCAAGTCTTCAAACAAGTCCTGTGCCTTAGTCTTGAACCACAAGTTGTTGAGACAGTCTGTCAGAAAGTGTCGAGACCATCTGTCTATCTGTGTCGACACAATTAACTTTGGTGTCGACACAGTCTTCAGTGATGTCGACTAAGTTGCCTTTGAGTCGACACAGCTTCTTCTGAAAATAACCTGGTCTTGACTCTTCAGTGTGTCGACACAAGTCCTGTGTGTCGACACAGTTGTTGTAGAATCATAACTTAGTAAGTGTCGACTTAGCCTTTAGGTGTCGACACAGTCTTCTTTTAACCTTGCTATAATGTGTCGACTCAATCACAATGTGTCGACACATTCTGCTGGTGTAGATAAACTTGAGGTCGACTATATTCTTCTGTGTCGACACATCCTGCTGGTGTCGACAAACTTGAGGTCGACTATATTCTTCTGTGTCGACACATTTTCCCAATGCTGAGGTCGACGCTTTTCTTCTGTGTCGACACAAATTCCCAGTGTTGTGTCGACTTACTTCTTCTGTGTCGACACACTTTCCCAGTATTGTTGTAGACTAACTGCTATGTGTCGACACTGCTTCCCAGTGTTGTGTCGACTAATTTCTTCTATGTGTCGACACATCCTTCTCTGTGTCGACACTTGGACTTAGAATTTTTCTGCATACTTTATTAATTCTTCACCTGCACATGTCAACTCAAAACAACATCAAATACACCTTGATGTATATCATTGAGCTAAGTTGGGCTTCTTCAAATCAGGTACACAATTTCCAATGTACCCAACAGGGACAAACTAAGCAGCGGAAGCAGTGGTGTGCCCATAAGGGAAATCATATATAGAAGTCCACTTCTCCATTAATTGGAATTCTTCTTTGTATCCTACGGCAAACCCTGCCCCCAGCAGGAAGCACCTCCGGCTGCAAAGAACATATCACATAATTATCTAGCCAACGAGTTAGACCCAGCCCACTAGGACTCACTACTAACCATGATGACTTATAGTATGTCCTAGTCTAAAATAGACCATGGGTATGGACTTGGTTAAGATAAGGAGATACCCAATGAGAATAAAGGAGATGTTCAACAGGAGAATGACAACCTAATAGATAACTCAGGTAACCCTATGATCCCTATTAAGGCTTACTAAAAGCGGTAGACTGCTTAAAGGAGAATTGAGACATATAATACATTAGCAGAATGGTAGAAGACAATTAGTCTTAACCCTCATACCGGTAATAAGATTACTCGGAGACAACCACCGACACAAACACTGAGGGTTGGATAGGAATTCAAGTTCGGAAGATACCCATTTGGGATTGGGAACATTTTGACCCGGATAAGGTTGTCGTAAATGTGACTCAGAGAGTTTAAGGTATGGAGTATGTCAATAAGTTTCAGGCTTTAACCCCAAGTCAAAGATTGATGCCCTAGGGATTGTGCACCCAACTACGATGGATATTACATTGTAATAACAAAGATACATAGCCCAAAGTAGGTAGGGGCTTATCTTTTGTTTATTGGGTACAGTGATCTTTGCTCTGAAGATTTGGTGACACTACCTCTACGGGGTTCACTGTGACATCTTTTCAGATCACAAAAATCTGAAATACGTGGACACACAGAAGGAACTCAACATCAGACAGAGATGTTGGGTGGAGTTCCTGTCAGATTACCAGTACACCATCATCCCGGGAAGGCAAACGTGGTGGCCGATGCGTTGAGTCGGAGAGCTGCCACTTCTGAAGCCGGGCCCCAGGTTATGTCTATGGAGCTGGTAAGGAGATTGGAGGATATGCACATCACACTAGTGTCATCCGAGGACCCCGAGCTTTACATGGAGTATTTGGCTGCGATGAGTGCTATAGACGATATTCGGGACCGAGTTAGAGATGGGCAGAGGCGGGATGCCAAATTGGAGATGATATTCTGGGCCTTAGAGAATGGTGCAGCAGGGGATTACAGGATGAGGGACGGCGTGGTATGCTTTAGAGGTCAGACTTATATACCGGAAGGAGGCCAGGTACGGGAAGATATCATGGCGGAGGCCCACCACAGCAGATACTCGGTGCACCCGGGGATAACGAAGATGACTACAGACTTGAAGAAGACGATGTTTTGGCCGGGAATGAAGAAGGACATTACATACTTCGTGACTCATTGCGAGGCATGCCAGTTGGTGAAGGCGTAATACAGGAACCCCGCTGGATTGCTACAGCCACTTCCGGTGCCGGAGTGGAAATTTGAGGACATTGCGATGGATTTTATTCATGGACTCCCCCGATCACGGACGGGAAATGACTCGATTTCGGTCATCGTCGATCGGTTGACGAAGGTGGCCAGATTCATTCCGAGCAGGAAGGATGACTCTGTGGGAGTACTAGTGCGTAGGTTTGTGGAGCAGTTCGTTCGATATCACGGGGTGCCCAAGACGATCGTGTCAGATCGGGATGGCCGGTTAACTTCTAGGGAGTGGAGATCTGTGCAGGCTTACTTAGGCACGCGATTGACCTTCAGTACCGTATTCCATCCCCAGATGGATGGGCAGACGGAACGCACCAATCGGATGTTGGAAGATATTTTGAGGCTATGCGTTTTGGACCGCGGGGAACCATGTGAGAAGCTCTTACCCCTGGTCGAGTTCTCCTATAACAAAAACTACCAGTCCAGCATCAGGATGGTGCCTTATGAAGCCTTGTATGGTAGGAAATGCAGGACCCCGCTTTCTTGGGTTTAGGATGAGGATCCGAAGGCGTTGGGATCGGACTTTGTTTAAGACACCGAGGCTCAGGTGAGACTGATTAGGGATAGGATGTTAGAGGCGCAGAGCAGACAAGCTAAGTTTTATGATGCCCGGCATCGTCGGGTGGAGTTTCAGGTGGGGGACAGAGTGTTTTTGAAGATCCGGCCCATGCACGGAGTTTTACGGGTGCGCGGTCGGAGAAAGAAGCTTAGCCCTAGGTATATAGGCCCTTACAGGATCCTGGAGCGGATCAGGGCTCTAGCCTACAGGCTAGAGTTACCACCAGAGTTGGCAGCTCTACATGACGTCTTCCACATTTCTTCGCTGAGAAGGGCTCTACTACGCCCGGAGCAGTAGATTTTGACCCCCGAAGGGCCGGTAGCTTCAGACCGGTCTATTCACTTGGAGCCGGTTCAGATAGATGACAAAGGAGTACGGATCTTGCGCCGCAAGAAGATCCCCTTAGTCAAGGTTCTGTGGAGGAATCATGGTCAGGTGGAGCACACCTGGGAACTGCAAGACCTGATGAGGCAAAAATACCCGGAGTTGTTCAGTCAGGTATACATCACCACCTCTCAATATACTATGAATTACCTTCTTGTATTGAACTGGTAGGACTAGATAAGGGAAATTGAGAACCTAGGCATGCGCAGGAAAGTAGGGGCTAATCTTTTGTTTATTGGGGAGATTGCCTTTGTTTATCAAACAAGTAATCGCTTCGACCCAATAGGAAAAACCATATGGGATGTTACAAGCTTACTTTATTCCGGTAGAAATCCCTGTAGGCTTAAACTAAATTTCGGGGACGAAATTTTTGTTTTGTTTATTGGGATTTATAACATCCCATTTCCGGCTAGACCACTAGGAGTCGGTCTATCGTGACAGAATTCTAGGAAACCCAAAAATTGAAGTCCATCGACCAAGACTTCGAGTCACAGGTTGGTCACGCCCGTGACTGACCCGTCATGCCCGTGACCTAGGCCGTGACACCTTCGATGATCGTTGATCTCAGCGAGATGATCGTCGAGCGCAGAATTTGCATTATGGCCCTATCACGCCCGTTACCTACGTGTCACGCCCGTTATCTAGGGCGTGACCCCCTTCGACGATCGTCAATCTCCGCGCGACGATCATCGAGGTCAGAATTTGCATCAAGGCCCCGTCACGCCCGTGACTTATGTGTCACGCCCGTGACTTATGTGTCACGCCCGTGACCTAGGACGTCACCCCCTTCGATGATCGTCAATCTCAGCGAGACAATCGTTGAGTGCAGAATTTGCATCATGGCCCTGTCACGCCCGTGACCTAGGGCGTGACCCCCCTTCGACGATCGTCGAGCTCAGGATGACGATCGTCGAACTCAGAATTTGCCAACCGGGCCTGTCACGCCTGTGACCCACGTGTCACGTGCGTGGCAAAGGCCGAAACGTTAGCCAGGCTGGAAATTTCTGTAACCCAAGTCATGATCAATTCTTATTATGGGAATTTACGAGTAATTATGGGCCGTTTCCTCCTTTAATTACTTAATAAGAAAGAGAGAGTGTGGTCCAATAGGAAATCGCCACCTGGTAAATGCCTCTTCTTATTCCAGTGTTTCCTTCCCTCCACCGTAACCGAAATATTATTAAGAGAGAGAGAGAGTATTCATGTCCATGAACGTTTCACCCTTTCCCCTCCCCACTTGGAGATCTATAAAAGCCCTCTTGGAGAAAGATGAGAAGGTTACACTCTTGATCAAACAGATTCAGATTTCTGCTCTTGCTGTAGGAGAAGTTCTGGAACGCCACCACTGCGCCATGACAATCCGACGTTCATCTCGCCTCCAAACCGCGAACAAGGTCCTCCTCTACTTCTTCTTTTGTGGGTAGATCTTAGGATCTTAGCAATGAAGTTCGTGCTCAAAGGAGCCGGACCTATCTCGTGTTCTCATGAAGAAACCATGAAAAATATATTTTTCGGGTACGCCGAAAACCGCCACCTCCGGCGGCCAAACCACCGCCGACCGATAGCCATCGCCTCGACGGAGGTGGTGGTGGTGGTGGCTGGCCAGGGAAGTGACCGGACGGCCGGTGACGAATCACGGAAGAGCTACATGAAATGTATTTTTCTGAGTGCTGTTACGGGTTCTGTTTGGTTGGGAAGATGAACAGTAAAGATATTTTTATAATTTAAAATTAAGTATATATTATATAAGGTAGATATATATTAAATGGGTCATCTTGATATTGTAAAATGAGGCACTTAGAGGCCGATTTAGGAAAAATGGCCAGTCATGAAAGTTGTAGCCCTTTGAGTCTAAATTAATTTAAATTTGATTTCAACTCGTTTGCGTAAGCGTTTTGATCGCAACACCTGTTTTAGTGGGGCTGTACCTAGAGTTGGGCAGGAACTAAAATGAATGCCCATGCTTCATACCTTGTCCAAATGACCTGAAATTTGGGCAGAGGGTTAACCTTAGGAGTATCTAGATGCTGTCCAAAAATGTGAATTTTTGGAGATACTTTGCCTAAAGTTTTTGTTTTAATTTAATAAAGTTAGAGTAATTTATTTAAGTGGTCAAATGACCTCCAAACCCTCCAAAATTTTGGTGAGTGGTCCCTGGCTATAATACGAAGTTCTATATAGATTTTCAACTCATTTGGAAGAGTTTTGGATAGTGAGTCACCTATTCTTAACTAGGCAACATTGAGTCATTTTTGAGTAAAAAGTGCACTAGAGGTTGGAACAGTCAAATCACCTCAATTGAGGCTGATATTTCGACCTCTGACTTGGAGGGGTTACTACAACCCACTTGGAGAAAATGGTGTGATTTAGGGTACATTTACCCTAGGATCCAAGCTCAAACCCTAAATGGAGGGTTTTGAGGGTTGTGAAGGACATGGGGGCAATTGCTCTCGTATTGCCTTGAAACTCTGTAGAGTTGACACTAGCATGATAAGAATCATTTGGATGGAATCTTGGAGAATTTGGAGACAAGTAGATACCTCAAAACCTTAATCTTAGCTTTAGGGTAAAATACTAATTAAGCACAATCCATCACTAAACATTATCTAAAGGCTGTGAAACTAGGGTAGAGTAAGTTTTTGAGTGGGTAGAAGCTATAGAAATTTTACTGGAATTTTATGATGTTTATTTCCAGCACTTCATTTGTAAAGTTTATTATAGCCCTAATTGATGTTTTAATTATTTGGATCTTTCTGTTCATTGAAACCCAATGCAATCTTGGAAGTAAATGTTTTAGGTCAGAACGAATCCTCCTGAATTTGTATTTAATTTTTAGTTGAGTAAATCTAGTACTTCCTTCACAAATGTTAAAAAGAGGTTTTATGCTTTAAAAAATAATTATGGATGATATTATTAATGAAAAATTATGAAATTGGGCCAATGCTATTTTTAAGGCTTTATCTGCATAGTATAATTTATTTATAATTTTTGGAAGAATATTCACTGTACTTGATTGACAAATAACGAAATATAGAAGTTATGGCTAAAATAGTTTTAGTGCCCTTTTGTTGATATAAAAATTATGATAATTTGGATTTACTATATTGAGATAACCTACTATTTATTATAATTTTGTTGGATATCTTGCATGAGAAATTAGGGTAGTTCATGTTCAGACAGGTAGCCCTTGGAATTTTTCAGAAAATTAATTAAATGCCAGATAAATTAGGAAAATTACCATATTCTGGATTTAGGCTAATTATATCATGATAAGTCTCCAGTAAATAATTTAGGGCATTTGGATGAGTATTGAATCATTGTCTAACCGGTTCGACATATAGTCTCGGTTGGTCTGCATTTAACAAATGGTTTAATTGCAGTAGGACATGATCTAGATGAGATGTTGAAGTTCGTCATTTTGTCTGGTTGGATAGATGTTGATGATTTCGCAATAGATTGATATGAAGAGTAGTGAGAAGTGGTGTTTGCTAGAGTTAAAAGGTGCTCGGGTTCGACGAAAGATCGTCTTTCTCGAAGAGAGGAAGGTTATAAATCACCCTAGGATAGTCTATCGTAATATGAGAAGGGAATGGGTAAAGGGGATCAACCAATAACAATAAGTGCCTTACGAAAGGGAACAATGGGCTTCAGCTACCATCATAGTTCCTAGTGCCCTTTGAGAGCCCTTCATAGGGAATACCGGGAGCAGTCCTGGGTTAACATAAACTGCAATAACAAACTGACAAGAGTAACTTAGTAATTAGGGTTGCACCTTTCACATACATTGTTAGCACAGGAAGATTGTTGGGAGCTTTAGCTCAATTAGTTAAGAGACGGACGTTTTGGTCCGGAGAGTTTCGGCTCGATTGTTTGAGACAGACGTTTTTGTCCGGGGAGCTTCGGCTCAGTTTTTATTCTGAATACGTTAAATTTACATGTGCATAAAAGGGAAAGAAAATTAAGGTGGTGGGTCTTCGGTATTGGAGGGTCGATGCACCGATGCCAATACGTTGGCTCGGCAAGTGTGGTTAACACTTCGCCAACAGAAGCCCGGTGCGCCAGCCGACAAGAGTATGCAGGAGTCCGCTTAGTGCACCAAGCGTTGAGGCGTACGATAGGTCTGACTGGTAGTGCTTTACTGGTTTAGAGGTTGGAGAGGCCCAACCCACCGCTTCCGTCTGCCACTACGGAGGTATCCTGGGAGGTAATGGCTCCAAAAGGGGGAACTAAAGGTCTGTGTGCACAGAGTTGGGTGTGTGAGTTTCACTTGCATGTTCCATCATACTCACTTGCATGTCATAGCATAATCGATTCATTTAACCCTAACACCTAAAGTATAAGTCAAATAGGATGCTTATATATTAGGACTTCCAAAACGACCCCTTGGTCTATAAGCTTGTGTGGGCAAGTTTATAGATTAAGGTTAAATTCAATATATATATGCTGCTGTTTGATAACCGACACCCCAACGTATAAGTGGTATGGGACACTTTATACGATGGGAGCCTTGCAGAAGATCCCTTGGCTTATGCGCTTCCGTACATAAGTTAAGGTTACTTTTCCTACTTTCTGTTTCTCTCATATTTATTTTAGAATTGCTAGATTAGTTCCGCTGCCACCTGTTTTCTTTTGATTCATTCTCCACCTTCATGTCCTTCACTTTCTTCCTCTCCGCTCGGTACCTAGGAGCCATGGGGGAAGGGGTAGGGGATGATAGGGCTTAGTATTTATGACTAACGGTTTTTGAACCGCATCATTTAGGGGATCGTAGAACCCAGTATGGAGGAGCATCCCCAGATACCGGTGCGCTTGGAGATAGGGCAGTCTAGCTCCGGAGTTCATACAGCTGGGACCGTGAGTCTCGACCTTGAGTAGATGTTCTTTTTTTGCTTCCGCATGAGTGATTTATAGTGAGGACATGTTGTACCGGGCTTAAGATCATATTTTAGTACTCTGATATTTTATTCTGTGGACACTCCCTTCGTGGAGATTTTATTTATATATATGTGATTTATCTTGTGGACTTACTTTACTTAATTGTGCTACCTTTCTGTGATCGAATTGGCCGGCAGAATCGGCGCTTTGTGGTGATTACCCTTCAGGGCGTGAAGGTGTCACCGCAAAGTGGCGGTTCTGGGCCTAAGACCCCAGTGTTTAAAAAGAAAAAAAAGGGGTCTTATAGTTTATGCTTAACATCAGTAATTCCAGATGTTCTAAAACAAGCAAATGACTCTAAGATAAATCATATAAGGAAAATTGATGTGAGGATACTGTCAAGATGGGACAGAGTTTTGACTATGGAAGTCCCTGCTCCCAAGGAGAATACTAAGAAAGACAAGAAGAAAAAGAAAGTGGTTGTACAGGCTGACTCCTCTAGTGATTTTGAAGAGGAAGTGGTCTTTAGTTCTGATGAAGACTAGCACCAACAGGATGCTCATGATCAAGTAAAGGACAGTGAGCCCACGGAGCAACAAGTCTACTCCACTCCAGGGGAGAACACTTAGAACAAGAAACTGAGTTGCCTGCCCAAGGGAGAGGTATTAATGATGTTGTCCTAGACAGTGACTTAGCTGTAGATACAATCATGAATGAAGTATCTAAAATCAACACTACAGCTGAAGAAACTAATAAGACAGATGCTCAAAATGAGCCAGTAAGTATCTTCTCCACAGTCTAGTGATATATGATGGTATTCTTCTCAATAATTGTTCAGGGGGGAACTTTTGTGTAAAAATAAATTCATTAAACAAAACTAATCTTATTCCTTCTGTACAGATACAGCAGGAATTTACAATGGAAGAATTATTTCCTGATCTTCCTCCAGATAGGAATAAGGGGGAGCATATTGAAAAAATAAAAGATATTCCAAGGACTGAGGGGGAGTTATCAAAGGATACTGAGGAGCATGCCCCAGCTGAAAAGAATACTGTTAATATTAAAAGTACAACTGAATCTTCTGAAGATGAAGAAGCTGCATTGGCTAAGAAAAGGAAGCTAACTGTTTTAAATAAAAAGGATTCTGGATACAAGAAGGCTTTACAAATGGAAACAGCACCATCTACATCAAGTATGGACTTCAGTTCTTTACTGGTCAAGATGCAAATAAAACTGGATAATCAAAGACAGTCTATAGAGCAATATGTGGATGAAACTCATAAGGAGTTACAGTTTCAGTTGGCCTAGGACATCAAGTCTATTAGGTTTGAAGTAAATCAGAATAAGAAGGAGATAACAGATTGCTTCCATAAAAGAGGTAATGTTGTGGTATTCCTGGCCAAGCAACAACAAGATATCAAAGCTACAGTGGATGAAAATGAAGTGAAGCAAGGCTATGTACTGGAGAATCAGATCAGAATGAATGAAAACCTTAAGGATTCACATCATGCCATATTAACAAAGCTCACTGATTCTAGCACTGCTCTAAAGGCTGAAATCTCCAAGCAAATCCAGGAAGATATATCTGCTGTCAAAGCCACATTTCAAGACTCTCAGGAGAAGATTAAAGCTTTCCTGACAAAATTCAGAGCTTATTTTAAAGAGGGAACTGAATATTTAGCTGATCAAGTCAGATTCCAGAAAGAAGATTTAAGAGATCATGTTACAAGAGAAGTCATAAAGGGGGAGAGATTACTAGTCAAAGCCAGCTCTGACCATGCTAAATGGACTTATAATAGCTTCAAAGCTACTGTTAGATATCCTCCTCTTTGTGATGATGGTAATGTAGCTGAGTCTGGGATGCAACCTACATATTTTGAAGGAGATCAGCCTGAAGTTGCTCAGGTGATCTACCTCCCAGCCTATTTTGAGATGGTTCAAGAAGAAGTGTTGAATATGTATAGTCCTCCACCAAAGGCACAAAATATAATTATGGAAAAGGTTGAAATGTCAGAAGCTGCATTAGAAGCTAAGAAGTAAGCTCAACTTTCCAAGAAGAGATTCAGAGAGCAGGCTGAGCTGAAGCCATATTTTGAGCAGTGGAGCCCAACTTCTAGAAACATCATACTTACTGCCTGGAAAGCTGTAAAGGATAAAACCCATGAAAGGGGTAAGTGGTATTCAGAGCAAGAGTGGAATAAATATCAAGCAGGACAAGAAGCAATTCTTCAACATAGAAGAAGTGCTAAGGCTTGGAAGCTACCTGCTAATGCTCAAGAGCCAAGCAAGTACTTCCCCAAACCTTTCCACTATTTTGAAAGACAAAAGATAAAGGCTGAAGAATTAAAGAAGAAATCTCTAAAAGGTAAAAAGCCAGGTGAGGTTGCTGAACTTTCTGTGCAGACTAAAATCAAGTCTGGCAAAGGAATAGTTATTAAGGATCCTAGTAAGAATAGGATTGCTAGGTTAATGTAATAGAACAATGTACTAATTTCTTTTTTTTTCTATAAGAAATTCTTGTAAACCAAAATTTTACTGATTAATATAATCTGTTTCAGTATTAATTGTTTTTTGTTTACAATGATTATGTGATAACCTGCTCTGAAATGTTTTTACATCTATTACAATTTTGTTTTATCTTAAGAGATGTATATCTTTGACTAAGGGTTATGACTTCTCTAAATAGGGGGAGATTGTTGGGTACATTGGAAAATGTGTACCAGATTTGGAGAAGCCACGACTTAGTCAATGGTATGCATCAATTTGTATTTGATAGAAGTTTGAGTTTCATTGTGCAAAATAAAAAAATTTTAAGTCTATATGTGTCGACACTTGTGAAGAAACTGTGTCGACACTTAGGGAACTTGTGTCGACACTCAGGCAAGCTATGTCGAAATACAGGCAAATTGTGTTGACACTTATAAAGAAGTTGTGTCGACACCTAGAAGCTGTGTCGACACTTATGAAGAAGCTGTGTCAACACTCAAAGCTTTGTCGACACCTAAAGAAGCAGTTGTGTCGACATCTAGATATGTGTCGACATCTGAAGCAGGACTTGTGTCGACAGTTAAAATTGAAGCTGTGTCGATACTCAGGAGATATGTCGACACCTGAAGAAATTGTGTCGACACACAGGACTTGTGTCGACACACCAACTCTCAAAAGGCTCTGTCGAGTTCAGAAGTAATTGTGTAGACATGCAGGACTTGTGTCGACACACACTCAACGCCAACTATCTGCAATAGAAATGTCGAGACAATAAGCTGCTGTGTCGACACACAACACTTATGTCGACACATTAAACAAAAGTAGTGTCGACAAGCAGAAGTATGACTGTGTCGACACTTGGAGTAATTATGTCGACACCATGAAGACTTGTGTCGACACTTAGACTATATGTGTCGACACATGTGAAGCAGTCTACTGAGTGTTGTATGCTGAGTTGAAAAGACATTAAAGAACCTGGTGACGTGACTAGTGACTTGACAGATGTCATAACTAGCCGGTCTGACACCACTGTCAAAACTGTCAGAAGTTTGTTATGAACCGGATCAACCGGTAACCATGGAGTAAGCTCTATATAAGAGACAGATCGGAAATAACAAAAACAACAAGAGTAATCAATAAGAAGAATTCTGACAGATCAAGGGCTATCTTCAAGAAAGATTCAGAGTTCAATCTGAATTTAAGGAAGAAGCTGATTGAAGATCATCTTCATCAACAAAGAGGTCCACCTTATTTTTGTTCTAATCAAGAAGCTTTGAAAAGCTAAGTTAGGTTGGATCTGAAGGATCAGTCTATACAAGAACTGATCAAGAAGACAACATCAACAGAGAAATCTAGCTGGTGGAGTTTTCAGTTATTCTTTACACACAAATTCTTATAGGATCTACTGTTAGATCTGAGATTGTAACCGTAAAATTATAAAGGGTGAGGTAGGGTTGTGTGCCTGAGGTAGGACTTGTGGAATGTCTGAGTTGTAAGCCTAATTATAAAGGCTGAGGTAGGCCTGAGGCATGAGGTAGGATTATGGGGAAGAATCTGAGGTAGGACTTGTGTAAAGTATGAGGTGTAGGAACCATCTTTGGTTCTGAGATTGTAAGATCTGCGGATCCGAGCCAGTGGAAGGAAGTTAGGCTGAATCCAGTTATCTGCTGGATAGGCGAAGGGGGAAAGTGTATATATCCATATCTTGGGGAACCACTATAGATCTGGTGCATTCTGTGTTGTGTTTTAATTTCTGTAGATAGATTGATCAGTGCTAGAAGAAGTTATATATCTGTTGGCCTAAAAATCAAAAAGACATAAAAAGATTAGAACCTATTCACCCCCCTCTTGGTGTTTAGGCTCTTGAAATAAAGTCTTTCATGCTGTGATGGGTTCTTCTAACTTACTTAAAAGCTTCCGCTAGAATGCTCTGTGTTAGGTTTCAGAATTTTCTTATAGTCTTTTGGTATTAATATGTAACTCCGCTAATTGTCCATGGAATATGATGTGGGGGCCTGGACAGACCTTCTGTTATATCCCATATGACAGATGTGGGTGTTGCAATTTGGTATCAGACTAAGGTGTCGGTCTTTCTTAGGAGAATTCGTGGACAAATTCTTTTTAAGGTATGGTGAGCACATGCATGTGCGTCATCGTTATAACATGAAAAGAACCCATGAATGTCCACTTAGGAATGAAAATACACATGTTTAAGGAACCTGAGTGTTCCTATGATTGCTTTTTGGCAGTTGTTTGTCACATAATTGAGTGTTTCCCAATTATAGGTGATTAGGAGTGGTGCAGTGCAGTCACAATGTCATCACTCTGTGGAGAGAAGTGCGCTTAATGACATGCCTACAACCCCTCCTTCTGCTGAAACCATCTGAATGGTAGAGGAAGTAGTGCTCTTTATGATCAATGCCCAACAAGAAAGGCATGTGCAACCCCCTGTCCCTGGGGTGTCTTCAATACCGGTCGGTGATCTAGAGCAAGTGGAAATTAAAAGATCATTGGATCAGCAGTTGAACGGGCTTTTGACGCAAGGGATGCACTCTTTTGATGAGTATTTGCATGCATTTGTCACGATAAGGTGCTACTCAGTGTTTGAGTTGGAGGACGAGCATACTATGGTAAACAAGTCTTATGATGGTCTGCGTGATGATTTATAACTTCTATTGGTAGGACCAAAGTTATCCGGATTTCGAGCGTTGGTAGAGTCACCTAGATCATTTGAAGTAGATTTGGGGAAAGTCCACCAGATGCTAGTGCGCAGGGTAACGAACTCTGCGGTTTCTGCAAAGTCTGAACACCACAGGAGTTAGCATAAGAGATCTAGAACCTCTACTGGTCAAGCCTCTTATGCTTGCCATACTTGTGGCAAGTCAGGACACCTTACCCGCGATTGTCGTGCTGATTCCCCAAAGACAAAGAAAGCTAAGTCTGGAGCAACCTTGGGGCGAGGAGGCCCAATCCACTGTTATAACTTTGGCAAGCTGGGACATATAGCTCGTGATAATTGGGGTAGGTTTCCGAAGACAAAGAAAAAGGCAGAAGGCCATAGGAAAAGGACGAGATGACAGGTACGGTTTAGCTTATAGCTTTTATACATACGACTTGATTAGTTATTGACATATGATTTTTGTAAGTGGGCTTTGTCCCACTCTTGGTGGTAGAGAGTACTATTTATTGTGGGACTTCTCGCTCCTTAGCATCTAATCTTTCCTTATGATTAGTATTATTTTTTTCTGATATATCGATTATGTATATACAAACTAAACGGAAACATGGTCGTTTAAGATTGTAGGTGGTATAACCCTAAGGTGGTCCCACTAGGGCTACATCAAAAGCAAGAATAAGTTAGCAGTTCTTGAGAAGGGGTGTTATTGTTCTTAACTAGAGACTACGAATCCCGAGCCTGGGTTGGTCGATGTTTCTTTGGTGTCGAAGCTTGCCGACATCTTCCCCGAAAGTTTCCCTGGAGCCTTACACCGGAGAGAGATTGAGTTCACCATTGAGTTGAATTCTAGTGCCATGCCGGTGTCGCGGTCTCCTTACCGCTTATCACCAAGAGCGGTGGCAGAATCTAAGGAGCAGCTTCAAGAATTGATAGAGCAGGGGTTTATGCGTCCAAGTTCATCACCTTGGGATACCACGTTTCTCTTCGTGGTAAAGAAGGATGGAAGTCTGCGGCTTTGTATTTATTAATGGGAACTAGATGCTAACAGAGAAGAATAAGTACCCGATTTTGAGGACCGATGATTTGTTCGATCAGCTAGTTTGGATCGACTGTGTATTTGAAGATGGATTTGAAATCCGGGTACTATTAGCTGAGAATTAGGGAAAGTGACATTCCTAAGACAGCTTTCAGCACATGTTATGGGCATTATGAATTCACCATCATGCCGTTTGGGCAGACAAATGCGCCACCCATGTTTATGGATTTGATGAATAGGTTGTTCAGAGAGTACTTGGAACAGTTCGCGATAGTCTTTGTAATTCCCCGAAACTCAAAAGTGGAACGAATGGCATTTTCAGGCCAAGTTGGGTTCAAAGTAAGCTGATACAGCTTGTGATACGGGCGTGTCACAGGGCGTGTCATGCTGGAGATCGACATTTTGCCGAGAGGTCGACTATTTTCAGTCGACGAGAGTCGACACTGGGCACACGGCCTGTGACATGGGCATGTCACAGGGCATGTCATGCTTGAGTTCGACAATTTTTTCCGAGAGGTCGACGAAATTCAGTCGACGAGTGTAGAGACTGGACACACGGCCTGAGACACGGGCATATCATAGGCCGTGTCCTGCTCGGGCAGTTTGGCGAGTTGAGCTGAGTATGTTACACGGCCTAGGACACGAGCATGTCCCAGGGCGTGTCTAGCACACGGTATGTGACACGGGCGTGTCACATGGCCGTGTCATGTTCGGGATTCGACGGTTGCAGCGTCGATCGAGGCACATGGCCCATGACACGGGTGTGTCACTTGAGACACAGGCGTGTCCCAAGCTGTGTACTGTTCTGAAATTTCTGGTTTGGCGGCGAGTGAGGGAATATGACCTTGGACATGGGCGTGTTACAAGCCGTGTTCGGTCCAAGAAATTCTTTTTCAGGGCAAATCATGGCCGTTCGTTTCCTTCAAGTAGGATCCGACAGCTCATGCTTTCCCATGCAGGTATTAGGCCAGGAATAGGGTTTCAAACCCTCATTCCATTTAGATCTTTCTCTTTCTAAGGGTTAGAGAGAAGGGAGAGCGAGGAAGAAGGTGGAGGAGAGTTCCGGCCGTCGGAGAAGCTACGGAGCCCCGTTTCTCGAGCGGAGTCCAGATCCGCTAAGGGAAGATCGTTGCGGTGGTGTTGATACGACCAAGTTTCTCCATTGCTAGGAAGAGAGGTCGTAAGGTAACGACACTTCTCCTCTTTCTTTTTAGGATGCACGCTTAGCATCTTTTCTTTTCCATTTTTGGGCTCCAGATCTCTCAAATGAGAGGGGTTTGGGTTGCCATGGTTCAAGAGGAACCTCCGGGTCGATTGTGTCCGTCCCTGGCATGATTTTCCATTAGAGATCTGCTTCATTAGTGGATTAGGCATGGTGGGTGAAGCCGTAGTCGTGATCGTTAGTCTGACTCGGTGATGTTGCATAGCGAGCTTTAAGGATTCGGTAGAAATCTATTGCGGCAAGATGCCATTGTGATGTATGTGTTTCCCCCCTTTTCTTGAGTGAGTACTTGTACCCGGAACCGGACAAGGTTCGCTCTGCATTGGCGGTAGATGGTTTCCTTGGTGCGCGGGAACGTTGAAGTACAAATGGTGGATTAGGGTGGGAAAGTTTATGGTTGTGCTATGCTAAGGCGTGGCTATGTCTCCATGGTCGGGTTGCTATCCCATGACGTGAAAGTCATGTGGGGAGAGTGCCCCAGCGAGAATAGTCCCTTCTATGAGACTGACGAGAATGCTAAGCGTAGGGCAATCTCGGGCAATGAAGCCTTGAGCGGGTGGGGTCCAGCAAGGGTTCTTTGAATCGGTTTGTGTGTGAGACGGAATCATGACGCGAGAAGTAAGAATTTGCAGGCAAGCCCGAGTTTAAGACCCATGCGCGGGTGGGGCCTTGGCATGATTTCCGTGTAGCGGCTATTGGGCCGTTAGGGGCATTGTAGTCCCCTTTTGTTTGTTGCTTTACGCCAATGGGAAATGGAAGTACCCAGTTGTGGTGATGATGTGCTAGTTGTATACGCGATAGGGTGCCTTGGTTGAAGCCCGGGTTTGCATACATGCTGCATAGTAGGCCCCTTTTTTTCTATGCTCAACATAGAAAACGTGATTGTTGTATGAGACATCCAAACCTATTTTAAAGCTTTACATTTTTATGTATATGGTATACGAAGTGCTGACTTGTAGGTTGGGGGGGGGATACCCCGGGGTCTGTTAGAGGCGGCCGGGAGGAGATGTGTTGGTTACACAGTGGAGGTCAGCCTTTGCTGACCCATGTCACTACAAATTTTTACAGGGCAAGGATCGCAAGCGGGAGCAAGTGCGCCGGCTGAAAATCCCAAGCCTCATGAAGTATTTGCTGTGCTTTCTATCTTGTTTCCTTTTGATTGTGTGCTTCCTGTTTTGGATATATTCTGGCTTGCATGCCGAGGTAGCATAGGAGTGATATTGCACGTTGATATTAGACCTTGTGGTCTTTCTATTTTGGACTCTTTTGTTGTAAGGCCATAAGGCCGTGGTGATTCTCCTGTTTCAGTAGTGGATAACTTCGAGTTGTTTTGTTTTTTCTGCTGTGTTGTGTTCTGAGTTTTGATATTGGATAGTTAATATCATCTTTTAATGCCAAAGATATGACGTCTGTATGTTGTGGGGCTCCGATTGGACCCATATTATACCGTCATTACAGGGGAGGTATTACAATTTGGTATTAGAGGCAGGTTTGCGTTCCAAGGAGAGGATTCCTGGTCGAAAGTCATAATCTAATCACGTATAAGAAGTTATCCACATAGGAGTATCGCAGGACCATGAGTGTCCTTGTGTTTGAGTCTTGTAATTAGAGACTGATTTGTGTTTACTTTGCTTGTGTTAAGAGTGCAAGCAATGAGGTGGGAACGTCGAGGAAAAAGAAGAGCTTTCGGCGAGCAGCGCTACTACGCAGGGTCCTTTAGGCATGGGGGTAACCCCGGACGATTTTTGTCGTATGCTTGCAGAAGCAATGGTGGTAGCCCAAGCTACAGCGGTAGCACAGGTAGCAGCCCCCGTTGCTTAGGTAGCAACTCCTACTACCCCGGATACGGTGACGACCGCATCGGGTAGAGAGGCTAGGCGAGCAGAGCCGATGGTCGAAAGGATGATTGTCGGGCAAGGGGACAGACAAATGAAGTATTTTCATAGATTCCATCCTCCAACATTTAAGGGAGTTGGTACACCGACTGATGCAAAGGATTTGTGGGCACGGATTCAGGAACTTTTGAGGGCGGCAGAGACGCTAGAAGAGAAGAAGGCTGAGTTTACAACCTTCATGTTGGAAGGAGACACCAAGTTATGGTGGGTAAGCCATAGTGGCCGGCAGTTTCCGGGGAGCATCCCATCCATTGATGAGTTTGGGAATGCTTTTCTAAAGAAGTACATTCTGGCATCGACAAGGTTAGCCCTCCAAAGGAAATTTCTGCACTTGGTGTAGCAAGACAAGACCATGGATGAATATGCTCGAGAATTCACTCGGTTGGGTCATTATGCGGGAATGACCATGGCAGATGATGAGGAGAGGGACAATCTCTTCTACCACGGATTGAGGGAAAACCTGAGGCAACCACTCATATCTATGAAACGCGCAGGTTTAGATGAGTTGGTTGAGGTGGCCCGAATTTTGGAGAGCGATATTGAGCGAACCCAACGTCGTAAGGGTTTTGCACACAAGCAAGGGGAAGTGAAGCCTTCTCAATCCTAAGGAAAGTCTTAAGGGAGCAGATGGAAGAAAAATCCTCACCCATACAAGTCCGGTGAGAAAAGAAACTGGACGTCCGGACGGTCTCGCTCTAAGGGACCTCTGACATGCTTTAATTGTGGCAAGGTGGGGCACATAGCTCGATTTTGTACTCAAGGGGGGAACTAAGCAAGAGCCAAGATAGGAACATACTGTGCGCTCTGACCCTTGTGCCACAGAGAAGGGGAAGATGGCAGAGTCAAGCGCTTCTCGGTTCCAACCGGTGCAACCAAAGGCCTATAACCTTGGGTAGCAGGAAGCGATCCATCAACCTGATGTGGTGATAGGCTTTGTGATAGTTTCTCGATACCCCGCTAGGGTATTATTTGATACGGGAGCATCACACTCCTTCATTGCGGAAAGTTTTATTCGGAGGATTGGAGTTGAGTCATTCTCAACGAACGCAGAGTTGAAGGTGCGCATGCCCAATGGGTCATCCATGACTACTATGGCTAAGGGACGCATTTGTTGGAACTTAGACGGAGTCGACTTCATGTTGATAGCGGCGGTCCTACCGTTGGTTGAGTTTTATGTAATATTGGGAATGGACTGGATAGCAGAGCAGCGTGCCAATATTGACTGCATATTTAAGCTGGTAACCCTGAGGAGCGAAGGGCAAAAGGAAGTTAAGTTTGAGGGACGTCACAGAGTGGCCTATTCCCTAGTTTCAACCATGTAGTTTGTGCGGGCAGTCAATCAGGGAGGGGTAGCCTTTGTAGCATTGTTGGAGGTTAGCCTTTCCAGGTTATCCCTTGGAGAAGTTCCCGTAGTGGCAGAATACAAGGATGTGTTTCCTGAGGAGCTTCCCAGAGCACCTCCTCGATAGAGGCTAGGCCGGTGTAACGTCCACCTTTTAGGATGGCACCAAAAGAGTTGGCTGAACTCAAAGTACAGTTACAGGAACTGTTGGAGCAGGGGTATATCAGACCCAGTTCTTCACCGTGGAGCGCGCCACTGTTGTTTGTAAAGAATAAAGACGGTAGTATGCGGTTGTGCATAGACTACCAAGTGTTGAATAAGCTGACTATCATGAATAATTATCTGATTCCTCGGATAGATGATCTGTTCGACTAGTTGGTGGGGTTGGTGGTGTATTCAAAGTTAGACTTGAAGTCAGGATACTATCTTTTGCGAATTCGAGACGAGGACATACCCAAGGCAATGTTTGGTACGAGGTAGGGACACTTTGAGTTCTCGGTGATGTCGTTCGGGCTAACAAACGCACCATCCATTTTCATGGACATGATGAACTGAGTATTTCGCAAATACTTGGACTCTTTTGTAGTCGTCTTTATTGATGACATTCTAGTTTACTCCAAGTCAGAGGCGGAGCACGAAACTCACTTGAGAATAGTCTTGCAAGTGTTAAGAGAGAACCAACTTTATGCAAAGTTCTCAAAGTGTGAGTTCTGGTTAGAGAAGGTGGCATTTTTGGGCCATGTCATTAGTGGGGATGGGGTGGTGGTAGATCCAGCAAAAGTGGAATCCATCAGGGATTGGCTAGTTTTGAGGACCGTGGCGGAAGTCCGAAGTTTTCTTGGACTAGCCGGGTACTATCGAAGGTTTGTGGAGAACTTTTCGTGGATAGCTCTACCCCTCACCTCACTAACTCGTAAGAATCAGAAGTTCGTGTGGACTCAGGAGTGCAATCAGGCATTTGACACCCTGAAGGAAAGGCTGATGACAGCTCCAATCCTAAGTGTGCCGAAAGGGACCGAGGGATTTCAAATTTTCAGCGATGCTTCCGGATGCGGTTTGGGGTGCGTATTGGTACAACATGGCAGTGTGATCGCCTTTGGATCTAGGCAGTTGAAGCCTTATGAGAGGAATTAACCCGTCCATGATTTGGAATTAGCGGCGGTAATTTTTGCGATGAAATTATGGTGGCACAACGTTTATGGTGCGAAAGTGGAGATCTTCACGGACCATAAAAGTCTGAAGTATCTCCTAGATAAGAAAGATTTGAATATGCGGCAGCGCAGGTGGGATATGTTTCTTGGAGACTACGATGTGGCGATTCAGTATACGCCAGGAAAAGCCAATGTGGTGGCTGATGGCTTGAGTAGAAAATACTCTAGGCTAGGGTGTCACAACCCGCATTTTCTCCGAATTAAGAATTATCAGAGTAAGAGAAAACACGCGTCATGATGCGACGTCAAGAAGGGGATAACTGCTGACGCTCAGGCAAAACCAACTACAATCTTTATGCAAGAAAATCATATGCTTAATGAATAGAAAATCAGTTATATTTTAGAGACCGTATCCCTCGGCTCAGTGGATCACCTAGTCCACAAAAGAAAACTATATTTATACGCTGCGGAAAAATATTTTATTTAGGATTAACCTCCTAAGGAGCGCATAAGGGTTCCAAGAGAACCACTCATGCTATGCAAGACTCTACATTAAATTTATGTAATATATAAGAAAACGGTCTTTATACGTGATTTGGGAAAATAGTGATTTCGCTTATAAAACATGCTGATCATGAGCTTTATTTATAATAACAATTATAGTTTAAAAATAACTAGCAACCTAGCATAAAACCTTCTCAGAGCAAGTAGACTATCTCCAGAAAATGGTAGCAGCAATAGTATATATATCTAGTACAAGGTAAAAACTACCAGTGGGCGCCAATAACCTGACACGAACCCACTAGCACAAATATATGTCTGTAAGAAAGTACTGAAAAACAACCTCACTAACAAGGTAAATAGAACTCCAAGGACCGGGAGTCCACCAACAACACCACCTCCAACTAGCCACCAGACTGGCTACAGCTCAGAACCTGGGGTATTCCAAAAGAAAACAGAATACCTCAGCAAGCTAAACAAAGAAAAACTGCATGAAAGAGTCAACCAAAGGACAAAGTAACAGAAAAACATGCAGTAGAAAGAGTCACAACTGTCCAAAACAGGACAACAAGAAATGCACAATGTGCAAAGAAACAGCAACGACCCAGCCCAGGAACCACATCCTGCAGGGCCTACTAGGCTTCCAAGAGCCAGAATGCTGCAAACTACCAAAGAAGAAACTTCTAACACCCTAAACTGTGGGAAGTGATAGTAGAAAAAACAACATCGAGGAACCGGATCGAAGGCAAACGCAGTCCCCCAATCCACCATGTCCAAGTCAAAAGCTCGAGGGTCAACACGTGAAAACACAAGGGACCTTCCACCCGACATGCCCAGCCCGTACCTGGAGCAAGAAAAACATGGGTGGCCTTGGCTATATCACACAACTCCACCCCCATAAAGAGCTACAACCACCACAACTAACCACGACCCATGATTCGGCCTTTAGGAAAATAAAGAAAACGGCCGACAAGGAAAACCCAGAAATACAACTGGAAATCCACTCGGAAACGAAATACAAGGTAAAGGAAGAGTGTTGAAATAAACCAACACGACTAGGCGTTGAGTGAAACCCACTCAGTGCCTACCTAAACTTTGGCGTTGAGTGAACTAGCCTCACTCGCCGCCAAAATAATACCACTACCCACAAGCCCACTAAAGAATACGGAGCTCGACGACAGTCGAACGACCAAGGCAGAAGATCCAGAACTCGAGTAGTTGCCTGCCACTTGAGTATCTAAACTCCCGCATTCGAAACCAGCTAAATTCGCCTAGCAAAAGAAAAACATACAAAGCGCACGATCAGTGACGCACGATCAGTGGTCGTGCGCACTCATCGGCTGATGATCGTGCGAAGCGAACCTGGAAAACCTGACAGAAAACCTAGCAACTGCGCATGATCAGTGTCGCACGACCACTGGTCATGCGCACTGTTGCCAGCGCTCGTGCGATTTTCCGAGACAGAACTTTGGAAACTGAAAGACAGTCGCGCGCGAGCAGAGGCACACGACCAGTGGTCGTGCGCCCTAACGGTTGATGACCGTGCGCGGTCAACCTGTACCGTTTGGAATTTCCCGAACGACACCGCAACGCGCACACGACTCACGCCACTGCAGTAGCAGCAGACAACTATCAACGTCGCGCACCACTACCATACGAACTATGCCTAATCATTCGAGTAATACCTTAACGAAGAAAATCGGCAACCACACCCCCCCCCTCCTAACTCTCCCTCTCGGCTACACCCGAACCAGAGCAACCATCAAAATAAAGGAAAACAACGGCTCCACACCGACAAATTGGATTCCAATCATCACAAAATAGGGGGGGTTTCAGTAGGAAGAACTAAGCCCTATAGTTAGCAAGAAAATGAGAACAACAAGGCCTCTAACCTGGGCTAACCGGGATTTCAATTTCAGCAAGAAAATCGAAAAGAAAACTTGGCAAGGGCAAGAATACCACTTGCGTCAATTCACAGCAAAGCTTTGGGTTGCTTTCCTCCTCTTCGCACGGATCAAAACGGCCGCAACACCTAAAACAAACACTCGGCCATTAATGGCGGAAAACTTCCAAAACCGAAAATTCTAAACCTCCCAAAACTCCACGAAAATCGAATTTCTTACTGCAGGAATGAAGGTCTTGACGAGAGCAATCCGAATCCACTCTCGGAATCGAATTCCGTCCACAAACGCTCCGGGAATCGGCGTCCGAAGGGAAGGGTAGGCGGTTTCTCCATTTCCTCTCGTACAGGGGCGGTGGTTCGAGCGGGGAAGAAGATGATCGGGGGTTTTTATTCTATATATATATATATATATAATTATATAATAATATAATTAATTACAAAATTACATAAAGCACCAAATCGACGCGAAAACCGAACTACCTCGGAATTCGACGAAATTCGCACCGTAGCTAAATACCCACGCTACGAACACAACGGCGAAGTCGAAATTAAGTTTCGACGAACAGAACTCGAGTTATACCCAAATAAAGCCAAACATCAACATCCCCCCGAGAGGCCACACCGGGTCACCCAAAACGACTCGGCTTGCTAGGGAGATCTTGCCAACAGGCTACAGAATAGGGCACTCAGTTCTAAGGAGCTAAACCACACTCCACAAATGACACAAGCCACGGAAATGCGTCATCATAACGCCAAACGAGAATAAAAATAATCGCTGAAAAAACGGGGCGTTACAGTCACTCCCCCTAAAAGAAAGTTTTGTCCTGAAACTTTACGCACAACCCTCCTACTAAAGAAGGAAAAGTAACAAACAGAAGTTACAAAGGGAAACATACCGATCAAATCAGCGAAACAGGTGAGGGTATGCCCTCCTCATGGCCGACTCTAGCTCCCAAGTCGCGCTCTCCAAATCCTGATTTTTCCATAGAACTTTCACCATCGGTATGGACTTCTTTCGCAGCACACGCTCCTGAGTATCAAATACGAACTGGCACCTCAACAAAAGAGAGGTTGGGCTCCAACTGGGGCACAACATCCAAGAGTTTCCCACTGCTGCGCACACACTTCCGCAATTAGCTTACATGAAAAACATTATGAACACCAGGGAAGTTCGCTGGCAAATCCAATCTATAAGCAGACACACCAATCCGCTCCAAAATCTCGAACGGGCCCACATACCTTGGGTCCAATTTCCGATTTTTACCAAATCTCTTCACACCAACCATTGGAGAAACCTTGAGGTATACATGATTCCCTACTAAAAAATCCAAAGCAGACCTACGCCGATTGGCGTTCTTTTCATACCTCTCCTGAGCTAAACGAAGCTTTTCACGAATAAGCTTCACGGCGACTTCCATCTCTTCCAGAGCATCTGGACCCAACAAAGGCTTCTCACCAGCCTCAGCCCAAAACAACGGAGTCCTACAGCGCCTCCCATACAAAGCTTCGAACGGAGCCATCTGCAAGCTTTCTTGATAACTGTTATTGTAAGCAAATTCCATGAGTCGCAGACACTCATCCCACGCTCCACCGTGGTCTAAAATATAGCACCTGATCATATCCTCAACAATCTGATTGACCCGCTCCGTCTGCCCATTGGTCTGAGGGTGGTACGCAGTAGAATACCTCAGATCCGTACCCAAACCCTCCTGCAGACTCTACCAAAAACGAGAAGTAAACCGGGAGTCTCGATCAGAAATGATGCTAACCGGCACACCATGGAGTCGGATGACTTCATTCAAGTACAACTCCGCTATCTTCCTCATCGGGTAATCAATCTTATAAGGCACGAAGTGAGCACACTTCGTCAATCTATCCACTATAACCCAAACAGAATCAAATCCTCTCGGGGATTTTGGCAAACCCGTAATGAAGTCCATAGATATACTCTCCCACTTCCAAGTCGGGATCTCTAGCGGAGTCAACTTACCACCAGGCCTTCCATGATCGGCCTTCACACGCTTGCAAGTGTGACACTCAGCAACAAATCGGGCTATATCACCTTTCATACCATACCACCAGGCAATTTGCCTTAAGTCTCGGTACATCTTCGTAGATCCTGGATGGTAGGTAACGCTGGAACCATGAGCCTCACTGCAAATCATACCTCTAATGTCCCCAACAGCGGGAACGCAAAACCTGCCGCGGTACTTCAAAGTACCCGCATCATCAATAGCAAAATCTGGCAACTCTCCCTTCTCAGTCCTGGTAAAAAGGTGCAACAGATCCGGATTGTCCTTTTGATGCAGTCTAGTCAAAGAAATCCAGGACGGCTCTGCCACTGACAAACTACTCTGCAAACCACAGCATCCCACTGAAATATCCATAAGGAGGAACTCCTCAACTAACCGATCGGCGGAGAGGTTAAAGATCTTTCCCGTCTTTCGGCTCAGGGCGTCGGCCACCACATTGGCCTTGCCCGGATGATACTGGATTTCTACGTCATAATCTGCCACATACTCAAGCCACCGCCGCTGATGCAGATTCAACTCTTTCTGCGTGAACACGTACTTCAGGCTCTTATGGTCAGTAAAAATCTTGCACTGAGCCCCATAAAGTAAGTGCCTCCACAACTTCAACGCATAGATAACCGCTGCAAACTCAAGGTCATGCGTAGGATAATTCTTCTCATGAGTCTTCAGCTGCCTCGACCCATAAGCAATTACTTTTCCATCCTGCATTAATACGCATCCCAGACCTATATGCGAAGCATCCACATATACATCATAATCCATGCCCTCAGTAGGAAGGGTCAGAATGGGAGCAGTACACAATCTCCTCTTTAACTCCTGAAAAGCTTTTTCGCACTTCTCGCTCCAAACAAAAGCCACATTCTTCTGAGTCAGCTTGCTCAAAGGTGCGGCTAGAGAAGAGAAACCCTCCACGAATCTCCTGTAATAGCCAGCCAACCCTAAGAAACTTCTGATCTCCTTAAGAGTATTCGGCCTACTCCAATCCATCACTGCTGCAATCTTTTCTGGGTCAACCGAGATCCCATCCTTGTTCACCACGTGGCCTAGAAAAGAAACCTGAGGCAACCAAAATTCGCACTTGCTCAACTTGGCGAATAACTTGTGGTTCCTCAATTCTGAGAGTACCAAGCGCAGATGCTGCTCATGCTCCTCAGCACTGCGAGAATAAACCAACACGTCATCAATGAAGACCACCACGAACTTATCTAAGAAATCCTTGAATACCCAATTCATCATGTCCATGAAAGCTGATGGTGCGTTAGTCAAACCAAACGACATCACCAAAAACTCAAAGTGTCCATGCCTCGACCTAAACGCAGTCCGTGGAATATCTGCCTCACGGATCCTGAGCTGATGATAGCCCGAACGAAGATCGATCTTGGAGAACACCGTGCTACCACGCAACTGGTCAAATAAATCATCGATCCTCGGCAGAGGGTACTTGTTCTTGATAGTGACCTTGTTCAACTCTCTATAGTCGATGCAAAGCCGCATCGACCCATCTTTCTTCTTTACGAACAAAACAGGAGCACCCCAAGGCGACGAACTCTGCCTGATAAAACCTTTAGCCAACAACTCATCTAACTGAATTCGCAACTCCTCTAACTCACGAGGGGCCATCCAGTACGACGCCTTAGCAATAGGACGCGTACCCGGCTCCAAATCAATAACAAACTCCACATCCCGCTCAGGAGGGATACCAGGAAGATCATCAGGAAAAACATCGGCAAAACCACGAACAATAGGAATCTCCTCCAAGCGTGGCACGCTAACAACGGTTCCAACTGCCGAGACTAAACAAACACAACAATCAGAAAGAAACAATCTCTGAACACATACCGCAGAGAGAACAGGAGAATCCTGACACGGATCAGCATACACGCTGCCGGGCTGGCCGTCGTCCCTGATGAAGTCCAAGCGCTTTCCTTTGCACTGAATGACCGCATCATACCGAGAGAGCCAGTCCATGCCCAAAATGACATCGAAGTCCTCTAGATCAATCATCTTCAGGTCCGCCTTCGCAAGAAAATCCCCCAACAAAACCGGGCAATCCAAAATACCCAAATCTGACAACACAGATTCACCAGAGGGAAACTTGACACGGAAGGAATCCCGAACACGATCTAGAGACAACCGATGACGCTCCACAAAGGCTCTAGCCACGAACAAGTGGGTAGCGCCGGAGTCAAACAGAACACGCGCCCAGCGGTTCTTCACCTTAAATTTCCCTATAGGAACGCACAAAGCTAAGGAACTAGCACAACAGTACCGCAAATAATCTAGCAACTAAACTACCAGGCTAGAAAGAAAAACAACAAACAACTAACCTGAGATCACCTGGGTCGAAGTCTGAGCCTCCTCGGAAGAAATCACGTTCAGCTTCCCTTTTCCCTTGTCCACACGCTGAGGTGGAGGTAATGCCTGCAATGGAACTGCAGGAAGAGCTGACTGGACCTGAGGACACCTCGACTTAATGTGACCCTTCTGCCCACACTGAAAGCAGACTCTATCCCTGGACCAACACTGGGCCGCATCATGGCCGGATCGCTTACAAACAGAACAGGAGGCATCTCTCCTAGGAGCACCCTGAATCGCATGAACCTGCTCCTTCTTCTGAGCTGCCGCCTTCTTGAAACACCTCTCTACAGGATGGCCTGACCGGCCACAAAAACTGCACACCACCCTGCTCCTCTTTCCCGGAACAGCATCGGGTACCAGGGGTTTCTTCTCCTCTACCAACTTCCTCTTATCCTTCTTCAACTGCTGGCCTCTGCTCTTCGCCGTCTCAATAGCCTCAACCTTAAGAGCAGCCTCTACAACTCCAGCATACGACACTGACCCATAAGCACTGGCCAACTACTGCACCTCACTCCTCAAACCACCGAGGAATTGCTTAACTCGATTAGCCTCAACGCTGACCAATCCAGGGGCAAAACGGCTCAACTTGCTGAACTCTATCTCATACTCACCCACCGTGAGTTGCCTTTGCTTCAGATGGAGGAAGTCATTCATGAGGCGGTCACGCTCGACCGAGGGTAAGAACTTCCTCAACAACATCTCCTTGAACACTTCCCAAGAGCACCCAACCACTAAGCTCTCCTTTTCTCTCAGCCACCAACTCTTAGCCAACCCTTTAAGCTGATAGGCGGCTATCATCATCCTCTGATCATCTGCAATCTCTGAGTACGAGAACATCTCCTCCATGGAGATCAGCTAGTCGTCTATCACCATGAAATCTGCCTTCCCATCATAAGTGGGAGGGCTCAGCCTCGGAAACTACGAGATAAAGGCCATCTCTGCTGGCACCACCACTGGAGGTCTCAAGGGTGCAGGAGGAGGAGGAACAACTAACCCCCCAGCAGGAACTTGCGCACCCTGAGCCTGCCCTGCCACAACTTCCACCAAAGACTGAATCTGGGCTTGCACCTCCTCTAACTGCCTGCCCATAGCTTCGCTACTCTGACGCAGACTCTCGATCATCGCATCGCTCTGAGCTCCAGAAGATTCACCCTCAGACAGGGGAGTCGATCGAGTCGCAGGACGGCTAGCCATCCTAAAAATCATTACAACGCAACTCAGATCCAAATCCCATGACTAGAACCGATTACCAGTACAGACAATACATATGTAGATATAGACTTAAAGCTGCTAAACTTGCTCTGAGAGTTTATCTTCTTCACAAAAATTAGATGATATGCCCTAACCTAGGATGGTTAACCACCACCTTACTAACTCTTGTGCCTAGATCAGATGCATGAACTTATGTTAATTTGAAAACTCATGTGTGTACATATGTCATCCTGCAAATCTTTAGCTCGGCGCGTTGTGCTTATGCAATGATATGATATGCATGATTGTGCTATGCATTCTAAAAAAAAGGCCCTAATGCATGCTATGAGCGGCGTACGCATGAAAATGTTATGCATCCCATACTACATAACATTTCCATGCAACGAAAAAGAAACGTGCTAGTCGCAGTCATGTGGTGAGGTTATGCATCCCATACTATATAACCCTCACATGTAGCCCCTATGGTGGATCCATATACGAACACATATTATGCATCCCATATTACATAATATGCCCCGTATACTTCATGTTATGCTATGAGTGTAGTGTTCGTGCTTTTGCCAAGACGTGCTGATGACATATCGGTGTGTGAATGACATGATGCTGAACTACTAATAGGCGAACAAAGGAAGGTTGCTCAACTAACTTGTCAAGCAACCTCCCTCTGATACCAACTGTCACAACCCGCATTTTCTCCGAATTAAGAATTATCAGAGTAAGAGAAAACACGCGTCATGATGCCACGTCAAGCAGGGGATAACTGCTGACGCTAAGGCAAAACCAACTACAATCTTTATGCAAGAAAATCATATGCTTAATGAATAGAAAATCAGTTATATTTTAGAGACCGTATCCCTCGGCTCAGTGGATCACCTAGTCCACAAAAGAAAACTATATTTATACGCTGCGGAAAAATATTTTATTTAGGATTAACCTCCTAAGGAGCGCATAAGGGTTCCAAGAGAACCACTCATGCTATGCAAGACTCTACATTAAATTTATGTAATATATAAGAAAATAGTCTTTATACGTGATTTGGGAAAATAGTGATTTCGCTTATAAAACATGTTGATCATGAGCTTTATTTATAATAACAATTATAGTTTAAAAATAACTAGCAACCTACCATAAAACCTTCTCAGAGCAAGTAGACTATCTCCAGAAAATGGTAGCAGCAATAGTATATATATCTAGTACAAGGTAAAAACTACCAGTGGGCGCCAACAACCTGACACGAACCCACTAACACAAATATATGTCTGTAAGAAAGTACTGAAAACAACCTCACTAACATGGTAAACAGAACTCCAAGGACCGGGAGTCCACCAACAACACCACCTCCAACTAGCCACCAGACTGGCTACAGCTCAGAACCTGGGGTATTCCAAAAGAAAACAGAATACCTCAGCAATCTAAACAAAGAAAAACTGCATGAAAGAGTCAACCAAAGGACAAAGTAACAGAAAAACATGCAGTAGAAAGAGTCACAACTGTCCAAAACAGGACAACAAGAAATGCACAACGTGCAAAGAAACAGCAACGACCTAGCCCAGGAACCATATCCTGCAGGGTCTACTAGGCTTCCGAGAGCCAGAATGCTGCAAACTACCAAAGAAGAAACTTCTAACACCCTAAACTATGAGAAGTGATAGTAGCAAAAACAACATCGAGGAACCAGATCGAAGGCAAACGCAGTCCCCCAATCCACCATGTCCAAGTCAAAAGCTCGAGGGTCAACACGTGAAAACACAAGGGACCTTCCACCCGACATGCCCAGCCCGTACCTGGAGCAAGAAAAACATGGGTGGCCTTGGCTATATCACACAACTCCACCCCCATAAAGAGTTACAACCACCACTACTAACCACGACCCACGATTCGGCCTTTAGGAAAATAAAGAAAACGCCCGACAAGGAAAACCCAGAAATACAACTGGAAATCCACTCGGAAACGAAATACAAGGTAAAGGAAGAGTGTTGAAATAAACCAACACGACTAGGCGTTGAGTGAAACCCACTCAGTGCCTACCTAAACTTTGGCGTTGAGTGAACTAGCCTCACTCGCCGCCAAAATAATACCACTACCCACAAGCCCACTAAAGAATACGGAGCTCGACGACAGTCGAACGACCAAGTCAGAAGATCCAGAACTCGAGTAGTTGCCTGCCACTTGAGTATCTAAACTCCCGCATTCAAAACCAGCTAAATTCGCCTAGCAAAAGAAAAACATACAAAGCGCACGATCAGTGACGCACGATCAGTGGTCGTGCGCACTCATCGGCTGATGATCGTGCGAAGCGAACCTGGAAAACCTGATAGAAAACCTAGCAACTGCGCATGATCAGTGTCGCACGACCACTGGTCGTGCGCACTGTTGCCAACGCTCGTGCGATTTTCCGAGACAGAACTTTGGAAACTGAAAGACAGCCGTGCACGAGCAGAGGCACACGACTAGTGGTCGTGCGCCCTAACGGTTGATGACCGTGCGCGGTCAACCTGTACCGTTGGGAATTTTCCGAACGACACCGCAACGCGCACATGACTCACGCCACTGCAGTAGCAGCAAACAACTATCAACGTCGCGCACCACTACCATACAAACTATGCCTAATCATTCGAGTAATACCTTAACGAAGAAAATCGGCAACCACACCCCCCCTCCTAACTCTCCCTCTCGGCTACACCCGAACCAGAGCAACCATCAAAATAAAGGAAAAAAACAGCTCCACACCGACAATTTGGATTCCAATCATCACAAAATAGGGGGGGTTTCAGTAGGAAGAACTAAGCCCTATAGTTAGCAAGAAAATGAGAACAAGGCCTCTAACCTGGGCTAACCGGGATTTCAATTTCAGCAAGAAAATCGAAAAGAAAACTTGGCAAGGGCAAGAATACCACTTGCCTCAATTCACAGCAAAGCTTTGGACTGCTTTCCTCCTCTTCGCACGGATCAAAACGGCCGCAACACCTAAAACAAACACTCGGCCATTAATGGCGGAAAACTTCCAAAATCGAAAATTCCAAACCTCCCAAAACTCCACGAAAATCGAATTTCTTACCGCAGGAATGAAGGTCTTGACGAGAGCAATCCGAATCTACTCTCGGAATCGAATTCCGTCCACAAACGCTCCGGGAATCGGCGTCCGAAGGGATGGGTAGGCGGTTTCTCCGTTTCCTCTCGTACAGGGGCGGCGGTTCGAGCGGGGAAGAAGATGATCAGGGGTATTTATTCTATATATATATATATATAATTATATAATAATATAATTAATTACAAAATTACATAAAGCACCAAATCGACGCGAAAACCGAACTACCTCGGAATTCGACGAAATTCGCACCGTAGCTAAATACCCATGCTACGAACAAAACGACGAAGTCGAAATTAAGTTTCGACGAACAGAACTCGAGTTATACCCAAATAAAGCCAAACATCAACATCCCCCCGAGAGGCCACACCGGGTCACCCAAAACGACTCGGCTTGCTAGGGAGATCTTGCCAACAGGCTACAGAATAGGGCACTCAGTTCTAAGGAGCTAAACCACACTCCACAAATAGCACAAGCTACAGAAACGCGTCATCGTAATGCCAAACGAGAATAAAAATAATCGCTGAAAAAACGGGGCGTTACATAGGGAATTGGATCGAAGTTCATGATGAGCGATTGAGGCAGGACTGGGAGTCCCTAGGCATGGAGTGTGTAGCCAGAGGTGAGTCTAGTGTGGCTCGGTTGAATTGGATTGAAATGCAGAACGACTTGTCCGATCGTATTCGGGAAGCCACCCGTTTGGATGTGGAGTTCCAACCATACGTGGAGGAAGCTCAAAAGAGCGAGTTTAGCGCCTAGGAGATGATTGATAGGATTCTGAGGAAGGGCGGGAGGATTTGTGTACCGCAGTTTGGCAAGCTCCGTGAGGAGTTGATGTTTGAGGCCCACTTCATAAAGTACTCCATTCACCCGGGCAGTACAAAGATATACTTGGATATGAAGAAATCCTATTGGTGGCCTGGAATGAAGTGGGACGTAGCCTTGTACGTGAGTTAGTGCCAATTTTGTGCCTTGGTGAAGGCCGAGTGTCAGAAGCCGGGCGGGTTCTTGAAGCCTCTTCCTATCCCCGAGTGGAAATTTGATGACATCTCCATGGAATTTGTGCATAGGTTACCTAGATTGCAGCAGGGTAACGACGCAATTTGGGTGATCGTGGATCGCTTGACCAAGGTGGCACACTTCATCCCAAATCGGAAGGAGGACAACATGGAGATGCTGGTGGAATTGTATGTTCGTAACATTGTGCGACTACATGGAATTCCTAAGAGCATAGTTAGTGATTGTGATGGACGTTTAACGTCTAAGGACTAAAGGTTGGTTTAGAAGAGTCTGGGCACGAAGCTCAAGTTCAGTACGGCTTTCCAACCTCAAACTGATGGGAAAACTGAAAGAACGAACCGTACTATGGAGGATATACTGAGGATGTGTACTCTTGACTTTGGTAAGAAATGGGAGGATCACCTCTTCATGGTAGAGTTCGCGTATAACAACAGTTACCAAGCAAGTATAAAGATGGCGCCATACGAAGATTTTTATGGGAGGAGGTGTCGAACACCGTTGTCCTTGATAGAGATGGGAGACACCAAGCTCTTGGGAAAAGAAGTGGTAGTTGATGCATGTGAGTTGGTGCAAACCATTCAACAACGCATGAAGGTAGCTCAAGATCGGCAAGCAAAATATTTTAATGCTCGCCACAGGCAGGTGGAGTTTGCAGTAGGTGACTGGATATATCTAAAAATCAAGTCGTTCAAAGGCGTTTCGCGTATTTGCCGACTCAAGAAGTTGAGTCTGAGGTTTTTGGGACCGTTCGAGGTTATAGAATGGGTGGGAGAAGCAGCGTACCGGTTGGCATTATCCACGGAGCTGAGTGGATTACACGATGTCTTCCATGTCTCCTTCCTGAGGAAAGATTGGGAGGAGGCTAGTGTGGTGTTCGAATCAGCATCAGTGCCGATAGCATAGGACTTTAGGATGCCAGTACGTCCAATTAGTACAGAAGATTCAGAAATTCGGCAGTTGCGGAACAAGGAGGTCAAAATCGTAAAAGTTTGTTGAGACAACTGTGGTCGTGAGGAGCTTTCGTGGGAGCGAGAGCAGACCATGCTTGAGGAGTACCCCGAGATTTTCTCCTCAGGTACTGTTTAAGTTTTGTGTACTTTCTATTTAAATTTTGGGACGAAATTCTTTTAAGGGGGGAGGAATTATAATGCCCCGAAACTCAAAAGAGGAACAAATGCGTTTTCATGCCAAGTTGGGTTCTGAGTAGGCTGACACGACCTATGACACAGGTGTGTCACAGGGCGTGTCGTGCTGGAGGTCGACATTTTTCCAAGAGGTCAACGATTTTCAGTCGACGAGCGTCGTCACTCGGCACATGGCCTGTGACATGGGCGTGTCACAGGGCGTGTCATGCTTGAGTTCGACAATTTTTTCCGAGAGGTCGACGAAATTCAATCGACGAGTGTCGAGACTGGGCACACGACCTGAGAAATGGGCGTGTCATAGGCCGTGTTCTGCTCGGGAAGTTTGGCAAGTTGAGCTGAGTATGTTACACGGCCTAGGACACAGGCGTGTCCCAGGGCATATCTAGCACAGGGCATGTGACACGGGTGTGTCACATGGCCGTGTCCTGTTCGGGATTCGATGGTTGCAGCGTCGATTGAGGCAAACCGCCCATGACACGGGCGTGTCACTTGAGACACTGGTGTATCCCAAGCCGTGTCACAATCAGTGTCCTGTTCTGAAATTTCTGGTTTTGCAGCGAGTGAGGGAACACGGCCTTGGACACGGGCACATCACAAGTCGTGTTCGGCCCAGGAAATTCTTTTTCATGGTGGATCGTGGTCGTTCATTTCCTTCAAGTAGGATCCGACGGCTCAGGCTTTCCCCTGTAAGTATTAGGCCAGGAATAGGGTTTGAAACCCTCATTCCATTAAGATGTTCCTCTTTTTAAGGGTTAGAGAGAAGGGAGAGCAAGGAAGAAGGTGGAGGAGAGTTCCGGCTGCCAGAGAATCTTCGGAGCCACGTTTCTCGAGTGGAGACCAAATCTGCGAAGGCAAGATCATTGCGGTGGTGTTCATCCGACAAAGTTTATCCAAGGCTAGGAAGAGAGGTCGTAAGGTAACGACACTTCTCCTCTTGTTTTTTAGGATGCACGCTTAACATCTTTTCTTTTTCGTTTTTGGGCTCCAGATCTCTCAAATGAGAGGGGTTTAGGTTGCCATGGTTCAAAAGAAACCTCCAAGTCGATTGTATCCATCCCGACATGATTTTGCATTATAGATCTGCTTCGTTAGTGGATTAGGCATGGTGGGTGAAGCCGTAGTCATGACCGTTAGTCCGACTCGGTGATGTTGCATGATGAGCTTTAGGTATTCGGTAGAAATCCGTTGTAGCAAGATGTCGTTGTGATGTATGCATTTTCCCCCTTTTCTTGAGTGAGTACTTCTAGCCGGAACCGGACAAGGTTAGCTCCGCTTTGGTGGTAGATGGATTCCTTGGTGAGCGGGAATGTTGTAGTATAAATGGTGGATTAGGGTGGGAAAGTTTATGGTTATGCTATGTTAAGGCCTGGCTATGTCTCCGTGGTCGGTTGGCTATCCCATGACGTGAAAGTCATGTGGGGAGAGTGTCCCGGTGAGACTAGTCCCCTTCTGCGAGACTGACGAGAACGCCAAGCGTAGGGAAAGCCCAGGCAATAAAGCCATGAGCGGGTGGGGCCCAACAAGGGTTCTTAGAATCGGTTTGTGTATGAGATGGAATCCTGACGCGAGAAGTCAGAATTTGCAGGCAAGCCCGGGTTTAAGACCCATGTGCGGGTGGGGCCTTGGCAAGATTTCCGTGTAGCGGCTGTTGGGCCGTTAGGGGCATTGTAGTCTCATTTTGTTTATGGCTTTACGCTAATGGGGAAATGGAAGTACCCAGTTATGATGATGATGTGCTAGTTGCATACCCGATAGGGTGCCTTGGGTGAAGCCCAAGTTTGCATACATGCTGTATAGTAGGCCCCTTTTTATTCTATGCTCAACATAGAAAATGTAATTATTGTATGAGACATCCAAACCTATTTTAAAGCTTTACATTTTATGTATATGGTATACAAAGTGCTGACTTGCAAGTTGGGGGGGGGGGGGGGGGTACCCCGGGGTACGTTAGGGGAGGCCGGGAGGAGATGTGTTGGTTACACAGTGGAGGTCTGCCTTTGTTAACCCACAGTACTACAAATTTTTATAGGGCAAGGATCGCAAGCGGATGCAAGTGCGCCGGCTGAAAAGCCTTAAGCCTCATGAAGTGTTTGCTGTGCTTTCTAGCTTGTTTCCTTTTGATTGTGTGCTTCTTGTTTTGGATATATTCCGGCTTGCATGCCAAGGTAGCATAGGAGTGTTGTTGCACGTTGATATTAGACCTTGTGGTCTTTCTATTTTGGACACTTTTGATGTAAGGCCATAAGGTTATGGTGATACTCCTGTTTCAGTAATGGATAACTTCGAGTTGTTTGGTTTATTTCCACTGTGTTTTGTTCTGAGTTTTGATATTGGGTAGTTAATATTATCTCTTAATGTTAAAGCTATGGCGTCTGTATGTTGTGGGGCCCCGGCCAGACCCATATTATACGGTCATTACAGGGGAGGTGTTACAGTCTTCATTGATGATATACTGGTGTACTCACAGTGCGAGGAGGATAATTTCAAACATCTTCATATGGTTTTGGAGACCCTGAGGAGGAACCAACTGTATGCCAAATTCTCCAAATATGAGTTTTGGCTATCCTCAGTAGCGTTCCTTGGTCACATGGTTAGTGGTGAGGGAATTACAGTAGATCCGGTGAAGGTAGCTGCGATACAGGAATGGCCTGTGATGTCTTCTATGTCAGAAGTCCCGAGTTTTCTAGGGCTTGCTGGGTATTATAGACACTTCGTGGAGGACTTCTCGCGGATAACACTGTCGCTCACTACTTTGACAAGGAAGGATCAGAAGTTTGTTTGGTCGCCAGAGTGCGCACAAGCTTTTGAAGAACTAAAGTGTCATCTGACCACGGTGTTTTTCTTATGTTCGCCTTTTTGTTTGGAGGGCTTTGAGATTTACAGTGACGCCTCTAGGAGTGGATTAGGTTGTGTTCTGCTTCAACACGGGAAGGTGATAGCCTATGGATCGCGTCAGTTGAAGATGCATGAGAGGAATTACCCGGTCTATGATTTAGAGTTGGCGGTTGTGATATTCACTCTTAAGCTTTGGAGGCGTTTCCTATATGGGGTTAAGGTCGATATCTATTTAGATCACAAGATCCTGAAGTATCTGATGGATCAGAAGGATCTGAACATGCAATAGCGTAGGTGGATGGAGTTCCTTGGGGATTACACCTACAAGATACATTATATTTCTGGGAAGGGGAACGTTGTGGCAGATGCTTTGAGCCATAGGACCCCTACTAGGGCCAATTGGTTACAGATGCTCAATGAGCGGCTTATTTGGGATCTGGAGGCCTTGGAAATATCTTGTGTTGACAAGTGCGTTAGTGCGAACGCATTTTTGGGTTGGATGGAGGTTCAATACAACCTTGCAGACAGGATTCAGCATGCCTTGGAGTTAGACGTGATCTTGAAACGTCACTGGGTGTATGCCGTTGATGGGTCTAACGACCAGTTCTATATCGACGATGGACTCATATGGAAAGGTAGCTGATTGTGCGTCCCCAACATGGGGAATTTGTGAGAAGAATTGATATTTGAGGCACACTTTACGAAGTACTCAATTCACCTTGGGAGCACCACGATGTTCAAGGACATGAAGAGATTTTTTTGGTTGTCGGGTCTGAAAAAAGACATTGCAATGTATGTAGCGAAATGTAAAACCCGTGCCTTGGTGAAGGCCGAATGCCAGAAGCCTGGCGGATTATTGAAGTCCTTGCCTATACCAGAGTGGAAATTTGATGATATCTAAATGGATTTCGACATGGTTTGTCGAGATTGCACAGGGGAACGGTGTCATTTGGGTGATTATTGATCGTTTAACGAAGGTGTCACACTTCATACCCAATAGGAAGGATGATTCAGTTGAGAAACTAGCAAAGCTTTATGTGGATAGCATAGTCCATTTGCACGACGTACACCGGAGCCTCGTTAGTGACCGAGATGGTCATTTCACATCTAATGATTGGAGGCTCATTCATCAGTTGTTGGGTACCAAGTTGAACTTCAGCACGGCTTTTTACCCAAAGATAGAAGGTCAGACTGAAAGGGTGAACAGGTCAATGGAAGATAAGCTTCGAATGTGTGCTTTGGATTTTGGTAAAAGGTGGGAGGACCATCTTTTTATGACTGAGTTCGTGTATAATAATAACTACCAAGCCAGCATTCAGATGGAGCCTTTTGAGACTCTGTATGGAAGGAGGTGTCGTACGCCGTTGTCTTGGGTAGAAACGGGAGAATCGAAGCTGTATAAGAGAAGGGACGTTGAAGATGCTACTTCAACGATACGGTTGATTCGAGAATGGCTACTGATTTCTCAAGATAGCCAGGCCAAGTACTACAATACCAAGCATCAGAACGTGGAGTTTGCGATGGGCAATTGGGTAAATCTCAAGATAAAACCATTTAAGGGTGTAATAAGAATTTGACGCTTAAAGAAGCTTAGTCCGAGGTATGTTAGGCCTTTTGAGGTCTTCTAGCGGATTGGTGAAGTCGCTTATCGTTTGGCTCTTTCGGTGGTGTTGAGCAGTTTGCACGATGTATTTCACATCTCAGTGCTACAGAAGGCCATTCAAGAGCCTACTCAAGTGATTGCTGCGAGTCAAGTGCTGGTCGATAGTGGGTTGATGATGAAGGTCAAGCCCATTCGGATTGAGGACGTAGAGGTCAAGCAGCTGCAGAACAAGTCTATTAGAATGGTCAAGGTCCTTTGGGACAACTATGGCAGAGAGGAGCTGTCTTGGGAGTGCGACCAGACTATGAGGGAGGAGTTCCCTGAGCTATTTATCTAAGGTAATCAGATGCATGGTTTACTTTTAAATTTTCCCGAAACATCAAATTTCAGGACGAAATTTCTTTAAGTGGGGGAGATTTGTAAAGCTCCAAATTTCTTGAGGTGTGAGATGCTTCTCTGGGGGTTACTGCATGATGGTAGCTAGTTATCGCATGGTAGTAGCTCCAGGGTTTGCGTCGAGTTCTCGAGCAAGTGTCGAGTTCTCTAGAAAGATGTTACAAATGCGGCAGAAAGTTATTACCGCGTGTTGGTAGCAGGGGAATTAATCTAGAAGACCTCCCGGGAAGCTATCGACCGATGATAGTGGTACCGCTGGTGATAGCTGGGTCAATTTAATTGTCATGGTTCTCGGGATCATACCGTGTGGCGGTAGTAGTTCGTGCGTGATGGTAGCGGCTGGTGTCGTGTCGTAATTAACGTCCTCTATCACATAGCGTTAGCGTCCTATCGCTTGGGAGTAGTGAAACCGAAATGGCATTGGCCATGTGTTGGCCTGTGATTGGAGGGTTTGGGCGGTTGCACTTGAATCGAGGCATTGAATTAAGGTACCGCGCGGTGGTAGCTAGTTACCGCGCGGCGGTAACTTTATTTATATGTCTGATTTTAGCCGTTTTCACTTAATTTCTTCTAGATTTGGAGTTGTCCTGGTCTTCCTGGAGGAGGAGCAGCAGTTCCAGAGGGTAAATCTCGCCGCCGTCGAAGTTCTTGATTCCAGATTTGCAAGCCGAGTCCGGATCTCTGGAGGCAAGATCATTGCGGTCGCGTTCATCCGTCTAGATCTTCAGCATGTCACCGAAGAGAGCACAAAGGGTAACGATTCTCAACTCGAACATGTAAATTCCTCTTCCTTTTGCATAGGAAACCCTCGCCCGTGAGTGTGCAGTGAGCGTGAGGTTTTTACTTTAGTTAGATACAGTATATCCCCGTAGTTTTGCATATAAAGTTTAGAATCGAAGTACGAACATATGCATGGTGTGTGAAGCCCATCTAGACAGGTTGGTCTGGATTGGTGATGTTTTCATTATGCTTGTACTGACCAGAGAAGACTCCGTGATGTTTGTTTTTTTGGTTTCTACACTGTAGATTGCAGCAGGGAACCTTGGGGACTAACTCCAACGAGCACCCGGAAAACTGGGTAGAATCACATTTCTGCCAGATACCGCGCGTCGGTAGTGCTATCGCAGGAGGTAGCTCCTTGAGGGCTTTGTTTGTGGTCTATGTCGTGGACACCTAGGGCTTGAGTTGTGGGGCTGAGAGCTCTGGGAGCCTAGCCTGGTGGCCTGCGAGTTACCCATATAGCATAACGGGGTTATGTATTGATTGGACAAATGAGAATGCAGAGGCTGAACCGCATCGTGGTAGTTTTTGCCCAGCGATGTGAGCAACGAGAAAGGGATGAGCTTACCTAGTAGCTATGTGGTGCATCCGTGGGTAGTGATGCCTCTCGCAAACATAGTTATGATTCTTAGGCCTTGCGCAAGCCGTAAAGACGGCCAAAATTCTCATGTTTGTTACCGTCTTGCGAATAGTGGTGGGCCCTGGATTTTGTCTGAACCCCGAGAATGTGACCTGAGATCACGGGGTCTGTGGCCGTTCGTGCCTACGTCTGTTGTGAAGTGTCCTTAAATTTCCCTTTCATTACTATGTTTGGTTTTGCTAATACTTTGTAGGGAAGGAGATCCGTAGCCCCGAGTAAGGGGTGGGGTCGTTATAGTTTAGTTAGCTTTAGCTGACCGTTGCCTTGTTTTACCACCGTTTAGTGGATTGTTCTTATGCAGGAATAGCTAGGCCAAGTGTCAAGTAGCGGGCTACAGCACAAGCACCCCAACCCTTCTCCAGCCCACTAGCAGGTTGTTGGTGGCCATAGCTTCCCTTTGATGAGCAAACTCGACATTTAAGTGCGCACCATGGGGACTTCCCAGGAGGTCACCCATCCCAGTACTACTCCAGCCTGAGCACTCTTAACTATGGAGTTCTTCAACATCTCATCACCAATTGAGCAACAGCTTGGGCGAGAGTAGTACTAGGATGGGTGACCTCCTGGGAAGTCCCAGTTCGACCCAACTTAACTATCAAGTTTGCTCATCAAAGGGAGCTTATGGCAACCAACAAGCCGTAAGTAGGCAGAGGCGCCGATTGAGGCAGTCCATGGAGAGGTTTTGGGGTGCTTTGGGTGCTTGGGCTACAGCCAAGTAACATCGCCTAGAGCAGAGCCGTGACATTGTCACATTGGATCAGCCTGGGTCATTGCAACTCAATTGGTGATGAGAAGTGAAGGAAATCCATAGTTAAGTGTGCTTGGGGGAGAGTAGTACTGGTATGGGTGACCTCCTGACAATTCCACGTGATGCGCACTTGACTATCGAGTTAGGATCATCAAAGGGATGTTATGGCCACCAACAGCCTGTCTATAGGTTGGAGAGGGGTTGTGGTGCTTGGGATATAGCCCGGTAATCGGAATCGGACCAGGTGGAAATTGGAGTTCACGTTGGGGCGCGGGGATGTTACAAAAGTTGTGGTACATCGGCACTTGTGCAGTATGGCGGAAAAGTCTTTTAAAATTCTTATTTTTATATTATAATCAAGTATGGTCCAGTAGGAGAGTGACACGTGGCATGGGAGTTATTCCAAGGCATGCCCGAACTTTTTACTTATTGGAAGGATTTCTTCTTCATCTTCTTCATCGTGCTAACAACTCCTCCTTGAAAGATCAAACAAACGGAATAGTACATCGGAAGCCAAGCATGCCATGCTATCAAGAAGGAAAACCCAATCCATGGCCAAAATTTTGGTGAGCTTCCTACCCTCTCCCTTGGTACTAGATCCTTAGATCCGAAATTAGGAGAGACAGTTGGCTCAAGAGAGTTAACATTGGGATTTCAATGGAGTTTCCTAGGAGAAGTTCATGCTAGAACTTTCGTTCTAGGGCATCAATCGTAACAAAAATCACTTCATTCACTTCCTCTCTTCAATATGAGCGCGACAGAGTTGATTTTGTGAAGAACGGTGGTCTATTAAGGGAGAAAAGGAGGTGAGAAGCTAAAGCCCTCTTGTATGTTGGCTGGCGAAAGAAGATGAACAATACATTCATCTGACTTTGAGATTCATGTAGGAAATTACTTCAAATACTTTGACATAAATCTATCATGTGTGCTCTGACAGATTTCAAGCCTATTTTCAGGCATGATCCATTCAGATTCAGGTCTTAGGCTCAACATGAAAGTTGTATCCCTTGGGAAGAACTTTTCAATGAGTGGTTGAATAATTTCTGGGGAGCTCTGTAGCTCCCTAAAAGTGACTTCAAAGTTGTTGCTTATAAAATAATTAAGCTGTAATTACTGGACAGAATCTATTTGGATCTGTGTTGCTGGGTTCAAACACGATTTCAGGCATGATAGATTTAGTTCTGGACTAAGGTCTTTACAGGAAAGTTTTTGACCTCAAAAATACCTTTCTGTTATAGGGCTAAATTTGACATTTAGAGGTCTGTAGCTCTAGGTAATCCAGTTTCTGTAAGTGGTGTGGTAAATGTGTAGATTTGGATAACTCATGAGTTTCTTTAAAAATTGATCATCAAAAGCTTTTGAAATATGGATAAATAATTGCTTGATGACAATATGGACTTCTCTGTTTAGTTTCATAATTTGATATATATATTTATATATTATAAATTATTTGGCCATGATTGGTTGTCATAATGATTTGAAGGAGCCGAAATTTAGTGTAAATGCTCAAGATGTAAACCATGACACAGGGAAGAAATATTCATGGGATTTGGGATGTCTAAACCACTGAACTAATCACTTGTTCGAGGACTTGTTGGTGATGATAGGATATGTTATATCCTAGATGAAATTGTGTACGGATACAGTTGGATGTCCTTGGGAGCTTCATGGCTCGTTGGTACTACAGGAATGCATGAGTGTATGTTAATACATGGTTGCTGATTAATCCTACGTTAAGGATTACTTATGGTAGGTCATCGGGCTTATAGATCGTCACACCGATAGAAGCTAGCAGATATACTTTGGTCAGTTGGGCAGGGTTCTTTGGTGCTTTCTTCCCAAAGACCCCTTCCGTGCCTGTGAGCCGGTTGGGTAGGGATCTTTGGTGTTTACTTCCCAAAGACCCCTTCCATGATGTTTTAGGCCAGTTGGGCTGGTTTCTTGGTGCTCATTTACCCATGAACCCTTCTGTATCATAGTATGTCAGAGCTTTACGGTTGGTGTTGTTAGCTTTGAGGCGTACGGAGGTCTAGGACTGGTAGTGTGAATGCCCTCCTTATAGTGGAGATGCCCGCTCCATTATCCCTATTTGGCCATGATGGGTGATGCCGGAGAGGGTAACTACCTCTCGAAAAGTAGGAACTAAGTTCTCTGTTGACATAGCAAATAGAGTGGGTATGTATATGGGTGATTAATCATACATTGCATTGCATTGCACCACATCGCATAAGATCCTTATCATATAAATTAGTATGGGCTCTCTTATATGATGAGTTACTTTTACTGTACCAGACCCTTAAATTATAAGCATGTATGGGCATATTTATAAGTAAAGTTCATTTCAGTTCTTATAATTTTGTTATTGTTTAAATGCTAATATAGATGTACTTATAGTCTTAATGATGCTCCTTGTTAATGATTGTCTTCTTACTGAACTGTTAATGTTAGATAACTGTCCAATTATTATAACTTATTGTCACCTACTATTTCTACTACTGAGCATATTTTGTCCCATCTTTCTTCCATCCTCCCGGTGCCTAAGAGTCGCTGGGGTGAGAGGATGTGAAGCCACTTAGTATTTATGACTAACGGTTGTCACACCCACCTTACTAAGTGGAAACCCCACTAACGGAGCAGTAGTAACACCCTACACAAGAGGGCAGTAAGGCCAGAGGGACATGGCTTGATACTCTAATACCTTTACTCCCCTCAATGACAGTTGTGAGCATTTTTGAGCATCTTGTTATAGTCCATCGGGCAATTTCTTGTACTCTGATATTACAAGAGCTGGTGTAGCTTCATGTTATGCTTTACTAATTTTGGACGTTTACTTTTCTGGACCATGACTTCTATGTTCTTCTCTTTGGTTGGGTTAGCATTGTGATATCGAAAATGAACCTACAAAATAGGAAACTTGTGGTATAGATTAGCCCGTGTGCTGATACTACCACAAGGAGGTTATTTTAGGAATAAAACTCCCCTCGGTCATATCTTGTGTTCCGGGAAGGGGGTTTTACAATTGGTATCAGATTGCACGGATACTATGATAATGAAGTCATTGAACAGTGGTGTTACCCCTGATCGATTATTTAGTTTGTGGGCAAACTGAATTAGTGGAAGCAGTGATATGCCCATTTGTGTTTCACACTAAGTATGTACACTCGTTGTCCTATGTTAGCCAAGAGGTGGTGAAAGTCACTTATGGGCTCCACTTTTGAAGGATGAGTATACACTGACTTCAGTTGGAATGAGTTCTCTGATGATTTCCTAAAGCATTTTGTTCCATCTACTACCCGAGATGAACTCAAAGAAAGGTTCCTACAGCTAAAATAGGGATCTAAATCAGTTGTAGAGTACCAACGAGAGTTTCATCACCTTACCAGGTTTGTTGACTCCTATGACTTGGATGACCATGGTTATGTGAAGCGATTATATAAAGGTTCATGATAAATATAATTTTATCTTTATTTTTATATAGTTTTTATTTAATATTTAATTATTTTAGAGTTATATTTTATTAATTAAGTTTCTAATTTGTTTCGTTTTTATTTTCAGGTTAATCTGGGCTACAATTAAAATTTTGAAGTTGACATGACTAATCAGGAGAAGAATCTGAGAAAATTTAGAAATATTCCAAGTACACGCCCCCATTCACGGGCGTGAGATGGAGGCGTGACCATTGTCATGGCCGTGCCTTCTTTTTATTGGTCCAGATTGATATCCACGGGGTTTAAACTTACACGCCCACATATCACGGGCATGACATGGGGCATTACCCTAGTCACTGGCGCGACGTGCTACAAGAGCCCTAAATTTCATTCCATGTCGATTTAAAGTTACACTCCCTGGTCATGGGGATGACCTTTAGATCTCGGGCATGACCTACTGGCATGATAGCCAGCTCAGGGGCGTGAATCAGCCATCAAGAAGTCAGTTTCCGCTATAAGCCGCTCCAAGCTTACCCACCCTAGGTGACAGGCGTGACCTAGGGGCATGACCTCTTCTACAACTGATAGATTAACTCCCATTGTTTCAAGTTCCTACCTTTTTCTAGAATAGTGAAGGCACGCCCTAGGGTACGGGCGTGACCTACGGGTGTGACCCGTAATTTATAAATTTTGGCAGTTTTTCCCCCAACATTCCCGGGCTTTCAAGATGACGGTTCCGCACCTTACACACCCTCTAGTCACATGCATGACCTAGGGGCGTGACTCATAATCAAAATTCACTATAAATTACAGGCAATGCCAGGAGCTAGAGGAGTCGATTGGAGTCAGTTAGAGTTTGCTAGAGTAAGATTAGCGTTATATTTTTGAGTTTACTTTTCATCATTTTTTGTATTTCTTTTGTGTTATTTTCATTTCATAGTGTAACCTCTAGTTTTATTTAATTTTAGTCCAAGCACTCCTTTCATTTGTAAGCATTTCTTTCAAGTGTAATTCCTTTATCATGTTAAGTTACTAAACTTCATTAGCGCTTGATCATGATAAACTTCAGAATGAAATAAACTTATTTTTCTCAAATTTTCAATCTTTCTAATTTACTCACTTTGATTTATCTTTGAATTTTATTGTGTTGAATTCATTTGACATGAATATGTTTTTAATCCTAGATCCGCATTCAAGATTTTACCGAGAGGTTATGGATATGCGGAGATAACTCAAAGATAAAAGGAGTTGCATGCACTGCTCAAGAGAGGATGACATAAATCTTCCGGATTGGAGTCAAATCCAATAGTAGGGTTCACTGCCTAAAATATGCTTAGGGGTTTCAACTGGCAGAGAGATCATAATCGATCAACCTATGTTTAATACAGAGCGTATTCTCATGAAAGTTTATATTAATTTAAAGGGATTATAGATCAAGTGCTATTCTTTATTTCATAAAATTTCTTTTAATCGTTTAATCACTCTTTTTATATTCAATATAATATTATTAATTTACGTGAGTAAAAGCAATCAACAGGCCTAGAAGAATACTACACTTATTATTTTATTTTAAAATATCCTATACTATGAATAATAAGTGCTCTTGCCTATAGTTCGTAGAATTTGAAGTTAATATTAATCCTAAATTTCAACCATCAAGTTTTTGGCACCGTTGTCGGAGAGTTATTTTTTTTTTGATATTTTGAATGTGCAAATTTTATTCATTTTATTATTCTACTTTTCTCCTCCTCATTTTCCTTTTAAATTTTTTTTAAATTCAATTCTAATAAGTAAAGGTTGATTTAATTTTTTTTCATAAAAATGTTATCTAAATTGGCCGCCAAGGTTGTCGAGCTTCAAAACAAACTAAATCTTTTTGAGGTTGCACGAAAGCGCCAAATTTTTTGTTATTATTATGGTGCTTCTCATCGAAGTGAGAAGTGTTAACTTTATTATTATTATCAAAAAATTTCTTATGAAAATAATTTTGCTAATAATTATGAAAATAAATATTCCTACTTTAATGATACTTCTTTTTAAAATCTTCATGAAAATAATTTTTCAGATTTTACTAATTTTCATCAAAATAATTTTTGAGTTTTAATGAGAATAATATTTCTGATTAAATAATTTTTCTTTCAACTCGGATGTTAATTTTTCTTGTTCACAAGATCACCTGGAAAAATTTCCGAGTAATGAGAATAATTCTTTAGATCTGATTTATTGTTCTTCTTTTTCAGCATCGCAAGCTACTCCTAATTTTGGGGAAATTTTGCAAATTCAATTTTTTTCTCCTTCCCAAAATTTATAAACTATTAAAATTTATTTTAATGATTTTTCTCAGTCTTCAAATATTTCTCCTATAGAGGAACGTGAATCTTCATGTACCCACTTTGTTTCATATAGCAAAGATGAATAAAAAATAATATTTGAAGAATTTATTTAATGCATGGGCACATCGGGTGAAATAAAAGAACATGTTTCTTCTTCTACTTCACCCGATTTTTTCCTCTTACTCATGAATTTTCATGCACAACCTATAAATATTTAGGAATTCAAATTCATGAAAATGATGTGTCCAATAATTTTACTTTAAATGAATTTTCTGAAAATAATTTTATTTTAGAAAACAAATCTTCGGAGCTTATTCATATAGTTTTGCAAGAGCCCCCTCCTTGTGAAATTTTTTCTGAAATGTTTAATTTTGATTTTTCTTATACTAATAATTTTCATGTAGAAGATGAGCCGTTATTATCAAACTTCATCCCTGATACATATATCGCTCATCTACAAAAATTCAAATCACCTCTACTATGTATAGGTGATTTGAATTTACATTTTCAAGTCGACTGCCATAAGAATAAAAATCAAGAATCAAGTAGAGGAGTAGCCGAGAGACCAACTTTGGCACATTCACCCAAGAGTGAATTAAGGGAGTTGCTCATACACTTTAATTTTTATTTTTCATTTTCCTAACCATAACCGCCTAACTTAAAGATGGGAAAAAGAAAAGCGCTCTTAGGAGACACCCCTTGATTATCTTTTTAATTCCTGTTTTTATGCATTTTTCTTTGCTTTTTTCCCCTTCTACTTGACTTATAAACATTGGAGACAATGTTTATTTTTAAATAAGGGGATGTGATCTCCTTTCTTGTTTTTATTTAAAAAACCAAAAAAATGATGAAAAATCTTAAAAATACAAAAGCAATGAGAGTTTCTTTTCTTAGTTTTGAAAAAATTTACAAAAAAACAAATTCTATTATTTTCCTTTGTTTCTCTATATAAATTTTGTTCTTTTTTTTAGAGTCAAAAATACCAAAAATATAAAATTATAAAAATTAATTTCTATGAAAGGGCCGTGTTGGGCTTTCTTTCCACAAAACCATCTAGTACCTTGCGAACCCGTCATTGGGTAGTCCTCGGAAAGTCCAAGAAATAACAAAAAAAATTAGGATTAGAATTTAATTAAAAAACATTAAAAACAACAAAAAAAATAGGTTTAATTTTTAATTAGAGAGATCATTATTTCTATATTTATTCACATACAAAATTCCTAGTTATTTAACTTTTACATAGTGTTTAGAGGATTTACATGCTTTAATTGAATTTTGAATTTTGAAGTAAAACTGTTGGACATGCTGTGTTCCTAGTCGAGTGCCCGTGTTGGTATAATTTTATGTAGAAATAAATATTCAGAATACAATTATATTTTTATTTTTCTAAATGTGTGCAAATATTTTACTCTACTTTCATTTTGAAATCCGTAAAATCCAATAATAATTTATGTGACTATGTAGAAGTTTACTAGAGAAATATTTCGCAAATCAAGAGTAAATGTATTCTTTCTCGATGTCTAGAACTTTCCTTCTCACGATTCCCAATACTTTGCATAAGTTAAACTCTTTAACATGAATAAGATATAAGCACTTCTTTTGGCAAGTTTGAGCCTTTGCACCCGTACCTAACATTTTATCTTTGCTAAAACCACTTTGAGCCTATTACCCTACCTTTTGTTTCATCTCCAACAAATATTTCACTAAGGCCTAAAAAGCATCCTAATCGCACATCTAAGTATGAACTTGATAATTGTAATATATAAAAAAGAGCTTTATGGGTGATTTGGAGTCATTTTATTTTGGTGGTTATTTTTATTGTAAAAAAAGAAGCTGATTTGTTTTTCCTTTCTTTTGAAAATATTATAAAAACCTTAAAATGGGAAGGAAGAAAAATAATTATTAAAAAAATGATGGTGAAATTTTTTTTTGAAAAAAAAGGAAAAACGGTTTGGGAAATTGGCAATGTTCTTAAAGTCATGATTGTTTATTTTGTGCGAGCTCTCTTTAGGTTTGGGTGTGACTAGCTGTCGTTTTTATCTTTGATTATCCACACCAAAAACCTAAGCCTATGTTTCAACCTAGTTTAGTCATATTGATTTGTGCTTATGAGTTAGACTAGTGCCATGATGAAAGTGTGAAAAGGCAAGCCTATGATCATCAACATTGATGAATTTCTTTGGAGGGTATCTCGATCTTCGTTTTGTTTAATGTTGATCTTAGTTCACACGCTACCCTCTCCCTAAGTATAATTTTAGCATTTACCGGAATTTCAATTTAAAAGTAGAAATAATAAGTGAAAATGCATTCTTAAAAAATATAAGCTAATTTGCATGCTGAGTAGTTTTTCTGCAAAAAATTACTATGCGCATACGCATAAGACTTCACATTTAACTCCTTAGGTTCAATTTTATTTTCTAGCATTGAAATTTTTCTGCTCCCTATCAAAAATTATTTGCTCGGGACTAGCAAACGAGTAAGTATGAGGGTATTTGATAACTCTAATTTTATCTTTATTTTTATATAGTTTTTATTTAATAATTAATTATTTTATAGTTATATTTTATTAATTAAGTTTCTAATTTTTTTCTTTTCTATTTTAAGGTTAATCTGGGCTGCAATTAACATTTTGAAACTAACAAGACAGTTAAGGAGAAGAATCTGAGAAAATCTAGAAAAAGTCCTAGTACACGACCCCTAGTCATATTCGTGACATGGGGCATCACCATTGTCACGGCTGTGCATGCTTCCTTTTGGGCCAGATTGATTTCCACGGGGTTTAAACTTACTTGTCCCCATATCACAGGCATGACATGGGGTGTGACACCAGTCACGAGCATGATATGCCACCAGAGCTCCAAATTACATTCTACATCGATTTAAAGTTACACGCCCTTGTCACGGGCATGACCTTTAGGTCACAGGCATGACCTATAGGCATGACAGTCAGCTTAGGGGCTTGACTCAGCCATCAAGAAGTCAGTTTCCGCCGCAAGCCATTCTAAGCTTACATGCCCTAGGTTACGGGAGTGACCTAGAGGCGTGAACTCTTTTGCAGCCGCCAGATCAACTCCTTCCAATTTTCTAAAGAGTAAAGACAAGCCCTAGGACACAGGCATGACCTAGGGGCATGACGCACAATTTATAGATTTTTGCAATTTTTACCCAATATTCCCGGGCTTTCAAGACGACGATTCGGCACCTTACACGCCACCTAGTTACGGGCATGTCCTTGGGGTGTGACTCACTAGAAAACTTCACTTTAAATTCCAAACAATGCCAAGATCTAGATGAGTCTATTAGAGTCAATTAAAGGAAGATTAGAGTTAGATTTTAGAGTTTACTTTTCATCGTTTTTGAATTTATTTTCTGTTATTTTTCATTTCATAGTGTAACCTCTAGTTTTATTTAATTTTAATCCATGCACTCTTTTCATTCGCAATAATTTCTTTCTAATATAATTCCTTTATCATGTTGAGTAGTTAAACTTCATTAGCACTTGATCATGATGAACTTTTGAATGAAATAGACTTGTTTTTCTCAAATTCTCAAGCTTTTTACTTTACTCACTTTGATTTATCTTTGAATTTTATTGTGTCGAATTCTTATGTCATGAATATGTTTTCGATACTAGATCTGTATTCAAGTTTTACTGAGAGGTTATGGATATGAGGAGATCACTCAAAGATAAAAGAATTTGCATGCACTCCTCGAGAGATGACGAGATAAATCTTTCGGATTAGAGTCAAATACAATTGTGGGGTTCACCGCCTAAAGCAAGCTTAGGGGTTTCGACTAGCCGAGCGGTCTTAATCGATCAACCTAATTTTAGTTGAAAGCATATTCTCGAGAGAAGTGCTTTCATATTTTTGGAACCTCCACGTACGAAGTAAGTAATTAGAAGATTGTATTTTATTATTTCGTGAAAGTTTATTTTAATCTAAAGGGATTCTAGATCAAGTGTTATTCTTTATTTCATAACATTTCTTTTAATAGTTTTGTCACTCTTTTTATATTCTATAAAATAATATTAATTTGCATGAGTAGAGGTAATCAACAGGATCGGAAGAATACGACAGTTAATATTTTATTTTAAAATATCTTATTATAAGAACGATAGGTGTTCTTGCCTATAGTTTGTAGAATTTGAAGATATTATTAATCATAAATTCCAACCATCAGTTTGCAAGACCCCCTAAGACATGATCTTTTATTTATAGCGGCTCGAGCCTAGCTCAGATTATAGACATGGCAAAAAGACTGGAGGCAAACCATCGTGGGGTCCATATTAGTGATAAGAGATAAGCAGAAGGTGTAATGGAGGTAGGGCCTAGTAGAAGGAGGCAACTTGCCAGAGGCAGAGGAGGAAACCAAGTAGGTGGCAGCGAATATTTCCAACAGAATTTTAGAATAGAGCATCCAGCCACACAGTTAAGACTACCCCCATCCCAAAAAACTCAAGCATATCGATAGCCCAGGGTGCAATTCAAGGAGGGATGTTTCCATTATCACCAGCTAGGCCACATTCGGCGCTTCTGCCCACAACTATTCCGGAATGTTCCAAATTGTCTTGTCTTCCCTCTGTTAGCTCATCAAGGACAAGGATGTGGTCGAGGACAACAAAGTAAGAACCCTGGACCTCCTTGAGAGTAGGTGAAAGTATCTAGCGTCAACCTAAATCACCTAGAGGGGGGTGAATAGGTGATGTTTATGTCTTTTCACGGAATAAAACTACTTTAAAAATTTAAGTACACAAACACTGAGATTTATAGTGGTTCCCCGAGTTGGGTACGTCCACTTTCCGGCCTCGCCTATCTACCACGAAGGGATAGATTTGTCTACTTAACCGAACTCGGATTTCTACAAATCTTACACCTAGGAGCCTTAAATCCTATAACTCGGAGACAATGCTCCAACCACTCGATCCACAACCGGATCTACGACTTGATCCACACATAGATCTACCACTCGATCCATAAACGGATCTACCACTCAATCCACAAACAGATCTACCACTCAGAAAAAATCTCCTGCAAAAGTAAAGGAATATTTTACAATAATATTACATACAATCCTTGACAAGGTCTGAAATCTTCAATCAATTGTTCTTCGAAAATAGTTGAACTTGAAAATTCTTAGAGAACACAGAAAAATCTAAAATCTTTCAAGGAAATTGAATCTTGAATCTTCAATCCAATAGATCTAGATTAATAGAGATCTTTAGAGAGTATCAATCCAGTCGAATAAATCAATGAAGATGGAATCGTGCAAAGTCACTGTTGTCGGTCGACTAGAGATGTCGTGTATTTCACAGGTGGCTGACAAGTTCTTTTTGGAATGTTTCTCGATTTGAAATTGGTTCGATTTGCAAGATTAAAGTTGAAGGAGAATCCACCTTAAGTATTTATAGGAAACCTCAAATGCAACAGATATAAAAGAACTTCCAAAAATGACTTGAGAAAGTTACTGTGCATGGCTGTCGTAACCCGAGCCTTGAGAAAAAAAATGTCAGAGAAATAACCTAAGTCATATTCATCGAGTATCGTCGAGTATCACTAGTATACTCGCCGAATAGTCTTTGATATATGATGAATTTTACTTACACAAACTCAGTTCAAGCTTGCTAACCACTCAACGCCAAGGATAGAGTCATACTTCCTCAACACTCTCAACACCGCCGACTCAAATCTCTTGATGATCTCAAAGCCATCAACTCAATTCTCTCGACGCCATCCATGCACTCAACGTACTCGATGTCATTGAATCAATTGACGCACTAGACGCCAAGATATATAACGAATTTCCCATAAGAAAAATCAGAGAAGTAGCGTTAAGGTGATTCGATGAATTCGACGTGTATCGATAAATATATTCGATGAATTTGACGAGTATTGTTAGATACATTCGACGAATTCGACGAGTATACTTGATGATACTCGACGAATTTTACTTAGCTGTTTTTATAAATATTTCCAGAAATTCACCATAAGTATATAAGATGAATTCAACGAGTGATAATAAGTATATACGATGAATTCGACGAATATCAATGATCCTCGAGGAATTCGACGAATATCCCTTATGATACTCGACGAATTTTACTGGGTAAAATTCTATTCTGTTAGATTTTGTGATCATATTTTTCCTTGAGCCTTCTCTTATACTTGGAATAGAAGTACACTCCAATAGAGAGATTATAAGTGAATCAACACAATGGACTATACAATGAAGGATTACATTGTGTAGTCCCATGTTTACTAACCCAGTACAACCTGACATTGGTGTGTACTTAGCATTGGAAACTTGCAAGTACATAACTAAAAATATGCTATCAAATACAGTCACAATTCATCATAGCTTAACTGGACCCTTCTTTAAATCAAGGTTTTTGTAGATACAATACCTAACAATCTTCCCCTATTTGAAAAAGTCAGAATACTATAAGCTAATTTGAATTGCACATAACAAAAATAATCATAGAGCATGAAATTTACAAGATAAGTAAATTAAAGGAAATTGAAATAACAATCCATATTCCATCCAAGACATAAATCATATATATATATATATTAATAAGATTTTTATATTTTCAGGCAACCACAATCGTATCTCAATCACACCAAAATAACAACCAAAAACATCAGGTCTGCTTGCCTTGATCCATCTGATGCTGCATAACAAAAAAATCCCTTGGCTTAGGATAATACTTTGGAGGGGCTGGAGGCGTAGAATCATCATTCTTTTATTTTATAAAGTGTATTATCCTCCTTGCAGAGTCCAATTCATACTTGTGTCATTCATCCTGATCATAATGATTCCATCTATTTTCATGTACAAGATCCACCGGGGTGAAGGTGTCTAGAATGATTCCTCTTAAAGTTGGACTCCACACTTCACCTATTTCTCTATCTCTGGCTTGGTCTGACCTTGTAGCAGAGGGGACTTCACCATACTTTCTTTTCTTGTGCATTGGAGTGGGAACATCTTCAGCCACTTGAACTTCAGCAGCAGCAATAATAGTAGTAGCAGTGGCAGAGTACTGAAAGACTTCCTGTGTTTTTATCCAGAGTTGAGCGTAATCCTTAGCAAGTTTAACTTCAACCTGAGAAGGTACTTGAGAGCCAAACATCTGACCATGCATCCACATAAATTTGTTATAGCAATAGTCATTTGTCTTTTTGAAATTGTATACCATAGCATCTTCAATTGCATCAATCTTAGCTTTCATAGCCTCCTCCCCCTTTCTAACTTCATCAATGACAGCATTAGAATAAATAGGAATTGTGCTGTCAAAGTGAGCCATTTATCTATTGTGGGCATCAATCATAGCATTTGTGTTCGTATCCACATTATCAAGAATTATTGAAGCATACTTGATTCCTTACATGTTAAGCGTGATAACATTTCCACCCTTGGCATACAATGCATCAAGCTTGTCAATCTAAATTTTAACTTTGCCAAGGCCATTGGTAACATCTTACTCAGTTTCTTTTACCTTGTCCAAAAATTTCTTCATTGTCGCTTCAAACTGTGCTTGCTATCTTGCTAACATAAGCTATATTGTCTTTAGAATTGAACTATTAGCACTGGAGGTGGCAACTGTCTCATAAGCAATATGTGGAAGAGAAAGCAGATCTTTATTGGGATACTTATAGATCATAGATAATATTTCCTTAGAACTCAACAAAGGCACTACAACATCTAGAATAGGAGTATGCTCCTCTGCATCTCCTTCCTCATCAGAAACATTAACTACCTCCTCAGGAATAACTGGAGGAATACCTGTCACCTCGACAAATCGTTTCTCAAGGTTGAGGAGAAACCTGTCAACCTCAGTAGCAACTTATATCGAGGGCCTAGTCACCTCCCCCTTAAAAGATTAAGTAGGAACAATCTTTGGGAGAGGGACAATCAGGTTCTCTGCTGAAACTAGCTCAGACCCATCATTATCATTATGAGCATCTTTGGGCTCGTCAGCAACAATCATTTCATCATCTATATCTATCTCATAGTCATCCACAGTCAAATCATCATCATAAGCAACATCATCATCATCAGCAACATCATCATCATCAGCAACATCATCCTCAACCTCAGCAGACACTAACTCCTCAATAGTTGTCTAAGCCATCTTGGCAACCTCTGTCATCAGATCCTTTATCTCTACAAAAGTAACAACTAGCTCCCCCTCCACTCTTGATCTCAATATCTTAGGAGTTTCTATAGAGTTTGAGTCAGAATCCTTTCCATAAGAGCTTGTTCTTCCTCCTCCTCATATACATCTGGAGCTCCCCTGGCCTCAAAATCCTCCTATCCTACCTTGAGAATATGGAAGAGTCTATTTCTTGAGGTGATGGATAGGAAGACCTTTGGTCATATCGAACTTGTCTTCGTCCATTTGGTTCAAGTACAAGCTAATAATCCTCCTAAAGTTGGGAGTGCGAAGACTGTCCTTGATCTTCTCAAACAATCTTGCACCCTAGTCCATTCTTTTTTTTGCAGATGATCGTTACTAGTACCTTGGACATTTCTGTTTATAGGTAGTCATGGGATCCTGTCTTGCAGAGCAGCACTATTCCAATAATATCTTAGAATAGCTTCCCCACATTGCTCATTCCTTTCCTCTTAATAGCCTTAGTGTCCCTTGGCAATCCATAGAACAGTAGTGCTCGTGAGAAGTCTTCCTCTTTTAGGTGATCTGCTTCTTCACAGGAGGTAAGCCTCAAGAGTTGGGTGAGAGTAGAGGCCTTCACCTTAACTAAAGTCTTTCGAACCTTGCTTTTGATGACAGAGTCTTCATATCAAAGCTTGGCATTTTGGAAGAACTCAAGAACATCCCTTTCCATTATTTTGCAGGGATGTTCGAGGACAAACGAGAGACCGACTGTCTCTAGCATCATGATTACATTTCTGAATTCATTAGTGGCTGAGGCAAAGCCTATTCAAACTAATTCTCCACCCCCTAGCAATACACTAGTAGTTTGAGGATCCATGAACAATCAGTGAAAATCTCTTAACTGTACTAACTGTAGAAACTGTTTCCTGTCACTGACCGCCGGCAAAAGCAAGCAAATGATCGGAGAAGCTGTTGCTGGAAATCAACTTGAAGTAACTCTTTGCTAGAACTCAACTTGGACTATTATCACTGACCTAATTGAGGAGAATGGGAGCAGGGCTATGGGAAGGAGACGATGAGAATATCGTTGAAGCTGAAGGGTCAGGCGAACAGTTCGGCGAATATTGCTATGTTGGTTTCGACGAAATGTATCGTGGTTACCCCTAACTCTCGATTATTTATATATATATGATTATAAATTTAACCTAGAAAGGTGCGTACTAGAATTTTGGCAGATTTTTGGATCCAATATAGAAATAGAAATTTTGCCCTACATGACATTCGACGAGTTTCACCGGATATATAGTCAATTCGGCTAGTTTTGGCGTGATTATCTGTGAATATCCGACGAATCAGTGACTAGGGCTGACGATACTCAACGGACTTGCCTTGGAAAAATTTCTTCTTTGAAAAATTTCCTGAGTGATTTCCTCTTGTTTGCCTTCTTCATGAATCTTTATTCATCATGCCTAGTTCTGTTTTGAAAAACGAGAACTTGGCCTCGTCCAGCGGCTTCGTGAAAATATCCATAACTTGCTTATCCGTCGATACATAGCTAAGGGCTATGTCTTTATTCTCCATAAGCTCCCGAATGAAGTGATATCGCACTTCAATATGCTTTGTCCGGCTGTGAGAAACTGGATTATGCGTGATCGTTATTGCACTGGAGGAGTAGAAATACATAAGAATTTCTTTGAGCTTTAGGTTGTAGTTTTTAAGTTGATCCTGATCCACAAAAGTTGTACGCAATAACTACCTATAGAGATATACTCTGACTCGGCAGTAGAGGTTGCCATGCAATTTTGCTTCTTACAGCTCCATGTAATAAGCCGTCTTCCGAGGAATTGGCATGTCTCGGAAGTGCTTTTCCAATCATCCCTACTTCCTGCAAAATCTGCATATGAAAAACCAATTAGCTCAACATCATTATTTCTCGGGTACCAAAAGCCAAGATTGGGTGTACCCTTAAGGTATCTTAGAATTCGCTTTGAATCGACGTAATGAGATTCCTTTGAGTTCACCCGAAATCTAGCGCAAACGCTTGTTGAAAACATTATGTTTGGTCTACTTACAGTAAGGTAGAGCAAGGATCCAATAATGCTTCTATACTTAGTTTCATCAAAAGGTTTCCCTTTCTAATCCCTATTGAGAGAAACAGTTGAACTCAATGGAGTCCTCATAGAGGTTGCGTTCTCCATTCCGAATTTCTTTAGTAACTCTTTGGTGAACTTCATCTGAGAGATGAAAATTCCATCTTCAGATTGCTTCACCTGAAGTCCTAAGAAATACTTCAGCTCTCCCATAATGCTCATTTCAAACTTCCCTTGCATAAGTTTGGAAAATTTCTTGCAAAGGTTGTCTTCCGTAAAGCCAAATATAATGTCGTTGACATAGATTTGCACTTGAAGAATCTTGCCTTTTACTTCCCTAAGAAATAATGTCTTGTCTATCTTTCCACTTGTTAACTTATTCTCAAGAAGAACGCTAGATAGCGTCTCATACCAAGATCATGGAGCTTGCTTTAAGCTATATAGAGCTTTCTTAAGAAAATAAACATGTTCAGGGTGAGTAGAATTAACAGAACCTCAGGGTTACGCTACGTATACTTCCTCTTTCAGATTCTTGATGAGGAATGCTGACTTCACGTCCATTTGATAGATCGTGAAGCCTTTGAGGGCAGCATACGCAAGAAACAACCTGATCTCCTCGAACCTGGCAACTGGAGCAAAGGTCTGGTCGAATTTGATCCCTTATTCATGTCTATATCCTTGATCTATAAGCCGGGATTTATTCTTTATGATTACGCCATTCTCGTCCAGCTTGTTACTAAAAACCCACTTGGTACCGATCAAATTTTGTCCCTTGGGTCTGGGCACCTACTCATATACATTGCATGGTTCAAACTGATTGAGCTCCTCTTGCATTGTCATGATCCAAGAGGCATCCTTGTTTTCTTCTTCAAACTTCTTCGGCTCAACATGAGAGAAAAAACTAAGACGCAATAACTCGTTAATTGTACCTCTTCTAGTTCTAACTCCATCGCCTAGCTCTCCAATGATTTGATCAGCTGGGTGATCTCTTAGGTGTTCGAACACTAGATTTCTTCCTCTTCCTCCAACGGGTTTTGCTACATCAGGAGCATCCTCTTGGGTTGGTTTATTTAGATGTTCTTCATCAACCATGCCTGGATCGACAACCTAGACTTAACTTGGAGCATCTTATTTTACTGCTTATCCAAGCTAGTTCCTTGAACCTGGTACCTGCATCTGCACCAGTAACACTAGACGAGTTGCTTTGGAGCATGCTTGTCTCATCAAATACAACATTAATAGTGAAAGTCTCTAGTATCAAATAAATCAACCTATGGGTGGGGGGGGGAATAGGTAGCGTGAAGTCTTTTGCGGAATTTAAATTACCTCTACAAATAAACAAACACGACACAGAAAAGCACACAAGAAATTATAGTGGTTCCCCAATTTGGGTACGTCCACTCTCCCCCTTCGACCTATCTCCCAACAAGGGATGACTCGATCACTTCACAAACCAGATTGAAATCTAATCCTCACACTATAGAAGGAACCCTTCCAACCAAAGGAGTTACTACTCCTCCACCATGGGTTGCACCCAACCCTTACAATAAGGAATAAAAACTCCTTTATAACAAAATAAAAATTGAATGTACAAGAAATACAAATAAACTTGTGGAGAATCCAATGTCGCTCTTCGTTCGTTGATGCTTTGTTGAAAGAGACGAAGAGTCCACGACCGGTGTACTCCCTTGGAGAGGATCTTTCCAAGATCGGCGGTGGCAAGTGAATGCGGCGGCGATGCTTTGTAGATCCAAACTTCTTGAAGAAGCAAGCAAGGTCTACGAACGATCTCAGTTGGATTAGTCGTCTCGATCGATTCAGAATGAAGAAGTAACCTCGTTCAATGATTCGAGAGACAAGAGATCTCAAGAGAGATGCGTGAGACGCACTGCTAGCCTCAGTCCTGTCGTCGGAAGATCAAAGAGGCTCTAAGATCAACGGCGAAGAATAGCTTGCAAGCGGCGGCAGCAATCGGCGGAGTTACGCAATCGGCTAGGGCACGGCATCAGCTGTTTGATTTGGCGTGAATAGTTTTTGTTGAAGTTCGAAATATGCATATATATACCCTGAGTCCAACCCTAAAGTCCTTTGTGGGACACACAAGGAGAAACCCTAGCCCAGGCCGAAACAACGTAACCCGTCTTTGTTCGGTTCAGCGAGAGACGAAATTTGCCTAAGGCAAAATCGGCGAGAATCGTTGGTGATTCCCGTCGAAGTCGGCGGGAATCACTCACGATTCTCATCGATTCTACCTTAGCCGAATTCCAGTAGGGAACCTTGTCAGCCGGTGGGAATCGGCGGGACTGCAACCTGATTCTCGTCGATTCGGCGGGAATCACAACGATTCCCGTCGAAGTCGGTTAGAATCACTTGGTGATTCCCGTCGATTCTGCCTTGGCAGAATTCCTGTAGGAAAACAGTCAGCAGGATGAAGTCGGCTGGAGTCAATGACTGATTCTCGATAATTCGGCGAGAATCACTAATGATTCCCGTCGAATCGGCAAGAATAACTTAGTGATTCCCGTCGATTTTTACTTAGACGAACTTCTCTCTTCCTTCCTATGAAATTGGTATTTGACCCATCTTTGCTCCTCTTCTGCTCTTTATCTATCTCAACCCTGTACTTGAAAATAAGTACACTCCAATAGAAAGAGCACACGTGAGTCAACACACTGATCTGCTCAACGAGGGATTACGTTGCGCAGACCCGTGTATATTGACCCACTATACCCTGACATTGGTGTGTACTTAGCATGGAATAGCTGCAAGCACAACTTAATGGAAAATCATCAAATACATTGTTAATTCAACTTAGCTTGTTGAGGGGCTTCTTCAAATCAGGTACATTGTGGATACAATACCCAACAATCTCCCCCTATTTGAAGAATCCTAAACCCTACAAGCTAAGGTGAATAAAATAGATGGGAATGAAAAACATAAAATGAACATTCAGTTGAGAGTGAAATTCATTACCATTTTCCTAAGAGCATACTTAGCATTGGCAGCCAACATAGCCTTAGCCGAGAGGGTAATCTCCCCCTTTTCGGCTTCTGCAAATCTGGGACTTCACTTGGAGCAAAATGCTCCCCCTCAATTCTTACATCCATACTCGATCTAGAGTTCCTTGCTGATGCTCCCCCTTGATCCAAGAGCCTTGAGCCCTTTAGTCTTCAATCTTCATAGTTCAGCATGCCGAGTTCAGTTTTGAAGAGACTGAACTTGGCCTCGTCTAAGGGCTTTGTGAAGATATCTGCAATCTGCTTATCCGTGGGGACATAGCAGAGAGAGATATCTTTGTTTTCCACATTCTCTCGAATGAAGTGGTAGCACACTTCAATATGCTTCGTTCTGCTGTGCGACACAGGATTGTTCGCAATTGCTATTGCGCTCGAGGAGTCGCAATACATAGAAACTTCTTTGCACTGCAAGTCATAGTCTTCGAGTTAATTTCTCATCCATAGAAGTTGTGCGCAACGGCTGCCTGCTGAGATGTACTCAGATTCAGCCGTGGAGGTTGCGACACTATTCTTCTTTTTACTGCTCCATGAAATAAGCCTTCTTCCGAGGAATTGGCACGTCCCGGAAGTGCTTTTCCTATCATCCCTGCTTCCTGTAAAGTCAGCATCTGAAAAGCCTATCAGCTCGACATCATTGTTTCTTGGGTACCACAAGCCAAGATTTGGTGTAACTTTAAGGTATCTAAGAATTCGCTTTGCAGCGACATAATGAGATTCCTTAGTGTTCACCTGATATCTGGTACAAACGCATGTGGAAAACATAATATCCGGTCTACTGGATGTAAGGTAGAGCAGGGATCCAATTATACTTCTATATTTGGTTTCATCAAAAGGTTTCCCTTTCTCATCCTTGTCCAGAGACACAGTTGATCCCATTAGAGTCCTCATAGAGGTTGCATTCTCCATTCCGAATTTCTTGAGGAGTTCATTTGTGAACTTCGTCTGAGAAATGAAAATTCCATCCTCAGACTGTTTCACTTGAAGTCCCAAGAAATTCTTTAGCTCTCCCATGCTGCTCATTCCAAACTTTCCTTGCATAAGTTTAGAAAACTTCTTGCAAAGATTGTTGTCCGTTGAGCCGAATATTATGTCATCGACATAGATTTGCATCAGCAAGATCTTGCCTTTGACTTCCCTAAGAAATAATGTCTTATCTATTTTTCCTCTCGAGAACTTGTTCTCAAGAAGAAAACTAGACAGAGTCTCATAAAAAGCTCGAGGAGCTTGTTTTAAGCCATATAATGCTTTATTAAGAAAATAAACATGATTAGGGAATGTAGGATTAACAAAACCTGGGGGTTGTGCGACATATACTTCCTCTTTCAAATTTCCATTTAGGAACCCAGATTTCACGTCCATCTGATAGATAGTGAATCCTTTGTGAGAAGCATACGCCGGAATAATCTGATCGTCTTGAGCCTTGCAACTGTTGCAAAGGTTTGGTCAAAGTAAATCCCCTCCTCTTGTCTGTAACCTTGAGCCACCAGCCTGGCCTTGTTCTTTATGATGACACCGTGTTCATCCAGTTTGTTTCTGAAGATCCACTTGGTGCCGATCACATTCTGGTTCTTTGGTCTGGGAACAAGCATCCAGACGTTGCATCATTTGAATTGATGCAGTTCATCTTACATGGCCAATATCCATGGCGCATCTTTGTTCGCTTCGTCGAACTTCTTTTGCTTAACCTGTGATAGAAAACTAAGGTGCAAAATCTCATTAATTGTACCTCTCTGAGTTCTGACACCGTCACGAGGATCTCCTATGATCTGATCTCTGGGATGATCCCTCACGTATCAGAGCTCTAGGAGTCTGGCATCTGGAGCTCTGACAGCTCTCGGGCTTCTCCTTTTTTCTGGAAGATTTTCTCCATCCTGATCGTCAACTTCTCAAGTTGGCGTTGAGGTGGAAACCTTGACGTACTTGGGAGTTGCACCTTTTGCAGTCTCATCGAGACTTAGCTGTTCAAGCCTTGCACCTGCATCTTCAAGAATGCAACTGGAAGAATTGCTATGAAGCAAACTTCATTCATCAAAAACAACATTAATGGACTCCTCTACCACTAGGGTTTTCTTATTGAAGACCCTATATGCCCGACTATGTTTACTATAGCCCATGAAGATGCCTTCGAAACATTTTTCTCCGAATTTAGTACGTGGGTACTTCCCATTATTGAGTACATAGCATCTGCAGCCAAAAATCCTTAAATAGGGCATGGTCGGTTTCCTGCCTTTCAGTAGCTCATAAGGCGTCTTACGATGATTCTTGTTGATCAATGCCCGGTTCTGCACATGACAAGCCGTATTGACAGCCTCTGCCCAGAAGTACTCTGGAAGAGAAGCGTCATTCAATATTGTCGTACATGCTTCAATGAGCGTTCTATTTCTCCTCTCTGTAACTCCATTTTGCTGAGGAGTACGCGGGGAAGAAAACTCATGAAAGATACCATGTTCTTCACAAAATTTTGTCATAGCACCAGACTCAAATTCTATTCCATGGTCACTTCTGATTTTGACCACGGAACAGTCAAGTTCGTTCTAAATCTGCTTGACAAAATTAGTGAAGATGTCAAACGTATCTAACTTTCGTTTCAAGAAGAACACCCACATAAACCGAGAGTGATCATCAACAATCACTAGCGTATACGATTTGCCTCCCAAGCTATGAACTTGCACTGGACCGAACAAGTCCATATGCAGAAGATAAAGACATCTGGAGGAGTCTTTGTCTGCAATGCCCTTAAAGGTAGCCCGAGTCTGTTTGCCCTTCTGGCATGCAGGACAGGGGCTATCTTTGATGCACTTAATAGTAGGGGCATCCCTTACAAAATTCTTAGAAAACAACATATTAATAGTCTTAAAATTAATATGTGCTAATCTCTTGTGCCATTGCTCACAAAGAGATGCACTGCTTTTTGCTACTAGGCACACGGGGGTAGAAGAGTCTAAGCTAAGAAAATCTAAGCAAAAGATATTTCTTCTCCTAATGCCAATTAATACCGTCTCCGAAGAGGCACACGATATTATCAAGCACTTATCCTTGTATAACTTAACGTCGTATCCTTTATAACACAACTGGCTTACACTGATCAGGTTATGGTTTAACCCTTCAATATAGGCCACGTCAGTGATAGAAAATACACTGTTGGAAATCATACCATAACCCCTGGTGACTCCTCGATCAGATCCTCCAAAGATGACTTTAGGTCCATTTTCGACTGGGGAGTAGTCATACAACAGGCTTCTTGTCCCGGTCATATGCCGGGAACATCCACTGTCCAAGTACCAGATTGGCATTTTGGTGGCCTTTGGACAAACCTGCAAAACAGAATTAGTTTCCCTTAGGAACCCAATCGAACTTGGGGTCCTAGATTCCTTATTAGCACACTCCCCCACGGGTGGTTAACCCTATGAGTGGTCGGCCTCGCATTGCTAACATGAGGAGTCTCGTTGAATCTTGGATTAAACCAGCAATCTACGGCAAAGTGACCAACTTTGCCACAGCACCAACAGTCAAACCTGTTGTACCACTTCCTAGGCTCCAGCTTCACCCCTGGTACTATGGGTCCAGCCGGGGCCTTGGATCTGGAGGTGGAGGCATCATGATGACAGCAGTCACGTGATTTCTTCACTTCCTATTCCTTCAGTATAACAGGCTTGGCTTTTGGTGCCTGCTTCCTATTATGGCCACTAGAGAAGTGGCCATAATTCTCCACTTGGATTTCCTCATAAGGTGCCTTGAAGACACTCTCACCGTAGTTTCGGGGGAAGGTCCAACCAACATACCGACTCTTGGGCTTTTCAACCAAGGGCCGAAAGAAGTAGTCATAGGTTGACTCAAAGTCCTATTCATTGCAAGGAAAGCCTGGCTTTCTGAATAAAATAGGATCGAGTGGGGCCTTTCCCTTTTCTGCAACAGAGGCCTTCTTAGCAGCCTTATTTTTCCTCTATTTTCTATTTCTCCTGGATGATTTACCAGGCACACCCACATGCCCTAAGCTAGCCCATTTAGCCTAGGCAGAGAATTCATCAACTAGAGGAAGAACAGTCTTGGGCATGGAGAAGCTTTTGACAATCTTCCTTTCTGCCGCAAGCTGTTCTTCCAACTTATTGACTTCTTCCTGTTTTTTGTCAAGGAGCCTTAGAGACTCTGAGTGCTCAGAAGTCAGGTCCAGGTGTTCCTGTGGGAGAGAGATCAAGCTAGTGATCTCTTCTCTTTGAGACACACCCTCAACCTTAAGGAATTTGACTTCCTTTTTCTGATCCCTCAACCTATTGCGGCATTCCTCAAAGGTATTGAGCAAAAGTTCATACTTTTCGAGGAGCTCAGCTTCATGGGAAGATGGGCTGTCCTCGATATAATCATTAGAAGACTCAGAGTAAGAGTCAGAGAGGCGGGTACGACCTTTTACCTTCACAGTAAATGGGGGGCAGTCCCCTTCTGAGTCAGAGCGACCTATTAGCCCGAAGTAGGCTTCCTCATCATCACTAGAGTCTAACGAGTCAGATTCACTTAATGTCTTTGGCTTTTTGGCAATATAGCTCCTCTCCTTCTTCTTATCTCTAGAGGACCTGTGCTCCTCTCCCTTCCCCTTATCTCTCTTGCTTTGGTGGCAGTCAGCAACGAAGTGGCCTGGCTTATTGCATCCAAAGAAAATAATATCATCAGAGCGATGTTTGTTTGGTTTAGAATAATACCTATCAGAAGAAAAATTCTTCTTCTGATGTCTGGAGGAGGAGCCGTCTCTCTTTCTTTGATTCCTCAACTTGAGGAACTTCTTGAACTCTCTAGTGATGAGGGAGACGTCTTCTTCAGATAGCTCTAAGCCGGAAGAGCATGGCTCAGAGTCTTCTTCCTCATCCTTTTTTCGAGAGCGGGACGAGGCTACACCCTTGCCTTTCCTTGAGTCACTGGCTTTTAAGGCCACAGTCTTCTCTCTGGCAGTGGCTTTATCGGCTTCTTCTTCAGCTTTTCTGGTGTTCAGCTGAAGCTCATAGGACAGAAGTTTCCTGAACAGAATCTGGGGATCATTTTCTACCATCTTGACAAATTCTCTGATGGCGCAGATCTTGGTGTCCCATTTCTTAGTAAGGGATCTAAGGAATTTGTCATTTAGTTCACCATCGGTGAACACTCTACCATTGCCTTTCAGGGCATTGACGATCTTCAGGAAGTTCTCGAATGTTACTCCGATTTCTTCCTTGGGACCTTGCCTGAAGTCCTCGTACTTCTGGTTCAGAAGGGATCTTCGATCATCCCTTACTTCATCAGTGTCTTCCATCAGGATGATCAGGCAGTGCCATATGTCCTTGACAGTCCTGCAGTTGCAGAAAATCTGCATCATGGAATCATCGATAGTGCTTACTAGAATGTTCTGTGCTTTCTTGTCAAGTCCCACAAGCACCATCTCATCCTTGTCAATTTCAGAGAATTTCTTGGGCACTTTCTTGGTTGGATCAATGGTGGAGGCCTTAGTGGGGATATAAGGTCCCTCCTCCACTATCATGAAGAGTCGGGAGTCGACTGCTTCCATATAATACCTAATCCTTTCCTTCCAGATAGGAAAGTTTAGCTTGGTGCACACTGGGATCTTCCATGAATACTTGAGTCCGTCCATTTCAGAGATCTTCTTTTTTCTTGACAGTAGACAAGGGATCTTACTCAAGGTGTTAACCTTATTGATGAGTAACCTCCCTCTGATACCACTTGAAAGTCTCTAGTGTCAACTAAATCAACCAATGGGGGGGGGGGAATAGGTGGCGTGCAGTCTTTTGCGGGATCTAAATTACCTGCACAAATAAACAAACACAGCACAGAAAAGCACACAAGCAATTATAGTGGTTCCCCGATTTGGGTACGTCCACTCTTCCCCTTCGACCTATCTCCAAACAAGGGATGACTCGGTCACTTCACCAACCGGATTGAAATCCAATCCTCACACTACGGAAGGAACCCTTCCAGCCAAAGGAGTCACTACTCCTCCACCACGGGTTGCACCCAACCCTTACAACAAGGAATAAAAATTCCTTTACAACAAAACAAAAATTGAATGTACAAGAAATACAAACAAACTTGTGGAGAATCCGATGTCGCTCTTTGTTCGTTGATGCTTTGTTGAAAGATACGAAGAGTCCACGATCGGATTACTCTCTTGGAGAGGATCTTGCCAAGATCGGCGGCGGCAAGTGAATGCGGCGGTGATGCTTTGTAGATCCAAACTTCTTGACGAAGCAAGCAAGGTCTACGAACGATTTCAGTTGGATAAGTCATCTCGATCAATTCAGCATGAAGAACAAACCTCGTTCAACTATTCGAGAGGCAAGAGATCTTAAGATAGATGCGTGAGATGCACTGCTAGCCTCGGTCTTATTATCGGAAGATTAAAGAGGCTCTAAGATCAACGACGGCGACTAGCTTGCAAGCGACAACAACGATCGGCGGAGTTACGCGATCGGCTAAAACACGGCGTCGGCTGTTTGATTTCGCGTGAATAGTTTTTGTTGAAGTTCGAAATATGCATGTATATATACCCTGAGGCCAACCCTAAAGTCCTTCGTGGGACCCACAAGGAAAAACCCTAGGCTCGGCCAAAACAGCGTAACCCGTCTTGGTTAGGTTCAGCGAGAGATGAAATTTGCCTATGGCAAAATCGATGAGAATCGTTGGTGATTCCCGTTGAAGTCGGCGGGAATCACTCACGATTCCCTTCGATTCTGCCTTAGCCGAATTCCAGTAGGGAACCTTGTCAGTCGGTGGGAATCGGCGGGACTGCAACCTGATTCTCGTCGATTCGGCGGGAATCACAATGATTCCCATCGAAGTCGGTGAGAATCACTTGGTGATTCCCGTCGATTCTGCCTTGGCAGAATTCCTGTAGGAAAATAGTCAGCCGGATGAAGTCGGCGGGAGTCACTGACTGATTCTCGACAATTCGGCGAGAATCACTATTGATTCCTGTCGAATCGGCGAGAATCACTTAGTGATTCCCGTCGATTTTGAATTAGACGAACTTTTCTCTTCCTTCCTATGAACTTGGTCTTTGACCCATCTTTGCTCCTCTTCTTCTCTTGATCTATCTCGACCCTGTACTTGAAAATAAGTACACTCCAATAGAGAGAGCACACGTGAGTCAACACACTGATCTACTCAACGAGGTATTACGTTGCGCAGACCCGTGTATAATGACCCGCTGCACCCTGACATTGATGTGTACTTAGCATGGAATAGCTGCAAGCACAACTTGATGGAAAATCATCAAATACATTGTCAATTCAACTTAGCTTGTTTAGGGGCTTCTTCAAATCAGGTACATTGTGGATACAATACCCAACAAATAGACTCTTCTACCACTAGGGTTTTCTTATTAAAAATCCTATAAGTCTTACTATGGCTACTATATCCTACGAAAATACCTTCAAAACATTTTTCACTGAACTTTGTGCGGTAATACTTCACATTATTAAGTACGAAGTATTTACTTCCAAAGATTCTAAAGTAGGACACAGTCGGTTTTTTGCCCTTTAATAGTTCATAGGGAGTCATACAGTGGTTCTTGTTGATTAGCTCTATTTTGCATGTGGCAAGCTGTGTTAACTGCTTCAGCCCAGAAGTACTTCGGAAGTGAAGCATCGTTCAACATAGTTGTACATGTTTCAATGAGGGTTCTATTCCTTCTCTCAACAACTCCATTTTATTATGGAGTATGCAGGGAGGAAAACTTATGAAAGATATCTTGGCTTTCAAAGAATTTTTTCATGAAACAAGACTCAAATTTTATTCCATGGTCACTTCTAATTTTGACCATTGAGCAGTTCAATTCATTCTGAATTTGCCGGATAAAATTAGTGAAAGAATCAAATGTTTCTTACTTGTGTTTCAGAAAGAACACCCAAGTAAAACGAGAGTACTCATCAATAATTACCAACATATATACTTTACCTCCTAAACTGTGAATTAGCCTGGGACCGAATTAGTCCACATGAAGTAAATATAAGCTTCTCGAAGAATCCTTTTCAGCAATACCCTTGAAGGTAACCCCTGTATGCTTACCCATTTGTCATGAGTTAAATGGAATCTCTTTAAGGAACTTAATGTTGGGGGCATCACACACTAAGTTATGAGAAAATAACATATTTAAAGTTTTGAAATTAATATGTGTCTCTTATGCTATTGATCACAAAGAGACGCACTATCTATTGAAAGGAAACATACTGGGGTAGAATTGTCTAAATATAGGAAATTTAAACAAAATATATTTTTACTCTGAGTGCCTGTTAAGATCATCCCCAAATTTGCAGACGACTTTATTAGATACTTATCCTTGTAGAACTCAATGATATAGCCTTTGTCACATAATTGACTTATTCTTATCAGATTATGCTGTAATACTTCAACATAAGCCACGTCGGTGAAAGAAACTATTTCATTGGAAATCATACTGTAGCCTTTAGTAATTCCCCTCTCTGACCCTCCAAAGTTTACTTTTGGTCTGTCTTTGACTGGGGTAAATTCTCGCAGTAGGTTTCTTGTCCCGGTCATATGCCGAGAGCATCCTCTATCCAAATACTAGATGGGATTTTTGTTGGCCTTTGGACATGCCTGCAATGAAAAATCACTTTACCCTAGGAACCCAAAAATATTTGGGTGCTTGGTTCCTTATCAGCTTACCACAACTAGGAACTTTATCTTTACGAGTGATTTGTCTCGCAGGGTGAACTCGTGGAGTTTCAACATTAGTAGGGTTAAACCAACAATCTGCGCCAAAATGACGAATTTTGTCGCAGCACCAACAGTCAAACCTGTTGTACCTTTTCTTGTATTCCCGCTTTAACTTTTGAATGTGAGGTCTAGCAGGGGCAACATACTCGGAGGTGGAAGCCTCCTGATTACAGCATATACAGGGCTTCTCCATCTCCTTTGCCTTAGGTACAAAAGTTTTGGCTTTTGGTGCCCCCTTATGGCCATGTATATGAACATAAGACCATAACTCTTGAGTTCAATCTCTTCATGAGGTGCTTTGAAAACACTGACACCATAGTCTCGGGGATGGGTCCTTCCCTGGTATCGCTTCTTAAGCTCTACATAGGCAGGCCTAGCAAGATGACCGTAGGAAGACTCAAGGTCAAATTTGTTCGTCGAGAAGATTACCTTCCTAAATAAGGGTTGACCTAGAGGTTCCTTCCCCTTTTCTTTGGCATTGGCTTTCTTGGAAGCCTTACCTTTACCAACTTTGTGGCCAAGACCACTAACCTTCTTCAGAGCTAAAAACTCATCGATGAGAGGAAGAATAGTCATTGGCTTGGAGTAACTTTTCATAAGTTTTCTCTCCACCAAGAGCTTTTCTTCTAGCTCATCAATGTATTTCTCCTTCAGAATCAATGTTTAAACAGAGCCTTTGAGTTCTTCTTTCAAGTAGTGGACTTCCTCTCTAAGAGAAAGTAATTTTGCAATTTCCTCCTTTAGATTGGTTTCCACTGGCTTAAGGGAGGCAATCTCTTTCAACTGCGTTTTGACTACCTTGCGGCATTTGTCAAACGCTTTCAAAAGGTTCTCGTGCTGAATCATTATTTTAGAATCCTCTTCCTCAGAAGAATAGCCTTCATGACCATTTGAGGAGGTATCTGACTCAAAGAGTATTGTGTGCGAGTTTACCTTCTTGTGGTACTAGGAGTCGCCAACTTCCTTATCTGATTGAGCCATAAGACCAAAGTATGCTTCCTCATTCTCAGAGCTGGACTCACTGTCACTAAGAGTCTTGTACTTCTTGGCGACGAATCTCTTTTCTTCTTTTCTCTTGCCCTTAAAGGATCTCTTCTCCTCTTTCTTAGAGCTATCCTTCGTCTGGTACAGAAACTTCGCAATCATGTGTCCTGGCTTATTGCAATAATAACACAAAACATCAGAGGAAGAATGTTTGTTATGTTTAGATTTGTACCTGTCCTCTCGGTTGTAGATTTTTCTGGAACGATCACCATCCCGATGGGATTTACTAAAGTTAGATGAGGATGACTGATTCTTCACCTGTCTCCTCTTGCTGATTAGTTTCTTGAACTGCTTCGATATGAGAGAAAACTCTCCATCTGATAGTTCAAAGCCTGACGTTCTAGGCTCGGAGTCTTCTGGAGTGTCTGGGGCACGAGTTCTTACTGGTGATATAACTTTGTACTTTCTTGAATCTTCAGCCTTTAGACCTACTGACTTATCTTTGCTGGAAGTCTGGTTGCTTTGCTCCTCCTTCTTTCTGTTGTTCATCTGTAGTTCGTAGGAGAGCAATTTTCCAAAGAGGTTTTGAGAGTCAATCTTAGGCAACTCCCCAAACTCTCTGATGGCAACCACTTTAGTGTCCCAGTCCTATGTTAGGGATTTGATAAACTTGTCATTTAGTTCACCATTAGTGAATTTGCGGCCGTAGTTTCTGAGACTGTTAACAATCTTGAAGAACTTCTCGAAGCTGTTAGCAATGGTATCATTTGATTCTTGCTTGAACGCATCGTACTTCTGATTCAGCAAAGATCTGCGGTCGTCTCTAACTTATTATGTCCCTTCCATCAAAACAACTAGGCAGTCGCACATTTCTTTGGTAGATTTGTAGTGGAATAAATTTTGTAACATTGAGTCATCCACTGCACTTGTGATAATATTCTTAGCCTTCTTGTCCAAGGAGACCAAGGTAATTTCATCCTTTGTGAGATCCAACATCTTTTTGCGAATCAAGATATTTGGGTTTAGAGTTGAAGCTTGCGTTGGTATATGCACTTCTTCCACAATCTATAAAATTCTTGGATCTGCAACTTCCATGAAGAATCAGTCTCTTTCTTTCCACTTTCCGCCTCGCTTATCTTCCACGAAGGGCTTGATTAAGCTACATCACCAAACTCAGATTTCTACAAATCTTACACCTCGGAGCCATAACTCCTACATCTCAGAGATGACACTCCTACAACTTGATCCATAGTCAGATCTACGAATCAATCCACAAACGGATCTATCACTAAATCCACAAACGGATTTACCACTCGATCCACAAACAGATCTACTACTCGGAGAAAATCTCCTACAAAAGTAAAGGAATATTTTATAATAATATTACACACAATCCTTGACAAGGTCTGGAATCTTCAATCCGTCGTTCTTCGAATATAGTTGAACTTGAATACACTTGAAGAACAAGGAAAAATTTGAAATCTTTCAAGGACCTTGAATCTTCAATCGACTAGATCTGGAGTAATAGAGATCTTCATAGAGTAGCAATCCAGTCGAATAAATTAATGAAGATGGAATCGTGCAAAGTCACTGTTGTTGGCTGACTGGAGATGTCGCGTATTACACAGGTGGCTGACGGGTTCTTTTTGGAATGTTTTTCGATTTGAAATTGGAACGATTTGTAAGATAAGGGTTGAAGGAGAATCCACCCTAAGTATTTATAGGCAACCTGAAATGCAGTAGTTATAAATGAACTTCCAAAAATAACTTGCGAAAGTTACCATGCATGGTCGCCGCAACCCGAGCCTGGAGAAAAAAATTGTCAGAAAATTGACCTAAGTATATTCGTCGAGTATCGTCGAGTATCACTAGTATTCTCATCAAATATTCATTATTATACGATGAATTTGACTTAGAGAAACTCAGCACAAGCTGGCTGGCCACTCAACGCTAAGGCTAGCATCATACTCGACGAATTCGTTGAGTATCAGCTAGTATACTCGATGAATTTGTCGATTATAGGCTAATAGACTCAATGTTCTTGACGCTGTCGACTCAACACTTTCGATGCTCTCAATGCCATCAACTCAATGCTCTTGACACTCTCGATGTCATCCATGCACTTAACGCCATTGAAGCAGACGATGCACTCGATGCCATGATATACAGCGAATTTGCCTTAAAAATGAGAGAAGTAGCATCGAGATGATTCGATGAATTCGGCATGTATCAACAAGTATATTCGACGAATTCTGCGAGTATCGTTAGATACATTTGACGAATTCGATGATTATACTTGATGATACTCGACGAATTTTACTTAACTATTTTTATAAATATCTCCAGAATTTCACCACAAGTATATAAGATGAATTTGACGAGTGATAATAAGTATATTCAAAGAATTCGATGAATATCAATAATACTTGACGAATTTGACGAATAACCCTTATGGTACTCGACGAATTTTACTTAGGTAAAATTTTGTTATGTTAGATTTTGAGATCTTCTTTTTCCTTGAGCCTTCTCATATACTTGGAATAGAAGTACACTCCAATAGAGAGATTACACGTGAGTCAACATAATTGCCTATACACTGAAGGGTTACATTATTCAGTCCCGTGTTTATTGACCCACGATAACTTGACATTAATATGTACTTAGAATTGGAAACCTGCAAGTACAAAACTAAACATATACTATCAAATACAGTCACAATTCATCTTAGCTTAACTGGACCCTTCTTCAAATCATGGTTATTATGGATACAACACCCAATAACAGGTGTTTAATTTGGATATTACTCTGGAGCGGGACCTGCAGGACATCATTGTAGGTATCTCGTAGTCAAACTTATTATGATATGTTTATAAACAATCGACCTTGGCACGCCTAAGATTGCGCTAAAAATCTAGTCTTGAAATTCTTATAACTTAACATTTAAGAATCATGACCGTTAGTGGGAGGCCTGCCCAAACTTTATTTAATACCGGTGCCACCCACTCATTCGTCTCAATAGACTTTGTGAAAGATCTAAAAGATGTGCAACATTTCAGTCACACGGAGAGTATAACTTCCATACATCTCCAAGATGAACTTATCCTTCAAGTTTGACTTGGATGTGTACACTGGAGGGAATCTTTTTGAAACCCCTGTAATGGTTTTGGGGATGTCAGAGTTTGATCTTATTCTGGGCATGATATGGATGGATTGGCTTCATGCCAAGATTGATTGAGCGGCAAAGCAGATCACCTTGAGACATGGAGATTCAGAGATCATTTTTCAAGGTATTAGATTTGCACCCCGAATCATGTTATCTTCTATTAAGGTCATTAAGGCCCATAAGCAAGGGGATGAAGTGTTCATGATTTGTTTTTAGCTGAAAGAGATTGTGACTAGAATGAAGGATGTACATGTGGTGTGGGATTTTCCTTAAAAGCTACCTGGTTTATCCCCACCTAGGGAAGTAGACTTCCAGATTTGGCTACTTCTGGGTGCCAAGCCCATCTCTTGAACCCCCTACAGTATGGTCCTGAAAGAACTAGCAGTGTATTGGGTTTAGTTGCAAGAATTTGTGGAAATCGAGTTTTGTAACACCCTAATTTTCCTAAAGCAGGAAAATGGCCTCTTGGGAGATACCGCCCGATAGTTGGGTTACCGCACGACGGTAGCACCGTGAGTTTAGTGGAAGTACCATCCGGAAGATACTGCCTTACGGTAGAAATATCGCCGGAGGTAGCTTGTCAATTTAATTGGAAAATCTGTAGGGTTGCTAATGCGTGGCAATAGCAGCTGGCATGTGGCGGTAGCGGTAGTAGTCGGGTCGTAACTTATGCTAGTTACTGCATGGCGGTAGAATCCTATTGCGCAGCGATAGAAGTTCTTTAACGGAGTGGCCATGTGTTGGCCTATGATTGGATTTCCTGGGACGTGGCACACAAACTGAGACATTGAATAATGGTACCGCGCGGCGGTAGCTACTTACCGCGCGGTAGTAGCTCAGTTTATAGTGTTGGAAGAGTGGTTTTCTCTTCATTTCTTTTGGAGTTTTAGGGTTGAGTGGCTGGATAAGTAAGGAGGAGCTTTGTCCTAAAGGGATCTAGCTGTCATTGGAGTTTCAGTGCTCAGATTCGCGAGACAAGTCTGGATTTGCGGTGGTAAAGTCGAAGCGGTCATTTCCATCCGACTAAAATCTCTCATATGGCGCTGAAATAGACTTCTAAGGTAACGATACTCTTCCTTGGATATGTGAAGTCCTTCGTTTAGGAATTTGAGGGTAGACGCTCCACGACCATGTGGAAGTGGTTCTCTCGATGTGTAGATTTATGAATCCCTATTAGTTTTGTATTTAGATCCAGAATCGAAGTACAGAATAGGCATGCTGCGTGAAGCCCATCCGGACGGGTTGGTCATGATTGGCGATATTTGTTTGTTTTGTATGCCAGAGAAGACTCCAAGGTAATTGCATAGATTTCAGAGTCACGGGGTGTACAGATGAGTGCAGTGAGAGTACTGGAGGTGGTCTCCAGGAAAACACTCGAAAAATGGGAAGAACTGATAGTCTATCCCCTACTGCGCGGTGGTAGCGATACCGCCGACAATAGCTCCCAGTGAGCTATGTATATTTGTGAAGCCTTTCTCTGGGAGACCTGTAGGCTATTGATTATGGAGGCCTATCTCTCGAAGACCTGGGGGCCAATATATGGAGCTGAAAGCTTTTGTGCCCCAGCTTAGGTGGTCGTGATTGCTAGCCTAGGATCTTAACAGAGTTATTATTTATATGGACGGGAAAAGGGATGCTGACCCATAATGTGGCTTGGTGCGCCCAACGATTGTAGCATAGGGAAAGAGCTAAACTGTACCCAACCCTGTGCCGATCGACTTGGAGTGAGTCAATGTATAAATCACATAACTTTGTCGTAGCGATAGGGGAGTTGTCTTTGACTTAAGCCCTGAAAGACTAGAATGCTCAACCGTTGATGACCGTAGTAGAAAATGGAGGTGCAGCCAGTGGAGGTCCTGTGCATCGTGAATGTGCCCCGAGAGCACAGGGCATTTGTCTGTTGTGCCAACGTATGTGGTGAATGGTGGTTGCTTGTACGTTCTGATTGACAACATTTGTTAATGTTAATGGCTGCAAGGAAGGAGCACCGCCACCCCGAGTAAGGGTTGGGGTCATTACTATTTTGTTAGCTAATGCTGACTATTGCTATTGTTTTCCACCGTTGTGGTGGAATGTTTCATGCAGGTGTGACTGATGCAAGCGGGAAATATTGAGCTGGAGCCCAGGATTGCTAAGCTGGCCCTTGAAGGCCTAAGCGAATTACCCGTTTACTTTATCGTTCATGTGTGCCCGAGAAAGATAGGGGATAGACCTGATTTACTCTAGAGGGGGGTGAATAGAGTATTAAAAGTTTTGTTTATTTTTAATATTTATATCAAAGTAAAAATAGGTGATACCAATAATGATAGAAATAAATAAAATATGCTAAACTAAGTTATCACAGTCACAATAAGAATAGAAAGAAAATGATCACACACAGAAAATACAAGAATTTTATAGTGGTTCCCCAATCTGTGTACATCCACTCTTCTACCATCCTGATATGAATCGACTAACAGGTTTTGATCTAGTGACTGCCACCACAAGATCTATTTCTAGGAAGATCTCACAATCCTTTAGGCTTTTGATCATGTGCCCAAAAACCAAGAATAAACTTTTGAAGGGAGTTAATAAACCCTTTATATAGGAGATGAGAGGAGGTGATAATGTCTTCTATTTTCTCTATACAACAGAGAAGACTAGTGGATTTGCTGTTGTCAAGACTCCTTCTGAAATACTGGAATGATTCAGAACACTTAGAGCTTTACTCAGGGTTTAGGTCTTCACCTTGTTTGAAAGAATCCTGGAAATTTCTGACTGATTCAAAGTTGTCCTTGAATATTCCTGGAGGAGAAGGTTGAAGAAGACTCTTGATAGTGATGGATGTTCTTCTTCAGTCTTCAGAATAGACAAGGGAGAAAACAGAATGTTTTTCTATATGCAGAGAAGAAGTTCTGTATGAAGTTGTTCTGTGCAACTGTATGTTCTTCTCAACAATAACTGTTGTCTTTATGTGTTCTAGTGTTTTTGACTGAAAAGAGAAAATCTATTTTATATTGTCCAGTCAATAATCTCCCCTTTGAAATTTGAATTTCTAGCATTAATTGCTGATTTCCCTAGAGAAAGAACCGGCTAGAACATTTGCTTTAATGAGTTTCCCCAACTGTCCCATTAAGATAGGCAAGTAAATACCCTGATGAAGACCATAATTATTGTTGCCAATAACGACTATATTTAGAGGAATATAATCATTAATTACTCAGGAAATTACTGCTAAATAAAATAACAAATAAGGGAAAGACTTAAGGAAAACTTTCATTCTGACTCAGGACAGAATTCGTCGACCTCTGAATAGAATTCGTCGACTGGAGTTCCAAGTTCGTCGACCTGAGAATTCGTATTTGTCGACCTGAGCTCAGAGAACTACATACTGAGAATCACTTGCCAATTCTGTGCTCTGAGTTCATCGAGCTGAGAATCTATCTGAAGGAATAAATTGTCGACCTGAGCTTGAATATCGTCAAGCTCATCTCAGAGAAAGAACTCTGACTTTGTCGATCTGAGATCGACAATCATCGAGCTGAGTTCAAAGAACTTTGAGCTAATAATTTTGATCTCTGAATTCTTCTATGTCTGAGTCCACTGAGGTTCTCTGCTGGCTGGTCCATGAAGGTTGAACCTAAAGACTAGCCTAATCTCTAGGACTTATAGACTTGAACCTAACTATACAATATGGGTCAAACTCAACCTAATTCAGTGAACCTAGCCCAAATCCAACTAGGGATCCAACAATCTCCCCATAATTGGGTAAGGTCACTTAATACAAATAAAATAAAACAATCATAAAGTAGTGTTGGGTCTTGTTTCCACAATGACCTTAATTTGAAGAAGTCCTCCTAAAACTAAAATGAATTGCTGTTGTATTTGATGTACTTGTTTAGATGTGCTTGCAGGACTCTATTGTCAAGTGTAAACCAATATCAGTCTACAGTGGGTCACCTAGCACAGGACCATACAATGTAATCCCTCATTGTGTGATCCATGGTGTTGACCCATGTATAGCCTCTCTATTGGGATACACTTCACTTCACAAACATTTGAACTCATGGGACCTTGAAGTGTTGCTGATCATTAATAGGAGAAATGGATTTCCAAGGGAGAATTTATTCCAAGTCATATACTCGAGTAATTCAAAGGATATACTCGAGTAGTCCAAAGAACATACTCGAGTAGATACTATGATACTCGAGTAGTTCAAAGGATATACTCGAGTAGTCCAAAGAACATACCCGATTAGATACTATGATACACGAGTAGATGCTTTCACTTACTCGAGTATCTAGTTTTTCCTCTCTCAGAATTTTGCCTAAGTGTTCCTACACGAGTGGTTATCTTTATACTCGAGTAGTTAAACTAATATACTCGAGTAGACCAAAGTCAAGTACTCGAGTAGTTAAATTTATATACTCGAGTGGATCGACTTACTCGAGTAGTTCAGCTGATATACTCGAGTATGTATTTACCAGATACACGAGTCAGTTCTTCCATATACTCGAGTAGGTTATTCAGGATACTCGAGTAGTTTATACCATACTCGAGTAGGCTGGTTTTCCAGTTCAGATTATTTTTCTAAGTCCTGGACTCGTGTGTCTTGTTGATTACTCGAGTATGTCTTTGGATCTTGTTACTCGAGTAGTTCATAATATACTCGTGTATGTCAAAATTCAGAAAGAATTTTTCTAAGTCCAGATTATATGGGATTATTTCAAATCCTCCTAATATGATTGGTCCACGTGTACATGATTAAGGTTGGATTTGACCGTTATAGAGATCCTATAAATAGGTCTTGTCAAAACGTCAAACCCTAAGAAGTATTTCTGAATCTAATTTCTATCGCTCGCATCGGGAAGCCGTCAAGTTCACGCCGACACTGTTCATCTTCTTCGTCGTCGGTCTTCTCCGATCCAATGATTCAGACAAGAAGTTTCAGAAGATCAAGCTATTCTCAATCGACAGATCCAATTCTTAATCTTGCTGATTCTAGTTTTTCAGATCCAAGAGATTTCGCTTTGTCTTTCTCGATCTATTTTCTGCCGGGCCCTAACTCTGAAGAAGGAAGAAAGGATTGAAGATCCAGATCTGAATATCTCTGTTTGTATATTTTTGTATACATCTTTTATTCTTGTAGGAGTCTTGACTCCGAGTTTTGTAGATCCAGTTGGGATCGAGTTTTGTAGGAACGTTGTTCCGAGTTGTAGGATCGTTTTGATCTGAGATAGTGGAGTAGCCAAGTCTAGTGGTTTACTAGATTGGTGAGGTGGACGTACCCAAGGTTGGGGAACCACTATAAATCTTTTGTCGTCTGTGATTGCTTGGTATTGAGTTGTGCTTGTTCCTTAATTTTTTATTCCGCAAATAGACGCACATCTCACCTTTTCACCCCCCTCTAGGTGATTTAGGTAGACAACTAACCGTCTTTCAATTAGTATCAGAGGGAGGTTGATCATTAAAAGGTTAACACCTTGATCTGATCCCTCCTAGTTGTCTTTCTGAGTTTATCAAGCATGGACAGAGCCAAGGATTTTTCTAAGCTCCCAGTGTGTAATAAGGCAAACTTTCCCATGTGGAAAGAGAGAATAAAACTTTACATGGAAGCTGTTGACCCCCGTTTATTCATGATAGTGGAGGAAGGCCCTTATATCCCTATGATTGCCTCCACCAGTGACCCTACAAAGGAGGTGCCAAAGAAGTTGATGGATCTTGATAAGAATGAGATTGCACTTGTCTCCTTAGACAAGAAAGCCAAGAACATCATCGCAAGTGCAGTCAATGATTCTATGTTGCAAAACCTCATTCACTGCCAATCTGCCAAGGAAATGTGGAGATCTCTAATTATCTTGATGGAAGGTACAGAAGAAGTAAGGGATGATAGAAGATCCCTTCTAAATCAAAAGTATGAAGCCTTCAAGCAAGGACCAAAGGAAGCTATTGCTGACACATATGAAAATTTCTTCAAGATTGTCAATGGATTGAGGAACTATGGCAGAGTGTTCACAGATGGTGAACTAAACGACAAGTTCCTAAGATCCTTGACAAATGATTGGGACAACAAGATATGTGCCATCAGAGAGTTTGGAAGATTAGCAGAGACTGACCCTCAGAACCTCTTCGGAAAGCTTATGTCATATGAGCTTCAAATCAATAATAGAAAAGCTGAAGAAGAGTGCAACAGGCCCTCATCCCAAGATATGTCAGTTGCTCTAAGGGCAGACAGCTCAAGGAAGGCCAAAGCTGCTTCCACTCAGGGAGACTATGAAGAAGAAGAGTCCGAGCCAAGCACCTCAGGCTCAGATTCATCAGATGAAGAGTTTCATCTTCTCTCCCGACAATTCAAGAAGTTTCTTAGTAATAAGAAACAAATGAGAGAAAATGATTCCTCGTCCAGAAGATCACGTCCTGATGGTGATCGTCACAGCAGACATGACAGGTATAAATCTAAACCGAACAAACATGTTTCTTCTAACGTTGTTTGTTATTCCTGTAGTAAGCCAGGGCATATAAGCACTGAGTGCCCTCTGAAGAAGAAAGAAGGAAGAGGCATAGAAAAAAAATCCCCTCAAGGGAAAAGGAAGAAAGAAAGAAGCTTCATTGCCAAAAAGCCAAAGACCCTCAGTGACTCTGACTCATCTGAGTCAAGTGCGGATGAAGAAGCCTACTTCAGGCTTATGGCTTTTTCTGACCAAGAGGACAAAGACAACGGTAACTCCTCATATACCGGGAAGGTAAATTCTCACACACCTCTTTCTGCCTCAGATTCTGACTCAAATGGTCATGATGGCTACTCTTCTAGGGAGGATGATTTTGAATTTGTAAATCAGTATCAAGTCTTATTGACTGCATTTGACAAATGCCGGAAGGTAGTCAAATCGCAATCAAAAGAGATTGCATCCCTCAAAGAGGTGGAATCAAATCTGAGGGAGGAGATTGACCAAACGACCTCTCTCAGAGATGAAGTTCAATCTCTGAAGGAGGAAATCAAAGACTTTACTGAATTAGTAAATCATAAAGATTTTCTCCTGGATGAATTGGAAGCAAAGCTAGTCATTGAACGAAAGCTAGTTGAAACTCTCACCATGCCTACAACTGTGCTTCCAATCACTAATGGAGAAACCTCCTTTGGGAAAAATAGCAGTATAGGACATAAATCAGCCAAAGGTAAAGGCAAGGCCCTCCCAAGCCAAACCGTTGCCTTACTGAAATATGATCCTTACAATCATGGGCCAAATAAGAAGAAGACACCGAAAGCTAAAACTGGTGTAACAAAGGCCAAGGAGACAAGGAAGCCATGTACCTGTTACAATCATGAGGCTTCCTCCTCCAAGTCAGTTGCTCTTGCTAGACCCCCCATCCATAAGGTAAAGCAAGAGAACAAGAGAAGGTATAACAGGTTTAACTGTTGGTGTTGTGGCAAGGTTGGTCACTTCGCCATAGATTGCTGGTTTAATCCCAGCTATGTTTTAACTCCTCAAGTTGATAATGTGAGAAAGACCACTCATAATGTTAACTCTCATAGGGGGAGGATACTAACAAAAGACCTAGGACCCAATCTTGTTTGGGCTCCTAAGGGATTCTAATCTTGTATATGCAGGTATGTCTATAGGCCAATAAAATTCTTATCCGGCAATTGGACAAGTAGTTGTTCCAGAAAATTCTTGGAACTAGAAGATTAAGGGGGAGTTTCTAGTAGTCCCCTATTTAAAGAGGTCAGAAAGGGGAGAGCAAAAGGAAATGGTTTATAGAGATGAAAAAGGAAAAGAAAATGCAAATCCAAATGAAGATTTCAGTAAGGGGGAGAAATGCAAAGCAATTCTAGTTAAGAAATGTAAGTCAGTGCATTCTCTTTTACGTCATATTGTTTTAATATCTCTGGCAATTCAATTTAGTAGATGGTGTTCTGACTTCTTCAAATAGGGGGAGATTGTTGGGTCTTGTTTCCACAATGACCTTAATTTGAAGAAGTCCTCCTAAAACTAAAATGAATTGCTGTTGTATTTGATGTACTTGTTTAGATGTGCTTGCAGGACTCTATTGTCAAGTGTAAACCAATGTCAGTCTACAGTGGGTCACCTAGCACAGGACCATACAATGTAATCCCTCATTGTGTGATCCATGGTGTTGACCCATGTGTAGCCTCTCTATTGGGATACACTTCACTTCACAAACATTTGAACTCATGGGACCTTGAAGTGTTGCTGATCATTAGTAGGAGAAATGGATTTCCAAGGGAGAATTTATTCCAAGTCATATACTCGAGTAGTTCAAAGGATATACTCGAGTAGTCCAAAGAACATACTCGAGTAGATACTATGATACTCGAGTAGTTCAAAGGATATACTCGAGTAGTCCAAAGAACATACCCGATTAGATACTATGATACACGAGTAGATGCTTTCACTTACTCGAGTATCTGGTTTTTCCTCTCTTGGAATTTTGCCTAAGTGTTCCTACACGAGTGGTTATCTTTATACTCGAGTAGTTAAACTAATATACTCGAGTAGACCAAAGTCAAGTACTCGAGTAGTTAAATTTATATACTCGAGTGGATCGACTTACTCGAGTAGTTCAGCTGATATACTCGAGTATGTATTTACCAGATACTCGAGTCAGTTCTTCCAGATACTCGAGTAGGTTACTCAGGATACTCGAGTAGTTTATACCATACTCGAGTAGGCTGGTTTTCCAGTTCAGATTATTTTTCTAAGTCCTGGACTCGTGTGTCTTGTTGATTACTCGAGTATGTCTTTGGATCTTGTTACTCTAGTAGTTCATAATATACTCGTGTATGTCAAAATTCAGAAAGAATTTTTCTAAGTCCAGATTATACGGGATTATTTCAAATCCTCCTAATATGATTGGTCCACGTGTACATGATTAAGGTTGGATTTGACCGTTATAGAGATCCTATAAATAGGTCTTGTCAAAACGTCAAACCCTAAGAAGTATTTCTGAATCTAATTTCTATCGCTCGCATCGGGAAGCCGTCAAGTTCACGCCGACACTGTTCATCTTCTTCGTCGCCAGTCTTCTCCGATCCAAGGATTCAGACAAGAAGTTTCAGAAGATCAAGCTATTCTCAATCGACAGATCCAATTCTTGATCTTGCTGATTCTAGTTTTTCAGATCCAAGAGATTTCGCTTTGTCTTCCTCGATCTATTTTCTGCCGAGCCCTAACTCTGAAGAAGGAAGAAAGGATTGAAGATCCAGATCTGAATATCTCTGTTTGTATATTTTTGTATACATCTTTTATTCTTGTAGGAGTCTTGACTCCGAGTTTTGTAGATCCAGTTGGGATCGAGTTTTGTAGGAACGTTGTTCCGAGTTGTAGGATCGTTTTGATCCGAGATAGTGGAGTAGCCAAGTCTAGTGGTTTACTAGATTGGTGAGGAAAGTGGACGTACCCAAGGTTGGGGAACCACTATAAATCTTTTGTCGTCTGTGATTGCTTGGTATTGAGTTGTGCTTGTTCCTTAATTTTTTATTCCGCAAATAGACGCACATCTCACCTTTTCACCCCCCTCTAGGTGATTTAGGTAGACAACTAACCGTCTTTCAAGTAGTGAAATATATATCTAGCAAAAATAAAAACATTCAACAGATATTTACAATGAATGCTTCATGATTAAACAGAAATAGTTCAAAATAAGAATTAAACACAGAGAGTCACTTGTTCTGCCTTGACTTTCCTTTCTCAGGCTTATCTGAAGGCTGTCTTAAAATGATTTCTCTATTAGGATCAGCAGCTTGCCTCTTTGTCATGATCATATCAGATGCACCAATGATATTGATAGATGTGGCTCTTGGAACTACAGCTTCTGGATGCAAGCTCATATAATCATCAACATTGAAAAATTTGTTAGCTTTGGCATACCTCTTTAGTTCTTTCTTCCTGTATGATTATATTGTTGAATATTAGGAGGGATCCTTTACTTCAGCTTTTGCTTTGTTGATTTGAGAAAGTGCTATAAACTCTTGGAACCTGTCAATTTTTGTTGTTGTCTCCTGCTCTAGATCTACAAAAGGTATTGGTGGAGACTTTGGCCTTTTAGGACTTGAGTCCTTCTGTGAATTATCAACAGATATTGAAGTACTTCTCTTATATGTAGCTGATGGAGGTTTTCTTTGAAATGACTACTACTGGATTCCTGGCCTGGAATGTCTCTGATAGGTTTTAGTGACTGGTGAAGATCTTTGAGATACATTTCTAGAGGCCCCAGAAGATAGAGGAGGAGGAGGAGGGTCTTTCCTAAATTGCTTAGGAGCAGACCTATACCTCCTTCTCTTCTTTCTTTCTTTCTGCTCATTTTTAGATAGCCACATCTACTATGGCATCCCTGGGTATGGAGTAATCTTTTGTAAGATATAGTATGGAGTATCATTTGTGGGATTTGGCTTAGGAGCAGCCTTTAGAATAAATTTTCACTTCTAGCAGCAACCTTCTTTCTGGCTTTGAGATCATCAGATTCATCAGAATCTTCTTCATCAATATCATCATTAAAAGATCCTTGAGGATTGTCATACATTGCATCTATCTCCTTTAAAGTTTTCTTTCAAATTTATTTTTTAGCTTGAGGAAGTGCTTGAGGTTTAGCAACTTCAGGTGGAGCAATATTCTCAGTGACCATCTGATAATCTTCTATATCTTTGTCAGCCAACAGGAATTCATCCAAATCAGGATCATTTTGAATATGTCCAAGTTCTTGTGCCACATCTTGAGCAATCAAATCATCAAAATCAAGGATTTAGCTATCATCCATAATATATGTTGGGCCTAATGGATCTACAATCATTTTAATGGCAAAACTTTCCTTTATTTGATTAACATCTTCAGGATTTATTGGTGAAGTGTAACAAACTATAACCAAAGATGGCTCTGTGCAACTACTGGAAGATAATTTATATATGCATAAATAAAGGGTTTCAATAAACTAAGCAAATCTAATGTGGGATTGATAAAACAATCACCATCAGTCCAAATCTCTAGGAGAGCAACTTGCTCATCTGCACTCAATATATCAAAATCAACTGATTCAGCCTCTATAATCATCTGTACATTTGCTACTGTGAACTCAACTATTTGAAAAACTGGAGCTTCTTCTGTTGCTTATGCTACTGCTGCTGGAGGAGGAGAAATTGGTGCTTCTTCCTTGGATATCTTCCCCTGCCTGGCTGTAGAGGGTCCTGTAGCCAGGCCCCATGAAGAAGGAATAGTAAGGGCAGTAGACAGAAGAGCAGAGAGGGTTGAGATGGATTTAGCAAGAGGTTAAATGGCCTCTGCTATGAGTTATTTGAGTAGTGGAGTAATGATTTGTAGGAGAGAGGAAATGGAAGGAGAATCCATTTGCATGAATTCAGAGGGTGTATGAGTTGAGACAGAAGGATGGATGGTGGATGATGATGGAGGGAAGGGTCTGGAGTCTAGCATTATCTCATCATGAGGTGAAGGAGTATTGATGGGAGATGATAGCAGAAGGTCAAAAGATGGTATGTATGTGATGTTGTGGAGGGGGATGTCAGCTAGATGTTATGGAAGTGGGGATTGAGGAGGGGTGACATGCTCTAGAGTGTGAGGTGGAGTTGCATGCACTGGACATTGGGGTGGAGATGGTTAGTGTTCAGGTGATTTAATTGATGTTGTTTGATGGACTGGAGATTGAATGTAGGAAGGTTGATGTACTTGAGATGTGGTGGTGTTGGGATATGAGCTTGAGATGTGGATGGTTGTTGGATGGTTGAGGAAGGAATTGAGATTTGTGGAGATATAGGTTGGTGAGAGGGAGGTGTTGTAATGTTGCTGGAAGGAACATCTTCAGGGGGTGGGGGAGCAGCTGATACAGCTCTGGTATCCTCAGATGCCCTGGAGGAAGAGGGGGAAGCCTTAGATGGATTTTGGATATTCCTCTCCCACCTTCTAAATAAAGCACATATGAGCCTTTTGGAGGCATTGATGAATATGGTCTGGGAGACCAGAGATTCATTTGCTTTCTCATGTAGGAAGATTCCTAGTATCCTTCCAAAACACACTTCTTTCTTACTATTTTTCTTCTTTATTAGATCAAACAGGATCTTAGCCCAGTTCACTGACTTCCTATTAACAACTATACACATCACTAGAAATTATTGCCTAGTGATATAGTCATGGGCAATATGTTTTCCAAGCAGTACCCTTCCCACCACATCAGCTAAAAATTTATAATCGGCAGATAAATTTTTCTTCAGCAATTTGTTAGGGTTATCTCTAGTATGACCCATCTTAATTAGCATTTAATCATATTCAGTATTATCTATTTCCAAATCTTCTTCTCCATTCTCTAATCCAAATATTTAAGTTAGAACGGCGGGGGTGAGAGAAACTATGTTACCTGATATTATTCTTGTCATAGTATCGACATCTGGTGTGGAGGAGGTGAAAACCCATTCTCGAATTTTGGTTGCAACAATCTTTATCCTTGTTATCTTAAGGTTCTTCAACTATTGTTCTTCAAACAATTTTAGAATATCTAATAAGATTTGATCTTAGTGCTTGAATGACTTAAATTCTACGTCAAATCCAGTATCAAACTTCATCACTACAAGGGAGCCTGCTTGAATCGCCATGGTCGCCTGCAAAAGGAAAACAAAGAGATCAAGTTCAAAGGAACAGAAAGCGTGGGATGGAGCTCGAAGAAAACCTAGTTATAAGGTTTTTGGAATGTGAAGCGATGAACTCTGTCCTGCAAAATATGAAAAATCTTCGATCTCAGGTCCACGAAAAATTTCATGAAGAAATGATATTGTCGATCTCAGTCTGAAGAGGGGAAAACTTTTCGTCATTCTCAGGTCGATGAAAATTTTCTAAAGCAAGATCGTTGATCTCATGTCGACGAAAGTTACTTTAACCAGAGAATCCGTCGATCTCAGGTCAACGAATTTTCTCAAGTATTGTCCAAAGATCGTCGATCTCCGTTCGATGACTTATGAAATTTTTTTCGACCCTTGACAGAAATTAAATTAATGCTTCTATATTCATCATGCCTAATTGATTCAGAAAGAACAGATTGTTTCTTTCATCCAAGGGTTTGGTGAAGATGTCTTCTCTTTGCAAATCAATGTAGATGTAGACAAGATTAATTTTCTTTTTGTCCACACACTCTCTAACAAAATGATGCCTTATTTCTATATGCTTGGTTGTACTATGATGCACTGGATTCTGTGCAATAGAAATTGCACTTATATTATCACAAAGTACAGTTGAATTATTTAAGTTGAAACCATAGTCTAGGATTTATTTTTGAATCCACAGCATCTGTGAACAGCAACTGCCAGCTACTATGTACTCAGCTTCTGATGTTGATGTAGACACAAATGTTTGCTTCTTACAAAACCAGGACATAAGTCTAGCACCAAGGAACTGGCATGTCCTAGAGGTGCTTTTTCTGTCCACTCTACATCCAGCAATGTCAGCATCTGAGTATCCAATCAACTCAAATTCTGAATCAGTTGGATACCAAAGTCCTAAACTTGGACAACTCTTTATATATCTCAAAATTCTTTTTAAGAAAATTAGGTGAGATTCTTTAGGGTTCACCTGGAACCTAGCACAAAGATAAGTAGCAAACATAATATTTGGTCTACTTACTATGAGATATAACAGGGACCCAAAAGTGTCCCTATATAATTTCTGATCAACAGGTTTCCCATGTTCATCATGATCAACTACAACATTAGAAGCCATAGGTGTTTTCTTAGCTGAGGCATTAGCCATCCCAAACCTCTTTATCAGCTCCTTAGCATACTTAGATTGGGATATGAAGATGCCATCAGGGGACTGCTTCACTTGGTGACCAAGGAAGTAGGAGAGCTCACCCATACTACTCATTTCAAACTTGGAATGCATAAGGTCAGAGAACCTTTTGCAAAGTTTGGAATAAGTAGAAACAAATATAATGTCATCTATATATATTTGTACTAACAAGATTTTATCATGATGATGCTTAGTAAAAAAAGTCTTAACTACAATGCCTCTAGTAAAGTTATTCTCTAAGAGAAAGCTAGCTAAGGTTTCATACTAAGCACTTGGAGCTTACTTTATACCATAGAGAGCTTTATGAAATTTGAAAACATAAGAGGGATGAGTAGGAGAAATGAAACCTGGCGGTTGTTCTACATAAACCTCTTCCTTGAGTTCACCATTTAGGAATGCACTTTTGATATCCATTTGGTATACTGTGAACATCTTGTAGGCAGCAAAGGCTAAAAATATCCTGATTACTTCAAGCCTTATAACAGGTGCAAATGTTTGGTCATAGTCTATGCCTTCCTCTTGTCTGTATCCTTGAGAAACTTGTCAGGCTTTGTTCCAATGATTGGGTAGTCTTTGGGTCTTGGAACTAAATCCCAAACTCTACATCTCTCAAACTGGTTGAACTCCTCTTGCATTGCAATGATCTCGTGTGGATCTTGCTCAACATCATTAATGGATTGGGGCTCAGTTTGAGATATGAAGCATACATGCATCTTGTCCTGTTGGAGTTGATTCCTTGTCTGGACACCCATTGATATATCTCCAATCACTTGATATGCAGGGTGATCTCTATGTGTAACAAATTCAATAGGAGTCGGTTGATCAACAGCTTGGGGAATTAATTCCTCTAGTGGAACTAAGTTAGCTGTTATTGGCTCAACATTGAACTCAGTGTCTTCATCTTCACTTTCTTCAGCAACACATGAAGAAAGATGTGTAATAGCCTCATAGATGAGGGTCAACTCATCCAACTTCTCACACAAGTTAGGTACCTACAAAGTTTCACTGGTAGAAGCTATCTTCTTCTTGTAAAACATATTAGTCTTATAAAATAAAATATGAATAGACTCTTCAATTTTATGGTTGATTTATTATATGCCCTATAATCTTTGCTTACTTGGAAATATCCAAGAAAATTCAAACTTCAGCCTTGTCTTCAAACTTTCTAATATATTTCTTATTATTATTATGAATCTAACAAATACAACCAAAGACTCTAAAATAATCTACTTTAGGTTTCTTCCCTTTGAGTAGTTCATAAGGGGTCTTGCCCTTGAGCTTATGAATCAAACTTCTGTTCAGGACATAGTTTGCTGTGCTCATAGCCTCTGCCCAAAAGGATAGGGGCAAGTGAGCATCTACAAGTAATGTGACTGCAGCTTCAATGAGTGTTCTATTTTTCCTTTTAGCTAGCCCATTTTGTTGAGGAGTTCTAGGAGCAGAGAAGTAGTGCCTGATACCTTCTCACAGAATTCTTTCATGGGAAGAGACTCAAACTCAGTGCCATGATCACTTCTGATCAATATAACTGGAGTTGAGTACTCAATCTTTATGCTCTTAAGAAAATCTGTAAGAACCTTGAAGTTATCTGACTTGTTTCTCAAGAAGAACACCCAAGTGAAACTTTAGAAGTCATCAACTATCACTAAAGTATAATACTTCCCTCCTAGGCTCTGTACAATAATGGGTCCAAAAAGATCCATATGGAGCAAGTATAGTATCCTAGGTGAATCACACTTATTAAGTGACTTAAAACTATTTTTAGTTTGCTTGCCTAATTGATAAGCCCTGCAAAGGCTTTCCTTCTTATAGGGGCAAGAAGGCAATCCTCTTACAAGGTTGTCCCTAGAAAGTTTAGCAATGTTTTTCAGGATTACATGACCTAATATCCTATGCCAAAGATCATTATTATTGCTGGTTTGGTTAAACAGGCAAATTTCAGTTTCAGCAGACTTAAAATTAACTATATAGATATTACCTACTCTGGTGCCAGTTAACACTACTTGGTTATCTACAGAAGTAATAATAGATGAAGTTTTATTAAATGATACCTGAAACCTTTCATCACATATCTGACTTATGGATATAAGGTTGTGCTTCAGCCCACTTACATATGCAACCTTCCTAAAGGTGACTGCTCTAATCTTGACCTTTCCATATCCTTCAGTTTGGCCATAATTGGAATCACCAAATATTACTTTGGGTCCAAGCTTTGACTTATAGTTTATTAGGTTGTCCTTGTTTCCAGTCATATGCTTTGAACAACCACTATCCAAATACCACTATTGCTCTGTGGTGGGATAGTCTTTCACCTGCAATAGAATAGATTAGCTATTCTTAACCCATGTTACCTTGGTTCCTTGTGTATTTGCATAACTAAAGCTGGAAATATATGAGTATTCTGGTTGATTTTTGTAACCTAAGGGATGATATCTTCTAGGTGGAATTATCCATTGGTGAAAAGGATTAATGTTTTGTCTTGGTTGAATAAAAGTCCTGTTAGAATTAAAGTTTCTGTTATTATATACTCGGGTCGACGAATTTTGATAAGTTTGTCGATCTGAGGTCGACGAACGGTGATGAGTTCGTCGAACTCCACTCAGAGAATGGAAGTAATCATTTTCTGGGCCCCAATTTCATCGATCTCTGGTCGACGAACCATACTGGTTTTGTCGATCGCAGTTCAGAGAATAATTATAATAAAAGTTTGCGTTCGGAGTTCGTTGACTTGACTTTGATGAACTGTACACATTTTGTTGATCTGAGTTCGACAAAATCTGTTGAACATAGTTCTGGTTAAGATTTTTCTTACTCTTTCTCCTTTTCTTATTCTTCTATTTAAGTTCTGTTTGATTAAGATTGTTATCTTCTATTTTCTCTTTACCATTTTTTGAAACAAATTTTATTGGAGTTGTTAAAATATTTTTCTGAATCAATGGGGGTTGGCTTGATGAAGCTCCTAAGCCCAGCTTGCTATTAAGTCTAGCATTCATTGTGCTTGTGATGTTCATCAACTTGATACTTTTCCCATTTAGGGATTCTTCAAGTTTCCTAGCCTCAGTCAATTCAGTTTTTAATGAAATGATTTGTTCATTAGCTAAGGTTAATTCAACTTTTAACTTAATGTTTTCTGAAATGAAATTATCTTGTTCTGATAGTTTTTCTCTAAGTTATTTAATTGCTTTTTCAGAGTTAATTAAATCAAGACATAAAGATTTAAATTCAGTTTTAAATTCATTTGAATCAAAATCAAAAGAAAACAATACCTGATCTTCCTCATATTCAGAGTATTCACCCTCTGACTTGTCATCTTCTGCTTCTAGACAGCTGCCTGATGCATTGATGGCCATCAGACACACTTCTTTTTCCCTTGATTCCTCTTCATCTTCACTGGAGCTGGAAGATGAAGTTTCTTCTTCAGTATCACTCCAGGTCTAAGCCACAAAGCCTATCTCCTTCCTTTTATGCTTGTTGGAGGAGGGCTTGTTGTAGTGCTGCTTTCTTGTTTCTGTTTCTCTTTATCTCTCCTTTTATTGATTCTCTGGTCACTCTGAGATGAAGTGTCCAGGCTTTATGTACCCAAAGCAAACAACTTCTTTAGTTGGTGTTTTTCCATACCTAGGCTTGTCATCTTGCCTTGATGACTTTCTTCTGAAATCTCTCTTGCCCATCTTGTAAAATCTCTTGGCGAGACTTAGGAATTCTTCATTGGCTGTTGGGGCTTCTGATTCTTCACTTGCTTTGAATACAATACTTTGCTCCATTTTTTCTGATGAAGGAGTCTTCTACTCTACAACCTCTCTGGACTTTATCAATTGCTCATAAGACTTGATCTTTCCAAGTATAGATTTTGTGGAAATCTCATTCAAACTTTTGGCTTCCTTGATAGGTCAGATTCTTTAATCCCATGAGCTAGGGAAGCACATGAGGACTTTGTCATTGACTTCTGTTAGGGTGATGTCCTTGTCTAGAGTCTTCAACTCATTGATGATTGAGCTTAGTCTGTTATACATGTCACTTACAGACTCTGACTCATCCTTCTTGAAGTTTTCATATTGTTAGATAGGATTGGATCTGCTATCCTTTCTCTCATCTACTGTACCAGCAACCATCTAGTTAAGGGAATCCCAGATAGCCTTGGCTGATATGCACTCAGCCACCTTCTAGAAAATATAATCAGATATTGTCTGAGCCAAAATATTCATGGCCTTTGCATTAGCTATTTTGGCATTTTTTTAAGCATCTGTCCACTCAGGTGGTGGAACAGCATGTGTACTAGAAGTTGCAGTAGTTGCATCCATTGGAGTTGGTGGTCCTGTCAAAATAGAGTTAAATATATCCTCATCAATAGAGTTCATATACAGCTTGATTCTTTTCTTCTAGATAGCAAACTTATTTAAGTTGCAAACTGGAGGTCTGGTGCTTGCATAATCTTTGTTATATACCATGATATGAAATAAACAGAATAGCTAGTGAGAAATTCAGATCTATCTAGGATCTTTTGGTTCAAGTGTTAGCTTGTACAACCAAATGAACCTTGCTCTGATACCAATTGAAAGATAGGGACAAACCTGATTTACTCTAGAGGGGGAAGGGGGGTGAATAGAGTATTAAAAGTTTTGTCTATTTTTAATACTTATATCAGAGTAAAAATAGGTGATACCAATAATGATAGAAAAAAATAAAATAGGCTATACTTAGTTATCACAGTCATAGCAAGAACAGGAAAAAAATGATCACACACAGACAACACAAGAATTTTATAGTGGTTCCCCAACCTTGATAGATCCACTCTTCTACCACCCTGGTAGGAATCCACTAACAGGTTTTGATCAGGTGACTACCACCGCAAGATCTATTTCCAAGAAGATCTCACAACCCTTTAGGCTTTTGATCAGGTACCCAAAAACCAAGAATAAACTTTGGAAGGGAATTAATAAATCTTTTATACAGGAGGTGAGAGGAGGTGATGATTTCTTATCTTTTATCTATACAATAGAGAAGACTAGTGGTTTTGCTGTCAGGACTCCTTCTGAAATACTTGAATGATTCAGAATACTTGGAGCCTTGCTCAGGGTATAGGTCTTCAGCCTTGTCTGAAGGAATCCTGGAACTTTCTGACTGATTCAAAGTTGTTGTCCTTGAATGTTCTTGGAGGAGAAGGTTGAAGAAGACTCTTGATAGTGATAGATGTTCTTCTTTAGTCTTCAGAATGGACAAGGGAGAAAACAGAATGTTTTTCTGTATGTAGAGAAGAAGTTTTGTATGAAGTTGTTTTGTGCAACTGTATGTTCTTCTCAGCACTAACTGTTGTCTGTATGTGTTTTAGGGTTTATGACTGAAAAGAGAAATATCTTTTATATTGTCCAGTCAATAATCTCTCCTTTGAAATTTGAAATGCTGGTATTAATTTCTGATTGCCCTGGAGAAAGAACCAGCTGGAATATTTGCTTTAATGAGTTTCCCCAACTGTCCCATTAAGATAGGCAAGTAAATACCCTAATGAAGACCATAATTAATGCTGCCATTAACGGCTATATTCAGAGGAATATAAGCATTAATTACTCTGGAAATTACTGCTAAATAATATAACAAATAAGGGACAGAAGGAAGCAAAACTCTCATTCTGACTTGGGACAGAATTCGTCGACCTCTGAACAAAATTCGTCCACTGGAGTTCTAAGTTCGTCGACCTGAGAATTCCTGTTCGTCGACCCTGGCTCAAAGAACCGAATACTGAGAATCACTTGCCAATTCTATGCTCTAAGTTTGTCGAGTTGAGAATCTATCAAAGTGAAAAAATCGTCAACTTGAGATCGAATATCATCGAGCTCAACTCAGAGAAAGAACTCTGAGTTTATCGATCTGATATCGACGATCGTCAAGCTGAGTTCGAAGAACTTCGAGCTGATAATTTTGATCTCTGAATTCTTCAAAGTTTGAGTCCACTGAGGTTCTCTGCTGGCTTGTCCATTAAGTTTGAACCTAAAGACTAGCCTAATCTCTAGGACTCATAGACTTGACCCTTGCTATACAATATGGATCAAACTCTACCTAATTCAGTGAAACTAGCCCAAATCCAACTAGGGATCCAACAGCCCGACTAGCTTACTGATGTATGCAAGATAATTTATTTTAAGATTGAATATTATGAGGCCTTAAGGCCAAAACTATTGGTGTATTTGTTTTATCATTCCTAAATTATGTTAGTAGACATTTAGTTGGTTGGGATCTAACAGTAACCTTTAAATTCTTCTACTAGAATGCACTCTGAGTTAGGATGCGTGAAATTAGACTATGGTTTCAATTACTAACTCCTTTGAATGTCCGTAGTATATGGCATCGGGCCCCGGCAAGACTTTCTGTTATATGCTATGTGACGGATGGGGGTGTTAAAATTTACTATCAGAGCCAGGTGTCGGTCTTATCTGAATTCATGGGCGAATTCTTCTAAGGGGTGGTGAGCACATGTATGTATCTTAACATAAAATAACCCATGAATGCCAACTTTGGAGTGAAAATACATATGTTTGAGGAACCTGCGTGTTCTTATGATTGCTTCTGGCAATCATTTGTCACCTATTTGAGTGTTTTATAATTATAGGTGACTAGGAGTGGTGCAGAGCAGTCACAACATCAGAACTCAGCGGAGAATAATGCGCATAATAATGTGCCTGCAACCCCTCCTTCTGCTGAAACCATACGAATGGTAGCTGAAGCGGTGTTTGCTATGATCAATGCCCAATAAGGGAGGCAAGTTCATCCTCCTACTCCTTAAATAGGTCACGTATTGATTGGCATAGTGAAACCTATAGTGGCAGATCAATTAGCGGCAGGGCCCGTAGTGCAGAGGAAAGAGACTTAAAAATAGTTAAAGCACATGATGAGCTTTAATCCACCAGTGTTTGCGGGGACTAGAACCCCAACGCAAGCTGAGGACTGGCTTTCTAGGGTTAAGAGAGTCATGTCAGTAATAGAGACTAAGGAGTGGTAGAAGGTTACGATAGCTACATTCCTTTTGCACGACGAAGCAAGGATATGGTGGGATGAGTTAGAGATGCATCACTTCGCTGGGAGACAACTCATCGATATTTCGATGGAGGAGTTCTCAAGACTATTTTTGGCTCAGTTCATCTCGACAGCATAGAAAATAGCTTTGGAAAATCAGTTTCGAAGGCTAACGCAGAGTGAGAGTAGAATAGATGACTACTTGCATGAGTTCACAATGTTAGGACGATATGCTGGCTCTATTTTTATGGATGAGGAGCGTAATACCAACAGGTTCTACGAAGGACTTTATGATGATCTGAGGTTGCTGCTCTTAGGTCCTATAACGCAGGGCTTTCTGACCCTGGTTAATACAACCCAATATATGGAACAGGATCTGAAGAGGGTCCAAAGTAAGAAGGACTTAGAAGTAAAGAGTCCGGAGGTTAAAGTACAAAAACCATCGAAGTAAGTGTACCGAAAGTGGAACAAGAAGGCCAAGTTTTTTGTACTGGCTTCTTCGTTGGTTACTTATGGGGCATCATATGGGCGGGGAGGCTCGATCCTTTGTTATAATTGTGACAAACCGGGCCATATAGCCCGCGACTATTGGAGTTGTAGTTCAGAGAAGAAGATGGGAGCATCTTATGCTGAGAAAGGGAAGGTGGTGGAGTTAACCGGGTCCCATCAAGATCTAGACCAACCAAGAGTTTACAACCTTTGCCAATAGGAGGCCATCAAGCAAGGCAATGTGGTGGCAGGTATGCGTTAGATTTTATCCTTAATACTTTATATACCTTACGCATTATTCTTGGGCCGTATGATTGTTGTGTTTTAGGATTTGTCGAAAAAGAGGATTGTCTAGCTCGAGCACTATTTGATACAGGAGCTTCACACTCTTTCCTATCTGAGGACTTTACATCTCGTATCGGAGTGCCTTCTTCTCTAGTGAAGGATAGATTGGATGTATTGTTTCCTAACAGGTGTTCCATGCGTACAGATAGAGTCTGTTGCATTAAAGTGCATATGGAAAGTCAATCTTTTGACTTGAAAGCATCACTATTGCCGATAGTGGAGTTTGATGTGATCTTTAGCATGGATTGGCTCTTTGAGCAACGTGTATTTGTTGATTTTAGTTTGAATACTTTCAAATAGGGATTGAATACAATTCATGAAACTACCTTCTATGGTATGAAGGGACCAAGCAAGACGCTGATGTCTGCTCTCTAAGTAGTCAAAGCAATTCATGAGGGGGAGAAATTGTTCTTCACCCTATTAGAGGGTAAGAAGCCCAAGCCTGGTTTGGTCAATTTTCTAGTGGTGTCAGAGTTTGCTGGCATTTTCCCGAAAGATCTCCCTAGAGCTCCACCTCAGAGAGAGATCGATTTCACCATCGAGTTGGTGCCATGTGCCAAACCTATGTTACAGTCTCCTTACCGCTTAGCACGGAGAGAGATGGCAGAATTATAGGTGTAGTTTTAAGAGTTGATAGAGCAGGGGTTTGTGCATCCAAGTTCATCACCTTGGAGCGTCTCGGTCCTCTTCGTGAAGAACAAGGATGGAATTCTACTGCTATGCATCGATTATCAAGAATTGAATATGATAACAGAAAAGAATAAGTACCTAATTCTGAGGATTGATGATCTATTCGACCAACTAGTTAGGTAAACGGTGTATTCGAAGCTAGACTTGAAGTTTGGATATTATTAGCTGAGAATCAGGGAAAGTGATATTCCCAAGACAGCATTAAGTACACATTATGGGCATTATGAATTCAATGTCATGCCTTTCGGGCTGACAAATGCGCCATCCGTGTTTATGTACTTAATGAATCGATCGTTCAGGGAGTATTTGGATCGGTTCGTGATAGTCTTTATTGAAGGTATCCTCGTGTACTCCTAGTTTGAGGATGATCATGTAGAGTACTTACATATTGTTCTAGAGACCCTGAGGAGTAATTAGTTGTATGCCAAGTTCTCTAAATGTGAGTTTTAGCTATCTTCAGTTGCATTCCTGGGTCATATTATCAGTGGCGAGGGAATCGTAGTTGATCCATTAAAATTTGATGTGATATAGGAGTGGCCTGTGTCATATTCGGTAGCGGAAGTCCATAGTTTTCTGGGGCTTGCCGGCTACTACAGGCGCTTTGTGGAGAACTTCTCACGGATAGTGTTACCTCACACGACCCTGACAGGGAAGGATCAGAAGTTTGTTTATTCCCCAACGTGCGTGCAAGCTTTCGAAGAATTGAAGAGTCGTCAGACCATAGTACCTAATTTATGCTCGCTACGTGGAACAAAGGGCTTTGAGGTCTACAATGATGCTTCAGGGAGCGGCTTAGGTTGTGTTCTACAATAACATGGGGATGTAATAACGTATAGCTCGCCCTAGTGAAGGTGCACGAGAGGAATTATCTGGTACATGACTTGGAGTGGTCGGTAGTGATATTCGCTCTGAAGCTTTGGAGATACTATGTGTATGGCGTCCAGGTCGATATTTACACAGACCATAAGAGTTTGAAGTATCTATTAGATCAGATAGACTTAAACATGTGCCAGCGAAGGTGGTTTGAGTTCCATGGGGACTACACCTAAAAAATATATTATGTCCCTGACAAAGGTAATGCAGTTGCGGATGCGTTAAGTCACAGGATTCCCACTCAAGACAACTAGATATTGATTCATGATGAGCATCTTATTTGAGATTTGGAGGCATTGAAGATCTCTTGTGTTGATAGGAGGTCTAATGCGGAAGCACATTTGAACTGTACATGTGTATAGTATAACCTCATCGATTAGATTCGGTTGGCTTTGGAGTTAGACGACAGTATGAAGTGCTATGGCTGAGTATTTGGATGGGTCAAATGCCCAGTTTACCGTTGATGATGGGCTGTTATTGAAGAATAGTCAGTTGTGCGTCCCGAAGGTGGGCAAACTACAGGAAGAATTAATGTACGAGGCTCATTACACCAAGTACTCGATTCACCTGGGAAGTACAAAATTGTATAAAGATATGAAAAAGCTATTCTGGTGGACAAGACTGAAAAATGACATAGCGCTAAACATAGTGAAGTGCCAGACTTGTGCCTTGGTGAAGGTCGAATGCCAAACTTATCTTAGTGGATTTTTAAAGTCTTTGCCTATACTATAATGGAAGTTCAATGACATATCCATGGACTTCATACATGGTTTGTCGAGGTCCCAGAAGGGAAACAACGCCATCTGGGTGATCGTTGATCATTTGACAAAAGGATCACACTTCATCCCGAATAGGAAGGATGATTCGGTTGAGAAGTTGGCAAAGTTGTATGTGGATAATATTGTAAGACTGCACGGTGTGCCCCGTAGCATCGTTAGTGACCTAGATGAGCGCTTCACATCTAAAGACTGAAGGCTAGTGCATCAACTGTTATGTACTAAGCTGAAGTTCAGTACAACCTTTTATCTACAGACAGATGGTCAGACCGAGAGGGTAAATAGGACGATGGAGGACAAGCTTCATATGTGCTCCCTAGATTTATGTAAAAAGTTCGAGGATCACTTATATATGATCGAGTCGCTTATAATAATAGCTATCAGGAAAGCATTCAGATGGCGCCCTTCGAGGCCCTATATGGTAGAAAGTGATGTACTCCGTTGTCGTAGTTGGAGACGAGTAAGTCAAAGTTGTATAAGTAGAAGGAAGTCGAGGTGGCGACTTCAATTATTCGAATAATCAGGGAGGGGTTGTTGAAAGCGAGGGGATATATCTGACTAACTCTAGAGGGGGGGGGGGGTGAATAGAGTATTTTAAAAACTTAATCTGTTTTTATAGCGAAATTAAAATAAGTGATAGTAGTATATATATATAGAGAGGAAGAAAAAGAAACTATCACAGCACAATAGAACTAAAGAAAAGAACAACCAGACGACACAAGAAAATTATAATGGTTCCCCAAAACTGGGTACATCCACTCTTCTACCACCCCAATAGGAATCCATTAACAGGTTTTTGATCAGGTGCCCTGCCACCACAGGTTTTTGCTCAGGTTCCCTGTCATCATAATATCTATTTTCTAAGGGAGATATATCAACCCTTTGAGCATTTGATCAGGTGCCCAAAAACTAATCTAAGTCTTTTGATCAGGAGACTTAACAACAAAGTGTTAACTTTTGAAGGGAGTTAGAAAACATTTTATAGTGGGAAATAAAAAGTGATGTGGTCTTCTCTTTCTCAAAAACAACTGAGAAGACTTAGTGGATGCTATTGTCAAAGCTTCCTCTGGGATGTTGAATTGTTCAGGAAGATGAGAGCTTTGCGCAAGGTGTTGGTCTTCATGAAGATCTTCAGAAACTTCTTGGACTGGTGTTGATTAGATTTCCTTGTGAATCCTGAAGCAGAAACTGAAGAAGACTAGAGATCTGTGTGAGTTGTTCTTCTTCAATTTCCTGTAGATGGCAATACTATTCTTTGTATCAGTTGTCTGTAAAAATTCTTTTTGTAAAGATCTCTTGTTGTATTCCTATTCTACTTTTTGAAAAGATCCTTTTATATTCTGATATGATTTCCAGCTATTGAATTTTGAATATTATCCTTTATTTGTTGCTGAAAATCTTGGAGTTGAAACGGCTGAAAAATGTCTTTAATGCGTTTCCTCAACTGTCCCAGTAAATAAGTTAAGTAATAAACTCTGTGAAATCCATAATTAATATTGCCAAGCAACAACGATATTCTTGAGAATATATAATTATCAGAGAATTAATGCCTAATAATAATACCAATTGAAATCAAAATGATAGAGAAATCGCCAAAATTGATACTGACAGAAATCGTCGACCTCAGGACAGATTTTGTCGACTTGAACTCAAAGTTCATCGAGCTGAGCTTAGAGAAAATTATTCTGGAAATAAAATGCCAAAGCTGAGCTCCAAGTTTGTCGAACTGAGATGGAATTTTTTCTACCAGAGAAACTGAGAGAAGAAGGAAAATCGTCGACCTGAGCTCATATTTCGTCGAGCTCAGCTCAGAATATAAACTATGAGTTCGTCGATCTACGATTGACGATCATCGAGCTAAGTTCAAAGAACGTCAATATGATTTTCTGAACTCTTGAAAACTGCATTTCTTCTAAGTATTAGTCTCTAGAGTCTTCTAAAGGCTGGAACAAAGATTATCTAACCTTGTCAGACTGACCTAACCTTAGAACTAACAAATTGACCCTAGGCTATACATGATGGGTCAAAAACCTAATAGTGAACCTAGCCCAAATCCAAACTAGGGATCCAATAGTTGTTAATTTAGCTAAGTTAAATAGAAAAAAAATATCCAGCAGATATAAAACACAAAGCAATATAAATATCTGACAGAATTTTAAAACCATCCAACAGATATAATATAGCTAAGTTAAATACACATAAATCACAGAGAAATAAAAGTTCAAGAGTTGTCAGAGTGAGGAGAAGAAGATGCTTTGGCAAACACAATTGTTCTATGAGAATTTTCTACATCCTTCTTAGATATTTTTAGGTCTTGAGCTCCAAGAACTGTCACAGAAGAAGCTCTGGGAACAACAATTTCGGGATGTACTTGTATATATTCATTTGGATCAAATAAATGTCTGTCTACCTGAAATTTGTCAAATTCTTTCTACTTGTAGGTAGACATAGTAGTGAACTTTGATGCATCTGATCCTTCAGCTCTTGCCTTGTTCATCTGAGACAAACCAATCAATTCTTGAAATCTAGCCATTCTAAAGTTTGGATCTAACTCAGGTTCTTAAACTGGAGAGGGAAGTCTCTCTAGATCAGATTTAGAAACATCCTGAGCAGATTTTTAAGGGTTTCTAAAAATAATTGATTGCTATTGAAAGTTCGTTGGAGGAAAAGATTGTTGAGATTTGCCATAATAATAGGACCCTGGAGGTCTGTATTGACTGTACCTTTCAGTAGGTCTAGAAGACTTGTAGGAAGTTGGCCTTTGAGATTGAGAGCAGCTGGAATCTGGCTTCTGAGCTTTTGGAACACTTCCTGAAGCACCTACAGGAGGAGGAGGAGGAGGAGGAAAAGGTCCTCTCCTGGTCTGCTTAGGTGGAGAACTGTATCTTCTTGTTTTCTTCCTTTCCTTTTGCTCATTTTTGGATAACCACATCCATTAAGGCATATCTGGATATGGATTAAAATTATGCAGGATATAGTAAGGAGTGTCAGCTGTAGGATTAGGCTTAGGAACAGTCTTAGCAGGAACTTTTCTCTTCTTAGATTTTGTCTTTTTAGGGCCAGAGTCATCAAAATTCTCATCATCATCATCATCATCAAATTATCTAGGAGGATTGTCATATAAATCATCAATTTCCTTTAGAGTTTCTTTAGAGATCTGCTTCTCAACCTGAGGCTGTACTTGAAATTCTGGCTCTGCAAAACTTTCAGTCACAATCTGATTTCATTCCTCTTCTTCCATATCTACAAACATGATATCATCAAGATATTACATTGGGGAATCAACCCACATGTAAGGAGGAGGACTGCAAACATCTTCAGCAACTAGTATTTCTAAAATTACAGGAGTTGCAAAGCTTGTCCTTAGTTGATCTTAAACTTCGGGACTTATTGGATCAATATAACATACAATGGCCTTAGAATAATCAACATCAAAACTAGCCAAAACAATTTCTGTAAATTGTGTAAATGGGATTGAAAGAATTGAGTAAAGAGGTCAAATCAACTGTGGGATTTATGGTAAAATCACTAGTAGTGCTTATATCTTCATCTATATCATAAGCTATATCCATATCAGAATCATCTATAATATCTATAATATCAATTGGAATGTCTGCTTCTAGGGAATTTGCTGTTGCTTCTAGAAGAGGAACTGGAACTACTGTTGTTGTTGCTGCTAGAGGAGGAACTGGAACTTCTTCATAGGACATCTCCCCCTGCCTGGTTTCAGAGGATCCTGAAACCAGGCCCCCAAAAGAAGGGACAGAATGGAGAGCAGCAATTCTAAAAGAGAGAGAGTTGATAAAGGCAGAGAGAGGAGCAATATCATTTGCTATTAATTGCTCTAGAGTAGGAGAGATTAATTTAAGAAGATCCTTAGCAATATCAAAAAAATTTAGATATAGAGGTTCAGGAGCAGAGGGAGTATTAGAGGAATGATATCCATAGTTGTAGCATACAGAGAAAGCATTAGGGAAGTCTGTATATAAGAATTCTTGGAATATGGAGGTAGGGTTAGAAGGAGTGTTGGAGGGAATGTCAGTATATGTTGTTGGAATTGAGGTAGAAGGAGTTGTTGTGGTAGGAACTGATGTAGTTGTAGGAACTGATGTAGTGGTGATGTCCTGGATGGGTGATTGAGTTGGGGATTGATGTTGAGATGGTGGAGGTGGAGATAGCAGATTGAAATTTGGTTGTGAGGATGTGGATGGAATGTCAGCCAGATGAGTTGGAAGAGGAGACTGAGGTGGTGTAGATTGAGAATCCTCTGGTATGTGGATTGGAGATGAAATGGATGGTTACTGGAGGGGATTTGATGATGGTTGTTGTTATTGTGAAGGAGGTGAAGGAATTCTGATGGAGGGAGTAATTTCTTTTGAAAGTGTGGGAGTATTTGTAAATGCCCTTGTGTCCTTAGAAATTCAAGAAGAGGAGGAAGCCCTGGATGGCTTGGGGATGGTCCTCTCCCATCTACCAAACAATACAGATGTAAGCCTCTTGGAGGCATTAATGAAGATGGTCTGTGAGACAAGTAGTTCAGATGCCTTTGCCTGAAGAAAAATGCCTAAGATTCTCCCAAAATATACCTCTTTCTTAGAGTTCTTTTTTTTAATCAACTCAAACAAAATCTTGCCCTAATTTATAGATTTCTTGTTTACCAGAGCACACATCACCAAATATTGGTGCCTGGTTATATAATCATGGGCGGTGTGTTTGCCCAGCAAAACTTTTCCAACAACATCAGCAAGAAACTTATACTCAACAGATAAGTTCTTTTTCAACAGTTTGTTAGGGTTTCCATCAGAATGAATCATTTTGATCAACTTGTTATCATATTCAAAATTATCTATCTCAATATCCTCATCTCCATTTATAAAACTAAAAATCTCTGTAAGAACAGTAAAGGTTAGAGAAACCTGATTTCTTGCAATGGTGCCAGTAATCGTATCTACATCTAGAGAATATTATGTATAAACCCACTCCCTTATATCTATTACGTCTAACTTGATCCTTGTGGTCATGAGTCTCTTCAGTTGTTAATCCTCAAATAACTACAGAATGTCCATGAAGATTTCATCGGAGTGACGGAAGGAATCGAAATTGATGTCGAACCCTGTGTCAAACTTCATGTCAAAAAGGGAGATTGTCAGAATCGCCATTGGATTTCCTGCAAAAAGAAAGAGAGATCAAGTGCAAGAGAACAGAAAGCGCGGGATGGAGCTCGAAGAAAACGTAGTTATAAGGTTTTCAGAATATAAAGCGGCAGACTCCGTCTTGCAAAAATAAAACAGATCTTCGATCTCAAGTCAACGGAAAAATTTCATTAGGAAATAATATCGTTGATCTCAGTTTGAAGAGGGGAAAACTTTTCGTCATTCTCAGGTCGACGAAAAATTTTCTGAAGCAAGATCGTCAATCTCCGCTCGATGAAAATAACTTCACACAGAGAGTTCGTCGATCTCAGGTCGACGAATTTTCTCAAGAACTGTTCTCAGATCGTCGACCTCCGTTCGAAGAACTATGACAAATTCTTTGACCTCAAACAGAAAATTAAATTAATGCTTCTCCATTGATATTACCTAGCTGATTCAGAAAGAATAGATGTTTCTTCTCATCCAAAGGTTTGGTGAAGATGTATACTCTTTGTAAATCAGTAGAGATAAAGAAAAGATTAATTTTCTTTTTGTCCATACAATCTCTAATGAAATGATGCCTTACTTCTATATGATTTGTCCTACTAGGATGTACTGGATTTTGTGCAATGGAAATTGCACTGGTACTATCACAAAATATAGTTGAATTATTTTGATTGTATCCATAATCTAGGAGTTGATTTTGAATCCACAATATTTGTGAACAATAACTACCAGCTGCAATGTATTCAGCTTCTGCAATTGAAGTGGACACAGATGTTTGTTTCTTATAAAACAAAGACATAAGCATGTCACCAAGGAACTGGCATATTCCTGATGTGCTTTTCCTTTCAACTCTACATCTAGCAAAGTCAGCATCTGAGAATCCAGTTAATTCAAATTCTGACTCAGTTGGATAAAAGAGTCCTAGATTTGGGCAACCCTTTATATATGTCAAAATTCTTTTTAGGAAAATAAGATAAGATTCTTTAGGGTTCACTTGGAACCTAGCACAAAGGCATGTAGCAAACATTATGTCTGGTATACTAGCTGTGAGATACAACATGGACCCAACAATAGCCCTATATGTTTTCTGATCAACTGTCTTGACATGTTCATCAGAATCAATCACAGTATTGGAAACCGTGGGTGTTTTCTTGGCTGAGGCATTAGTCATCCCAAATCTTTTAACTAATTCCTTAGAATATTTGGATTGGGAGATGAAAATGCCATCAGGGGATTGCTTCACTTGGAGACCAAGGAAGTAAGAAAGCTCACCCATGCTACTCATTTCAAACTTGGAATGCATTATGTAAGAAAACCTTTTGCATAGCTTGGAATCTGTAGAGCCAAAAATGATGTCATCTATATATATTTGTACTAACAATATGTTATTATTATGATGCCTAGTAAACAAATTCCTATCTATAATGCCCCTAGTGAACTTATGCTCTAAAAGAAAGCTAGCTAGCATCTCATACCAAGTTCTTGGAGCTTGCTTTAAACCATAAAGATCTTTATGCAATTTGAAAACATAAGAGGAATAAGTTGGAGAAATAAAACCTGGTGGTTGTTCAACATATACTTCCTCTTTGAGTTCACCATTCAAGAAGGCATTCTTGAAATCTATTTGGTAGACCTTGAACTTTTTGTAGGCTGCATAAGCAAGAAAAATTCTGATTGCTTCCAGTCTTGCAACAGTTGTAAAGGTTTGATCATAGTCAATTCCTTCTTCCTGTCTGTATCCTTGTGCTACCAGTCTTGCTTTGTTCCTGATGATGGCTCCATGTGCATCCAAATTATTTCTAAATACCCACTTATTTCCAATAACTTGTGAGTCTTTTGGTCTAGGAACTAAGTCCAAAACTCTGCATCTCTCAAACTAATTGAGCTCCTCTTGCATTGTAATAATCCATTGGGGATCTTGCTCTGTATCTTTTATGGATTGGGGCTTAAGTTGAGATATGAAGTAAGCATGCATCAAATTTTGGTTAAGTTGATGCCATGTTTGCACACAAGCTTATATGTCTCCAATCACTTGAGATACACGGTGATCTCTAAGTGTGACAAGATCAGTTGGAGGAGTTGGTTAAGCAACAGCATTTGGAATTAATTCCTCTTGTGGAATTATGTTTTTTGTTGGTGGTTCAGCAATCATTTCAATCAAGTCTTCTTCACTGTCTTCTTCAATGTGTGGAGAGGGATGTGATTCAGCCTCATTAGTGAGGTTCAGATCATCCAATTTATCACACAAGTGGGGTACCTGCAATAAATATATTCTACCTTCTTGAAAGTGATAGCTCCAATCTTGAAAATCCCATAGCCTTCAGTTTGGCCATAGCTGGAGTCACCAAGTATCACTTTTGGACCAAGCATGGACTTGTAGTTTATTAAGTTATCCTTACTACCTGTCATATGCTTTGAGCATCCACTATCCAGGTACCATTGTTCCTCTGTGGTAGGATAGTCTTTTACCTACAAAATTAAAAGTTAGGTGTTCTTGACCCAGGTAACCTTGGGTCCTTGATTCTTTTCAAATTTAAAGCTAGAAATATAAGAGCATTCTAGTTGGTTCTTATATCCTAAGGAGTTAAATTTCCTAGGTGGAATTATCCATTGGCTAAATGGGTTAACAAAATCTTTTGAATGATTAAATGTTCTGGAATAATTTGAATTTTTGTTAGGCTGAAATGGGATCGATGAATTGTGATAAGTTCGTCGACCTGAGTTTGATGAATACGGATGAGTTCGTCAAACTCCGTTCAGAGAATGGAAATATTCATTCTCTGAGCCCCAAAATCGTCGATCTCGGCTCGACGAACCATATTAGTTTCGTCGATTGTAGTTCAAAGAATAATTATAATAGAATTCTGCGTTCGGAGTTCGTCGACTTGAGTTCGACGAACTATACACATTTCGATGATCTGAGTTCGATGAAATCTGTTGAACATTATTATTATTAAGGTTTTTCTTATTCTGTCTCTTTTTCTTAGGTTTCTATTTCAATTCAGTTAGTTCATAGTTTTCATCTACTTTTTCCTTAACCTTTTCAGATATAAATTTTATGGGTATTGTGAGAATGCTTTTTTGAATTAGATGAGGTTGGCTTGATGAAGCACCTAAGCCCAACTTGCCATTGAGCTTAGAATTTACTATGCTTGTGATGTTGATCAATTTGATGCTTCTCCCATTAAGGGATTCTTCAAATTGCTTAGCCTCATTTAGTTTAGTTTTTAATGAAATAATTTCTTCTGAAGCTATAACTAGTTTATCTTTTAGTTCACTATTTTAAGATAATTGATTTTCATGTTCAATTAGTGTATCTCTGAGAAGTTTGATTTCCTTCTCAGATTTGATTAGATCATTGCATAATAATTTAAATTCAGTTTTGAAATAATCAGAATTAAAGTCAAATGAGGATATTACCTGATGCTCTTCAGATTCAGAGTCTTCATTCTCTGAATTTTCACCTTCTGAAAAGCTGCCTAATGCATTGATAGCCATCAAGAAAACTTCTTTTTCTTTAGCTTCTTCCTCATCTCCACTGGAGTTGGAAGATGAAGATTCTTCTTCTGTCTCACTCCAGGTTTCTACAACAAAACCTTTCTCCTTTCTCTTGTGCTTGCTTGAGGAGGGCTTGCTGTACTTCTTTCTAGAGTCTTTTTCTCTTTTTTTCCATCATTTGATTCTCTGGACACTCAGGAAGAATGTGTCCAGGTTTTCTGCAACTAAAGAAGACAATCTCCTTGGTAGGAGTTTTGTCATATCTTGGTCTGTCATCTTGTCTAGATGACTTCCTTCTGAAATCTTTTCTGGCCATCTTGTAAAATCTTTTGGCCAATAAGCTTATGAGCTCATCATTTGCTAGAGGAGCTTTTGGTCCTTCAAATGCTTTGAAAGCAATGTTTTGCTCCTTTCTTCCTAAAGAGGTTTTCTTCTGCTCAGCTGCTTCTCTTGTATTTATCAGCTGCTCATAAGATTTGAGCTTTCCCAGTAATGACTCAGTGGAGATTTCAGTCCGGCTTCTGGCCTCCTTGATTGGCCAGATACTGGAATCCCATGTGCTGAGGAAGCACATAAGGATCTTGTCATTAATCTCTATTAGTGAGATATTCTTGTCCAAATTCTTCAGCTCATTAACAATTAAGCTGAGTCTATTGTACATGTCAGCCACTGACTCAAACAAATCCATCTAGAAATTTTCATACAGAGAGATGAGATGGGATCTCCTGTCCTTTCTCTCATCAGCTGATCCTATAACCATTTGGTTTATAGAGTCCCAAATGGCTTTGCCTGATGTGCACTCAGCCATCTTCTGAAAAATATCATCTGACATGGTTTGTGCCAGAATGTTCATGGCCCTTGCATATGCAATCTTAGCCTTCTTCTGAGCATCAGTCCACTCAGGTGGTGGAATTGCATTTGTACTTGTTGAAGTAGTAGCCTCTTGAGTTGGAGGACCTGTCAAAATGGAGTTGTAGACGTACTCATCAATGGAGTTCATATATAATATGATTCTTGCCTTCCAGATTGCAAACTTATTCAGATTCCAGACTGGAGATCTGGTGCTTGAATATTCTTTATTTTGTGCCATGATATAAGAGAGACACTAGAGATAATAAGATCTATCAAGGAACTTTTGGTTCAGGTATTAGCCTGTGAAACCAAATGAAAACACACCCTCTGATACCAATTGAAAGCGAGGGGATATATCTGACTAACTCTAGAGGGAGGGTGAATAGAGTATTATAAAAACTTAATCAGTTTTTATAGCGGAACTAAAATAAGTGATAGTAGTATATATATAAAGAGAGGAAGAAAAAGAAACTATCACAGCACAACAGAAATAAAGAAAAGAACAAAGAGACGACACAAGAAAATTATAGTGGTTATCCAAAACTAGGTACATCCACTCTTCTACCACCCTGGTAGGAATCCACTAACAGATTTTTGATCAGGTGCCCTGCCACCACAGGTTTTTTCTCAGGTGCCCTGTCACCACAATATCTATTTTCTAAGGGAGATATAATAACCCTTTGAGCTTTTGATCAGGTGCCAAAAAACTAATCTAAGTCTTTTGATCAGGAGACTTAAAAACCAAGTGATAACTTTTGAAGGGAGTTAGAAACCCTTTTTATAGTGAGAAATGAAAAGTGATGTGGTCTTCTCTTTCTTAAAAAAAACTGAGAAGACTTACTGGATGCTGTTATCAAAGCTCCCCCTGAGATGTTGAATGGTTCAGGAAGATGAGAGCTTTGCACAGGGTGTAGGTCTTGATGAAGATCTTCAGAAACTTCTTGGACTACTGTAGATTAGTTGTCCTTATGAAGCCTGAAGCAGAAACTGAAGAAGACTAGAGATCTGTGTGATTTGTTCTTCTTCAATTTCCTATAGATGACATTACTATTCTCTTTATCAAATGTCTATAAAATTGTTTTTGTAAAGATCTCTTGTTTTATTCCTGTTCTTCTTTTCTAAAAAGATCCTTTTATATTCGGAGAGGATTTTTTGTTGTTGAATTTTGAATATTATCCTTTATTTGCTGCTGAGAATATGGAAGTTGAAACGGCTGAAAAATATCTTTAATGTGTTTCCTCAACTGTCCCAGTAAATAAGTCAAGTAATTAACTCTGTGAAATCCATAATTAATGTTGCTAAGTAACGGCTATATTCTTGATAATATAAGCATTAATTATCAGAGAATTACAGCCTTAGAATAATACTAATTGAAATCAAAATGAAGGAGAAATTGGCAAAACTGATACTCACAGAAATTGTCGACCTTAGGACAGATTTCGTCGACCTAAACTACAAGTTCGTCGAGTTGAGATATCGTCTTCGTCGAGCTGAGCTCAGAGAAAATTATTTTGGAAAGAAACTGCCAAAGCTGAGCTCAAAGTTCGTCGAACTGATATGAAATTTCGTCGACTAGAGAAACTAAGAGAAGAAGCAAGATCGTCGACCTGAGCTCGTATTTCGTCGAGCTCAGCTCAGAGTAGAAACTCTGAGTTCGTCGATCTGCGATCGACGATCGTCGAGCTGAGTTCGAAGAATGTCAAACTAATTTTTTGAACTCTTAAAAACTGTATTTTTTCTAATTCTAAGTCTTTGGAGTCTTCTGAAGGCTGAAATAAAGATTGTCTAACCTAGTCAGACTGACCTAACCTTAGAACAAACAAATTGACCCTAGGCTATACATGATGGGTCAAAAACCTAATAGTGAACCTAGCCCAAATCCAAACTAGGTATCCAACAGTTGTTAATTGCTCGGGATAGGCAAGATAATTACTACAACGCTAAGCGCAGGAATGTCGAATTCATCGTGGGAGATTGGGTGTATTCAAAGAACAAACTGTTCTAGGGTGTGTCAAGGATTTGACGCTTGAAAAAGCTAAGTACGAGATACCTTGGGCCATTTGATATTCTTGATAGTGTTGTTAATGCCGGCTATCGGTTGAAACTATCGATATAATTAAGCAGCCTGCAGGACGTATTCCACATATCGGTGTTGTGGAAGGCGGTGCAAGAGCCTATAGAAGTGGTTGGTGCGGATAAGGTACCGATCGAGGTTGGGTTGACAACGACGGTCAAGCAAATTTGTATTGAGGATGTGTAAGTCAAGAAACTTTGTAATAAATCTATGAGGATGGTCAAGGTCTGTTGGGACAATTGTGGCCGAGAGGAACTATCGTGGGAGCATGAGAAAACCATGAAGGCGGAGTTCCCTGAGTTATTTATTTGAGGTACAAACTTTGATGTTGTTTACTTCTTTAGTTTTCTTGCACGACTTAATTTTTGGATGAAATTCTTTAAGTAGGGGAGATTCTAATGCCCCAATTTTCCCAAAGCAGGAAAATGGCTTCTGGGAGATATCGCCCAGTAATAGGGTTACCATGCGGCGGTAGCACCATGAGTTTAGAGATAGGACCATCGGGAAGGTACCTCCTAGTTGTAGGAATACCGTTGGAGGTAGCTTGTGAATTTAATTGGCAAATCTGTCAGGTTGCAAACGCGTGGCGGTAGCAACTAACGTGCGGCGATAGTTGTAGCAGTCGTGTCGTAATTGATGGTAGTTACCGTATGGCAGTAGAATCCTATCGTGCGACGATAGTAGTTCTATAACGGCATGGCCACGTGTTGGCCGATGATTGGATTGCCTAGGCAGTGGCACACGAACCAAGGTGTTGAATAATGGTACTGCATGATGGTAGCTAGTTATCGCTCGGCGGTAGCTCAGTTTATAGTGTTAGAAGAGCCGTTTTCTCTTCATTTCTTTTGGAGTTTTAGGTTTTAGTGGATGGAGAAGGAAGGAAGAGCTTCATTTAAAAGGGATCTCGCTGTCGTTGGAGTTTCGGAGCTCGGATTCGCGAGAAAAGACCGGATCTATAGAGGCAAAGACAAAGCGGTTGTTTCCATCCGACTAAAATCTATCCTATTGAGTCGAAATGGACCTATAGGGTAACGATCCTATTACATGGACATGTGAAGTCCTTTATTTTGGAATTTGAGGATAGATGCTCCACGAACATGTAGAAATGGTTCTCCCAACGGGTAGATTTATATACCCTCTTTAGTATTGCATTTAGATCCGGAATCAAAGTATGGAATAGGCATGTTGTGTGAAGCCCATCCTGACGGGTTTGTCTGAATTGGTTATGTTTGTATGTTTGGTATGCTAGAGAAGACTCTGAGGTAATCGCATAGATTTCAGAGTCACGACATGTGCAGATGACTGCAGTGAGAGTACTGGAGGTGGTCCCTAGGAAAATACCCAAAAAAGGGGAAGAACTAATAGTCTGTCCCCTACCGCACGGCAGTAGCACTACCACCGGCGATAGCTTCTAGTGAGCTATGTATGTTTGTGAAGCTTGTCTCTAGAAGACCTGAGGGCTATTGATAATGAAGGTCTGTCTCTTGAAGACTTGGGGGCCAATATATGGAGTTGAGAGACTTTGTGGCCGAGCTTAGGCAGTCGTGAGTGATGGCCTAGGATCTTAATAGAGTTATGATTAGTACGTGCGAGAAAGGGGATGCTGACCCGTATTATGGCTTGGTGCGCCTGAAAATTTGAGCACTGGGAAAATGATGAACTGTACCAAACCCTATACCGATCAACTTGGAGTGAGTCAATGTGAAAACCACATGACTTTATCGTACCCATAGGGGCGTTGTCTTTAGCTTCGGCCCAGAAAGAATAGAATGCTCAAACATTGCTGACCATCATAGAGAATGGAGGTGCGATCCATGAAGGTTAGGTGCACCATGAATGTGCCCTGAGATCAAAGGGCGTTGGCCATTATGCCAACGTCTATGGCGAATGGTGCTTGCTTGCACGTTCTGATTGCCAAGATTTGTTAATGTTAATGTCTGTAGGGAAGGAGCGCCACCCCCTTAAGTAAGGGGTGGGGTCATTAAAATTTGATCAGCTAATGCTGACCATTATTATTGTTTGCCACCATTATGGTGGAATGTTTCATGCAGGTACGACCAAGCCAAGATGGAAATAGCAGGTTGGAGCCAAGGATTTCTAAGCTGGCCATTGAAGGCCAAAGCGAATTACCCGTTTACTTTATCATTCATGTGTGGTCAGCCTGCGTGCCGATGTATGCAAGAAAATTTATTCTATGATTGAATATTGTAAGGCCTTAAAGCCAAAACTATTGGTGTCTTTGTTTTATCATTCCTAAATTGTGTAAGTGGACATTCAGTTTGTTGGAATCTAACTATAACCTTTAAATTCCTCTGCTAGAGTGCACACTACATTAGGATGCATGAAATTGGACTATGGTTTCAATTAGTAACTCCTTTGACTATTTGTATTTTATGGCAGTGGGCTCCTGCCGGACCTTCTATTATATGCTATGTGAAGGATGGGTGTGTTACAGGTTTATTCGTCCCAGTTCATCGCCATGGGGAGCCTCTTTTTTGTTCCTTAAGAAGAAGGATGTATCACTGCGATTGTTTATAGACTATCGGGAGCTCAACTAACTAACGATGCAGAATACCTATCCTTTTCCCTAGATCGAAGAGCTATTCGATCAGCTGGTGGGAGCGCTTTGGTTCTCCAAGCTCGATTTGCGGTCGGGTACTATCAGTTGAGGATACATGAAGAAGACATCAAGAAAACAGTGTTTTGCTTGAGATATGGATTATACAAATTCACTGTGATGCTGTTTTGACTCAAAAACACCGCTCCTATGTTCATGAGTCTGATGAATAGGGTTTTTGAGCTGTATTTGGATGCTTTTGTCATCATATTTATTGATGACATTTTGGTCTACTCAAGGACAGAGGAGGAATATGCAGAGCACTTAGCATTAGTTTTAAATAAACTAAAGGAGCTCTGTTTATTTGCTAAGTTCAACAAGTGCAAGTTTTGGCTCCTAAAAGTTACTTTCTTGGGTCATTTTATTAGTGGAGCTGGACTAGTAGTAGATTCGTCCAAGGTGCATGCCGTGAAGGAGTTGTAATCTTTAAGGTCAGCGGCTTATGTGTGCAGTTTTCTCGGACTTGCTGGGTACTATTGCATGTTTATGGAAGGATTTTCAAAGTTTGCCCTTCCCCTCACTACTCTGATGAATCAGGGTGCGTCTTTTACGTGGGCACCCAAAAGTGAAGCTGCATTCCAAGAGCTGAAATACCACCTCACCTCCGCACAAATCCTCACCCTCCCATCAAGGAAGGAAGGATTTCTAATTTATACTGATGCATCCTATCAAGGCATGGGGGCAATATTGATGCAGCATGGGTAAGTGATTGCGTATACTTCTAGACAACTTAAGAAGTATGAAGTGAATTATCTAGTGATTGACTTAGAGCTGGGAGCAGTTGTCTTCGCTCTAAAGATTTGGAGACAACATCTATATGGAGTCCATTACGAGTTCTATTTAGATCATAAGAACTTGAAATGCATCCACACCCAGAAAGATCTGAAATTGAGGTAACGACGGTGGCTGGAGTTTCTATGTGATTATGAGTTTACGTTGAACTACCACTCTGGGAAGGTGAACTTAGTGGCTGATTCTCTAAGCAGGAAGGCACCCACGTTGAGCCCCGAGTCTCAATTAATGAGTAAGAAGTTGGCTCGAGTACTTGAAGAGATGGAGATTACACTGGTGTCTAAGGCTTATCCCGAGGCCTATATGGTTTACCTGGCCACCGTGAATATAGTTTGTGACATTCGAGACCAGATCTTGGAAGAGCAAGGGAAGGATGTTATTGTTGGGTCCATTGATCACAATGTCCCAAATATTAAGAAGGCCCATAAGCCAATAGTATGCATATGTTTGTATTTGATATAGGTTCAAGTTCAATATATGCAGGTTGTCTACTATTCTATGATTAGATAGATTATTTCAGTCAAAACTTTGGTTGGACTCAAGATATGACACAATAGAGAGCCATAAATTTGCCTAAGCCCGCAAACATTAAGTGAGTGCACTTCACTCAATGCTAAAGGCCTAGAAGTATTGAAAGAAGCTCAGGCATTCAGAGCCTCAGTGGTGCTGGACTCAAATTTGGCTAAGATCAGAAGCGTTGAGTGAAGGACTTTTACTCAATGCCTACTCAAAGTAAATCTTTCCAAGTATAAAAGCATTGAGTGAAGAAGGTTCACTTAATACCTTATCAAAGATTTAACAAAGTCCAGAAGCGTTGAGTGTAGGAGATTCACTCAATGCCTTCATTCAAAAATTCTATAGAAATCCAGAAGCATTGAGTGTAGAAGGATCACTCAATGCCTTCAGTCAGGATAAATGCCAAGTCTAGGAGCGTTAAGTGAATGTGGTTCACTCAATGCTTTCTACTAGAAGAATTCTTTTAAATATAATTGCATTGAGTCTCAAGACAGTACTTAATGCCTCTATATGTTGAGTCACAAGACTTTACTCAACGCATGTACAGATTCTTTGTGAAAGTGGCCGAGTCCACAAATGCTGAGTCATTCTGACATCATCCAAATTCAAATGAAGCGGGATTTGCGTACAATAAGCCAAATGGTATCATATACTTTTTGTAGAATAATTAAAGCTAAAGTAACTTTACGGCTGCCTATTCGGCATGCCCATATGAACAAAAAGAGTCGTTGATCTACGTAATATAAAGTCTTTGTAGAGAAATTAAAAGGGGGAGAGTTCTACATACAGATCATCATTCTTTCCTGAAAAGGTTGTTGAAATCAAAAAACTCTAGGGAGTCTTTAGCAAGAACATAAACCCTATTTTTTTGAAAGGGTTAGTCAACATAGTACTCAAGATAGTTGATGTTCTTCTCCAAGGCTGCTACTTTCAACTCAGAACATATTCAAGCTTGAAATAACAGAGCTCTACAATAGATCTTCTTAGCACAAGCAGAACAAACTTGAAGATTCACATTCTTGTTGCTATAAAGAGTTAGGGCTGGTTATACATAGTCTAGGAAGCTGACTCAGAGATTTACTTTCCTAAAGTCAATCTCAACAAAACTTTATTCAAACTTAAGGATCATTGTGTGACCTGAGCTATAATACTGTGCTATAAAGGCCGAGTTGTAGGATCTAAGAGTGGATTTGAGTCGGTAGGATCCAAGTGTGGATCTGAGGTAGGATCTTGAGGGATTTAAGGTAGGAGACTGGGTTTATCTCTGAGGTAGGGTTGCTGAGCCTGAGGTAAGACTATCTTTAGTCTGAGCTATAGGAGTGAGTTTCACTCTAAGGTGTAAGATCCTGAGGTATCTAAGGTATAAACTCAAGAAGTCGAGGAATCACTACAAATCTTGTGTGTTGCTGTGCATTTTTAAAAGCTTACCACTAACATTAACACACATTAAGCTCATAATTTCAAGATTGTTTAAAAGGGGTCAAAACAAACCTATTCAGCCAGAAGAATACTTTTTATGGAAGCCTCAGACCCTGGGATTTTCATAACTATTCAAGAGAGACCTTTCATTCCCATGAAGGTCTCTATTATAGATTCCAATATCCAGATACCAAGAAATATACTGAGATGGCCAAGGATGAAGTCTTTCTAGCAACTATGGACAAAAGTTCACAGAATATTTTTGTAAGTGCCATAGATGACTCCACATTCCAGAACCTGGTCCACTACATAACTACTAAAGAGATGAGAGATTCTCTGGTTGTGTATATGGAAGGGACGAAGGAGGTAAGGGATGTCAGGAAATCCCTCCGGAATCAGCAGTATGAGGCCTTCAAGTAAGACAAGAAAGATTCCATAGTTGATTGCTTTGAAAAGTTCTTCAAAATAGTAAACAATCTGATCACTTATGGAAGATAGTTCACAAATTATGAGCTGAATGATAAGTTCTTGAGATCCCTCAATAATGAATGGGATATCAAGATCTGTTCCATTATGAAGGTTGGCAACCTGACCAACACTCTGCCTTAAACATGTTTGGGAAGCTGTTGTATCATAAGATGTAGATAAACTCCTAAAAAGCAAAGAAGATGCTGCCAAAACCCTCAATAGAGAGAAGGTTGTGCCCCTCAGAGCTAAAGCCACAAGGAAGACAAGGAAAAACAGTCCTCCCCACCAATGCGAGCTAGAGAGTCAAAGTTCTCAGATCCCATCTCCTTAGGTAATGAACTGCCAGATGGATAACTTACCTTATTCTCTAAATAGTTCAAGAAAATATTGAGTAGGAGAAGATAGTGGAAGAACAATGGCTCTTCTAGATCTAGCTCAAGAAAGCCATATACCAGTATGGAGAAGTCCAGAAAAGATCCCTCTGGTGAAAGGTATGATTCTCAGTAAAATAAACATTTTAAGACTAATATTGTTTGCTATTGTTGTAAAAAATCTGGACATATCAATACTGAATGTCTAATCAAGAGAAAGGAGAACAAGAAATCTGATGATAAGAAGCATCATAAATACAAGAAGGCTGAAAATAGCTTCTTGCCCAAAAAGAAAATCAGCTTGTCAGATAGTGATTCTGAGTCTTCAGAATCAGAAGAAGAAGAAGATGTCTATATTGGTCTCATTTCTATTGAAGAGGAGGTAGATCATTCTACTACCACAATTGGCATAAGAGCACCACTGTCCTTCATTGATATTGATTTTGTAGATGATGATGAGTTCAACCTCATGGCCTTAACTAAAGAAAATCATGACAAGTCTGTTATTCATAAGGTACACTCTCTCCCCAACTCTCCTTCTGTCTATGAGACTGGATCGTACTCTGAGGCATCCACTTCATCCTGTGGGGATGATAGATCAGAATATGATGTGGATGTCAAGTAATTGATTGAGACATATGATGCTATCCTGGAAGCTCTGAAGAAGAGCATGAAGCTTATCAGGAGACAAGCTGAGGAGATTACCTCTCTTCAGCAAGCTACTTCCATGTACTCTGTGTCATCTCCTTTTCTAACTCAAATGAGGAGATGTTGGGTATTGTACCCACAGTAACCCTGATTTGATGAAGTGTCCCTTGAACAAGAAGAATTGAGATTGTATTTTATGCCATTTTTCTAGTTATGTGCTTGCAGGATTATATTGCTAAGTACAACCCAATGTCAGGTTGAAGTAGGTCTTGAAACACAGAACTATATAATGTAATTCTTCATTGTTTAGGCCAATATGTTGACTCACGTGTAATATTTCTATTGGGGTATACTTCTACTTCAAGTACATTAGAAGAAACCAAGAAGGACAAGTGGCTGCTTTCAGAAGATCATATTTTCTCCAAGTAAAATTCATCGAGTATTGTAGTGAATACTCATCTAATTCGTCGAGTATACTCATGAATACTCATCGAATTTGTCGTGTATACTTAATAACACTCGTCGAATTCATCGTTTTTTACTTAGGGAATAATCTCGGGGTTCGTGAAAAATAGTTAAGTAAAAATCGTCGAGTATCTTCATATATACTCATCAAATTAGTCGAGTGTATCTATTGATACTCGTTGAATTCATCGAATATATATGTCGATACACGATGAATTCATCGAGTCTTCTCAACTTTACTTTTCTGGATTTCTCTAAGTGATATTTATTGAATATCACTTAGCCTAGAAGTAGAAGGCGTCGAGTGAACTAGTTGATACTCCCGAAGGCATCGAGTGAACTAGCAGATACTCATCAAAGGCGTCTAGTGAACTAGCCGATACTCGTCGAAGGTGTCGAGTGAACTAGCCGATACTCGTCGAATTCGTCTAGTGAACTAGCAGAAACTCGTCGAATTAGTCGAGTTTCTCTTCAGGAAGGCGTTGAGTTGTTCATTTAATCTGGCTTGAATTGTCCATGAATTTTTCGTCGAGTTTCGAAGTTGTTCGACGAGTATAACCTTATATACTTGACGAATTATACTTAGGGTTTATTTCTTCTGTTTTCAAATTTTGTCACTGCTCAATCTCGACTGCCATGTACAGTGTTCCATGATTTCTTTATTTGGAAGGGATTTCTAGCCGTTGAAGAAGAAAGATTCCTATAAATACATGGGGTAATTTATTCTCAACCCTAATCGTGCATATTCGCTCAAATCAAAACATTCTAAGAAAGTACCTTTCGGCTATTCACTCAAGATCTTCACGATTCTCTCGGCCGATATCAATGACGCACGGTCTGATCTTCTTCAATAAGTGTCGATTAGATCTCTATTCTCAAAAGGCTCAAGTTCCTTTCAGATCTAGTGGATCCTTTGTTCAGATCAAGCCTTCAATGATTTCAGATTTCCTTTCTCTCCAATAATTTCAAGTTTCACATTTCAGAGGAAAGAAAGACCGAAGTTTTTAGATCTGAAGAAGATTAGTTTTAATCTATTATTGTAAATAGTTTTATGATATTGTAGGAGGTTTTTCCTCCGAGTTATAGATCTTTTTTTAGGATCAAGTTGTAAGAGAGGTTGTTCTCCGAGTTGTTGGATAGGTTGTTCTCCGAGTTGTAGGAGCGCTGTCTCTGAGTTGTAGGAGTTGAGGCGTTGAGGTGTAAGATTTCAAGAATCTAAGATAAAGGTGAAGTAGTCGAATATAGCCCTTTATAGTAGATAGGCGAGGTGGGACAGTGGACATACCCAACTTGGGGAACCACAATAAATCTCTATTTTGTGTGTGTTTTCATTCTAGTAATTTTTATTTCGTAAAAAGACACATAACTCACATATTCACCCCCCTTAGGTGATTTCAGCTGACACTAGATATTTTCAGGAGAGAAGTTAGTCAGCTGAAGAAAATCTCAATCATCCAAATAGGCACCATTAGCCAGAAGAATGAGATCATCAAGGATCTTGCAGAGAAGCTCCTCAAAGAGAGGATGCTAGTGGCTGAGTTTTCTAAGACCAAGACAGTGATACCACTAATTGACTCCTTCACCTCTAAGAATAATAAGAGGGGATTGGGGTTCAAGTGGAACACTAGAGATGCCCATTTCAAAGGGATAGGCAGGACTCCAGTTGTGCCTAAGACCACCTTTCAGAAGGTTATTCTCACTTCTAACAGGTATGACCATGACAATATGTATGGTCATTAAAAGAATGGAAATTCTTCCTCCAAGAGCTTGGTTGCTGCTTCCAATGGAAGAAGAAAGGGTATGGGATTGAGTGCACTGAATGCTCCCTATGTGAAAATTCAAATGACCCATCATGGACCATTTGTGTTTGGTGCTCCAACACCCATTCTTAAGGGCAAGGCAGTGGCCAATCTCCAAGTTCCTACTACAAAGAGTAAGACTGTGAGGAAGATAGTTAGTAAACCACACTTGGCTATTTTTGATGCCATCAACATCATGTTAGCTGCAAAGAAGGCATATGTTGGTATAAATCAGAATAATTCAAGTGCACCTACTGGCAGACTTTCTTTTAGTCAAATTTTTGTTGAAAGGAATAAGAAGAAGGCTACTACTCTCCTCTCTAAATACATAAAAACCAATGACTTACAGACCTCAAAGGCTATTCAAAAGAGGAGATATAATATCCATGAGTGTTGGTGTTGTGGAATGGTTGGTCACTTTGTCATAGACTGTTGGCATAACCCAAGTGTGCCAAGGGCAAGGGTGAGTCTTCCTATTCGGGCTACGGCAGGTAGACATAGTTATTCTCAAACTAACATGAATGAAGGACCCAAAACTTTTTGGTTTCCTAAGGTAAATTAATCTGTGATTGTAGGGTTGTCTAAGTACCCATCAAATGCCAATATAGTACTTGTACAGTGGGTGTTCCAGACACATGACTTGAACAAGGAGCCATCAAATGGATTATACTCCTGTGAGGAATGGACCTAAAGTCATCTTTTGTGGTTCAGATAGAGGAGTTACCAAAGGCTATGGTATAATTGCCAATGGCATAGTCTCCAATACAAAAGTAGCTTATGTTGAATGATTGCAACATAATCTGATTAACATAAGCCAACTATGTGATATTAGCTATGTCATTTTCATCTACAAGGATAAATGTCTGATCAAAAGGTTAAGTCAAGAGGTCATTTTGACAGGCACTAGGAGTGGAAATATTTGATGTTTAAATTTCATATGTATAAGTTCAGACTCTCCAGTGTGTCTTGTTGAAAATGAGAAAGTATCTTATTGTGTATAATGGAACAAGAGGCTTGATCACTTGAATTACAAGGCCATAAGCAAGCACTTCAGTGAAGAGCTAGTCAGAAATGGACCCAATCTAAAATACACCAAAGAGGGAATTTGCTCTTCATGCCAAAAGAGCATACAGACAAAGGCCTCCTTCAAGAGCATTGGGGCCAAGGATTCTGAAAAGTGTTTATACCTCCTGTATATGGACTTATTTGGTCCCATACCCGTTCATAATCTATGGAGGAAAGTCTATACTCTTGTGATAGTTGATAACTATTCTAGATTTACTTGGGTGTTCTTTCTTAAGAAAATTTCTGAAACCATTGACATGAATGTGACCTTTGTTAAGCAAATTCAGAATGAAAAAGACTGTTCTTCGGTCAAAATCAGAAGTGATCATGAAACAAAATTTCAATCTGAAAGCATGATAAGGTTCTGTGAAGAGCAAGTTATATTTCATGAGTTTTATTCTTCAAGAAAACCCCAACAAAATGGGATAGCTGAGAGGAAAAACAGGAATCACATAGAGGCTTGAACGATATTGCTCAGTGACACTTCTCTCCCAGAATACTTCTGGGCTGAGGCAGTGAAAAAAACTTGTCATGTCTTGAATAGAGCCACTATCAACAAGTACCACAAGAAGACTCCCTATGAGATTATGAAAGGCAAAAATTAAATCTTGCATATTTCAGGATCTTTTGAAGAAAATGCATTATGCTTAACAATGAGAATTCCTACTTGACAAAGTTTGCTATCAAATCCAGTGAGAGAATTTTTTTTGGGTATAGCAACCACAGTAAAGCCTATAAAGTCTACAACTTAAAGATTCAAGTTGTAAAAAAGTATGTCAATGTTGTATTTGATGAGTCTTCTATGATTCATAGTGAGCTGCCAAGCTCCTCTAGATCTGTAAGTTAAGAATTGAAGTTGGACAAGCTGAGCATCAATGATACACCTCCTACTAAACAAGAAGAGGATGAGGGTGTGATTATTCTAAAAGATGTTCCAGGTGAATTGGATATAGATGAAGATCATCAGACACCAGAAATTTAAGTTCAAGATATTGTAGAAGGAATTCTAGCTATAGTCAGGCATCTAAGAGATCATGCCAAAAACTTGATCATTGGGGATGCAAGCCAAGGTATCACAACAAGGAGCAGAAACCCCCAATTTAGCAATGTATTCAATATTTTGGTCTCAAGTTGAATCAAAGGAGTTTGAAGATACCAAAATAGATCAATTTTGGATTGTGGCTATGCAAGAGAACTGAACCAATTCAAGAGATGTAATTTCTTGAAGCTGGTTCCCAGACCTCATAGACATAACATCATAAGAACCAAATGGATTTACAGAAACAAGCTTGATGAAAATGGTATTATAATCAAGAACAAAGTTAGACTGGTTGCCAAGGGATACATGCAAGATGAAGGTGTTGATTTTTATCAAACCTTTGCACCAGTTGCTAGACTAGAGGCTATAAGACTATTTCTTGCATATATTGCATATAAAGGATTTAAGGTCTACCAAATGGATGTTAAGTCAGCTTTTCTATATGGTGACCTGAGAGAGGAGGTCAATGTTGAGCAACTATTGGGTCTTGTTAATTCTTACTTTCCTGATTATGTTTTTCAGTTAAAAAAGCATTATATGGGTTGATGCAGGCCCCTAGAGCATGGTATGAAACTCTATCTAGTTTTCTCATTGAGAACAAATTCTCAAGGGAGAAAATAGATAAGACATTATTCCTAAGGGAAGTCAATGATAAGATAATCCTGTCCAAATTTATGTAGATGACATAATTTTTGGATCTACTGAGGATGGACTTTGTAAGAAGTTTGTCAAACTCATGCAAGGGAAGTTTGAGATGAGCTGTATTGGTGAACTCAAGTATTTCTTGGACCACCAATTTAGACATTCAAGGAATGTATTATCCATCTCTTAGTCTAAGTTTACCAAGGGGTTAATCAAGAAGTTTGGAATGGAGAGTGCCTCCATAATGAAAACTCCTATGGGGTCAAGTGTGTCAATCGATAAGGATGAGACTAGGAAACCTTTTGATGAAACCTTGTATAGAAGCATAATTGGCTCCCTCCTTTAATTAACTGTTAGTAGGCTAGACATTAGGTATGCTACATGTGTTTTTTCAGGTACCAGACATGCCCTAAAGTGTCTCCTTTTTCTACTACTAAAAGAATTATAAGATATCTCAAGAGCACGCCTGATCTTGGTCTATGGTACCCTAAGAAAAGAGATTTTGAACTAATTGAGTATTCAGATGTAGATTTTGCAAGTTATAGAGAAGACAAGAAAAGCACATCTGGTACCTACCAGTTTCTAGGGAGAAGATAAGTATCTTGGAGTAGCAAGAAGCAGACTAGTGTAGCCATCTCCACTTTAGAATCAGAGTATATTTTAGCTACGAGTTACTGTGCACAACTACTATGAATTCAACATCAACTCCAGGATTATAATCTTCGGCTAAGTAAAACTCAAATGTATTTTAATTCATGTAGTGCTATCTCAATTGCCAAGAACCCTATCTCTCATAGCAGGACCAAGCATATTGAGATAAGATATGATTTCATTAGAGAGCATGTTGAGAAGGAAGACATCACTATTTAGTTTGTCCCCACAGACAAACAAGTGGCTGTTATCTTCACTAAGCCACTAGATGAAGCCAATTTCAACACTTTTAAATTTGACTTGGGTATGTTAAAACTAGAGTAGCTTCATTATCATTACATACATATGTGCATTTGGGGGGATTAACCTTTTGCATGTAATCAAGAAAGATATGGACTAACTGTCTAGGCGTCGAGAGCGTTGAGATAACTTCAGGCATTGAGAGCGTTGAGTGCACTGAACGTATTTATTCATGTGGTTCAGATCACGGCTAACTTAAGGAATTAATTTTAGTCGTTGATCAAATCTTGCAAATCACGATAGGTTTGCGCCTTTCAACATTCTTGAATATGGGTAACTATAAATAGAAATGTGTGCCTAGAATAATACACATAGTTTCTTACCCTATTCGACTCTCTGCGTCCCTGCCAAAGTGTTCACGAGCAAGCTCTTTAACTCTCAAGAATTTCAACGGTTCAATGACACCTAAAGGAGTTGATTTCATATTCAAGGGATTTGAACTTGTTAGGAATAGTTTCAAGGATGCTCCTGAAGTAATACAAGTAGTTCTTCATCTTTTGACTGTCGCTGACCAAGAATTCCTTCTATCAGAACCAAGCTCAATCTAGAAACGAGAAATGTTAGAACTATACTCAAATGCCAAAGTGGACTCTTCTTCCATTAAGATTAAGACTTCAATCAATGGAAACATGATTAAGATTTCCTCAAGGAGGTTGAACAAAGCTCTGAACCTTACCAAGTTTGGGCTGACAGATTAGGAAGATGAACTTTTTCTTGAGGATGTGATGTTAGCTCTTAAATGGTGTGGCCTGTCAAATCAACCCACTAATTCTATACTGATGAAAGAGATGAATCTAAAGGGGAGGTTCTTGGCCAATTTAATAGGCAAGGCCTTAATATGCAAAACAGGGTAACATGAAAAGATTTTTAGGAAGATGTTTGAGATAATGACAAGAGTGATTCTGTCTAAGAGGACTGACTAGGGAAGAATTCTTTTTGAGAGAATAGTGGTGTGTATTCTAGAACCCAACTTGGGATCCTCAATATGAGGCTAGAAGCTAAGATACATCAAATGAGAAAGATGGACTCTATGATGTTTGAAAGGTGGGACAGAGTATTGCTCCAACAAAAACAACCATCTGACGTAAAAAAGGATTTAGTCACCATCACTGAAGAGATCTCTGAAAACAACTCTTCTGAGAGTAGAGGTGAAGAACCTCATGACCCACAGTTATCTGAATCTACTCCTAAGACTAGAATATATGTGAGTGCTAAGTTGTCTATGTCATTAAAAGCTGCAGCAAGGACTCTACCAAGTTCCGTTTTTCAATCTAAAAACACTCAAGCAAAAACTGCTGATAAACTTGTTGGTGATGTTATAAACAGAATCTGTACAGATATTGAGGAAGCGACTCTTAGAGTGGATGCTCCTGCTGATGGGGAGCAAGGTTAATCTTATGTGAGCCTATAAGAATAGATTGACTCATTCCTGGATAAATTACAAGAAAGAATAAATCAAAATCCAGATAGATCTCAACTACTGCCCTCCAGTGCTAATGTTGAGGTGGAGCAAGTTCCATAGATAGTGTAGGAAAATGTTCCCAACACAACTACTGAAGATCAGCAAATCTATGTGGATGGTGCTGAGGTTGTGGCAGAGATTCCTATAGAGCTCCCTACTCAGGAGATTGAATATGTAATTGAGATATTTGAGGCTGATGTGCCTGATACTGAAATTCATTATCACTCATCAAAGTTTGTAGTGGATGACTCAGAAGTAAGGGGAGATATAAGGAGGGAGGATGAGGCAGTTTGCTTCCAAGGGACATCTAAATAAGATGTTGTTATGTATTCCACCTTCCTGGCTCAACTGAAAGGAATTCTAGATGACTAGAGAAGGCAGCTTGAGCACTATGTAGATGACTCCATCAAGGAACTGAGATAAGATCTATCTACTGAGATCAAGTCTATTAGATTTGACGTGACTCTGCTGAAAGCAAACATTTTTGCATTCTTCAATAGAGCTTCTCCTGCTATGACAAATACTGAAGGAAAACTTAAGGAGATCAGACAAAAGCAAAATAACATTATAGTAAATCAAAACATCACCTCAAGCAACATGGAAATAGTGCATAATATACAAAAGCAAATCATGGAAGCCAACAAAGTCACTCTGGGATGAAGAATAGATGCTTACACACAGATCTTAGATGACTACATGCTAGAAGTCAATAATCATATTACCAAAGGAGTAAATTATTTGGCTGACAAGATTTCCTATACTAAGGACTCCCTGACTACAGTCATAATAGAAGAAGTCATAAAGGGGAGAAATCAATAATCCAAGCAGATACAGACATTGCTATTTGGAACACAAATGTTATTGGAGGATCATTGGGTCTAGAATTGTTTGCATATGATTATATTCCTACTCCTAAAGGACAAATTGATGGTGATGGGGCTGAAAATAGCATTATTGCGGTTCCTACCTTCAGCTCCACCACTGAATAAATATCAAAGAGCAAAGACAAGTTTGCTGCTGAGGAAGAAGCTGAGATTAGAGAGAGTAAGAAGAGATACATAGAAGAAATGGAGTCCAAGCTTGACTTTGAGATATGGAGTGCTCAATCAAGGACTATCATTCTTTCAGCCTGGGACCAGATAAAAAAAATAAGACAGAAAGAGAAAAGCTATATAGCTACTTGGAATGGGCCAAACTTGAATAGAATGAAGAGATTAGAATAAAATTCAGAAGAGACACGAGAGAAGGTATTGTTCCATCAGATGTTCCTGAGCCTATCAAGTATTTTCCAAAGCTATACAACTATTTTGAAAGGCAAAGGCAAAAGAAGATTGATGCAGATGAGAAGGCTGTTAAGAGGCCTAGAGGGGGCATTGTCATTAAGGAACCAGAAACCTAAACTATTTTATATAATAGGTTCCATAGGGCTTTAGGAATATTGAACATTATTGATTGGCATGCATTTTGTTTATAATTATCACATTTTGTGTTAATCTAATATTGATTGTGTGATATTTATTGCTCTTAAATTATTTGAAGTATATGTTGTCTATGAGTTAGTGTATATCATTGACTGGGGTTTTGACTTCTTCAAATAGGGGGAGATTATTGGGTCCATTGATCACAATATCCTAGATTTAAAGAAGGCCCACAAGTCAATAGTATACACATGTTTGTATTTGATATATATTCAAGTTTAATATATGTAGGCTATCCACTATTCTATGATTTGACATATTATTTCAGTCAGAATTTTGGTTGGACTCAAGATAGGACACAATAGAGAGGCAGCAACTTGCCTAAGTCCATATGCGTTGAGTGAGTACACTTCACTCAATGCCAGAGGCCTACAAGCATTGATAGAAGCTCGGGTATTTAGAACCTCACTGGTGCTGGACTTAAATCTGGCTAAGTTCAAAAGCATTGAGTAAAGTCCTTTCACTCAACGCCTACTCAAATGAAATCTAAGTACAGAAGTATTGAGTGAATAATGTTCACTTAATGCCTTATCAAAGATTTAGCAAAGTACAGAAGCATTTAGTATAAAAGATTCACTCAACACCTTCATTCAAAAATTCTATATCAATCAAGAAGCGTTGAGTGTAGAAGGTTCAGTCAACGCCTTCAGTCAGGATAATTGTCAAGTCTATGAGCATTGAGTGAATGAGGTTCTCTCAATGCTTTCTATCAGTAGAATTTTGTTAAGTCGAGATGCATTGAGTCTCAAGACAACACTCAAAGCCTCTATGCATTGAGTCATAAGACTTCACTCAACACCTGTGAAGATTATTTGTGAAAGTGGCTAAGTCCACAAGCGCTGAGTCATGCTGATGTCATTCAAATTCAAATTAAGCGGGATTTGCGCACTAGAAGCCAAATGGCACCGTATACTTTCTGTAAAGCAATTAAAGCTAAAGTAACATTACAGCTGCCTATTCGGCATGCCAATGCAAACAAAAAGAGTCGTTGATCTACGAGATATAAAGTCTTTGTAGAGAAATTAAAAGGAGGAGAATTATGCTTATAGATCGTCATTCTTGCCTGAAAAGGTTGTTGAAATTGAAAAACTCTAGGGAGTGTTCAATAAGAACTTAAACCCTATTTTTTTTAAAGGGCTAGTCAATAGAGCACTCAAGATAGTTATTATTCTTCTTCAAGTCTGTTGCTTTCAACTCAAAATATATTCAAGCTTGAAAGAACAGAGCGATGCAATAGATCTTCTCTGTACAAGTAGAACAAACTTGAAGATTCACATTCTTATTGCTGTGAATAGTTAGGGCTGTTTATATAAAGTACAGGAAGCTGACTTAGAGATTTACTTCTCTGGTGTCAATCTCAACAAAACTTTATTCAAACTATAGTTTCATTGTGTGATCTGAGTTATAAGCCTGTGCTATAAATCCTGAGTTGTAGGATCTAGGAGTTGATCTGAGTAGGTAGGATCCAAGAGTAGTTCTGAGGTAGGATCATGAGGGATCTGAGGTAGATGATTGGGTTTATCTCTAAGGTAGGGCTGCTGAGCCTAAGGAAGGACTATCCTTTGTCTATACAATAAGAGTGAGTTTTACTCTGAGGTTTAAGATCCTGAGGGATCTGAGGTGTAAACTCAAGGAGCTAGAAATAGAAGAAGTTAGTCGAATCTAACACACTACAAGATAGGTGGAGGGGGAAAGTGGATGTACCCTAGATAGGCGAACCACTATAAATCATGTGTTGTTGTACATTCTTGAAAGCTAACAACTAACATTAACACACACTAAGCTCATAAGTTCAAGGTTGTTCAAAAAGGGCCAAAATAAACCTATTCACCCTCCCTCTAGGTTTTTAGCTACCCTTAGAAAAGACTTTCAGCTACCTTTGGCCCCTGTGTTCCAAGTAATTATAGGAGGATCAACTTAGGGATATGCGCTAGATGAAGTCTTCATTCATTTTTATGGCAGAATTTACATTCCTATAGGTGGTGGAATTTGGGAAGACATCTTGAGAGAGGCCCATTGCACCAATTATATGGTGCATCCCGGAATTGCTAAGATGTACACTAACTTGCGGAGGACCATGTTTTGGCCAGGAATGAAGATAGATTTCACGCACTATATTACACACTGTGAGGCTTGTTAGAAGGTAAAGATAGAGAGCAAGAGGCCTTTTGAATTATTTTAGTCATTGCCCATCGCAAAGTGGAAATTTGAGGATATTTCCATGGATTTTGTTCGCGACCTACCCCAATATCGCTCTGGGAATGATTAATTTTGGGTGATTATGGATTTCTTGACAAAGGTTGCCAAGTCTATCCTAATAAGGAAGGAGGCACATGTTGATGTGTTGGTGTGTCTTTTTGTGGAGCAATTTGTTAGGTCCCATGGGGTGCCCAAGCAAATAGTCTCAAACCATGATGGTCGCTTCACCTCTAAGGAATGGAGGGTAGTTCAGGCATATTTAGGGTCTCGTCTTACCTTCTGTATGGCTTTTCACCCTCATACAAACGACCATTCTGAGAGAATTATCAGAACTATGGAGGACTTGCTGCGGTTATGCGTTTTGGATAGGGGAGAGCTGTACGAGAGAATTCTACCATTGGTAGAGTTTTTTCATAATAATAGCCATCAAACAAACATAGGAATGATACCCTTTGAGGCACTTTTTGGTAGGAGGTGCAGAACGCCCTTTCATGGGTCTAGGATGAGGATCCCAAGGCATTGGGGGTGTAGTACATCGATGAAACCGATACTATGATTAGGTTGATCCGAGACAACAGGTAAGAGGCTCAGAGCCGGTAGGTGAGGTACTATGATGCAAAACACCGGATGGTGGAATTTCATGTAGGTGTTAAGTTATTTTTAAAAATTAGGCCGATGTATGGGGTGTCATATATTCGTGGAAGGAAGAAGCTCATCCCGTGATACTTGGGGCCTTATATTTTTTTCGAAAAGATCAGTCCCTTGGATTATAGGTTGGAGCTACCATAGAAACTTGAGAACTTACACGATGTCTTTTACGTGTTTTCCCTTGTGAAGGCACTACTTTGGCCTGAGCAGTTGGTCACTACTACATCTGGCCCTGTGGCTTCTGATAGATCTGTTCTGCTGGAGCCTATGTGGATAAAGGATATTGAAGTACAAAGGTTGAGGTGAAAAAGTGTTCCTTTGGTAAAGCTCTTGTGGTCCAACATTGGAAAGAGGGGTATACTTGGGAGCCTATGGAACTTATACAGCAACCCTACCCGAAATTATTTCCCCAAGGTAAATTCAAAACTTACATTGTATACCTTGTACTTTGTTAACCGTAGACTTAACCTCAATTTTGGGCACAAAATATTTTTATTTGTTTATAGGATTTGTAACGTCCCGTTTTGACCTAAACCCCTCATGCGTGCTCTGTGTTTCCTTGAGTGGCTGGTGGGCCTGGACAGAACGAGAGAAATCCTAGGTAGACTCGACGAACAATTTGTGTTGTCTCGATGACTCGGCGAATGATCTCGACGAATCGTCGATAGTAGTCGACGAATGGAGTTGGCGGAATTTATTCGTCCTGTCATGATTACTAACTAGTCGAACTCATCAAAAGGACTCGACAAACTCATTGAAATAACTCGACGAACTTGTCAAAAGGACTCGATTTATTCATGGCCTGGAGAAAGGTATGGTACGTCAGGACCTGTACAAAATGGCAAAAAAAGTCTTTTAAAAGTCTTATATTTATATTATAACCAAGTATGGTCCAATAGGAGAGTGACACGTGACGTGGTATTCATTCCAAGGCATGGCCGAACTTTATACTTACCAGAAGGACTTCTTCTTAATCATTGTGCTAACAGCTCCTCCCTGAAAGTGCGAACGAATGAAAAAGTACATCGAAAGCCGCGCATGTCATATCGCTAAGAAGGAGAACTCAATCTATGGTCGAAAATTTGGTAAGCTTTCTACCCTCTCCCATGGTGTTAGATCTTTAGATCCAAAATAAGGAGAGACATCGACTCAAGAGAATTGACATTGGGAGTTTAATGGAGTTTCCAAAGAGAAGGCCACACTAGAACTTCCGTTCTAAGGCATCGATCGCTATGAAATTATCTTCAATCACTTTCTCTCTTCGATACGAAGGAGACATATTTTATTTTGTGAAGAATGGTGGTCTATTGAGGGATAAAAGGAGTTGAGAAGCTAAATTTGTCTTATTTGTTGGCTATAGGAAGATGATGAATGGTACATTCATCTGACTTTAAGATTCATGCAGGAAACTACTTCAAATACTTAGACATAAATCTGACCTGTGTGCTTTGACGGACTTCAAACCTATTTTTAGGCATGATCTAGTAAGATTCAGGTCTCTATCTCAGCATAAAAGTGAAATACCTTTCCAAATTCTAGTTGCACGTTTCCTAGGGAGCTATATAGCTCTTTAAAAGTGAATTCAAAGTTTCTACTTCGAAAAAATTAAGCAGTAATTACAGGACATAATCTGTCTGAATCGGTGTTTCTAGGTTCAAACCCAATTTCAAGTATGATAAACTTAGTTCTGGATCTATGTCTTTACAGGAAAGTTGTAGACCTCGAAAATTCCTTTCCGACATGGGGTTAAACTTGACATTTGGAGGTCTATAGCTCTGAAAAATCTAGTTTCCATAAGCGGTGTGGTAAATGAGCAGATTTGGATAACTCATGAATTTCTCTAAAAATTGTTTATCGGAAGCTTTGGAAATACAGATAGATAATTGCTTAATGATAATATGGACTTCTCTGTTTACTTTTATAATTTGATATATATATATATATATATATATATATATATATATATTTATATTTGATGAGAACTGCCAAAAATATGTTAAAAATTGTTTGGCCGTGATTAGTTGTCATGACGATTTGAAGGAGGTTAAATTTAGTGTAAACACTCAAGATGTTAATCATTACATAAGGAAGAAATATTCAAGGGATTTGGGATGTCTAAGCCACTGAACTAATCACTTGTTCGAGGACTTGTTGGTGATGATAATATATGTTATATCCTCTGTGGTATTGTATAAGAACGCGATTGGATGTCCTTGGGAGCTTCTTGGCATGTTGGTACTATAGGACTGATTGAGTGTATGCTAATAAACTGTTGAGGAATAATCCTAAGTTGAGGATTACTTGTGGCAGGTCTTCAAGCTTACCGATCGTCACACCGACGAAAGCTTGCATATAGACTTTGGTCAGTTGGGTTGGGTTCTTTGGTACTTTCTTTCCAAAGACCCATATTTGAACCCCAGTTTGGATTTGGATTTGGGCTAGTCTATGAAGTCTTCTAAAGGTAAGTCTCCAAAGTCTTGAGTCTCTGCAATCTCTAAACTGTCTTGTCTCCAAAGACCCATGTTTGAACCCCAGTCTTGAAACTTACCTTCAGAAGACTTCCGAGACTCAAGACTTTAGAGACAAGACAGTTTAGAGATTGCAAAAAAGTCACAAAGCTATAGCTGAACTCTCTCAGATCGACGAACTCAGAGTTCCTTCTCTGAGCTGAGCTCGATGAAAGTCTATCTGAGATAGACGATCTCGTATCTCACATCAGAACTTCAGCTCGATGAAGGACTATCTCAGCTCGATGAACTTGGAGCTCAGTTTGGAATGTAATTTTTCAGCTCGACGATCTTGGAGCTCAGCTTGAAGAAAAAATTACTGAGTTCGACTAATTTTCCCCCAGGTTCAGTTCAACTAATTCTTTGATGATTTCAGTTCGACTAAAGCAGATGAATTTCAAATTATATTATAATATGTATGTAATGCTCTGATAATTAATGCACTATATTCTTATGAATATAGGCATTCCATGACAGCATTAAGTATGGTCTTCACAGAGTTATTACTTGGCTTATTTTTTTGAGACAGTTGGGGAAACATTAAAGACAATTTCTAGTCATTCAACTCCTAGAATTTCTGCAGTCAGTCAAGGAAAGGAATTCAAAATTCAAAGGCTAAAATATGCAAGGAATATATAGGATTATCTTTTCAAGATAACATTAAGTTAGTTAGTTGTGAAAAAAAGAATATTTTATAGAAAAACTGAAAAAAGAGTAGCTCTCATACAACTCAAGTTCTTCATCAGTTTTGTTTTCAGGGCTTTCAAGAGACAATCCATCAACATCTGTCTAAAAGCTTCCTGAAGATCAACAAGCAAACTGAAGGCCTATACTGCGAGCAAAGCTTCCATTCTCCTCAACTATTCTACATCTCAGGGGGAGCTTTGACAACAATAGCAATCCACTAGTCTTCTCAGAACATTGAGAAAGAGAAGATAATATCAAATTTCTTTTTACCTTACTGTAAAAGGGTTTTTAACTCCCTTCAAAAAATATCCCTTTGGTTGTTAAGTCTCCTGATCAAAAGACTTAGTTTGGTTTTTGAGCACCTGGTCAAAAGCTCAAAGGGTTGTTAGATCTCCCTTAAAAATAAACTTGTGGTGACAGGGCACCTGAGCAAATACCTGTTGTGGCAGGGCACCTGATCAAAACCTGGTAGTGAATTCCTACTAGGGTGGTAGAAGAGTGGATGTACCCAAGTTTTAGGGGAACCACTATAAACTCTTTGTGTCATCTGGCTGCTCTATTTGTTATTTTCTGTACTGTAATTTTCTGTGTTTTTATTTCTGCCTATTTACATATATATATCAGTTATTTTAATCTGCTATAAAAATTAATCAAAAGATTTTTAATACTCTATTCACCCCCCCCACCCCTCTAGAGTTAGTGTGATCTATCCCTTCACTTTAAATTGGTATCAGAGGGTATGTTTGTTTGGTTTCACAGGCTAACACCTGAATCAAAAGATCTTTGATAGATCCCATTTTCTCTAGTGTATTTTTATATCATGGCACAAAATAAGAGTACTCGAGCACCAGACCTCCAGTGTGCAATCTTAACAAGTTTGCACTTTGGAAGGCAAGGATTAGGCTTTATATGAATTCAATTGATGAAGACATTTATAATTCTATCTTGATAGGTCCCCCACTGCCAATGAAAACTACATCAAGCACAAGTGCTGTTCCACCACCTGAGTGGACTGATGCTCAGAAGAAAGCTAAGGTTGCTGATGCCAAGGCTATGAACATTCTAGCTCAAACTTTGTCTGATGACATATTCCAAAAAGTGGTTGAATGCACATCAACAAAAGCCATTTGGGATTCCCTCAACCAAATGGTAGCAGGATCTGTTGATGAAGGGAAAGATAGGAGATCCATTCTTATTTCATAATATGAGAATTTCAAGAAGGAAGAGTCAGAGTCAGTTGCAAATATGTATAATAGACACAGCCTGATTATCAATGAGCTGAAGAGCTTGGACAAGAACATCTCATTAACAGAAATTAATGATAAGATTCTTATGTACATCCCCAGCACATGAGATTTTAGGATCTGGCCAATCAAGGAGGCTAGAAGCCTAAATGAGATTTCTACTGAATCATTATTAGGCAAGCTCAAGTCTTATGAGCAGCTTATCAAAATCAGGGAAGCAACTGAACAAAATACTTCTAACTCAGGAAGGAAGGAGCAAAGTATTGCCTTAAAGGCATCTAAGGAATCAAAAGCACTACCTACCAATGAAGAGCTAATGAGTCTATTAGCTAAAAGATTCTATAAAACGGATAAGAATGACTTCAGAAGAAGGTCAACCAGAAATGAGGACAAGCCAAGGTATGACAACACTACTACTAAGAAAATTGTTTGCTATAGATGCAGGAAGCTAGGACACATTCTCCCAGAATGTACAGAGGCTCAAAAGAAGGAAAAGAGAAAAGAGAAAGAGTCTAAGAGGCACTCCATCAAGCCTCGTCCAACAAAAATAATAAGAAAAAGGAGAAGGCATTTGTGGCTGAGACCTAGAGTGACTCAGAAGAAGAAACTTCATCCAGTTCTAGTGAGGATAAAGAAGAGGGAAAAGCCAAAGAGATCTGCTTGATGGCAATTGATGCATCATATTGCCACTCAGAAGCTGAAGAATCAGCAGCAGAATCTAAATCAAAAGAGGACCAGGTAATAGCTTCTTTTGATTTCACTTCTGATCAATTTAAAACTGAATTCAAACTCCTATGCAATGATTTAATTAAATCTTAGAAGGAAATCAAACTTCTCAGAGAAAAACAAATTGAATATGACAATCTTTTTCTGAAAACATCAAACTAAAAGATGAATTAGACTTAGCTTTTGAACAAATTATTTCATGAAAAACTAAATTAATTGAGGCTAAAGAATTTTTAGAATCCCTTAATGGGGGAAGCATCAAATTGATGAATATCACAAGCACAGTCAATTCCAGGCTTAATGGCAAACTGGGCTTGGGAGCTTCATCAAGTAAGTCTCCTCTTCTTAAGAAAAACATTCTTTCTACCCATGTTAAATTCATATCTGAAAAGGGCAAAGAAAAATAGAAGATAACAACCAACAAATTGAAGTGTTTCAAAAACCTAAACAAAAGAAAACAAAAAAGAAAATTTTTAATAAAAACAATGTTCAACATTTTTTGTCGAACCAAGATCGACAAAATGTATATGGTTCGTCGAACTCAAATCGACGAACTATGAATGCAGATTTTTTATATAACTATTCTTCTAACTGTGATTGACGAAATCAATATGGTTTGTCGAACCGCGATCGATGAAATTGGGGGGGGCAGAAAATGAATATTTTCATTCTTTGAGCGGAGTTCGACGAACTCATCCCAATTCATCAAATGCAAATCGATGAACTTAGTGCAATTTGTCGAACCTAGAAAATTATAACAGAAACCTAAATTCTTTTAGAAATTTTAATCAACCTAGATCTTTCATTAATCACTTTACCTAGTGGATAATTCCACCTAGAATATTTCACCCCTTAGGATATAAAGACCAACCAGAATTCTCTTTTATTTCCAATTATAAATTTGAGAATATTCAAGGACCCAAGGTTACCTGGGTCAAGATCACCTAATCTATTTTCATGCAGGTGATGGACTATCCTACCACAGAACAATAGTGGTACTTAGATAGTGGGTATTCAAAATATATGACGGGAAGCAAGGGAAATCTAATTGATTATAAGTCAAAGCTTGGACCAAAGGTGATTTTTGGAGACTCCAACTGTGGCCAAACAAAATGATATGGAAATGTCAAAGTTGGAGCTGTCACCTTCAGGAAGGTAGCCTATGTGAGTGGTCTCAAGCAAAACCTGATATCCATAAGCCAATTATATGATGAAGGTTATCAGGTATCATTTAATCAATCCTATTGTATTATTACTTCTGATAATAATAAAATTATTTTAACTGGACTTAGAGAAGGCAACATATATGTAGTAAATTTTAAGTCTGCTATTTAAGAAATTTGTTTATTTAATCAGACTAGTAATAATAATGACTTATGATATAAAAGATTAGGACATATAAATTTAAGAAATATTGCTAAACTATCTAGGGATAACCTTGTTAGAGGATTGCCTTTTTGCCCCTACAAGAAGGAAAGTCTCTGCAGGGCTTGTTAATATGCAAGCAAACTAAAAATAGTTTTAAATCAATTAATAAGAGTGATTTACCAAGAATTTTGTATTTGCTACACATGGATATTTTTAGACCCATTGATGTACAATGTTTTGGAGGGAAATCTTGCACTCTAGTTATTGTAGATGACTTCTCTAGATTCACTTGGGTGTTCTTTTTGAGAAATAAGTTAGATAACTTTAAAGTTCTTACAAACTTTCTTAGGAGCATAAAGATTGAGTACTCTACTCCAGTTATATTGATCAGATATGATCATGGTACTGAGTTTGAATCTCTTCTTATGCCAGAATTCTATGAGAAGAAAGGTATCATACATTGCTTCTCTGCTCCTAGAACTCCTCAACAAAATGGGGAAGCAAAAAGGAAAAATAGAACCCGTATTGAAGCTGCATGGACATTTCTTGCAGATGCTTACTTTCCCCTATCCTTTTGGGCAGAGGCTGTAAGCACAACAAATTATGTTTTGAATAAAAGTTTAATACATAAACTTAAGGGTAAGACTCCCTATGAATTGCTTAAAGGGAAGGAACCTAAAATAGATTATTTTAGAGTATTTGGTTATAGTTGTTATATTCACAATAATAACAAGAAACATCTTAGAAAGTTTGAAGCCAAAGCTACAGAGGGAATTTTTATTGGATATTCCCAAGTCAGAAAGTCTTATTGGGTATTTAACAAATCAACCTTAAAAATAGAAGAGTTTGTACATATAACTTTTGATAAAGCTAACATGTTTTACTAGGATAAGGATTCTTCTACCAGAGATACTTTGCAGGTACCCCTTCTATATGAGAATTTGAATGACTTAAACGTCACCCAAGAGGTTACATTGCATCCTTCTCCACAGATTGATGAAGAGAGCGAAGAAGAAATTATTGGAATAGTGGAACCAACAACAGCTAACATAATTCCACAAGAGGAATTAATTCCCTAAGATGTTGATGAACCAACTCCTCCTACTAATCTCGTCACACTTAGAGATCATCCCTTATCTCAAGTGATTGGATACATATCAGTTGGTGTGCAAATAAGGCATCAACTCAACCAAGATTTGATACATGCTTACTTCATATCTCAGATTGAACCTCAATCCATAAAATATGCAGAGCAAGATCCCCACTGGATTATTGCAATACAAGAGTAGCTCAATCAATTTGAGAGATGCAGAGTTTGGGATTTAGTTCCATGACCCAAAGACTACCCAGTCATTGGAACTAAATGGGTTTTTAGGAACAAGTTGGATGCTCAAGGATCAATTGTAAGGAATAAAGAAAGATTGGTAGCTTAAGGCTATTCACAAGATAAAAGAATTGATTATGACCAGACCTTTGCCCCCTTTGCAAAGATGGATGCTATCTGAATATTTCTTCCATATGCAGTATACAAGAAATTCAAAGTCTACCAAATGGATGTCAAAAGTGCATTCCTTAATGGTGAACTCAAAGTGGAAGTCTATGTGGAGCAACTACTATGTTTTAACTCTTCAACTCATCCCTCTTTTGTTTTTAAGTTGCATAAAGCTCTCTATGGTTTAAAGCAAGCTCCAAGAGCTTGGCATGAGACCCTAGCTAGCTTTCTTTTAGAGTATAAGTTCACTAGGGGAATTGTAGATAGGACTTTGTTTTTTAGGCATTATAAAAATAAAATTTTGCTAGTACAAATATATGTAGATGACATCATATTTGGTTCTACTGATTCCAAACAATGCAAAATGTTTTCTGACCTGATGTATTCTAAGTTTGAAATGAGTAGCATAGGTGAGCTTTCCTACTTCCTTGGTCTTCAAGTGAAGAAATCCCCTGATGGCATTTTCATCTCCCAATCCAAATATGCTAAGGAGCTAATTAAGAGATTTGGGATATATGATGCCTCAGCTATGAAAACACCCATGGCTTCCATTGTTGTTATTGATTCTGATGAACAGTGCAAGCCAATTGATCAGAAAACATATAGGCCTATTGTTGGGTCCTTGTTGTATCTCACAACTAGTAGGCTAGATATAATGTTTGCTACATATCTTTATGCTAGGTTTCAAGTGAACTCTAAAGAATCTCATCTTATTTTACTCACAAGAATTTTGAGATATATAAAGGGTTGTCCAAATTTAGGACACTTGTATCCAACTGAGTCAGAATGTGAATTAACTAGATTCTCAAATGCTGACTTTGCTGGATGAAGAGTTGATAAGAAAAGCACATCAGGAACATGCCAGTTCCTTGGTGATAGGCTTGTTTCTTGGTTTTGTAATAAAAAGACATTTGTGTAAACTTCAACTGCTAAAGCAGAATATATAGCAGCTGAAGGCTGTTGTTCACAAATTTTGTGGATTCAAAACCAACTCCTAGATTATGGTATTAATCTACATAATTCAACTATATTTTGTGATAGTACTAGTGTAATTTCCATTGCACAAAATCCAGTGCATCATAGTAGGACAAAGCATATAGAAATTAGACATCATTTCATTAGAGCTTATGTAGACAAAAATAAAATTAATCTTGTCTTTATATCTACTGATTTAAAAAGAGCAGACATCTTCACCAAACCATTGGATGAAAAGAAACATCTGTTCTTCTTAAACTAGCTAGGTATGATTAATGGAGAAGTTTTATTTGATTTCTGTCTGAGGTCAAAGAATTGATCATATTTTGAACAACGGAGATTAGCGATCTGTGAACTCTTCTTGAGATTTTTTGTCGAACGAAGATCGACGAAATCTCTTTGACAAATATTTTTCGTCAACCAGAGATCGATGATTTTGCTTTAAAAATATTTTTGTTGACCTGAGAATGATGAAATGTATTCCCCCTCTTCAAATCGAGATCGACGCTTTTTTATTTCTTCATGAAATTTTTTCGTCGACCTGAGTTCGAAGTTGTCCTTTTTGATGGGTATTGCATCCACAATAACCCAGATTTGCATGAAGTCACCCTTGAACTAAGATGAATTAAGTTGTATTTGATATCCTCGTTCTAGTTGAATGTTTGCAGATTATCAGTGCTAAGTGTAGACCAATGTCAGTCTACAATGGGTCAGGAATACAGGACCATACAGTGTAATCCCTCACGGTGAGATCCAAAGTGTTGACTCATGTGTAGCCTCTCAATTGGTATAAACTTCATGTTCAAACATTGGGAGCATGGGATGAATACAGGATCAGAAGAAAACATTCTCTTAAATTCTTGAAAATTATCTAAGTCCAGTTCAAGAGAAGTAACTTTAGAGTTCTCGAGAAGTGTAGTTTAGTTCTCGAGAAGCTCTCATAGTTCTCGAGAAGCTTAACTATATAGTTCATGAGAAGTCTGGATAGATTCAAGAAATTTTCTAAGTTATAGTTCTCGAGAAGTCACCTTTGTTCTCGAGAAGTCTTGGTCAGTTCTCGAGAAGCCTAAGGTATAGTTCTCGAGAAGTCCTACATGTTCTCGAGAAGCTTGGCTTCAGTTCTCGAGAAATGCCAGCTCAATTTCTTTAACGGTCCGGATTTTCCTCAAAAAATTTTCTAAGTTAAGTTCTCGAGAAGTCCTCCCTCAGTTCTCGAGAAGTATTCCTCTTTGTTCTCGAGAAGTTCAGAAAAATTGTCTAAGTGCTTGTTCTCGAGAAGTTCAGGAATTTTTCTAAGTCAAGTTCTTGAGAAGTCAATTAGTTCTCGAGAACTAAACCTTGTGTTCTCGAGAAGTCCAAATATTTTCTAAAGAACTTAGTTCCTAATAAGTCTTGACAGTTCTCGAGAACTCAGTTCCTAGTTCTCGAGAACTATAAACACTTCTCGAGAACTAAGTCAATTTTCCAGAAATTTTTGTTCTAAGTCCAGAACGGCTGAAATTTCAAATAACTCGACGTGATTAGTCCACGTGTCATCATTAATGTCCTTTCTAGCCGTTAAGGGTAATCCTATATAAATACTTTTCCCTAAGACATAACTCTAACAAAGTAGAAAAGAAAAAGAAGAATCTTTATGAGCTGATTACGTACTTTCCTAAATTACTGGTTCGGCCGACCTTTCTCAAGAATGACATCTAAAGCCACTGCTCTCGTCAAGATCGATCTCTTTGCATTCGATCTACAAGATCTACTGATTAAGGAATCATTTTTCTCTCCTTGATCGAGTAGATTCAAGTTTTCTTAGGCCTGATTTTCAAAGGATTTTCTTCTACAAATTCTGATAAAGCCGTAACGTTCAAGAAGAAGACCTAGAGACAAACTCTTTCATATCTGAGAATATTTCTGTTTGTATTTTCAAACTCTATTTGTAAAAATTGTAGGAGATTATTCTCCGAGTGTAGGAGCGTTATTCTCCGATTGGTAGGAAGTTTTTTATCTTCCGAGTGTAGATCCAGGTTGATCAAGTTTTGTAGGAACGTGGTTCCGAGGTGTAGGATTGGTTTGCAATCCGAGATAGTGGAGTAGCCGAGTCTAGCAATTTTCTAGATCAGTGAGGAAAGTGGATGTACCCAAGATCGGGGAACCACTATAAATCTCTTGTCGTCTGTGTGATTGCTTGCTTACTTATTTGTGCTAGTTGCTAAATTTTTTATTCCGTATTAGTCACACATCTCACCTATTAACCCCCCCCCCCCCCCTCTAGGTGATTTAGGTAGAGAACTTACATCTTTCAATTGGTATCAGAGGGAGGTTGATCGTTAGAAGGTTAACACCTTGATCTGATCCTTCCCAAGTTGTCTTTAGAGAAGTATCAAGCATGAGTAAGACCAAGGATTTTGCTAAGCTCCCTATATACATCAAGAACAATTTTCCTATGTGGAAGGAAAGAGTTAAACTCTTCATGGAAGCAGTGGACCCTCGAATCTTCATGATTGTTGAAGAAGGTCTATATGTTCCTATGATTACATCTACAATAGATCCAACCAAACAAGTCCCAAAGAAGTTGATGGACTTGGATAAGGATGAGATTGCACTTGTCTCCCTAGACAAGAAAGCTAAAAATATTATAGCAAGTGCAGTCGATGACTCGATGCTATAAAATCTTATTCATTGCTAGTATGCCAAGGAGATGTGGCAATCCCTGGTGACTCTGATGGAAGGCACTGAATAAGTTAGGGATGATCAGAGATCCCTTCTAAATAAGAAGTTTGAAGCCTTCAGGCAAGGTCACAAGGAAGCCATGGCTGATACCTTTGAGAACTTCTTCAAGATAGTCAATGGCCTAAGAGTTTATGGCCGAGTCTTCACTAATAAGGAACTGAATGACAAATTCTTAAGATCCCTGACCAAGGAATGGGATAATAAGGTATGCACCATTCAGGAGTTCGGAAGGTTAGCCGAGACGGACCCGCAGAATCTATTCGGAAAGATTATGTCTTACGAGCTCCAAATCAACTCAAGAAAAGCTGAAGAAGAGATGAGCAGGTCTGCATTTAAGGAGAAGTCTGTCGCTCTGAAGGCAGATAGCTCAAGGAAGACAAAGGCTAGCTCTCCTTCCCCAACTCCTGATGCTGATTAAGAAGAATAATCTGAGCCAAGCTCCTCTGGCTCAGAGCTATCTGATGGAGAGTTCTCTCTACTCTCAAGGGAGTTCAAGAAATTCTTGAACAAGAAGAAGCAATGGAGAGGCAAGGATGCCTCCTATAGAAGATCATGCAATGATGGTGATCGCCACAGAAAAGGCTCATGCAGCCACGACAGGTATGGTTCTAAACCGAATAAACATTATTCGACTGACATTGTTTGTTATTGCTGTAATAAGCTAGGTCACGTCATTGCGGATTGCCCCCACAAGAAGAAAGAGGGTGGCAAACGAGAAGAGAAGAAGTCCTACAATATAAAGAGGATAGAAAAGAGCCTGTTAGCCAAGAAGGGCAAAACCCTCAGTGACTCCGACTCATCTGAGTCGAGTGCAGAAGAGGAAGAAGCCTACTTTGGGCTAATGGCTCTAACTGATGATGAACAAGTCCCCCAGTTCACTAGGGAGGTAAAATCTCACACCCCTCTTTCAAAATCTGATGATGATAGTGAGCAAGAGGGCTATCCCTCTGAAGATTAATCTGAACTCATAAGACCATATTAAGAGTTACTCAAGGCATACGACAAATGTCACCGAGTCGTGAAAACTAAATCTAAAGAGATAAAGTCTCTAAAAGCTACAGAGAGCACCTTAAGAGAAGAAGTCTCAAAGACTGACTCTCTCAAGGAAGACTTCAATAAATCTATTGAAGAATATAACAAGGCTCTTGAGCACCTTGACCTTAAGGAGAAAATCATCAAGGAGTTGGAAGAACAACTCTTGGCTGAAAAGAAACTTGTAGAAGGTTTCTCTAAGCCTAAGACTATACTTACTCTGATTGCTGAATTCTCAGCTAAGGCCAAGGGTGCTGGTCTGGGCCACAAAGGTGCTCCTAGTAAATCCTCTAGGAGAAGGAAGGCCAAGAGAAAGAATAAGGATGCCAAGAAGGCCTTGGCCGAGGAAAAAGGGAAAGCTCCTCTGGAGCCAGTCTCGTTCAAGAAAGTTATCTTTCCTGCGAACGAATTCGACTATGAGTCCACCTATGGACACTTCACTAGGCCGATCCTTGAGAAGCCTAAGTCAAGGTACCAAGTTTGGACTCGCCCTCGTAACTTTTGCGAGAATGTCTTCAAGGCACCTTATGAAGAGATTCAACTTCATAGCTATGGACCTTATGCTCATGGTCATAACATCAAGAAGGCACCAAAGGTAAAACCTGTTGTGGAAATGCCTATGAAGGAGAAGACTTCATGCAGTTGCCATCATCATGAAGCTTCTTCCTCCAAGGATGCTATCCATGCTGGACCTCCTCTCAAGAAGGTCAAGAAGGAGATTATAAGGTAAAGATACAATAGATTCAACTATTGGTGCTGTGGTAGAGTTGGTCACTTTTCCATATATTGTTGGTTCAATCCTAAACATATTGCAACTCCTCAAGTTAGCAACGTGAGAATGACCACTCATGAGGCTAATACTTGTAGGGGGAGTATTCTAACTCAAGACCATGGGCCCAAACGTTTTTTTGGTTCCTAAGGTTAAGTGAATATAATTGCAGGTACGTCCACAGGCCATTAAAACACCAATCTGGTATATGGACAGTGGATGTTCTCGGCATATGACCGGGACAAGGAGCCTACTCCAGAACTTTTCACCGGTGTTTAATGGACCAAAGTTCATCTTTGGAGGTATAGACCGAGGAATTACCAAAGGCTACGGTATGATTCCTAACAGAAATGTATCCTTTTCGGATGTAGCCTATGTTGAAGGATTGGAACACAATATCATCAGCATAAGCCAACTATGCGACAAAGGATACGTGGTTGAATTCCATGCTGACAAGTGTTTGATAAAATCGGTTGATAACATTGAAACTATTTTATCAGGCACTCGAAGCAGAAATATTTTCTGTTTAAATTTCATCTGTATTAACTCCTCTACACCGGTATGTCTTTTAAAAAAAAGTAGTGCATCTCTTGCTGACCAATGACACAAGAGACTAGCACATATTAATTTCAAAACTATTAATAAACTATTCTCTCAAAACATAGTACGTGATGCCCCTAATGTCAAGTGCGTTAAGGACAACCCTTGTCATGCCTGTATAAAAGGCAATCAAACAAGGAGTTCATTTAAAAGCATTATAGGCAAGGATTCTGATAGAAGCTTACAGCTTCTTCATATGGACTTGTTCGGTCCACAAAAGTTAGAAGTTTGGGAGATAAGGAATATACGTTGGTTATTGTGGATGATTACTCGCGCTTTGCGTGGGTGTTCTTTCTGAAACACAAGTCAGATACCTTCAATACTTTCACTAATTTTGTTAGGCAAGTCTAGAATGAATACAATAACCCAGATTTGCATGAAGTAACCCTTGAACTAAGATGAATAAAGTTGTATTTAATATCCTTGTTCTAGTTGAATGTTTGCAGATTCTCAGTGCTAAGTGTATACTAATGTCAGTCTATAGTGGGTCAGGAACACAGGACCATACAGTGTAATCCCTCACTGTGTGATCCAAAGTGTTGACTCATGTGTAGCCTCTCAATTGGGATACACTTCATGTTCAAACATTGGGAGCATGGGATGAAGACAGGATCAGAAGAAAACATTCTCTGAAATTCTTGAAAATTATCTAAGTCCAAGTCTCGAGAAGCAACTTCAGATTTCTCGAGAAGTGTAGTTTAGTTCTCGAGAAGCTCTCATAGTTCTCGAGAAGCTTAACTACATAGTTCATGAGAAGTCTGGACAGATTCAAGAAATTTTCTAAGTTATAGTTCTCGAGAAGTCATCTTTGTTCTCGAGAAGTCTTGGTCAGTTCTCAAGAAGCCTAAGGTATAGTTCTCGAGAAGTCTTACTTGTTCTCGAGAAGCATGGCTTCAGTTCTCGAGAACTGTCAGCTCAATTTCTTGAACAGTCAGGATTTGCCTCAGAAATTTTTTTAAGTTAAGTTATTGAGAAGTCTTATTTAGTTCTAGAGAAGTCCTCCCTCAGTTCTCGAGAAGTCTTCCTCTTTGTTCTCGAGAAGTTCAGAAAAATTATCTAAGTGCTTGTTCTCGAGAAGTTCAGGAATTTTTCTAAGTCAAGTTCTCGAGAAGTCAATTAGTTTTCGAGAACTAAACCTTGTGTTCTCGAGAAGTCCAAATATTTTCTAAAGAACTTAGTTCCCAAGAAGTCTTGAAAGTTCTCGAGAACTCAGTTCCTAGTTCTCGAGAACTATAAACACTTCTCGAGAACTAAGTCGATTTTCCAGAAATTTTTATTCTAAGTCCAGAACGACCGAAATTTCAAATAACTCGACGTGATTAGTCCACGTGTCATCATTAATGTCCTTTCTAGCCACTAAGGGTAATCCTATATAAATTCTTTTCCCTAAGACATAACTTTAACAAAGTAGAATATAAAAAGAAGAATCTTTAAGAGCGGATTCCGTACTTTCCTAAATTACTGGTTTGGCCGACCTTTCTCAAGAACGACATCGGAAGCCGCCGCTCTAGTCAAGATTGATATCTTTGCATTCGATCTACAAGATCTGCTGATTAAGGAATAATTTTTCTCTCCTTGATCGAGTAGATTCAAGTTTTCTACGGCCTGATTTTCAAAGGATCTTCTTCTACAAATTTTGATAAAGCCGCAACGTTCAAGAAGAAGACCTAGAGACAAACTCTTTCAGATCTGAGAATATTTCTGTTTGTATTTTCAAACTCTATTTGTAAATCTTGTAGGAGATTATTCTCTGAGTGTAGGAGCGTTGTTCTCCGAGTGGTAGGAAGTTTTTTATCTTCCGAGTGTAGATCCAGTTAGATCGAGTTTTGTAGGAACGTGTTTCCGAGGTGTAGGATTGGTTTGCAATCCGAGATAGTGGAGTAATCGAGTCTAGAAATTTGCTAGATCGGTGAGGAAAGTGGACGTACCTAAGATCGTGGAACCACTATAAATCTCTTATCGTCTGTGTGATTTCTTTCTTACTTATTTGTGCTAGTTGCTAAATTTTTTATTCCGCATTAGTCGCACATCTCACCTATTCACCCCCCTCTGGGTGATTTAGGTAGACAACTTACATCTTTCACTTTTGCATCAGACGGAGTTCGCTATTCACCTTCTGAAAACTTATAATAGGGTTTTCATCGAACTCTATCCCATGCTTTCCAGTTTTTTTGAACTTAATCTTTTGTTCTTGCAGGTAATGGCGATTTTGGCAGCGACCCTCTCCGGAATGAAGTTCAATATCGGCTTTGATATTGACATCGATTCTTTCAGCCACTCTGATCAAGTCTTCCAGAACATCCTACAGTTGTTTGAGACTCAGCAGTTAAGGAACAACAAGTATTAAACTTTCAGTGACAGAGATCAAAGAATGGGTTTTTTATACCAAAGGTTCAGGAAAATCCAGTTCTTGTTGGAACGATTTAAGGATACCAGGTTCCTCTTTCTCCAGAACTTTTGACTAAGTTTATGAGTTTTTTAAAGGTGAAGATGAAATAGATTTATCTAGCAGTGAATTAAATAAAATGCTAGAAAGGTTAGGTCATACTGAAGGAAACCCTAACCACCTCCTTAAGAAAAATCTATCAATAGAATATAGATTCTTGGTAGATATAGTTGGCAAAGTGTTGTTAGGAAAACACTCTGCTCATGATCATATTTCTAGACACAAATTTCAACTGATGTGTGCCTTTATTAACAAGAAATCAGTGAACTAGGGAGGAATTTTGTTTGAATTGATTAAAAAGAAAATCAGTAAGAAAGATGTGAGTTTTGGAACAGTTCTGGAAATCTTCCTCCAAGCAAAGGTTCCAGAATTATTAGTATCCCAGACCATTTTCATTAATGCCTCTAAGAGGCTTACCTCTGCCCTATTTGGTAGATGGGAGAGGAATATCCCCAAGCCCTCCAAGGCCTCCTCCTCCGGGATTTCTTCAAAGGACACAAGGGCTGAAACAGCCACTTTTACAACCCTAGAAGAAGCTCCTACTCCTCCTCCATCTCCACCTCATTCTATATTTCCTTCATCAACTCCACTTCAACAACATTCTACTTCCATTCCTACAATCTCACCTTCACAATCACCATCACCAATCCATATCTCCGAGGATACACTATCTCCACCTCCTCAATCACCTCAACCATCACATATTGATGATTTCCCATCCTCATCTACTTATCTAGATCAACCTATATCATTCCCTACATTAAATCTACTCTCATCTCCATCTCCACACCATTCAACTCTTAAAAATTAACTTCTTGATGCCATCCCTCCATCAAATCTTCTACAAGCATTCCCAACCTTCCTACAGTAAGACATCCCTAAAGCATTCTCTGTTTGTTCCAACTCTGGTCACCAATCAACCTATACCCCATCTACTCCCGATCCACTATATCTAGATTTCTCTAACATCTCAAATGATCTTCTCAAATTCATCACTCCCTCTCTTAAGAAGCTAATAGATGAGGCTTTTGCCCCTCTTGCTGCTCCTATCTCTCTTCTATCAGCTCAAATTACTTCCTCCTCCTCTATCCCTTCTTCTGGGGTCCTAGGTTCAGGTCTTTCTGAAACTAGGCAGGGGGAGATGTCTAATGAAGAAGCTCCTCCAGCAGCAGTAGTAACTTCAGCAGCTATTCCAACATCAGCAATTCCAATAGAGATAATTGAAATTCTTGATGATGATACTAAAATGACTTTCTTTGAAGAAGAGTCAGTTGATGCAGTAATAAACACTGTTAGTGATTTCATTATAAATCCCTCAGTTGATATTCATTCATTATTGCATTCCTTTGATACAGTTTATAGCAGAAATATACCAGCTTTTGATTCAGCAGTATCTGATTATTCTATAACAATTGTTTGTTATTATGCTCCAGTTAATTCTTCTGTGTTAGAAGAAATTAGAAATAGCTTTTATAACATTTCCTCTAGTATTTCTTCTGAGATTATATCAGTAAGTGTTCCAGATCTAAAGGCTTTTCCCCTCCAACATTTGGCTGGGCTGAGTCCCCCATGCCAGATCTTGATGAAATTATATTTCAAGATATGGATAAAGAAAATGACTATATTCAGGCTCAAGTTATTACAAATATTGTATCTAAAGAGGAAAAAAAGATCAATCCAAGGATCAAGATAACTTGTTTAAGCAAATTGATGCGTTATATGATATTCCTGCTGATGAATCTGATGATGATGATTCAGAAAATTTTGCTTCTAAGAAGAGAAAAGCAAAGAAGAAAGTTCCAGCAAAGGCTGCACCTATACAAAATCCCACAGCTGACACTCCCTACTACATTCTACACAACATTACTCTCACTCCAGATACTCCCTACTGGATGAGACTGTCTAAGAATGAGCAAAATAGAAGAAAGAAGATGAAGAGATATTGTTCTCCTCCTAAGAAGTCTTGGAGAGGACCTACTCCTCCTCCTCCTGCAGCAGGATCAGTAGGAAACATTTCTCAAGCTCAAAGGTCTGCCTATTATTCTTATCAATCAAGACCAACTCATAGCAACAAGGAAATATCTTCAAGGTCAGAGTCTCAATCTAGAAGCCAACAGAGAAAACAATAGGAGCTATCTTATTGTCCAAGCAGCCAGCAGAAAGTTCAAGATGTTCAGAAAGAAGAATCAAGTCCAGAGAGACCTCCCTCTCCTACTTATGATCCAGAATTGGACCCCAACTATAGAATGACAAGGTTCAATGAGCTGATAGCTCTATCTCAAATAAGAAAGGCAAAGGAGGAAGGAAAATATCCCTCTCAGTTTACAACCATGTCTTCTTACATAAAGATAGAACTGGATAAATATCAGGTACAAAAACTTTTTAATGTTGATTGTTATATGAATTTACATCCAGAAGTTGTAGTTCCCAGAGCTGCTTTAGTCAAGATTCTTGGGTCTCAAGACATGAAGATGACCCAAAGATAAGCAGAAGACCAAAAAAGGATAATGGTTTTCACAAAACCTGCTACAGATCCCTCTACTGATGATTCAAAGAAAAACTCTTAATATTCTGATGTTGCATTATAAACTTTATTGATGTGTATTATATCTACAAGGCATATTTATTCATATCTGCTGAATGATTTAAAATTCTGTCAGATATTTTTTACTTTGTGATTTTCTTTATTTTTATTTTTTTTATAGTGACCTTACCCAAATATGGGGAGATTGTTAGAACCCTAGTTTGGATTTGGGATAGGTTCACTATTAGGTTTGTTGACCCAACTTGTATAACCTAGGGTCATTTATTAGTTCTAGGGTTAAGGTTAGTCACATTAGGTTAGATTATTGAAACCTGCCCTCAGAAGATTTCAGAGACTTAAGACTTTAGAGACAAGACAATTTAGACATTGTAGAAAAAGTCGCTCGACAATAGCTAAACTCAGCTCGACAATCGTCGATCTCAGATCGACGAACTAAGAGTTCCTTCTCTGAGTTGAGCTCGACAAAAGTCTAGCTAAGATCGACAATCTCTAATCTCACATCAGAACTTCTGCTCAACGAAGGACTATCTCAGTTTGACGAACTTGGAGCTCAGTTTGGCAAGTACTTTTTCAGCTCGACGGTCTTTGAGCTCAGCTCGTCAAAAAATTTGCTGAGTTCGACAAATTTTCCCCCATGTTCAGTTCGACTAATTCTTTGATGATTTCAGTTTGACTAAGACTGGTGAATTTGAAATTATATTATAATATGTCTATAATGCTCTGATAATTAATGCACAATATTCTTATGAATATTGTCATTCCATGGCAACATTAATTATGGTCTTCATAGAGTTATTACTTTGCTGATTTTATTGAGACAGTTGGGGAAACTTATTAAAGAGAATTTCTAGCCATTCAACTCCCAGAATTTCTGCAGTCAGCAAAGAAAAGGAATTCAAAATTCAAAGTCTAAAATCTACAAGGAATATATAAGGATTATCTTTTCAAGATAACAGCAAGTTAGTTAGCTGTGAAAAAAAGAATATTCTATAGAAAAATTTAAAGAAGAATAGCTCTCATATAACTCAAGTTCTTTATCAGTTTTTTGTTTCAGGGCTTTTAAGAGACAATCCATCAACATCTGTCTAAAAGCTTCCTGGAGATCAACAAATAATCTGAAGGCCTATACCCTGAGCAAAGCTTCCATTCTCCTAAACTATTCTACATCTTAGGGCACTAGTAGAAAATTGATTTTTAGTGTCAAATTTTTTCATCACTAAAAGTTGGATTTTGGTCACTAAAGATATTTAATGACCAAATATATCCAGTCACAAAGCGGTCACGAATGCCCCGCCACTAAATATATTTAGTGACCAAAATGAGTTTTGTCACTAATTATACATATTTAGTGACCCAAATAACTATAGTCACCAAATGAGTTTTTGTGACCAAATGTATTTGATCACTAAAAATAATTTTTAGTGACCAAATTGAATTGATCACTGAATAAACTTTTTAGTGGCAATATTGATTAGGTCACAAAATGTTTTTTTGGTGACCAAATAGATTTGGTCACAGATTGACGTTTACGACTATCTTGATCCGGTCACGAAATAAATTTTAGTGACCAATCTATTTCAATCACTAAATGCTTTTTTGTGACCAAATGAATTCAGCCACTAAATAGTTTTTTTGTGACCAAACTAACTTGATCATTGCATGTGTAATTTTAGTGATGAAATATGTTATCAATAAAGAGACAATACAATATAACATTTTTTGTCAATAAATTCGATTCAAGTTCTCAAAAATACCATATAATTTCATTTACTATTTCTTATAATTTAACATTAAGACATTCAAATACAAGAATAATACAAATTCATAACAAAAGTTTATTCAACATTATTTTATTAATAGAGAAAAAAAGTGAGAGTAGCTCAAATCCCTCAATACATAATAATAATTTTAAACTATAATTAAACTGAATACATATTCAATCTTCAGCCCATTTGAATGTGCATTCTATAAATTCGGTGAGAATGATAGTCCAGGTAAGAAGCAGGCCCAACATCTCAAAGTCGGTGGAAGATCTGCTTGCCCTTCTCGAACTTCGTCTATGAGATGATGTTGTCAGTGATATGAGTTAGGTACTCACTGATCTTCACCTCACAATTGTTGGTGGCAGCTGCGATGATACTCAGCACGTTAATAGTCTTCTTTGTACACTCCACCAAGTCCCCATTAAAGTATCCCAAAACTTCGGCCTTCCTAAGATTCTTCATATTTGCCAAGTTTTATCTGCATAAAACACACAAAAAAATGACAGAAATTTAGGGGTGCATGAGAGAACTACAAAAATCATTTTACTATCATGTTCATTTGGGTTGATTGCTTCTGAAACTCCTGCATTATCTTTGCCTACTTTGCTGGCACCATCTCCAATACCAGATCAACATCATTTCACAAGTAATTTATTGCTTTGTTGGAGCATTATGAACCAAAGTTGGTAAAATACAAAAATGGCAGGTCACGTAGTGCTTTTGACCAGATATTGCACTAGTGTGGGAGTGGATGGAGATGGTGCCAACAGGCTCCATTATGAACCAAAGTAAAATACAAAAATGACATTAATAATCAGAAAAGACTAAACTCCTAATCCTCCCTGCAGATCTCATCAAAGGCGAACCAATTTTTTTTAAAAAAAAACTAATGAGAATGATGATAATGTTGAGGCAATTCCGGTAGATAATTGAAGGACAATATATATTATGTAATCAAGACATTGAGAACTCACTTGTGAACTTCTCGATCAGTTCTCCTTTCAATCATTCTCCAGGGTAATCCTCTGTTTGGATCCACGCCGGGTTGTGAAATTTCCAAACCCTACTTTCACACCATTTTAATAAACCTAAAAAAATTTATTAACCTTTTCTTACCTTTTATAGGAAATCATTAGTATACATAAATGATTAATACTTACTCCTCAGCATTAAAATACTCCACTCTAAGATCTTCATCCCAGATAGAGATGTATTCATAACGGACAACTATATCAGGATGCAAAAAAATGTTTGACATACCACCTTGATGGAGATTAACATAGTTAGAAAAATCAAGCAGAATTGGCATATAAAAAAATAGATGCAAGAATTTGATATGTCGTTATCAAGTCGAGCATCTATGTACCGCTTGGAGTGCTGAATGGAGCCCAATAGCTCGCGTGAGTGCGAAGAATGTGAGGGCTTGGCCATGGTGACAAGCCTAGTTCTGATGTCTTGGGATCAAGCACACTTTTCACAATGCTTGTGGTTTTTCTAGTGGTATGGTAACTAGCATAGGAGAGGAATGTTAGAACCATCACAAGTATCTGTAATGTTCTAAAACTGAGAGTTTCAATCCTCATGGATGCCAAGAGAAAGAGGTCACTGAAACATGAACGAAGTGGATAGGAAACCAGTAATGGCTGGTTGAAGGAATGATTTTGCTAAGCTGTTAATCTGTTATATTAGTGTAGTGGACCATCTGTAAAGGGGATTGAGTTTGATAAATTCATTTTTTTTTTGAAAAAGAAACACATGGAAAAAATATTTGCTTACATATTAAAAACTAACACACTGCTACTAACCTATCTACCCAACCAAAAATGACAGGTCTTTATGGAGATGGAGAGATCTTACATTTTTAGTTATAAATTGGTACAAAATGAGTTTATTTATAAACAGGGAACAAGAAATAATAGGTTTTTTTTAAATAGTGGCAGTTGGCATTATAATTATTTAAAATGCAGGAAAAAAATATTATTCCTATCATGCAATTATACACATGAGTATATATTTGCACCGGGAAACATAAAATTATTAAGATCATCTGGGTCCTCTTGATGTCATTAAATTAGGGGAAGGGGAGAAATAGAAAGAGAGGGGAGAGAGGGAGAAAGGCGAAGTGGGAGAGTCGGGCCGCCGGCCCGTAGCCCACTGCCCACCACTTGGGCCCAAAGTGATCATGGATGGCCGAAACCATTCGCCTCTAAAATATAAGATATAAACATGAGAACATAATTTTACAAGATATTGAAGTACATAACTTACTTTTTCTTATCAATGCATTGAATATCACTTCTCTGTGCTTTCTCCACTATCACCTTTGAAAAATCAATAAACAAAATGGTGTAAATCAACAAATTCAGCAAACTGATATCATGGAAACTTAGCTAAATTAAAAAAATCCATCTTCATTCATTTCTACAAAGTGCTATATGAGGTGTTCATTTTCGGGGGGGAATTGAATAGCAACAGTGAAAAGTGCATACAGTAAACTTGAATCAGTAGAATTTCAAATTTCATGGAAGCCTGAGAATGAAACCTATCCCTTCATGAACCTCTTGTGCATAAAATTGAAAACTAAAAGGATAGGGGAAATTACTATTTATTCTTCATTGAATTGAGAAGAATTTAACTCAGAAATGGTGACATAACCTAAATTTAATTTTTTTTAATATCTTGAACATATAAAAATACAAATTGCAGAGACAAAATTTACTCACAAAATTCAAACCACGCACACACGACCTTCCTCTCTCCTCTCAATTGAACCGAGGAACCTAAAGAACACAAAGTTTGTTGCTCTTGAGATCAGATATTATACTAAGTGGTGAAGTGATCCTGGGCATAGGAAATTTCTACAGTGTTAGTGTACATGGAATTTGAGAAATGTAAGTAATGATTGAAGTGTTACTTGTTGGGAGAAGATTTATGGGATGTCGTTGGTGGAGATGTACGGGAAGGGGTTGTGCTGACCGCGACAAATGCTCGGGAATCCAAGGCATGGAAGAAGATGAACACGATAGTGGTGTTCACTCTTAAAAGAACTGTCTCACTGGACTTGTTTGACCATATCAAATGGTGCATGTCGGCATCTAAGATTTATATTTCCTTCTATCGGAGTTCCAAGCTTGTTTAGCGCTATGTTTTCTCTCAGTTTTTCTACGTTGTTTCTCTCCGTTTATAATCAAGCTTAAACCTTCCACTATTTTTAGTTGACTTCCGTGGATTTTATCCCGATTGGGTTTATCAATTGTTGATTTCATTGCGATTGAGATCGGATATTGTGCAAAGTGGTTAAGTGATCCTGGGCACGTGAATTTTTTACAAAAATAATCTAACTTAGAGGGTCCAAGGAGAACCATCAACTAAAATCATATGGAATTGCTAAAAAAAGAAGAAAAGCACTGCTCGTGTCACCGGCTACAATCAAGGAAACAATAACTTAGTAATGATAGATAACCTATTTTTGTCAACAGACAGAGAGTTTAATGGATGTTTAACACCTATAGACCTGGAGAAACATGATCTCTGCAAACAAGTATCGCCCCAAACTACATGGAACCATAATAATGAGCTCAATTATAATAAAAAAGTGCAATTTTTTTATATCAATCAAAACACCAAGGGTAGTGTCTATCCTTTTGAATGCAACGGCGACCTTTGAGATAGAATCGGATGCCCATTTTCATAGGGATTGGATCTCTAAATACAAATCCGAAGATCCAATTTCTGAACAAACTTTAAAAAGCTCTTTCTAAACTAAATTTGCATGTGGCATATAAGAAAACTAAATAGCAATATGTAAAGGGAAAAAAACCACTGCAAACAATAAATGAGCACCAGTTGATCATCTTTAAGGAGTAATAAGAGGCTTTTTTCAACAAGCACAGCTCAAAATCTCAAATCAAGCATCAAAACACAAGCAAATTACAGATAAAAGAGAGCCAAAGTGAGAGAGAACAGAGGACGCCTCACCGGTATCCTGTCAACATACTTCCTCAGCATCCTCATAGACTCCTCCTTTCTTTTCTCTGTTTATCAAAATAACCCGTTTCGATTAGCAAAAAATAATAAGGAAAACAGATTTGTCTACTCGAGAATACTCCAAGGCCACGGATTATAAACCTAAGCGGTGCTCTTGCTTGTACGAACTGCTAAATCCGCCCAGCGCCATCTATCCCTGCGAAGAACGATATCAAGGAATCGCAAGGGTTTTGAAAAGTGCTGCCCTAAAAAGCGAACAGAAAGTCTGCAGATAGAGAGATAAAGAGGGGACGAAGAGAGATGGTGAAGAAGACGTGCTAGGGTTTCATGTAAATGGTGCGACAACGGCGGCTGTGGTGGAGGAGGAGCGGCAGCGGCGAGCGCTTCGAGTGGTGGCTAGAGTCGACGGGTTTGGATAGGTGCGCGTCGGTGCTGGGGAGGCGAAGGGGATGCGCGGGAGTTGCGAAGGTTTTCTGAGAGGAAATGAAATGGGTTGTGAGGGTTTTCGGCGCCATTTGGATGTGGCGGTAGCTTTGTTCCGGGTACGGGTTAGGGCGAGAGAAGTTAGGATCTGAAGTTAGTGGAAATTACTGAGATCTTTGATATAATAAGTTGCGCAAAAATAGAACGGACGGAATCATGACTCCTGTATATTAATGGTTTAAGTTAAAAAACACAAAATTTGATCTCATAAGTGCACAACTCCAGCCCAAAATTAACATATTGTCTTATTTAAGTCGGAGGCTTCGCCCCCAAACGCCTGAGCAGGGGGCGCGCTGCCCCCTGCAACCCCCCAGCGAGCTCAGCGCCGAGCTCGACCGGCGAAATCGTGGTGAGTGCCCAGTACTCCCAGATGCAGTCGGGCTCCACAAAAATAACACTTCATTCTCGTTTACAGGCTGCTTCTTTGTCTACCTCCTCACCGTCTTGCCCCCATAAATTCCATTTATCCAGCATCAATCTTTCTATGAAAAATCTAACTTGACAGACTTATGGCTGACTAAAATCAGATGTCGTGCACTCAAAGTTGATGGCGTGCAGAGACGGGACTCGTGAAGGTGCACCTAGCACGTCGATGCATCCTTCATCGGCTCATCGCTGGAGTTGTTCGGCCGTCACTTAAATTGCGACAAAGTCAAAATTTTGTTCTTGTGAAAATGAAAGTCAAATTGTATAGTAATATTATATAAATAATTATAGAGATGTCAACTTTCTAATAAAGTTGGATAATTACATATTTTGACAATAACTATTTTGATTACTAAGTCAATTATTTTGTAACAAAAACACTTTTTTCCATTAAAAAGAGTTATAGTGAAAAATTTATATTGTACAACTAAAAACACGCATTTAGTGACGAAATATATTTAATCACAAAATCTCTGTCACTGAAGGCATACATTTAGTGACCGAACATTAAGTTTGTCACTATAGTCGTGTGTTTAGTGACCGAACGTTAATTTTTTCACTAAAGACGTCTTTTTAGTGATCGAGATTACTTTTGTCAGTAAAGATGAAATCTTTACTGACCAAACTTATTTTTGTCACTAAAGTCATGCCTTTGGTGACGAAATATTTGTCGTCACTAAAATTTGGTCACTAAAACCCACTTTTCTTGTAGTGGGGGGAGCTTTGACAACAACAGCAATCCACTAGTCTTCTCAGAACATTAAGAATGAGAAGACAATATCAAATTTATTTTTATCTTACTGTAAAAGGGGTTTTAACTCCCTTCAAAAGTTATCCATTTGTTGTTAAGTCTCCTGATTAAAAGACTTAGTTTGATTTTTGAGCACCTGGTCAAAAGCTCAAAGGTTTGTTAGATCTCTCTTGAAAATAGATCTTGTGGTGAAAGGGCACCTGAGAAAAAACCTATGGTGGCAGGGCACCTGATCAAAAACCTGTAGTGGATTACTACCAGGGTGGTAGAAGAGTAGATGTACCCAAGTTGTAGGGGAACCACTATAAACTCTTTGTGTCATCTAGTTGCTCTATTTGTTATTTTTGTCTGTGATTTTCTGTGTTTTTATTTCTACCCATTTACATATAGATATCACTTATTTTAATCCGCTATAAAAATTAATCAAAAGATTTTTAATACTCTATTCACCCCCCCTCTAGAGTTAGTGTGATCTATCCTTTCACTTTCAACCCATTTAATGCCTCTGAGCTGGTTGGGTTGGGCTCTTTAGTGTTCACTTCCCGAAGACCCCTTCCTTGTTGTTTTAGGCCAGTTGGGTTGGGCTCTTGGTGCTCATCTACAGAAGACCCCTTCTATTTTGTAGTTTGTGGGAGCTCCGTTGTTGGTGTTATTAGCGTTGAGGCATATGAAGGCCTAGGCCTAGTAGTGTGAATGCCCTCCTAGTGGAGAATGGAGATGACTGCTCCACTATCCCCATTTGGCCACGACCGGTGATGTCGGAGAGGGTCACTACCTCTTGAAAAGTGGGAACTAAGTTCTATGTGGACATAACAAATAGAGTGGTGTATACATGGGTGTGTCATCATACATACATTGCATTGCATTATATTGCATCGCACCGCATAAGATCCTAATCATATAAATTAGTATGGGTTCTTTTATATGATGAATTACTTTTACTATACTCGACCCTTAACTTATAAGCTTGTATAGGCAACCTTATAAGTTAAGTTCAATTCAGTCCATAAAATTCTATTATTGTTTAAATGTTAGTATAACTGCACTTATACTCTTGATGATGCTCCTTGTTAATGTTTGTCTTCTTACTGAACTGCTAATATAAGATAACTATCTGATTTTTATTACTTCTTTACACCTGCTGTTTGTACTACTGAGAATATTTTGTACCCTCTTTCTTCCTCCCGCCTGGTGCCTAAGAGTCGTAAAGGTGAGAGGATGTGAAGTCACTTAGTCTTTTTGACTAACGGTGGCTACACTCACCTTTTTAAGAGGACACCCCAGCGACGGATTGGCAGCAACACGCCATGCAGGAGGGTTGTTAGGCCAGGGGGATAGGGCCTACCTTCGCTTCCCTCAATGACAAATATGAGTATTTTTGAGCATCTTGTTATAGCCCTTCAGGTAATTTCTTGTACTATAATATTACAGGAGATGGTGTAGCTTCTTGTTATGTTGTACTAATTTTGGACATTTACTTGTGTGGATCATTACTTATGTGTTCTTTTCTTTGGTTGGGTTGACATTGTGATATCGGAAATTAGCCAGCATAATAGGCGACTTGTAGTATAGATTATCTCGTGTGTTGATGCTACCACAAGACAGTTGTTCTTGTCATAAAACTTCCCTCGACCATGTCTTGTGTTCCAGGAGGGCGGTTTTATATGATGTAAATCTTCTTTATAGGAGTCAAATCCTATGCTGGAATTCACCTAATTAATGCGAGTTTTAGGTGTTTCAATTGTAGAATGAAATTTTTGTCAATCAACCTAATCTCAGTTGAGTATAATCCTCGAAAGAGATGCATTCATAATTTGGGAATCACTACGGTCAAGGCTCGGATTAGAGGTTTATAAATTATCTTAAAATTTCCATATCAAAGCTAATTTTAATCACGTTTAGTTTTCTTTCCTTGCTTTAGTTTTAATAATATTTCATTTATATCTTATTCTTATAAAATAATAGTTAGCTTTCTTGAAGTAGAAGTACTCAATAAGCCCGTGTTCTTATACGACCATGATATGAATTTCATATCCTATGTTATACATGATAGGTATGTTTTCCTTCATCGTATATAGATTTGGAAAATAATATTCTAGTGTTTTTTGTCAAGTTTTTGGTTCCGTTGTCGGAGATTTTTTTTTCAATATTATGAAAAGAGGAAGCGTTATTACTTTTATCATCTCTCCTTCTTTTCCCCTCTAGAAAATTTCTGTCATAATTAAATTCTCGAAATGGAGATTTAGGGTGTCACCGCACCGCATCTCCTCGTACCAGTGTGAGTCCTTCACCTGGTAAACCATGGTAAGTCCAAGACTAATTGAAACATAGACAAATAAAAAATTATATTTCTTACTTTCGTAAATTTATAACTTCAAAATAAAAAAATTTAAATTATATAAATCAACAAATTACAAAACATATAAAAAAAATTATGCAAAAACATTCCTTTAGATTTTCTGTCAAGTTTTGTTGTTTATATTTTGTAGTTTTTACTCTAACGCATTTTGCACATGTTCGTCCAGTCTTCCCATCTCCAAATTAGGGATGTATTCCTTTTCTCCCGTTCTCATTTTTTATGTTCATTTTTGTCCTTCTTTCATTCTTAATTTTCAACATTAAGGACAATGTTGAACTTTAAGTTTGGCGGATTTTTCTCTTTCGTTTAAATTTTTTAAAAAAAATTCAAAAAAATTATAAAACTTAGAAAATTACAAAAATATTATAAAAATTCATAACATTTTTTTTAAAAAAAAAATTTATTTTGCTTTTATTTTCTTTTCTTTTAGCATTAGAAAAAATTAAAATCTCAAAAAAAAACTTTGAAGAACTAAACTTTCTCAAAAAAATAGGATTGTTGCTTTGTCTTTATTTGTATTTCCTAGCACTTATATAAAAGAAAAAAATCCAAAAAAAGATATTATCACCCCCAAAATTCCAATCAATTGAAAAACTTAGGAAAATAAAAAAATATAATAAGCCCTACTTAGCTTTTTGTTATTTCAAAATTTTAATTTTAGAGTTTATTTATAAGTATTTCTATTTTTTTCTAATATTTTATTTTATCTTAATTAGTTGGATCTAATTTTTTGGTGATTTAGTCTTAAGGAACACTTTATGATTTTAATTCGATCCAAGTAATTCAATTAGCATTTTTTTCTCTATTATTTTAATTAGTGTCAATCTTGTTGTTTTTTCTTTTTCTTATTTTTTAACTCTTGGGAAATTTAAATTTAATTTAATTTCTCTTGAAATATTTTATTTTACTCTAGAATGTGTTTAACCATTTAACCCCTTAGCCTTCAGATACTCTTTTTTATTATTGTTAGATTATATGTCATGGAAATAAGAGAATAAAATTCATTATTCTTTGATAAACATATGCAACCCTTAAAAAGTGGAGTAAGAGGATAAAAATTTGTACACATTAACTTTTATTTTGTTTATGAAGAGATAGTATTTGTTTATATGTTATGATAAATGAGAGGATAAAATTAATCATTTTTCTAGTAAACATATACAAATAAAAAAATTGGGGTGAGATACGAGGACAAAATTCATCACCTTCAATCAAAGTTCACTTTTTCTTTACCCAAACTCTTTAGCCAATATTATTATTTCTAGTTTTAAATTTAAATATTTAGAGAGCGTATGTAGTAGTTTGTATTTTTTTCTTAAGTTTCTTTAAAGTTAGAGTTTTTTCTATAATTCAAACCTTACTTTTGGTTGAAAATTACTCAATTTTGGTGCCTATTTAAGTAATTCGAGATTTTTAGGCTAGGTATTTCTCTCTTGACATTTTTTCATAATTTAGGACTTAATTTGCTAATACCTAAATTTTAATTTTAGCTTTTTTTATTTAATAAATTTTTAGTTTAATTTAAAAATCTTATTAACGTCTTATAAATATTTCTCTTACTTTTTCTCTGGAATAGCAAATTCTTAAGTATGGGGGTATTTGACAAGTAGTTTTAATGTGTAACTATAATATATTAACTAGTATCAATTTAATATGAATTTGGTTTATTTTTTATTTTAGTGATAAAATAGTTTCTTATTATAAATCTTGATCTAATTAAGTTTTATTTTTTATTTTACAGGTTTCTCAACAATTTGGCCAAAATTCACAAGTCACGCCCCCAGGTCACGAGCATGACATTGGTCATGCAACTCAATCTAGCTTAGTGCCACCTTCTGAATCAAAGTCTAGCAAAAAATCATGTCACCCCCCAATGTCACGGGCGTGATCCCCTGGTCATGCTCGGGAGCTGGGTTGTGTCCTACTGAATTTGCTCCCGACAAACCAAGCACAATCGTCGCCGACTCCATCATCTTCTATACATGTCATGCCCTAGTTCACAGGCGTGACCCTGGGATGTATCCCTCCAAATCTACTCCCTAGCAATTCAGCATAATCATCACTTTCGTTGACGGGCATGACTTGGGGGCGTGTTCCTTTAGTTTCGATCCCACCACCTTTCCGATCGCTATCTCGCCAAATTTTGTCCAACTAAGTCAGCCATGATTAAAAGCCCCTAGGTCATGGGAATGACCCTCAGGTCACGAGCATTATATGGGGGTGTGCACCCCAAATTTTCTCCTATAAATACAGGAGCCTTACTCTAGCAATTCCTCCTCCTTGCTCAGCCCCTCTTGGGCTATCCTAATATAGTTTATTGTATTTTTATTTTTAGGCTCAATTTTTATTTAAATAATTTTTTTCTTAGTTTAGTATTATTTCTTGTATTTTTTATTTTCATGCAAGGTAGTTTAGATTATCCTTTTATGCAATGTAAGTTTGCTTTTTTTATGTAATCATCTCTCTATCACTTTTATGTAAATATAATTTGGATTTTAATTATGAAATGTCTCTCCCTTCCCTCCTATCATACATGTTTAGCTCTTTTTAATGTCAAGTATTTATTTTTTTTTAGTTCTTGATTATTATAAGCATTATAATGATTCAACCTTCTCTTTTATAATCATCTCTTATCTTACATTTGATTTATTCCAAATTTAGAAGGTTATTGAGTTCATATTCTGATTATGGATTTTGGTATTCATTTTTGTATCCTAGTAGCTGAATGCATCGTTTGTACGAATTGATCGCTCATGAATAAAATGAGTTGATAGCACCCCTCGAAAGAAAATAATGAGAATCTTTTGGATATGAGTCAAATATTATTGCAAGATTCAACTCATTAATGCGAGTTTTAAGGTTTTCGATTGTAGAATGAAAGTTCTGTCGATCAACCTAATGTAAATTGGGTGTAATCCTCGAAAGAGTTGCATTCATAATTTGGGAATCTCCAGAGTTAAGGCTCGGATTAGAGGTTTATAAATTATATTTAAATTTTCATCTTAAAGCATGTTTTAATTAAGTTTAGTTTTCTTTCCTTGCTTTAGTTTTAATTATATTTCATTTTCATCTATTCCAATAAAATAACAGTTAGGTTTCTCGAAGTAGAAGTACTCAACATGCCCATTTTTTATATGACATTAATGTATCTTTTATATCCTTTGCTATACATGATAGGTATGCTTGCCTTTATCGTTTATAGATTTGGAAAATAAAATTCTTACTTTTCTTATCAAATTCATACTTAGTGCATATTCTTTCAGAAACTTATAGTCGAACTACTTCTTCAGAGCTTCTTCTGGTTAAATCTGTATTACAGTAGTTTTACTTAAATATCTTTTCATTTCCCTATTTTGTCGAATGGATCTGGTCGATTTAATAGATATCCAATCGAATTATGGCTTATGACATATCCTTTTTCTTTCAAGACTTCAACATTTCTTTGAGCTTTAAGAAACATCTAGTCGAATAGCCTTGACTCTTCTATATGATCCTGTAGATGATCAAAACGAATACCAACATAATATTTTCATGCATTCTTATCATCTATATGTATCATCTTTATTCATCTACATGAATTGTTTGATGTTTAGTCGAATCTCCACAGATTATGCATCCTAAGTATACTTGTCTGAGTCAGCTTGATTGTTCTACATGTTCGATTTGATGCTTGTTTGAATTTGTATTTAACCATATTGTTCCTTTAAGAGATATCTGCTCGAATGATTTTGAATTTTCTAAATGAATGACTAGATTGCCTAGTCAAGCCTGAACTTAGCTATCCTTTTGAAGCCTCTCACATGATTCTTCTGCACATTCGGTTTGATTATCCAATCGAATCGTACCTTAATGGAATTTTGCGCTCATTGATATCTACACGATTCGATTAAATTGTTCTATGCATTTGAATAGATCATTTGACAGTTCGACAAGATGTCTTGTCAAATTATTACTTAGCCAATTCCTATTTTTATGCTTAACTCCTTTGCATTATCAAACCTTCTAAACTTCATTTATTGTTCTCTCTAGAGTGAGTATCAAGTCCAACATAGTTTAAAACTTAGGTCGACATGATGTCTTGCATAATAATGGAATACATTGGTAAGACTATTTCTTATGATACAATGTCTAGCCCTATATTCGGCATGTACTATCATGTATATGTAAAGTTCACAACAAAAGCATACACATCAAATACAAGTGATTTCATCTATATTGTGAAGACTTCTTCAAATCAAGAACAAAGTGGACAATTTTCCCAACATGATCACGGTGTAACTACCCATTATGGTGGGATGCACATAACCAAATTTTATAATTGGTGTTCATATAATAAATCTCCCAAAAATACCCATTATAAAATATAAGTTATTGGTCTGCAAATAACACATAAAGTGGTTATGGTAAGCGGAGAGTCTCATATTCTCCATAAACACCTCAAAAACCTTTAAATAGGACATCATGGCCATTATTCGATCCTTCTCCTCCTCCTCCTCCTCGTGCTTCTCCTTCTACCCACATGAGAGCTCCCTTGAAGGTCTCATTATCTTTAGAAAATCCTTCGAAGATGTTCGAGGGCCTTCGAAGATCTTCGAGCGCCTTTGAAGATCTTTAAGTTCCTTCAAAGATCTTCAATCTCCTTTGAGTGCCCCTTTTACAATCCGCATTCTCTCAACATTTATTATTGTATCAGAGTAAGAGGAAATATGCACCGTGATGCCACACCGTGCAGGGGACAGCTGTAGACGCTCAGACAAGAACCTACTCCTAACACTTTTCATGAAATTTCTCAAGTTTGTTATGACGAAAACATAGTTGGAGTTCAGTTTTATGGCTATATCCCTCGACTCAATAGATCAACAAATCCATGGAAATATATATATATATATATATATATATATATATATATATATATATATATATACGCAGTTAAAAATACTTTGTTTGTTTCATTCATTATCCTATATGAGTATGAAGATCCAACCGGCTATTTATGATATGCACCCCTCTAGATTTAGTATAAGTACAAAAAGAGCTTTTACTTTCGTTGAAAATAAATTGATTATTTGATTTAAAGAGATGCTATGAATACAAGGTAAAAGTTGAAAGTCTTTGTTTTCAAGGTAGCTAGTAACCTAGGGGGTGAATTGGTTTCTTAGTTTCTTTTGAATTTCTTTTATTTTCTTCTTTAAGTGCTCAGTGTGTTAATAATTATCTACTTTCAAAAACCTATAATAAAGAAACAATACAACAAAAAGCACACACAGAATATATAGTGCTTCCCCAGATTATGGGTACGTCCACTCTTCTCTTACCTTTCTAACTTCTTGTTAGATAAGGCACTTCTCCAAAATTTAGCTCAAATAGCTTACACCTCAGTTCCCACCGGATCTCTCTGTCTCCTCCAAGACTTATAACTCAGTCCAAAGCCCTACCTCAGAGCAAACTTGCTCCTATAACTCAGTGATCAACTGATCACCTACCTCAAGACCAAAGGCCCTACAACTCAGGCTGGGATGACAGCCCTACCTCAGATCCACAAAGGATCCTACCTCAGAGAGAATGAATCTTCTATAGCTCAGGCACAAAGGCTCTACCTCAGATCCAAAGGATCCTATAGATGAGGCACAAGTGCCCTACAACTCAGAAAGAATGTGTCTCCTACCTCAGGCTCAAAAGTCCTACAGCTCAGTGATAAAATGATCATCAACCTCAGATCAAAACTAGATCCTACACTCAGAGAGTATAACTATCCTACAGCTCAGGAAAAACTGTCCTACCTAAGGCTCAAGATCCCTACAGCTTAGATCCAAAAGGATCTACAAAAATATAATTGTTTTAATTAATTTGACATAGAGAAATTTCTCTATGTCTGCTACTAGAGCTGATTTATCTCAGCTCTAACTATCTTCATAGCAACAGAAAGATATTCTTCAATAAATGGCTGCCTCTGTTAAAAGTATCTCAGAAAATGGTTTCTGAACTTTGTTGTATAAGCTGAAGATTTGGTAGGTCTTGGGTTCTTCAAATAGCTACTAAACCTGCTAAAGACTGAAGGCTTTCCTCTCTTTCTTTATCAGAAGTGTTTCTGAACTTGTTGTAGCAAGAAAAAAATGTTACAACTAACTGAACTTTTAGTTCAGTTGATCAACTTCAAGTTTTTTCCATGCAAGAATGGTGAGGAATATGAAGTCCAGTCACTCTTTTTCTTTTTGAAACAAAACCCTAAAAGTTGAGTTCAACATCCAGTAGCTGCTACTTTATATCTTCAGCCGATTAATGACTCCAAGAGGTAGTAGGGACCACCTGCAGTAAACAGTTGCACCTTGTTTTAATGGAAGAAGACATACAGTAGCTCTCCGACAGTGTTTGTTGTATTCTGTAGCTTCCCGCACTTGATTTGAACTCTGTTGACTTTGTCAATTTTGGCTGACGTCATCAGATTATGGACTTAGCCAATTCTGTCAAATTCACTCCAGGCATTAAGTGTGTTGAGTGAGCAAACTCCACTCAATGCCAAAACCCTTATTCAACTATCTGGATCAATCTGCATCATAGGCGTTGAGAGTGTTGAGTGCAATGGCTTCACTCAAAGCTTTTACACTTAGTCATTTCATCACCTGTCTGAAGGAGTTAAGTAAGCTGGCCTCACTCAATGATTTCTGCTTTTGCCTGCCTTCTTAATTGGGCGTTGAGTGAAATGGCTTTACTCAACGCTTTTAGACTTAGTCAATTTATGTCTTCTTCTTAGGCTTTGACTGCAGTAGCAAGACTCAACGCTTTTGCTTTGGTGTCAAGTGAGCTATATTCACTCAACACTTCTGGACATTGTCGAATATTCAGCCCGCCAATACTTAGGCGTTGATGGATTTAGCTATACTTGACGATGGCATTAAGCGAACTGTCATCACTCAACGCCTGTGGAGTTGGCCGTAGAATAGCTTTTTAGACTGCATGGCTTTGATTGTCCATAACTAACTCAGCACTTTATGGCCTCTGGCATTGAGTGAACTGACTTCACTCAATGCCTGTGGACTTATGCAATTTCAAGCCTATCCAGCATCTTCCCTTGCATCTGGTGTTGAGTGAACTGGCTTCACTCAACGCATGTGGACTTAGACAGATTTCTGTCACTCCACTTCATTACTTTATGACCACCTGTCATATCACTTGGAATACCTATCCTATCATTGTTACAAGGACTAAGCTGCATGCATGAACTTAAGCATACATCAAATATAATATTTTGTATATTATTGATATGTTTGACTTCTTTAAATCTTCTGCAAATCTGGGACATTGTAGGCAATGGACCCAACAATCTCCCCAATTTTAAGAAGTCAAAACCCTCAATCAAATGAGTCAATTACATACACTAACATATGCAATAATATTAACTTGGAAAACATATAACAAGAGAACAAGTTATAGTTACTACACTTCCTTGTCTACAGGGTGAACATCATCACACCTGCTCCCCCTTAATTGTTGTTGCCCGACCTCGTGATCACTTTGATACCCCTTGCATCCTTCTCACATATCCTACTATGGTATCTGATACATATATAGATCTGATACCACCACTTTCCTTAACTTATATCCTTCTCCTCCCCCTTTTGACTCTGTAAATAGTTAAGGAGGTACTGATTTTCTGCTCCAACTTTTTGAGTACAAAAAAGCAACTCTTGCACCAGTTGACCCACTTGTGAGTGATGGACGTGTGTTGCTCCTTCTCTACATGATATCTTTTGAATCTGCCTCTATAAGTGCTGGACGTGCTGCCCCTCAGCTGAAGCATCCTCTATCATTCTTTCTGGTTGACATTCTTGTTTATACTAGTCTGGATAGTACTTGAACATGATACAACTGAAGTTATATCACTTCAAAAGTTTCATTTCATTGAAGAGAAGTTCTACCTGCAAGAAATAACATAACCCGCAACAGTATGAGGAGTAATTGAAGTTATATTAGGTTCAATATACCAAACTCAAATTTGAAGGTGTTGAACTTTGCTTCATCTATTGGTTTAGTGAAGATGTCAGCCAATTGCTTGTCTGTAGGGACAAACTCAAGGTTGATATCTTCATATTCCATATGCTCCCAAATGAAATGATATCTTATCTCAATGTGCTTAGTCTTGTTGTGAGAGATAGGATTCCTAGCAATTGAGATTGCACTAGTAGAATAATAATATAAGGGACTTCTACTTATCTGAAGGTTATAATCTTGGAGCTGATGCCGGATCCACAACAACTGAGCACAGCAGCTATCTACTGAGATGTACTCTAACTCTGTAGTTGAGATTACAACACTTGTTTGCTTCTTGCTACTCCAAGACACTAGTCTTCCTCCCAAGAATTGATAGGTGCCAAAAGTTCTCTTCCTATCCTCTTTGTAGCCTGCAAAATCTACATCTGAATAGCCTGTTATTTCAAACTCAACATTCCTAGGGTACTATAGACCAAGATCTGGCGTGGCCTTAAGATACCTTAAAATCCTCTTTATAGCTGAGTAGTGAGATTCTTTAGGGCAAGCCTGCATGATGTCTGGACTACTTGCAGTTAAATATAGATGGGAGCAAATTATACCTCTATACAAAGTTTCATCAAAAGGTTTCCCTGCCACATCTTTGCCTATATATATACTTGAACCCATAGGAGTTTTTAAAGTAGAGGAATTCTCCATGCCAAACTTCTTGATTAACTCCCTGGTGAACTTATACTAGGATATGGACAAGCCATCATCAGTCTGTCTAACTTGGAGATTCAAGAAGAACTTAAGTTCACCCACACTGCTCATCTCAAACTTCCTTTGCATAAGTTTGTCAAACTTCCTGCAAAGCTAATCATCAGTAGATCCAAAAATAATGTCATCTACATATATCTAGACTAGGATGATCTTACCATTAGATTCTCTTAGGAATATTGTCTTATCTATCTTCCCCCCTTGAGAATTTGTTCTCATTGAGAAAGTTAAGCAAAGTATCAAACCATGATCTAGGGGCCTGCTTTAGCACATATAGAGCTTTCCTAAGTATATAAATAGAATTAGGAGAGTTAGGAACAACAAAACCCGGAGGCTGCACAACATAGACTTATTCTTTCATGTCACCATTTAAGAAGGCTGACTTCACATCCATTTGGTAGACTTTGAAACATTGTGTGTAGCATATGCAAGGAATAGTCCGATGGCCTCCAATCTTACTATAGGGGCAAAGGTTTGATCAAAATCAATACCTTCTTCTTGCTTGTACCGCTTAGCTACTAATCTTTCCTTATTATTGATTATAATGTCATTTTCATCAAGTTTATTCCTATAAATCCACTTGACTCCAATGATATTATGTCCTTGTGGTCTGGGAAGTAGCTTCTAGACATTGCATCTCTTAAACTGGTTCAGTTCTTCTTGTATAGCTATAATCTAGAACTGATCTATGTTAGCCTCTTCAAATTTCTTTGGCTCAACCTGTGATAGGAAGCTTAAATATAGTACTATGTTGATACTTCTGCTCTCGGTCACCACTCCTTGGCTGGCATCACCAATGATCTGATGTATTGGATGATTCTTTAGATGCCTGATTGCTGGAGGCAATCTTGCTTCAGCATCAGCTACTAGGGCAGCTATTTGCTGATCTTCATGCACTTCAAGTGAGCCTAGTAGTTCTTCTAGAAGATCCACTTTATCTTGGATAACTGGAGCTGCTTTCTTGATGGTCAGCTTGTTTTTCATTTGTTCTGTACTTGCAGTACTAAAGAAGAGCTTTGCAGCTCACTGTTAAACATAGTAGACTCATCAAAGACTACATGTAAAGACTCATCTACAATTTGGATTTTTAAGTTGTAGATCTTATAGGCCTTACTCTGATTGTTGTACCTAACAAAGATATCATCAAAGGACTTGTCACCAAACTTAGTCACATAGGAATTCCCATTATGAAGCATATATCACTTACTACCAAAGATTCTAAGATAGCCTGAGTTTGGTTTTCTGTCTTTCAAGATCTTATAGGGAGTCTTCTTATGGCTCTTAGTGATAGAGGCCCTATTGAGGACATGACATGCAGTATTCACCGCCTCAGCCTAGAAATATTATGGGAGAGATGTATCACTCAACAATGTTCTTCCAGCCTCTATGAGAGCCCTACTTTTCCTCTCAACAATCCCATTTTGTTGGGGACTTCTTGGGGAAGAGAATATTTGATACCCTTGCTCTTCATAGAACTTTGTCATGCTTTCAGACTATTATTCAGTTCCATGGTCACTTCTGATTTTGACCACTATACTATCAAAATCATTCTGAATTTACTTGACAAACTTTATGAAGACATCAAGGGTTTCATTCTTTTTCTTAAGAAAGAACACCCAAGCATACCTGGAATAGTCATCAACCACCACAAGGGTGTATACTTTCCTACCAAGACTATGAACTATCATAGGACCAAACAAGTCCATATGCAAGAGGTATAAACACCTTACAGAGTCTTTTGTCTTAATTCCCTTGAAGGAGGCTTTAGTTTGCTTGCCCTTTTGACATGTTGAGCAAATGCCCTCCTTGGTGCTCTTCACATTAGGACCATTCCTAACTAGCTCTTGACTAAAGAGCTTGCCAATAGTCTTGTAATTCAAATGAGCTTGCCTCTTACGCCATTGGATATAATATCAGACTTTCTCATTTGCTACTAGACAAATAGGAGAGTCTGTATCTCGACAAAGAAAGTTTAAATAATAAACATTTTCACTCCTAGTACCTGTCAAGATGACCTCTTGGTCACTTGACGTCTTAATCAAGCACTCATTCTTGTGGAAGACAATAACATAGCCAAGATCAAAGAGTTCGCTTATGCTTATGAGGTTGTGTTGCAACCCTTCAACATCAGACCAAACATCTCAAAAAAGGCACTGCGGTGGTGGCCACATTGTCCAACGCAACCCGGCAGTCCATAAACAGAGAAGAAAAACACACCAGGCATAATGATTCACAAACCGGCCCTAAGGTGGTTGTCCTTTATCCATTGCCATCCAAAGGCCATAATGAAACTCTTAAAAACATAGATAAAACCAAAAATTAACCATCAAAATTCCCCAACGATGAAGAGGAAGAAAAAGACCCAAAATTTCACTAAGGCATACTCGATGAATAAGAAGGTCACTCGTCGAGAAGGTTTTAAGTCCATACAGATTCGTCGAAAGCACTCGACGGTATCACAGTTCACTCAATGAATATGACTTGGTTCGACTGATAAACTCGACGAATAAGACTCGACAAAATTTTAATATATTCAACGATACTAGACGAATTTGAGACAGACTCGATGAAATCAACTTGATGAATTCAAGCAAACTCGAGGATACTCGATGAATTTGTCGAGATTACTCGACAAATTAGACTTGGCCTCTCATGAATACTTGATGCTCCCTGGATTCTCGATGGATTCGTCGAGAATACCCGACGAATACACTTGGCGAAATCAACAAACTCGACACTAAACACTGAAGACACTCGATGAATTCATCAAGAATACTCGACAAATTGGACTCTAACTCACAGGATTTACTCGATGATTTCACGAGACTGATTTGTCTACAATACTCGATTAATTCAAGACTGACTTGATGAAATAAACTTGGTCTCAGACCGAACCCTGCACTACTCGACGAATTATACTCGACGCATTGTACTCAATGAATTGTACTCGATGAATTGTACTCGACAAATTGTACACGATAAATTGTACTCCACGAATTGCACTCGACAGAAGTTCTACCCTACTTGACGGATTCGGACATGGCCGAACCCTACACTTCTTCTATACTCTATGAGGGAAAGAGAGGAGAGGAAACGATAATAAAGGACTAACAAGAGGGAGAGAGAAAACACCACTTGCCTCAAAATCTTCCGAAAGACAGCCTCTCAAGTGCTCTGTTGCAAGGATTGGCCACAAGAATCCCTCATCTGCGATTTCTGAAACTTTTTGGACAAAACATGGGTTAAGGTTGCATACCCTAATGCAAAAAATCCACGAAATCGTAAAAACGCACCGTGCAAGTGAAGATCTCGACGAGAGCTTTCCGAATTTATGCTCCGTCGAGGATTTCGTGAACCGGATCTCGGATAAGCGGCGGCCGGAAGACTTCGCAAAGTCAGACTTATTGCTACTTCTTCTGCTTCTTCGGGCTGACAGTTTGGGAAGACAATGAATAGGATTCCATTTTTAATTGTATATATATATCATTAATATAATTTTCTAGAAATCTAAAATGAAGATATCCCAATTAATCCCGGATGGCCACCAAACTTCATAAACACGCTAAAATTTATCGCTTAAATATTCCCAAGTCAAAAACTCTACTTCCGATAAATAAAATTACGCACTAACAACAGCGCCCCGCTAACTATGAGCCAACGTAATGCGCTTACGCCACAATGGGGATCAAAATAATTATAGAAAATTCAGGGGCGTTACAGCCACTCCCCCTAAAAGGAAGTTTAATCCCGAAACTTGATACACAAATCAAATAAGAACAAAAATGAAGTAACCAGACGTTATCAGATAGAAAACTTACAAAGGGAAACTAGGAGAAAAAGTGAGGATGGGCCTCTCTCATAGCTGACTCCAACTCCCATGTCGCGCTCTCGATGTCTTGATCTCGCCAATGAACTTTGACCATGGGTATAGTCTTTCTCCGCAACACCCGATCCCGAGTCTATAGAATACAAATAGGCTCCTCGACATAGGAAAGATTAGGCTACAACTGGGGCACCGAGTCAAGTACAAGCCAATCACTAATCACACACTTTCGTAGCTGGCTCTCATGAAACACATCGTGAACACCAGGGAAGGTAGCGGGCAAATCCAGTCTATAAGATGATACTCCGATATGCTCAATAGTCTAGAAAGGTCCCACATACCTAGGATCCAACTAGTGGTTCCTTATAAACCTCTTAACACCTGGCATCGGAGAAACCTTCAGGAAAACCATGTCCCCAACAGCGAACTCCAGATGAAACCTCCGTCTATTTGCATACTTTTCATATCACTCCTGAGCTACATGAAGCTTATCACGAATATGCATTACATAAATAATCATTTCTTCCAAGGCTTCTTGACCTAACAACGGTCTCTCACCAACTTCAGGCCAAAACAAAGGAGTTCGACAATGCCTCCCATACAATGCCTCAAAGGGGGCCATATGCAAAATCTCTTGATAACTGTTATTATAGGCAAATTCCATCAGTCTAAGATGCTGGTCTCACGACCCACCATGGTCCAGAATGTAACATCTGATCATATTTTCCAAGATTTGATTAACTCTTTCCGTTTGACCATTTGTCTGCGGGTAGTAAGCAGTTGAATACTTGAGGTCAATGCTTAACCCTTCCTGCAAACTTTTCCAGAAATGCGACATAAATCTTGAGTCTCGATCTGACATAATACTTACCGGCACTCTATGTAGTCTGATAACCTCATCCAAATACAATTCCACTATAATTGTCATGTAATAGCCAATATTGAAAGGCACAAAGTGGGCACATTTCGTTAATCTATCAACTATTACTAACACATAATCATGCCCTCGGGGAGACATCTGCAAACCGGTAATAAAATCCATAGAAATGCTTTCCTACTTCCAACTTGGAATGTCCAAAGGCATTAACTTGCCACCCGACCTTCTATGATCCGCCTTAATATGCTTGCAGGTGAAGCGCTCAGACACGAACTTAGCTATGTCTTTCTTCATCCTATACCACCAAACAATCTGCTTCAAATCTCTAAACATCTTTATAGAGCTAGGGTTATATACAACACTAAACCCATGTGCCTCACTGCAAATCCATGCCTGAATAGCGCCAATAGGTGGAATATAATATCTACCATGGTACTTTAAAGTACCCACTCCAACAATCGAAAAGTATAGTAATTATACTTTTTCAGTTATACTATGGATATGCTCCAAATCAGGATATTCCTTCTGATGTATCCTTATAAGCATAATCCTTGAAGGCTTTGCCACTTCCTAGCTACTCGGCGAGTCGCTACTCCCAACAGTTATATTCATTAATAAAAGTTCCTCCACCAAGGATTGACTTGAAATGTTAAATACTTGCATAGTCTTTCTACTCAAGGCATCGGCTACCACATTAGCTTTGCCCTGATGATAAAGGATATCGACCTCATAATCTGCAACATACTCTAACCATCTATGCTGGCGCAAATTTAGCTCCTTCTGAGTAAAGATGTACTTCAAACTCTCATGGTCTATATAAATTTTGCACAGTGCGCCATATAAAAAGTGTCTACAAAGCTTCAAGGCATAAATTACTGCCATAAATTCCAAATCATGCGTAAGATAATTCTTTTCATGAACCTTCAATTGACTCAACCCATACGAAATCACTTTTCCATCTTGTATCAAGAGACATCCAATTCAGACGTGTGATGCATCCACATAAACTATATATTTTACTCCTTCGATAGGCAAAGTCAAAACTGAAGCAGTGTACAATCTCTTTTTCAATTCATAAAAGGTTCTTTCACACTCATCGCTCCACACACCCGCAACATTCTTTTGCGTAAGCTTAGTCAAAGGTACAGATAATAAAGAGAATCCCTCCACAAACCTTCTATAATATCCTGCCAACCCTAAGAAGCTTCTTATTTCTTTAGGCGTGGCAGGTCTTTTCATATCGAACACATCAGTTATCTTTTCTGGGTCAACAGAAATTCCATCCTTATTCATAACATGACCCAAAAAAGAAACTCGTGGAAGCCAAAACTAGCACTTATTCAATTTCGCATAAAACTTATGCTCTTTTAAAGTATACAGAACTTGGCGTAAATGCTGAGAATGCTCCTCAGCACTCTGGGAATATAACAGAATATCATCAATGAAAACGACCACGAAATGATCTATGAAATTTTTAAACACTCTATTCATTATATTCATGAAGCCAGAGTGTGCATTTGTCAGTCCAAAGGACATCACCAAGAACTCAAAATTTCGAAGCCGAGAATGAAAAGCTATCTGTGGAACATTCGACTCATAGATTCTCAACTAATGGTAGCCCGAATGAAGAACAATCTTTGAGAACACCGTATTACCACGTAACTGATCAAAAAAATTATCTATCTGAGGCAAAGGATGCCTGTTCTTGATGGTTACCTTATTCAAGTCCCTATAATCAATGCACAGCCTCATCGAACCATCCTTCTTTTTCACAAACAAGACAGGAGCACCCCAAGGAGAAGAACTTGACCGAATAAATCCACACTACAACAAATCATCTAGCTAGGTACTCAACTCATCCATCTCACGAGGAACCATATGACGCGGTGCCTTAGCAATAGGGCGATTACACGGATTATGCTCAATCACAAATTTCACTTCTCTCTCAGGTGGAAGTCCAGGAAGACTTACTGGGAAAAATTGGGGAACACTTGCGCCACAAAAATATCCTCGATACGCGGCAAACTACTAACAGTTCCCAAAATAGAAACTAGATAATCAAGACAACCGGAATCTATGATTTTTCGAACACATACCATAGAGATAATCGGGAAATCCTAGCTCGAAAATCCATACACACTTATGGGGTGTCCATTGTCCATCTAGAAGTCCAAACGCTTTACCTTGCTTTGGATAACCGCATCATACCTGGTCAACCAGTCCATGCCCAAAATCACATCAAAGTCCTCCAAGTCTAGCACCCTCACATTGGCAAAGGCTAGGAAGTCAACAAAAAGGATAGGACAACTCTAGATTCCCTAGTCCAACACCACTGAGTCACCACAGGGAAACTTAACACGAAACGAATCACGATCTTGATCGAGGGTCAGACAGTGACGTTCTATAAAAGTCCTACCCATAAAAGAGTGGGTAGAACCAAAATCAAAAGGAAAGCGCGCCCAATGATTCTTTAACTTAAACTCCCTTATAAAATTATATACGTAACTAGCTAAACAACATAGAATTAAAAGATGAAAGCTAAGAACAAGATTAGAATCTAATCTGAGATCACTTGGGTGGAAGTCTGCACTTCTTCCAAGGTCACCACTGAAAGTGAGGGGATAGATCTAATCTACTCTAGAGGGGGGTGAATAGAGTATTAAAAAAACTATTAATTAATTTTTATAGTGGAATTAAAATAGGTGTTACTTATAAGTATAAGAGAACTAAAACAAAAGCAAACATAGTACAGAAAAAATAAATAAGGATGAGAAACCAGACGACACAAGAAAATTATAATGGTTCCCCAAATCTGGGTACATCCACTCTTTTACCACCCTAGTAGGAATCCACTTAGGTTTTTGATCAGGTGCCCTATCACCATAAGATCTGCTTCAAGTAGATCTAGAACCCCTTCAGGCTTTTGATCAGGTGCCTAAAAACCAATAGGTTTTTTATCAGGTGCCCTATCACCAAAGAGTTCACTTTTTAAGGGAATAATAACCATGTACAAGCGAGGTAATAGAAAATAGATGGCAGTCTTCTCTTTATCAAAGAAAATTATAAGACTATGTGGATTTTGATGATATCAAAGCTCCCCCTGAGATGAAGAATGGTTCAGGAGTGGAAGCTTTGCTTCAGGGTGTAGGTCTTCAATAGACTGGAGTTCTTGCTCTTCAAAATCTATAGAATGATGTTTATTTTCTATCTCTATAGATTCTTGACAATTGAAAGTTGAGGAAGACTCAAGATAGAGTTTTTTATTCTTCTTCTGTTTCCTGAGAGCAATGAAAGTTCTTGAGATCTGAGAAAAATCTGCAAGAGAAAAGAGCTATGGCTTGAAAATTCTCTCCGAGTATTTCTCTCTGTAACTTGATTAGTCAGAATATATGTATCTCTTTTTCTCTAACTGAATGTTTATCTCTCTTGTCCTTGAAGACTAGAATAAGAATGATATCTCTGATTTGAATTTCAAAAACTATTCCTTTATTTACTGCAGGAATCGAGGAGAGAAACGACTACTAATTCTAGCAATTAATTTTCTCCTCAACTGTCTTGGCAAAGAAGTCAAAAAATAACTCTCTGAAATACCATAGTTAATGCTGCAAATAAATGGCTATATGCCTTGATAATATAAGCATTAACTACCAGAGATTATTTGAAAAAAATAGAATCAATGAAGTAGGAAATAAATCTTCAAGACAGTCGCTGAAAATAAGAAGTCGGACACAGAGAATTATCGTCGATCTGAGCTGGATGATCGTCGAGCTGAGTTTGATGAAAGTCTAACTGATATGAAATTCACAGATTTCTTCTAAGTCTGAGATCTTGGAGAGAAATCCAAAGATGGTCTTAAGAAGTCTAACCTATAGAGACAAACTTAGACCTAGACCTTGACCCTAGCTATACATGTGGGTCAATGACCTAAGAGTAAACCAAGCCCAAATCAAATAAGGGTTCCAACAACCACATTCAACTTTCCCTTCCTGTTATCCAGATGTTACAGTGGCGGTAAGGCTTGTAGTAGAACTCATTACAGCAGAGGCTGAGGCCGCAGACACTTAGACTTCAAATGGCCTTTCTGCCCACATTGAAAACAGACTTTATCCCTTATCCAACAATGGGCAATGTCATGCCCCCTCTGCTTACACAAAGCACACACTAGATCTCCTTTGGGCATGCACTGAATTGCAAGCACCTGACGCTGCTTCTGAGATCCCAATCTCTTGAAACACTTCTCGAAGGGATGGCCTGGCTGGCCACAGAAACTATACATTTCCTTACTTCCTTTCCTCGAAGCTAGGATAGATGCCCAAGAGCTTCCCCTATCATCAGACTTTATCTTATCCTTCCTCATATACGCACCTCGATTCTTAGCATTGTCGATAGCCTCGACTCTCAAAGCAGCTTCCAATGACTCAGAATATGTCTCTGACTAGTACGCTCTACCCAACTGCTGGATGTCGCTCTGAAGTCCTCCCAGGAATTTCTTCACCCTACCTACCTCAAAGGCCACTAAATCTTGAGCAATGCTGCTCAACTTACTGAATTCTATCTCATATTCATTAATACTGAGTTGCCTTTGCTTTAGGTGTAGAAAATTATTCATCAGACAATCTTGCTCGACTGATGGTAGAAACTTCTTTAGCAACATTCCCATGAAAGATTCCCAAGAACAGCCCTCCAAGAGGATCTCTTTCTCTCAGATCCACCAGCTCTTAGCAATATCCTTCATCTAATAAACGGCAACCATTACCTTTTGGCCCGCAAAAATTCCCGAGTATGAAAACATCTCCTCGATGAAAATAATCCAGTCATCCAATGCCATTAAATCCGCTCTCCCATCATAAGTAGGGGGTCCTATTCACTGGAAGTGTGAAATAAAATTCATCTTCCGTAGCAGCAAAATTGGATGCACCAAAGGAGTAGGAGAAATAGGTACAGTCTGACCCACTGTAAGGTTCTGCACCATAGGCTTCTTCCCTAAGGAGACCGTCAACAAGGACAATCTACGATTGCATAGCAACCATTTGCCTTGACAGAGCCTCTTTGCTCTACTGCATCCCTTCAATCGTGGCCTCACTCTGTGCCCCTGACGACTCACCCTCAGACAAGGGAGTTGACCTTATCGCAACATGCTTAGGTGGCATTCCTAATAATACAATGAATAACTCCTCAAATCTAGCTTTATTCTTGAACTACTCAATTAAGTTTAGACCATACATGAATATATACTTGCTCTTGCTTAACCTTCCTTTGATATTTTCAAAAGTAATGCTATGCTTTAACTTAGGTTGATATACCATCATCCTATTGAATTGTGTGCATATAATATGAATGCATTAATTCTTATTCCTTTGCTTTAAAATAATGTGTGTACGTATTCCAACATGTATATCTTAATTTGACACGTGTGCTAATGCTATGTTATGTCATGCATGTTATGTTATGCATTCTAGTAAAGGCCTTAATGCATGTTATGAGTGGCGAACACATGAAATATTATGCATCTCATACTACATAATATCGTATGTAACAAAAAGGCAAAATCTAATTGGCATCCATGTGATAATTTTTATGCATCTTATACTACATAACAGTCACATATTTCTTCCTATGAGGATCCACATATAAACACATATTATGCATCCATTACTACATAATATGCACCGTATACTTCTTTTCATGCTTATGAGTGGAATGTTCATGCTTTCACCAAGACATACTGATGACACATCGGTGTGTGTATGAAATGAGACAAGACAACTAAAGCCTTACCAGAGATAGCCATTCAAACAATTTGTCAAACCAACCTCCCTCTGATATCAACTGTCACAACCCGCATTTTCTCAGCATTTACTAATATATCAGAGTTAGAGAAAATAGGCATCGTGATGCCGCGCTGTGTAGGGGACAACTGCAGACGCTCAGGCAAGAACCTACTGATGACTAGTTTAGTCATCCTTTTTTGAGGTAATTTAGAAGCTTATTTCCAAAATTTCATTTTAATTTTATGCTTGGATGTTGATATTTTATGATATGTTTTGATTATTATAAACTTATGTTTTATTTGGTGTTTTGTTCCTATTATGTTTAACAAAATTACAAACTTATGTTATATGTGTTGATTTATTTATGTTTGGTCATTTTTGTTATCTTTATATTAGGAGTTATTATTATAGCTAATATTATAAAATTATGTTATGTTTTATCTTTTTTGAAAAAAAATGTTTTAATAACTAATGTCATGTCTTATGATTAGTTGTTTAATTATTAACATTATGTCTTGCTCTTTGTAGGTGGCCGACCATCATTCATATGGAGCAGCCCACAAACCTTTGGAGCAGCCCCTATCAAGCTACCCGATCACTTGATGCAGCCCGGCCCTCCTTGGTGCTGTCCTCAAGCTACCCGAGCCACCAAAGAAGCCACCACACCAGCCCTTGCAGCCCGGCCTCTTGGAGCAACTCATGTGGCCGGCCCTCCACTTGCAAAAGCCCATGCAACCCGAGACTTTTGGAGCAGCTATTCAAGCAACCCGAGCATGAAGAATTAAAGCCCATGCAGCCTACATTCCTCTACCCGAACTCTAAGCAACCCCCCTCTTTCATTTCATGCATGGCCGGCCACCTATTATCTCATGCATGCATCTCCCTCTCTCCTCATTAAATCCAAATCCATTCATTCCCCTTATTATGCCCGGCCCTTTATTTCTAGTGCATGCATTACTTGCCACCTCATCTTCTCTCTCTCTCCACATTATTTCATGCATGCATTTCTATCTCAAACATGACCTTCCCCTCTCCTTTTCCCCCTTCTACAAGCTTCCATGCATCCCCCCATCTTATTTTATTAAATGTTATACATGCATCTTCTCTTTTCTCTCTCCCCTCATTAAAACAATGCATGAACCTATCTCCATAAAGTGGCCGGCCACCCCCCTTGTCCCCTCATAATTTCCTATCATCTAGAAGCTTCTCCATCCCCTATATAAGCTTCCCCATTCCTCAAACCAAGAGTTAGTTCTTTTTGGGAGTGAAGTTTAAGTTAAATTTGGAGTTGAATTGTAGAGAGCAAGAGAGCTAGTGAGTTGTTATTTTTCATTATTATTGTGGTCTTTTCATTACTGTAATCTCTCTTTTCATCATAATATAATATTGTCCTTCTTAATATTGTTTCTCTTTTTTCTTTGCAAGTAATGAAAATGTTCCTCTCTTCTTTTATTGTCGTTTTCTTTTCCGTCATGCGTAGCTAATTCCCTCTTAGCATTTGATCATGAGGATCCATGATTTTAAATGAGAATTATTTTTATTTCATAGTTTTATTTTTGCGAAATTCTACTCGGTCCTTCTTTGAATAATTATTTCGTCGACTCCATATATCCGGTATACGGTAGTAGGCTTATTATCTCATATTCGAGTACCCGAGAGGCTCGTGGATGTGAAAGATCACTCAAAGAAGGAAGGAGTTGAACGCAACCCTAGAGATAGGACGACGTAAATCTTCCGAATTGGAGTCAAATCCAATAGTGCGGATCACTTCGATAATGCAACTTTAGGTTTCTTTGGTTTGTAAAGAGATTTCGATCAAAGAGTCTATAAGTTAGGAGGCCTAATGCTCTAGCGAGATTTTGTCTCATTTTTGGATCCGTCACGGCCGAGTTGGATTTGCAAATTTAAAACTATGCCCTTTTATTTTCTCGTTTCATTTCATGGTGAATCAATGATCAAGTGTTAGCCTTTTTTATATAAGTTTTCATCTCGCAATTTATCGTTCATTTTACTTAAAAAATTCTCAAAATCCAACTATTTTCCGATAGGATAATATTTCAAGCGTGAGTAGCAGTAATTGACAATCCCGTGTTTAAATCCGACCTTGGTACTACAATTCGACAGGTACGCTTGCCTGTTCGGGTTTAGCCCATCAAGTTTTTGGCGCCGTTACCGGGGATTTTTCTCGTCAATATTTTGAAAACGCTTGCGCTATTACTTCTACAAAAAATAAAAAAAAATTATATTTATATATTTAAATATTTATAATCAACCCACTTCACCTTATTTCTACCCCACCTAAAATCTCTCGAAAAGGGTAAGGGGCTTTAAGCGCCACCATTTTACCTAGTACCGGGCGAACCCTTCACCGGATAGTCCTCAGGAAGTTCGAGAGCCAAACCGTAAAAAAATCTATTCAAAAAAAAAATCCTTTCTTCTCTTTTTCTTTCTTTTTCAAGTTTTCTTTTTCATTCTCCATCGTTTTCTTTGCTAGTGCATGACCCGAGCGAATCCATCGCTACTTGTTGATTTGGACCCGGAAATCGAACGCTCCTTTCGGAGACAACTACGATTCGGGGCTTCCACTTCTCAAACAGCGGTTGAGGATTCCTATGGGGATTGTAATTTTTATTCTGAGATGGGAGACCCTAACCCAGGAATGGCTCAGCAAAGGACTATGTCCGATTATGCTCGACCAAACTTGGAAGGGACAGAGACAAGTATTGTTCGACCTGCGATTGCGAATAATAACTTCGAGCTTAAGCCTAGCATCATACAAATGGTGCAGCAATATATACAGTTCGACGGATTACAAGATGAAGATCTGAACTTGCATATTGCCAATTTTCTTGAAATCTGTGACACCTTTAAAATCAATGGTGTCTCAGGCGATGCTATAAGGCTAAGACTTTTCCCCTTCTCCCTAAGAACCAAAGCCAAACAGTGGTTGAGTTCTCTTCCAAGAGGATCAATCACTACTTGGAACATTTTAACTGAAAAATTTCTTTCTCGTTATTTCCCCCCCGCCAAAACTGCTAAGCTTCGAAATGATATAACATCATACTCTCAAATTGATTCTGAGACCCTCTATGACACTTGGGAGAGGTTCAAGGAACTTTTGAGAAGATGCCCACACCATGCTCTGCCTGTATGGTTGCAGGTCCAGACATTCTATAATGGGCTAAATCAAGAAACTAAGCAGATGATAGATGCCGCTTCCGCTGGTTCTTTAGACCGCAAAACTCCGGAAGCCGCTCTTGAGCTTATCGATGACATGGCGATGAACACTTATCAGTGGAATTTGTCTAGGTCTCGCCCATCTAAACCTGCAGGAATTTTTGAAGTTGATTCGGTGACGCAACTGGCGATGCAAGTGGAAATGCTAAACAAGAAGATCTCAGAGATGATTGCTCCCTCTGCCGCTAAGGTATATGAAAATGCTGCTGCCGCCGAGCAGGTGGATTATCTGGGGAACATTACCCAGGCCTGCTCAAAATATTTCTGCGAACAATTTTTCTGCTTTTCTGAATTTTTCTTCTCCGCCTGGTTTTAATTCTTCATCTAATTCTTATCACCTCGGATGGCGTAACCATCCTAATTTCTCGTGGAGTAATAACGCTAACGCCGTACGCCCACCGCACGATTTTACACCACCACCACCACCATCGCAACAAAATTTTCAAAAACCTTCCTCTTTGGAAGAGATCCTCGCTAAATATATAAGCTCGAACGATGCCACTATTAGTAATTTAACGGGATCAATGAAAAATCTAGAAAATCAAGTCGGCCAACTCGCCAAGGCCTTTTCCGAGAGACCACCTGGAACTCTTCCTGAAAGTCCACCTAGTGGCAACTATGTTCACCTATGGGGGGGGGAATAGGTGTCTTTGCAGCGTACTTGCGGAATTAGAAATTTACCTGCACAATAAAACAAAACAACCAAGCACACACAGTACACAGGCAAATTATAGTGGTTCCCCGATTTGGGTACGTCCACTTTCCCCCTTCGACCTATCTCCCAACACGGGATGACTCGGTCACTTCACCAACAGGATTGAAATCCAATCCTTGCACTCACGGAAGGAACCCTTCCACACGTAGGAGTCAACACTCCCACAATCCGGGTTGCACCCAACCCTTACAACTAGGGACCAATCGGTCCGTTACAAGGAAAATAAAAAACTAGCTTGTAAGAAATACAAACGACGTTTGGAGAGAAGGTGACCCTCTTCGTTTGACGACGTGCTCTTGAAGTCAACGAAGAGTGCACAGCCCTAGATCTCACTTGGAGTGAATCTTTCCCGAGACCGGCTGCGGCTTGAGGCGGCGGCAAGGTTCTCGGAATCAGCAGCGGCGACGGAGAGCAGCAGCAGTGCCAACTTGATTCAAACTTCGTAGCAAAGGAAGCAAGATCTACCAACGGTCACACAAGGATCGATCGTCTCGATCGATTCGGAAGGGGAAAGATTTTCCCGATCAACGAATCAAGAGACAAGGGATCTCTCGTTAGACGCGTGAGACGCTATGCTAGCCTAAGCTTCTGTCGCCGGAGATCTGGAAGACCCTGAGTTCAGCAGCGGCGACAACCGTGCGAGCGGCGGAGATGACCGGCGGAGCAAGATCGCGAGATTAGGGTTTGTCGTCGGCCGCTCGTTCTTTTTGAAATACCGTATATCCGTGTCGTTTACTGTTCACAAATACAGTGTATATATACCTTAGGTCAAGAAGATGACCGTTGTGGGTCCCACTGAAGTAAGGACCAAGGTCCGGTTCAAACAGCTGCAGATAACTTGGACCGGTCCAGAACTTTCAGAAAAATTGCCAAGTCAAATTCGGCGAGAATCATAGGTGATTCTCGCCGAATCGGCGAGAATCACTTATGATTCTCGCCGACTTCTACTTAGCCGAAATCTGACTGCACAGATACAGAAGCCGGGGAGAATCGGCAGGAGTCACTTTTGATTCTCACCGAATCGTCGAGAATGCAAGGTCATTCTCGACGAATCGGCGAGAATCATAAGTAATTCTCGACGATTCTGCCTTAGAAAATTTCCCTGTCTGTGTCGAAGCAGCCGGCTTCAACCGGCGAGAATCAGCTAGTGATTCTCGACGACTCGGAGAGAATCACTAGTGATTCTCGCCGAATCGGCGAGAATCACTTAGTGATTCTCGTCGATTTGTACTTAGGCTGTTTCTCCTCTTTCTCCCCTTGAGCTGGTCTTTGGCCCATCCTTGCTCCTTGTCTGCTCTTGCTTTATCATAGCCCTGTACTTGAAATTAAGTACACCCCAATAGAGAGAGTACACGTAGGCCAACACACTGATCTGCTCAACGAGGGATTACGTTGCACAGATCCGCGTATATTGACCCACTGCACCCTGACATTGGTGTGTACTTAGCATGGAATATCTGCAAGTACAACTAGAGAATAATTCATCAAATACATTGTGGATTCATCTTAGCTTGACAGGTGGCTTCCTCAAATCCAGGTAATTGTGGATACAGTACCCAACAATCTCCCCCTATTTGACGAAGCCAAAATCCTACTAGCTAAGATGAATACCACCACCCACAGAATAATTAAAACTTTAAGACAGTAAGAACAGACAAAATAATACTTGAGTCACAACATGTCATCACATATATATATTTATATAAAACCACAATACTTGTTCGTAAGACAATATAAAAACAAAGATGTGCAGTGAGGGACAAAAAGGTCCTAAGCCTATTTTTCCTTAGCAAGATCATCCTTGAGCTTCTGGGCCAGGAATTTCTTGCTCTGTCTTTCGAAATATTCTTTGGGCTTAGGATGATATCTGGGAGGAGGAACTTTATCTGTCACTGTATTATTTCTGAAAAATAAGTTGTGTTTGGCTTCAAATTCTTTGTGCCTCTCCCATTCGTATTGACTGTATACCTCACTTCGTTTTATGTGCCCCTTCTGCTGTAACAAGAATGTGTCCAAGATGATACTTTTTGATACAGGACTCCATTTTTCATTTCTCACATCCTCCTCCGTCAATCGGGTCCTCTTTTCAGCTGGTGTTTCCCTTGAGGTTCCCTCTTGAATTTGCCTTTTTCCTTTGGCTTTAGCTAAGGCATCTTGATCAAACCAAGTTCTGCGTTCAGCCCTTTCAGCAGCTTTCTTCATCTCAGCTTCGCTTAACGGAACAGCCTCTGCACTTGCCCCTTCGTCATCCACAGTATTGTGCTCAGTGGTTTCATGTACAGGATTAACCTCAGGTATATTATTGCCTAATGCTTGGTTAAGCAACCACTGGCAACTGTCATATACAAAAACATTTGACTGATCGAAGTTTTCAATGATGATGTGCTGAAGCCCTTCCATCTTAGTAGTATATTCCTTCTCCCCCTTTTTGGCTTCGAGTGCTATGGAGTTTGCATAGGAGTGCAGGGACTCATCTATATGCTTCAGAGATTTGGAGAATTCAGTCAGCAGGGCTTGTTGATTTTGATTGAGGAGCACCATGTTGGCATCAAATTTCTGTATGCTATTTGCCACAACATGTGCATTACTATTTACCACTCCCAGGTCATCAGTATTCTTTTTGAGTCCTTGCATGAGAAGAGTTACTGCTGTGCCTGCCTCTGTATACTTGTCATCAAATTTCTTCTCCATCACATCTAACTTATGGTTGATCTGCACAATGTTCTTGAGCATGAGGTCCTCAGATTCTTGTAGTCTCTTTAGCACCGATTTGTGGAACTTCTTAAACGATCTCTTGACCTCATCTAGGATCCCTTGGACAATATTTACAGTGTGATTTGCTAAGTTATCTTGAAGTGGAGGAGCTGCAGGCATACCTTGGTTAGCCTCCCCCTCAGAAGCACTGGGAGAGCTGGATAATAGGATGGACTTCACAGGGGGAACAAGGGATTGCTCCCCCTCCATTCTTGCATCTAATTGCTTAGGAGCTTGTTCCTCAGACGGAACCTCAGCATCCTCCTGAGAATCTGCTGCTTTCTCGTTCTCAGGTACTTCTTCCTCTATCTCTGTCTCCAAATGATCACCATTATCATCAGAGATGTGCACATCTTTTTCTACTTCTTCCTCTTCCTCCTCATCACCCACCTCATCTCCCAGATCAGCATCGATATGAGTTGCCTCATCGGTTTCAGCCTCCTCATCATCTGCCACTTCTTCTGCTTCTTCCTCTTCCTCCTCATCATCCTCAGCCTCCGCATCATCTGCCACTTCTTTTGCCACCATTTTCACAGCATCTTGAGCTATCGGAGAAATATCAGACAGAATGTTTGCAGAATCGGTTACAGGCTCCCCCTCAGTTCCTGCAATCAGGGCGTCAGGAACTTCACTGGGGGCTGCCAAGAAATCTGCTGAAGTTCTGTTGTCCTCGGCAGGAGATTCTTCTTGTTCAACTACCACTGCAGCTTGCCCTATGACTCGCTCCCATCTGTCAAAGACGCTGGAGTCCATTTTCTTCAAATAATGCAAGGGAACTCCTTTGCTCATGTCGAACTTATCTCCGTTCAACTGATTGAGAAATAGACTGATGATTCGTCCAAAGCTTGGAGATCTGAGGGTGTCCTTGATCTTCTCGAAAAGCATGGCCCCCCAGTTGAATCTCTTTCGGCAGACAATCACCACAAGAATCTTGAACATGTCGGCTGAAATGTGGTCGTGTGAGCCTGGTTTGCATATCAGTACCTTCCCAATGATGTCGGACAAGAGTTTCCCCTCCTCATTCATTTCTTTTCTCTTTATAGATCTGGTGCCCCTTGCTAGCCCACAGAAGGATAGAGTCCTTGCTCTATCCTCTTCCTCCAGGTACTCTTCGTCTTCAACACTTGATAACCGCAGGCACTGAGTCAGTTTCCTGGCGGATACCTTGATCTTCTTCCCGCTCACTTTGCTCTTTATGGAGGTGTCATCATGATAAAGCTTCGCAGTTGTAAAGAATTCCAAAACTTCTTTGTCCAAAACTTTGCATGGGTGCTCCAGTATGAACTTCAGTCCCGCTTCTTCAAGCATGATGATTATATTCCGAAATTCATCAGAGGCTTGGGAGAACCCGGTTGTCACGAGCTCACATCCAGTGACTAATCCAGCAGTAGTCCTAGGGGCCATAGCAGACTAGGAAGAAAGGGAATGTCAATTTCCAAGTCTAAGAATCTTTGAAACTAGGAGGTAGAGAGTAAAATCTACACTAAGCTCTAGGCACGGTTAGGGATAGGGGAGGCATTACCTTAGGAGGAGACGCAGTGGACGGTCTGGATTCTTCACGACGGGGCACCGGAGGACGCCGAAGACGAGGACCAGCTATGAGAGGGCGCGGCAGAAGGCGTAGATCGAAAGTTCGAGAGGTGAGAGAGAAGGGGATTCCTGCGGGTTCCTGCGCGGCGTCTCGGCGAAAGGGCGAGCTGCGGAATATGAAGGGTCGGAGGGTATCGTCGGGAAAGGCAGGTTTGGAATGACTCTGGGTTTAAGGAATATCCGGATATTGGATGACTAATTTCCGCCGAATGGTTTCCCTGGTTTAAATATCTCAGCGAGATTCGACAATCGGAGAGACTTGTAATTTGATGATTAAGTGATTTGAGATGATTAAATATCTCAATGAGATTTGAAAATCCACCTATACTCCACCATAACGCTTTTGTCAAAGGTTGTAACGAAGTCGAGAAGATCATTTATTACTCCAGGTGTGGTTTACCATACCACACAGCTTAGGAGTCATAGTAACTTTGACGTTTCTAACTTATGAAATCTGGCTAGCAGATTTCATAAGTTAAGTCGAGATCGATAAATGCGATATTCAAGAAGTTAGTTGTCATTCTCAGTGACTTCTAATGACGTGTCGACTTTAATTTTCAACTTGTAATATATGCTTATTGATGTGCCTTCTCGAATTTTTCAGAGATTTACTGATACCTCGTTAGTAATATATCTAAGGGTTAATTTTACAGCTTTGATCTGTCCTTAGGAGAACACACATAGATGCGTAAAAGTATATATATATATATATATGTATATGTAGATGACAACATAATATGACTCAATTATTTAGGCTGATCAATGATACCTGAGATTGTAAGATTCATCATTTAGACCCTTTGAAGAGCATACCAGGTGTTCAATTTGAGGATAGTACTTCTTGCGTTCTAGATGCTTGTTCCAGATTATTCTCGGAACATCTTCTGTCTAGCTCCCATCATGACTCGGAAGTCTAGACTACCCTGCACCAAAGAATATTACCTTACCTAAGGAGCCCAATATGTATTGGGTCCTAGGTTCCTGTTAGCATAATAATTTGAGTGCCTCCCCTCAGGAATCCTGGTGAGAAGACTAACATTGCCCCGAGGATGTGGAAGTCCCCTTGCCATTGATGCAGATTGGTTGTGCCAACAGTCTATGGCAAAATGACCCACTTTGCAACAGCACCAACACTTATGAATGTTGTATCGCCGCTTGTGACCTGAACCGATGACAGAGATAGTCATAGTTCTGGGTCTAAACGGACTAGAGCCAGATATGCTCACAGAATTGTCTCTTCCACCGTGACTTTTAGAGGGGTGGAAAGAATGCATATGGCAGGCGTCATGAGGCCTGGGAGGTGGTGCCTTCTTTTCAGTCAGCCCCCTTCCAAGGACCTCATGAGTCCTAACAACATGATTTCTATCCCTCCTTTCCAGAGTCCTAGGGAGGTGAGAGGCGCATTGTGAGCTAATGCAGGCGGATTCATGACGAGTAGGGGCTGTGGCCGAGAATACAAAGGGCTTGGTGGAAGCAGGAGGTATTCTCTTCTGGGTGGCCATGACAGCCCTTGCATTCTGAGTACTCCCACAAGAGGACTGACCATTCTTGCAGTGACCATGGTTATTCCTATGGTCATACCTGAAGGCATGGTGAGTGTCCTTCCTACTCGGGGTGGGGGGTCTGAACACCGTTTCCCCATTTCTCCATGACTTAATGATTTGGGAGATCCACCCATTTTCTGCCTTCCTCTTGATAGCATCAATCTTGGAAAAATTGGAAACTATCCTCTTCTCGGTCTCTAGACGATTTTCTAGATCCGAGATCTGAGAGTCCTTTACTTTGATGGATTCCAATTGGAGATTCATCAAAATCTTCAGCTGAGCAATCTCCTTAGCTTGTTCCTCAACAAGTAAGTTGCTCGTCTGAAGGGCACTCTCAAGGGAATCACGATTATCGATCGGTTGAGTGAAGCTATGTGTATCCCATGCATCATTGGAAGGACTACTCTCAAAACTATTCCTGTCTTCAGGAACTTCAAGAGGAGAGGGGCATGAGGAAGAAGTTACCTGCGTCAGACTTTGTTGTTCAAGGTTACCATCTAGATTGGCAGAAACTGTTGTGTTAGCTTCATCAGAACTGCTTTCCTCAGCTTCTTCTTCAGTCTCTGACAAGGACACAGGAGCCCTGATATTGACATATTGATCATGCCCTTCATCTTCAGAAATAAGGACTCCTACATAGGCTTCATCCTCTTGCTGACAACCGGTACCAGCTTTCTCTGATCCCTCCATGAGGTCTGAGATGGTTTGCCACATGGACTTGGCTGTTCTACACTTGTCCACTCTTGAACGAGATACACCAGACCAGACGGCAGTGATGATCTGACGTATTAACTTATCCAAGTTGTACAGTGAGAGCTCGGTCTCAGACATCTCTTCGGGACTCTTGGGGATAAGGATATCCTTTCCAGACTCAGAAGCCTTCATGGGAATGAAGGGACCCTCTTCCAAGATGATTGACACCCGAGGGTCGATGGCCTCCAGATGAAACATAACTCTCATCTTCCAGATAGGATAATACTCCTTTGTACATGAGGGGAGTCTTAGAGGATGGACATCATAGTCCAACTCCATGTGTGAGTCTAATCTTCTAGTTGACACTAGATGCAGGAGCTTACTCGAGGTGTTAACCCCTTTGATGAGCAACCTCCCTCTGATACCACTTGAAAGTCCACCTAGTGGCAACTATATTCACCTATGGGGGGGGGGGGGGATAGGTGTCTTTGCAGCGTACTTGCGGAATTAGAAATTTACCTGCACAATAAAACAAAACAACCAAGCACACACAGTACACAGGCAAATTATAGTGGTTCCCCGATTTGGGTACGTCCACTTTCCCCCTTCGACCTATCTCCCAACACGGGACGACTCGGTCACTTCACCAACAGGATTGAAATCCAATCCTTGCACTCACGGAAGGAACCCTTCCACACGTAGGAGTCAACACTCCCACAATCCGGGTTGCACCCAACCCTTACAACTAGGGACCAATCGGTCCGTTACAAGGAAAATAAAAAACTAGCTTGTAAGAAATACAAACGACGTTTGGAGAGAAGGTGACCCTCTTCGTTTGACGACGTGCTCTTGAAGTCAACGAAGAGTGCACAGCCCTAGATCTCACTTGGAGTGAATCTTTCCCGAGACCGGCTGCGGCTTGAGGCGGCGGCAATGTTCTCGGAATCAGCAGCGGCGACGGAGAGCAGCAGCAGTGCCAACTTGATTCAAACTTCGTAGCAAAGGAAGCAAGATCTACCAACGGTCACACAAGGATCGATCGTCTCGATCGATTCGGAAGGGGAAAGATTTTCCCGATCAACGAATCAAGAGACAAGGGATCTCTCGTTAGACGCGTGAGACGCTATGCTAGCCTAAGCTTCTGTCGCCGGAGATCTGGAAGACCCTGAGTTCAGCAGCGGCGACAACCGTGCGAGCGGCGGAGATGACCGGCGGAGCAAGATCGCGAGATTAGGGTTTGTCGTCGGCCGCTCGTTCTTTTTGAAATACCGTATATCCGTGTCGTTTACTATTCACAAATACAGTGTATATATACCTTAGGTCAAGAAGATGACCGTTGTGGGTCCCACTGAAGTAAGGACCAAGGTCCGGTTCAAACAGCTGCAGATAACTTGGACCGGTCCAGAACTTTCAGAAAAATTGCCAAGTCAAATTCGGCGAGAATCATAGGTGATTCTCGCCGAATCGGCGAGAATCACTTATGATTCTCGCCGACTTCTACTTAGCCAAAATCTGACTGCACAGATACAGAAGCCGGGGAGAATCGGCAGGAGTCACTTTTGATTCTCACCGAATCGTCGAGAATGCAAGGTCATTCTCGACGAATCGGCGAGAATCATAAGTAATTCTCGACGATTCTGCCTTAGAAAATTTCCCTGTCTGTGTCGAAGCAGCCGGCTTCAACCGGCGAGAATCAGCTAGTGATTCTCGACGACTCGGTGAGAATCACTAGTGATTCTCGTCGATTTGTACTTAGGCTGTTTCTCCTCTTTCTCCCCTTGAGCTGGTCTTTGGCCCATCCTTGCTCCTTGTCTGCTCTTGCTTTATCATAGCCCTGTACTTGAAATTAAGTACACCCCAATAGAGAGAGTACACGTAGGCCAACACACTGATCTGCTCAACGAGGGATTACGTTGCACAGATCCGCGTATATTGACCCACTGCACCCTGACATTGGTGTGTACTTAGCATGGAATATCTGCAAGTACAACTAGAGAATAATTCATCAAATACATTGTGGATTCATCTTAGCTTGACAGGTGGCTTCCTCAAATCCAGGTAATTGTGGATACAGTACCCAACACTTCCCTCAAACACTGAGCCTAACCCAAGGGAACACGCAAATGCGATTTCCCTTCGGAGCGGTAAGGTTGTTAACGAGCCCACAACAAGGGAAGAGCCAAGGGTGATTGTCCCTCCTGTTTTTACTCCCACGGAAAATGACAACCTAGATCTTGAAAAAGAAAAATCTACATTTGAAAAAGAAAGGGATAGCTCTATTATTTCTGATTCTGAAAAAGAAAAAAATGGTTTTCAAAATGATGCTCCAATTGTTCTAAAAGAATTTCCGCCACCTCCTTATCCGGCTCGACTTAGGAAGGAAAAACTAGACGATCAGTTTCAACGCTTTCTTGAAATATTTAAACAAATCCACATTAATTTGCCATTTCATGAAGCGCTTAGTCAAATGCCGAAGTACGCGAAATATTTGAAAGATTTATTAACAAACAAGACGAAATTGGAAAATTTATCGCATGTAATGTTAAATGAAGAATGCTCGGCGGTCGTTAAAAACTCTACTCTTCCTAAAAAGATAAACGATCTGGGTAGTTTTTCCATTCCTTGCGTCTTTGGTGATCTTTTCGTTAAACACGCGTTAGCGGATATAGGAGCAAGCATCAATTTGATGCCTTTTTCTTTATTCAAAATGCTAGGTTTGGGCACTCTCAGCCCTACACGCATGAGTATACAGTTAGCCGATCGTTCGATTAAGTATCCGTTAGGAGTTGTTGAGGATGTGTTAGTGAAGGTCGAGAAATTCATCTTCCCGGTAGATTTTGTCATTGTCGATATTGAAGAGGAAATCGAGGTCCCTCTTATCCTTGGTCAACCATTCCTAGCCACCGCTCGTGCAATCATAAATGTGAGTGAGGGAAAACTTTTTCTGCACGTAGGAGATGAGGAAGTAACATTTGATATTAATAAATCGATGAAAAACTCTTTACAAAATGATGACTCTTGTTTTTTCATTGATGATTTAAAAGAAGACTCCTATTTCTCTCCAAATGATTTTTCTTCTTCTTTTTTTGAACCCTCATCAACTATTTTTGAAAACACTGTTATGTCCGTACAAGCAACATTCGAAAATGACTCTGATTTTGGACAAAAAATCTTATTTTTGAAATTGATAAAAATTTGCCAAATTATTTTGAAAAACCACCTGACCCTGCAGAAAAAAATTATCACGATAAGAACTTCCGCCACCATAAAAATTTTAAACCAGGCGATCAAGTTCTTCTCTTAAATTCACGATTACGCATTTTCTTTGGAAAATCTAAATCTCGTTGGTCTGGACCGTTTGCGGTCAAGGATGTTTTTCCTTACGGCACTGTGCTACTTTCACACCCCGATAAGGGGGACTTTAAAGTTAATGGCCATAGACTTAAACTCTATTTCTCTAATGATTCTGTGACTCCTGCAAAGGAGAATCTTCTTTTTTTTGATTCTTAGTTTATTATTTTCTGATGGACATTTTTATTTCTGTACTTATGGTTATTCTTATTATTATTATTATGAAACTCTTTTATTCGGACTTTGAACTGCTGTAATAAAAAAAACATTATTGGGCATCTACCCACGGACTCTCTATTTTTTTCTTTTATTTTGCTCTTTCTACCGGAAACCAATCAAGTCCAAGATCGTGGTCGCCGCTCCGCCGCTGCTGATATCAGATGGATCAAGTCATACCTGCTGATGATCAAGTACTCTAAAAAGCAAGCATGGGGGAGCGACATCCGCCTTCATCTCACGAACCCGGGGAAGTCCTGTTCTATTTATTTACTTATTTTCCTGCATTTTTTTCCTTTTTCTCTTCTTCTCAGTCCCCTTCTCTTTTCTTTATGTTTTCTTCATTGAGGGCAATGAAGAATTTAAGCATGGGGGGGGGGTCTAGTTTTTTTTTGTCTTTTCTTTCTGTTTTTCTTCTTTCAAAAGAAAAAAATTCTATGTTTTAAATTAGTATAGTATTTTATGTCATCAAAATCTAAAATCCAAAAAAAATTATAAAATATAAAACCCAAAAAAAATTAGAAAAAAAAACAAAACTCAAAAAAAAAGTGTGCTAAAATCAATTTGAAAAATAAAATCGAAAATTATTTCTATCTTTATTTTTATGTTTCTTCTAGTGATGTGTAGGCCCGTGCGGTTTTTGTACCAAGCTAGTCTCGAAGCATTTGCGCCATTTTTACGTTCTTTAGAACTTGTACCAAGCTACTCTAGAACTTGTACCAAGCTACTCGGGAATTAGCTACGCATGACGGAAAAGAAAATGACAATAAAAGAAGAGAGGAACATTTTCATTACTTGCAAAGAAAAAAGAGAAATAATATTAAGAAGGACAATATTATATTATGATGAAAAGAGAGATTACAATAATGAAAAGACCACAACAATAATGAAAAATAACAACTCACTAGCTCTCTTGCTCTCTACAATTCAACTCCAAATTTAACTTAAACTTCACTCCCAAAAAGAACTAACTCTTGGCTTGAGGAATGGGGAAGCTTATATAGGGGATGGAGAAGCTTCTAGATGATAGGAAATTATGAGGGGACAAGGGGGGTGGCCGGCCACTTTATGGAGATAGGTTCATGCATTGCTTTAATGAGGGGAGAGAGAAAAGAGAAGATGCATGTATAACATTTAATAAAATAAGATGGGGGGATGCATGGAAGCTTGTAGAAGGGGGAAAAGGAGAGGGGCCGGTCATGTTTGAGATAGAAATGCATGCATGAAATAATGTGGAGAGAGAGAGAAGATGAGGTGGCAAGGAATGCATGCACTAGAAATAAAGGGCCGGCCATAATAAGGGGAATGAATGGATTTGGATTTAATGAGGAGAGAGGGAGATGCATGCATGAGATAATAGGTTGCCGGCCATGCATGAAATGAAAGAGGGGGGCTGCTTGGAGTTCGGGTAGAGGAATGTAGGCTGCATGGGCTTTAATTCTTCATGCTCGGGTTGCTTGAATAGCTGCTCCAAAAGTCTCGGGTTGCATGGGCTTTTGCAAGTGGAGGGCCGGCCACATGAGTTGCTCCAAGAGGCCGGGCTGCAAGGGCTGGTGTGGTGGCTTCTTTGGTGGCTCGGGTAGCTTGAGGACAGCACCAAGGAGGGTCGGGCTACATCAAGTGCTCGGGTAGCTTGATAGGGGCTGCTCCAAAGGTTTGTGGGCTGCTCCATATGAATGGTGGTCGGCCACCTACAAAGAGCAAGACATAATGTTAATAATTAAACAACTAATCATAAGACATGACATTAGTTATTAAAACATTTTTTTTAAAAAAAATAAAACATAACGTAATTTTATAATATTAGCTATAATAATAACTCCTAATATAAAGATAACAAAAATGACCAAACATAAATAAATCAACACATATAACATAAGTTTGTAATTTTGTTAAACATAATAGGAACAAAACACCAAATAAAACATAAGTTTATAATAATCAAAACATATCATAAAATATCAACATCCAAGCATAAAATTATAATGAAATTTTGGAAATAAGCTTCTAAATTACCTCAAAAAAGGATGACTAAACTAGTCATCACATACTCCTAACACTTTTCATAAAATTTCTCAAGTTTGTTATGATGAAAACATAGTTTGAGTTTGGGTTTTATTGTCGTATCCCTCGCCTCAGTAGATGAACTAATTCATGGAAATATATATATATATATATATATATATATATATATATATATATAATGCAGTGGAAAATACTTAGTTTGTTTCATTCATTATCCTATATGAGTATGAATATCCAACCGGCTATTTATGATATGCACCCCTCTAGATTTAGTATAAGTACAAAAAAAGCTTTTACGTTCGTTTAAAATAAAGTGATTATTTGATTTAAAGAGATGTTATGAATATAAGGTAAAAGTATTTATCTTTTTCATACTTTCAAAGTAACTAACATGCAAACCTAACATAAAACCATCCTAGAGAGCAAGTAAGTACAACAAATAGTGGTAAAATAGCATAGTAGCTAGCCAATGGTCTATCATCTACAAAAATTCCCTATGGGCACCAACAACTTGACATGAACCCACTGGAACAAATGTATGTCCGAACTAAAACAAGAACAATAGAACTACCTCATGAAGGCGAGGAAAGAAAACCATAGCTATTAAGCCCATGCTAAGAACCACCAACTTTAGTTGCTCAGACCGCTACTACTCCAAGCCTGAAGCATTCAAAAGAATGAATGCCTAAGTAAGAAATAAATAAGTGGCAATAAAGAACAAAAGTAAATAAACCAGAGGAGTTAAAGGGTTACAAACACACGACAGAATAGTTATCAAACCACAACATAAATCCAAAAATAATAAGTAATGAAGAATTTACAAGGTTTAAGTAAGAGAAGGTGCCCCAAGTGCGGATAAAGCCATGCTTTAATAATATCTGCAAGAGTATGCAAATGAACATATATATGTATTTAGAAAAAAGAGACTGATTAGCTCAAACACGTGAATCATTAACACTGGTAAAAATAGTACTGAGTCGGTGGCCACATTGTCCAACACAAACCATCAGACCAAACATCTCAAAAAGGTAATGCGGTAGTGGCCACATTGTCCAACGCAACCCGGCAAACCCTAAATAGAGATGAAAAACCCACCAGGTGTAATGATTTACAAATCGGCACTAGGGTGGTGGTCCTTTATCCACTGCCACCCAAAGGCCACAATTAAACTATTAAAAACACTAATAAAACCTAATTTTAAGATCGAAATTCCCCAACGACGAAGAGGAGGAAAAATTCCCAAAATTTCACTGAGGACTACTCAAAGAATAGGAAGGACACTTGTCGAGAAATTTCTAAGTCCACACAGATTCGTCAAAAGCACTCGACGATATCGCGATTGACTCAATGAATATAACTTGTTTCAACGGATAAAATCGACAAAATTTTATTATATTCAATGATACTCGATGAATTCGAGACAGACTCGATGAAATCAACTTGATGAATTCAAGAAAACCCGAGGATACTCGACAAATTTGTCGAGATTACTCGATAAATTGGACTTTGCCTCTCATGAATACTCGACACATTCCCTGGATACTCGACGGATTCGTCGAGAAAACTTGACAAATACACTTGGCGAAATCAACACACTCAATACCAAACACTGAAGACACTCGACGAATTTATCAAGAATATTGGACAAATTTGACTCTAACTCACAGCATTCTCTCGAAGATTTCACTCGATAGATTCGTCGAGAATACTCGACGAATTCAAGACAGACTCGGTGAAATGAACATTGTCTTAGACCGAACCCTACACTACTCGACGAATTATACTCGACGCATTGTACTCGATGCATCGTACTCGATGAATTATACTCAACGAATTTTAATCGATGAATTGTACTCGACGAATTGTACTCGATGAATTGTACTCGACGAAATGTGACGGCAAAAGTTCTACCCTACTCGACGGATTCAGACTTGGCAGAACCCTACACTTCTCCTATACTCTACAAGGGAAAGAGAGGAGAGGAAACAAGAACAAAGGAACTAACAAGAGGGAGGGGAAATCACAACTTGCCTCAAAATCTTCCTAAAGCCGGCCTCTCAAGTGCTCTGTTACAAGGATCGTCCGCAAGAATCACTCGTCCGTGATTTCTGAAAATTTTCGGACAAAACAAGGGTTAAGGTCATGTACCCTAATGCCAAAAAATACACGAAATGGTACAAACGCACCGTGCATGCGAAGATCTCGACAAGAGCTTTCCGAATCTATGCTCCATCGAGGATTTCGTGCACCGGATCTCCGATAAGTAGTGGACGAAAGACTTCGCGAAGGCCGACCCGTCGCTTCTTCTTCCGCTTCTTTGGCTCGACGGGTTGGAAAGACCATGAATAGGGTTTTGTTTTTAAATATATATATATATATATATATATATATATATATATATATATATATATAATCATTAAAATAATTTTCAAGAAATCTAAAACGACGAGATCCCAATTAAGCCCGGATCGCCACCAAACTTCACAAACATGCTAAAATTAACCGCTTAAATCTTCCCAAGTCAATAACTCTAATTTCGATGAATAAATTACGTACGAAGAATGGCGCCCCGCTAACTACGTGCCAACTTAATGCCCTTACGTCACAATGGGGATCAAAACAATTATCAAAAATTTAGGGGCGTTACAGCCCCCACAAACATCCAGTTGTACGCATGTTCTACCTTACACGCACTTCTCTACATATCAAGAACTATCTGTGCATATTGCGCCCACCAGTCAGCAGCAAGTTCTTCAGTGTACACCTGTTGTTGAAGTGTGGGCTTTCCTCGATCAATGAAGTGTGTTCTTGTCAAAGCAAGGTGCATTAATCTATCTTGGTAAGGGTGTGAGCGGATAATTGTGATATCCCACTATTGACATCGGGTCTAACTTAACTTGGTGACCTCAAAGGTTGAGCGCCTATAGGCATAAGGTTGGCATGCACCATATGATTGATGTAGATAAAGAGTTATTCACCAACCATATGAGAGTTGCATGATGATGCAATTGGCAAGTGTTGCCTACCTAAATAACCACATTATGGGTGATCAGCCAAAGCTGACTTATGGTGTTGGTGAAATAAGGATCTTGTCCACTACAGAGAAGCTCGTATAAACTCTCTGAATTGATATTGAGGATTATTAATTTGATTAAAATTATGGGAGACTTTTAATTAAAGTCCATATTAAAATAAATTGTATTTTGAAATATAGTACTAAAACATACTTTGCATAATTTTATACAATTTCCATGGCAAGTGGATTGTATTCCACCCTATCCCTGAGTGATATTCTAGAGAAGGATAGGCTGAATGGGATAAATTTTCTAAACTGGTACATGAACCTAAGAATTGTTCTTAGGCAAGAGCATAAGTTCTATTTCTTGGAAGAAGACCCCCTGCTAAGCTAGCCACTACTACCGCTCGGGCAAATAATGATGCTTACAAGTGGCATTATGACTATTCCATGGATGTCCAATGTCTTATGCTTTCCACTGTGAACTCTGAAGTTCAAAAGCAACATGATACCATGGCATGTTATGAGATGATTGAGCACCTAAAAAATTGTTTCAAGGGCAGGCTCGACAAGGGAGGTTTGACATATCCAGGGCACTGTTTTTGTGCAAGATGGGAGCTCGAGACCCAGTAGGGACTCACATACTCAAGATGATTGAGTATATAAGGAAGTTTGAAAGACTGGGCTTTCCTTTGGGCTAAGAGTTAGTCACTGATCTAATCTTGCAATTGTTGTCAGACAGTTATATTGGGTACATTGGAAAATGTGTACTAGATTTGGAGAAGCCTCACCTAACTCAATGATATACTTCAAGGTGCATTTGATGGAATGTTGAGTTTGAATGTGCAGGTTAAAGAAATGCAAGAAAATATTATAAGTACAAGTGTCGACACTGGTGAAGAACTTGTATCAAAACCATAAACAAGATTGTGTCGACACACAGGATTTGTGTCGACACACGGAAATTCTGTCAGCAGCAGTTGTGTCGACACACAGGATTTGTGTGGACACACACTAAACACCAGCTATGTCAAGACAAGAAGCAGTTGTGTCAACACACAGGACTTGTGTCGACACACAGTCAAAAAATCTATTAACACCAGCTATGTCGAGACAAGAAGCAGTTGTGTTGACACACAGGACTTGTGTCGATGCACACTCAAGAATCTGTTAACACCAGCTATGTTGAGACAAGAAGCAGTTGTGTCGACACACTGGACTTGTGTCGACACACACTCAAGAATCTGTTAACACCATCTATGTCGAGACCAGAAGCGGTTGTGTCAACACACAGGACTTGTGTCGACACATCCAACAAAAGTTGTGTCAAGAAGTTAAAGTATGACTGTATCGACAATGTGGGAGCTGTGTCGACACCTTCAAGACTTGTGTCGACACATGGTCTATTTGTGTCGATACATTTAGAGTTGTCTTAACGCCCTTTTCTACTGAGATAGAAGTTTAAGGAGGAGTCAGGTGTCAAGACTGAAGACCCGACAGCTGTCATAAGTAACGAAGCTTACACATCTGTCAGAGCTGTTAGAAGGCCGTTATGAACTAGATCAGCCGGTAAACTTGGATGGATTCTATATATAGACTTATTCCATCATAATCAGAAGTAGAATAGTACAATAATAAAAATCAAGAGAGGGGGAACAAGAGACAAACCCATAAGAAGGCAGATCCTGAAGAGTCTGCTAGAAAAATTCAGATCTGATTTTGAATTCAAGAAGGAAGCTGGATTGAAGATCAACTCCAACTCCAATTAAAGATCAACCTTACTTGGTACAAATTCAAGAAGCTTTGGAGAAGTTAAGATAGGTTGGATCTAAAGTAATCAGTTATATCAAGAACTGATCAAGAAGCATTCACCCTATTCTCTTTCTATCAGGGTGAATATTTTATTATTTTAAACAATTAATTTCCTTATAAGATCTTATATAGATCTGAGTTGTAAGCCTAAATTTATAAAGGCTGGGGTAGGGCTGTTGCCTGAGGTATGATTCTTGGGAAGAATCTGAGGTGTAGGATCTGGTTGATCTGAGTTGTAGGCATGGTGGTTAAGGCTGAGGTAAGGTTGTTGCCTGAGGTAGGAGTCTTGAGAAGATTTTGAGTTGTAGGACTTGAAAAAGTCTGAGCTGTAGGAACCAGTTGGGTTCTGAGTTGTAAGATCTATGGATCTGAGATAGTGGAAGGAAGTTTGGCTGAATCCAGTACTCTGTTGGATAGGTGAAGGGGGAGAGTAGACGTAGCCATAAATTATGGAACCACTATAAACCATTGTGTACTGTGTTGTGAACTTGCTGTGATTGTTTGTGCTATGTTTATTTTACTGTTCTTTAACATTGTTAATTTCCTAAGTTGATTAAAAGGAATTGAACCTATTCACCCCCCCCCCTCTAGGTGTTTAGTGTCTATCAACCTAATATTTCAAGTGGTATCAGAGGGAGGTTGCTCAAATATAGACCTAATAGTCTGAGTAGATCTTCCAGGCAATTAACTGTTAGCCAGAATTGGTTCAAGTGAGAATCAGAAGGAACTTGGATCCATGAAACTACCTATCTACAGGAAAGAGAATTTTGGCATATAGAAAGAAATGGTCAGATTTTTAGTGGAAGAATCTGATCCAAGAATTTACATCAAAGTTTTGGAAGGTCCTTTCATTCCTATGAACATATCAGTTCTTGATGCAAATCTCATAACACCAAAGAGCTATTTTGTAATGAATAAGGGAGAGATCATCCTAGCCACCTTAGACAAGAGAGCACAAAACATAATTATGAGTGCCATAGATGATTCTACATTTCAGAATCTAGTTCATTGCAAAACCTCCAAGGAGATGTGGGACACCTTGATTGTCTACATGGAGGGAAGTGAAGAAGTTAGAGAAGATAGAAAGTCTATGCTGAATCAAGAATATGAGAGCTTCAGACAAGCCAAGTCAGATAGCATAGCAGAATGTTACAAGAAGTTCTTTAGAATTATAAATGAGTTAATGACCTATGGAAGATTCTTTAGCACATATGAACTGAATGACAAGTTTCTCAAGACACTGACCAAGGATTGGGATACAAAATATGTGCCATCAGAGAGGTGGACAGGCTTGCTGATACACCTCCACCAACCTTGTTTAGAAAACTGTTATCTTATGAGATGCAGCTCACTGCTAGAAAGGAGGTGGAGAAAAGCAATAGGTCTGATTATAAATAAAAGTCACTAGCCTTCAAGGCTGAAGCTACAAGAAAGGGCAGGAGAAAGTCATCTTCTCCTCCTAGGAAAATTACTGAAGTTGAACCAGAAAATACTGACATCAACACTTCAGACATCCACAATTCTGATGAGGACTTTGCTGCCTTTACAAGGCAGTTTCAAAGGTTCGTGAAGAAGAATAAATTGAGAACCAAGCCATCATCATCTTCTTCCAAGGATGACTATTACAAGAAGAAGAAGACTTCTAAAGATGACAGGTATGGCTCTAATCTTAGTAAACAAACTTCTTCTAAAAATTTTTGCTATTGTTGCAACAGGCCAGGACATGTCATAGCTGAATGTCCTGATAAAAGAAAGGAGCCTAAGGACAAGTAGAAGCATCAGAATAAGGGCAAGAAGGAGAGATCCCTTATTACCCAGAAGCAGAAGAGTTGGAATGACTCTTCATCATCAGAATCTAGAGAAGGGGATGAAGCAAAAGCCTATATTTGATTGTTCTCTATAGAAGAGGATCCTATAGAATCTAAATTCTTGCAAATGTTGGATTCTATCAATGGATGTGAAGAATAATATTGTAGAGAGCTGATGGCTCTAACTGAGGAAAATCAGTGTCAAGATCAGTCTGGTCCAAGTAAGGTATACAATCCATCCTTAGCTTCTGAGTATTATATTGGATATGAATCAGAAGCATCTGCATCAAAAGATGTCGATGGTTCTGAATCTGAAGGGGATGCTCATCAATTAATTGATAAGTACGGTGGTCTGTTGCAGGCTCTTAAGAGAAGCAAATTCCTTGTCAAGAAGCAGGATGAAGAAATTGAATCTCTCAAACTGGCTGCATCAAATTCAGCAAAGATGTTGGATTTGAAATTGAATGATATTGCCAATCTGAAAAACATAACTGTTATTGAGATGAGTACAATCACATTCAAAAATAATCACATCAAGAATCTGGAAGTAAAACTTCAGAAAGAAAATGATCTAGTGGCTAAATTCTCTAAGCCAAAGTTTGTCTTACCCATAATTGATAATTTCATCTCCTAAAAGGGTAAGATAGGATTAGGCTTTAAGTAAAGAAAAAGGGCAGCCAATTCTCAAAGAAAAGGCAAAGCCCCAGTTCAGCCACTAGCCTTCAAACCCCCTATTTCTTTTAGGAAAGTGATGCAGCTACTAACAGATCTGATCATCACATGACTCATGGTCACTGTAAGTATGGTTATCTGAATGGCAAGGGTTCAAATACTAATAGAGCACCCCATGAGCAAACCCATTAGGTTCTTAAGGAATCCTTAGTATTTACTGCTCCAGCACCTGCACTTAAAAGGACTGCTGACAGCAATATTGTTCAGCCTTTACTTAAGAAAAGGTACAACATATTTGAGTGCTGGTGTTATGGAAAGGTGGGACACTTTGCCATTGACTATTGTTTTAATGTTAGTATTCAGGATAAGGCCATCTTACCTCTCAGAAAGGCCGTAGGTAAGTATGTCAAAAATCAAACTAACCTGAACCTAGGACCCAATAACTATTGGGGTTCTAAGGATAGGTAATTTTATTTGATGCAGGTGAGTCCAAGTGGCCATACACCGATATGGTACTTGGACAGTAGATTTTCCAGGCACATGACTGGAACAAGAAGGATGCTGAAGGACTACTTCCTTCTAGAAGATGGACCCAAAGTGATCTTTGGTGGATCTGAAAAGGGAGTCATCAAAGGGTTTGGTAACATTTCAAATAACTCCATTACCATCACCCAAGTGGCTTATATAAAAGGTCTAAAGCATAACCTAATTAGCATAAGCCAACTAAGTGATCTTGGTTATGACACTTCTTTCCACAGGGATGTATGCCAAATAAGAAGGTCAAATGATCAAGAGATCATCTTGACAGGCACTAGGAAAGGAAATGTCTACTGTCTTAACTTTGATTGTGAGAATAAGTTCTCACCTATCTGTCTAGTTATAGATGAGAAAGCATCTCATTGTGTCCAATGGCACAAAAGGCTGGCTCACTTGAACTATAAGTCAATAAACCAACTCTTTAGTATGGAATTAGTAAGGAATGGTCCTCAAGTCAAGTGCATTAAAGAGGGTGTATGTTCAGCTTGCTAAAAGGGCAAACAGACCACGACCTCTTTTCATGGAAATGGTACCAAAGATTCTGTAAGATGTATATACCTCTTGAATATGGATCTATTTGGTCCTATGTTAGTTCATAGTCTAGGTAGGAAAGTCTACACATTTGTGGTTATATATGACTATTCCAGATTTACATGGATTTTCTTCTTGAGGCAGAAATCTGAAACCCCAACTATTTTCCAGAATTTTGTTAGACAAATTCAGAATGAACTTAATAATTCTGTGGTCAAAATCAGAAGTGACCCTGGAACTGAATTTTAGTATGAATGTATGATAAAGCTCTATGAAGATTTTGGGCTTCATCAAGAGTTCTCTTCACCTAGAACTCTCCAGTAAAATGGGGTTGCTGAAAGAAAGAATAGGACTCTTATTGAGGCAAGTAGAACTCTACTAAGTGACACTTCTCTCGCTGAATACTTCTGGGCTGAGGCAGTAAACACTGTATGTCATGTTCTCAATAGAGCTTCCATCAACAAGAGATACAAAAAGACTCCCTATGAGATTATGAAAGGCAAAAAAACAAACATATCCTACTTTAGGATCTTTAGTAGGAAATGTTATGTTCTGAATAATGGCAAGCATTATCTAACTAAGTTTGCTGCCAAATCCCTAGAAGGGATATTTGTTGGGTATAGAAATAATAGTAAAGCATATAGGATCTATTACTTAACTACACAAGTTGTAGAAGAATCTATCCATGTAGTTTTTAATGAGTCCATGCTTATTTACTGTGAGCTGTCTAGTACTTCTGTTAGCCCTACAGGTTTGAAGAAAAAGATGGACAAGCTTATAATTAGTGAATACCAACCTGCAAATCAGGATGAAGAAAATGATGGATGCTGTCCAGGGGGAGTACAAGACTCACTGAATGAAGATGAATATAATGGAGTTCATCTAGGTGAGGACAATGTAGAAGACCAAGAGCTGGATAGACTTCCTACAACAAGAAGACATTTGAAGGATCATCCAGTAAAGCAAATCATTGGTGATGCAAATCATGGAGTTTTGACCAGAAGCAAAAGTATGAACACAGTTCTCTGTTCAATCTTCTTGTCCCAGATGGAACCTAAGAAGTTTGAAGTGGCCATACAAGACATAAATTGGATTTATGTCATGTAGGAAGAACTGAATCTATTCAGAAGATGCAAAGTCTTAGATTTGGTTCTTAAACCAAAGAATAACAATATAATAGGAACCAAGTGGATCTATAGAAATAAGTTATATAAAAATGGCACCATAATCAAAAACAAAGCCAGACTGGTAGCAAAGGGCTACAGACAAGAAAAAGGGATAGACTTTGATCAGACATTTTCCCCAGTGGCAAGGTTGGAAGCAATAAGACTGTTCCTGGCTTATACATCTTTTAAAGGGTTCAAAGTATTCCAAATGGATGTCAAGTCAACTTTTCTGAATGGAGACTTGAAGGAAGAAGTATATGTAGAACAACCATCAGGTTTTGTTGATTCTCATTATCCCAACTATATATATAGGCTTAAGAAAGCTCTATATGGATTGAAACAAGCCCCTAGGGCTTGGTATTAAACTTTGTCTGCCTTCTTTATTGAAAACAAATTCTCAAGAGGGAAAATAGATAAGACTCTATTCTTTAGGGAATCAAAAGGTAAGATCATCCTAGTCCAGATTTATGTTGATGATATTATCTTTTGTTCTACTGAAAACAACCTTTGCAGTAAGTTTGCCAAACTTATGCAAGGGAAGTTTGAGATGAGCAGCATGGGTGAGCTAAAATTCTTCTTGGGACTCCAAGTTAGACAGACTGATGATGGATTTTCCATATCTCAGACTAATTTCACCAAGGAGTTAATCAAGAAATATGGCATGGAGTCAGCCTCCACCATGAAAACTCTAATGGGGACAAGTATGCCTATAAGTAAAGATTAAGCAGGAAAACTTGTTGATGAGTCTTTGTATAGAGGGATAATTGGCTCCCTACTTTACTTAACTGCTAGTAGACCTGACATCATGTATGCTACATGTGTCTGTGCTTGGTATCAAGCTTCCCTTAAGGAATCTCATTATTATACTGTCAAGAGAATTCTGAGATATCTTAAGGGCACACCAAATCTTGGTCTTTTGTACCCTTAGAATAGAGATTTCTTACTAACAGGTTTTTCAGATACAGACTTTGGAGACCGCAAAGAAGACATGAAAAGCACCACAGGAACATGTCAGTTCCTAGGTTGTAGGTTGGTGTCATGAAGAAGCAAAAAAGAAAACAAGTGTAGCTATTTCCACTGCTAAATCAGAGTATATACCTGGAAGCAGTTGATGTGCTCAGTTGTTGTGGATACAATATCAACTTGAAGACTATGACAACAAGATAAGTAGAATTCCTTTATATTGTGATTCTATAAGTGTTATTTCTATATCTAGAAAATTTGTTTCACATAACAGAACTAAGCATATAGAAATCAAGTTTCACTTCATCAGAGAACATGTTGAAAAATAAGACATAAGTCTAGAATTTGTAAACACTAATAATCATGTTGCTGATATATTTACAAAACCTCTAGATGAAAGAAAATTCAATCATTTTAAAATTGAATTAGGTATGTTGAACCTAGAATTAGATATTTATTCAGCATAAAACTTCCTCAAGAAATTTGGCTAAGTTAGAAAATTTGTGTCGACACAAGCTAAATGTGTCGATACTATCAGCAGGTTTTGTCGACACAGAAATAGACTGTGTCGACACAAAAATAAAATCTTTGTCGACAGACAAAGTTTATGTCGATACAACTCTGTCGAGACCAAGTATTATAATATTTTTGTGTCGACACACAAAAATCTATGTCGACACATAGACATGTCGACACTTACAGTGTTATGTCGAGACTTTAGTAGACTATGTCGACACAGGCAAAAGTATGTCGACACAGTAAAAAGTATGTCGACACATACACATGTCTTCTTCAATAAAGTTTTGTTGACTTGTTTAGGCGCGTAATTTGACCTACCCTTTACAAGCGCACTATAAATAGGAGAAGACAAAATCTGGCCGACTATTCTTTCAGAACTCTCGACTCTAGACTTTTTGTCGACAAGAAAATCTCCCATCGATTCTCTACTCTCTTATTCACCAATGGCGCCACAACAGGAATAAAAGATCAATGAAGGATATGAACGAGTTCGCAAGGCGTTCGAGTCTGCCTCGCTAGACATCAAGGGGGTGATTACCCTAATCGCAGAAAATGGATTGGAATACTTGGTCTCTGAACCGACAAGGATATGGAAGAAAGAGGTTCTTCAATTTTACTCTTCCGTAAAAATGGATTCTCAAGGAAAGAAGTTGAAGTCCACTATAAATGGTTCTACAGTAAAACTCTCCCAAAAGAATATCAGGAAGGCACTTCAGCTTTCAAAGATTAAGGAAGAAGAAGATATCGCATCCTCCAGTACAAGGGATGCGCTCCAATGGTGTGGGCTGGATCCCGATACTAAGATTGGATCTTCACTAACAAGGAAGGGAATGAATTCCTAGGGTAAGTTTCTATCTGAAATAATGGGCAAAGTTATTCTCTGCAAAATAGGAGGACATGATAGGATCTCTGCCTACATGTTCAAAATCATGACCAAAGTTATCTTCAAAGTGAAAATAGACTGGCCCACTGTAATTTTTGACAAAATCGAAGAGAGTGCCAAGAAGCCTTATCTGGGTAGGATATTGAGCTTGCATCTGGCTTCCACCATCCCAGAAGTGATGAATCAAACTTCAGGAACCAAGATAATTCACATGAGAAGGATGGATTTGAGAATACTATCCAGATGGGATAGATTTTTAACAAAAGATGTTTCTACTCCACAGAAACCAGTGAAGAAAGATAAGAAAAAGAAACCTACTACCCAGGAAGCAGAATCTTCCAGTGATTCTGAAGAACAGGTTGTCTTCAGCTCAGATGAAGACCAACCAAGAAAATCACCCATATCACAACCAGCTAAAGAGGCTCAATCCCAAGGGGAGGACATCCAAACGAATGACACTCAGGTGGTATCATCTCAAGGGGAGAAAACAATGAAACTTCAGTTGTTCAAGACCCTGAACAATCACAGCTGTCTGCCCAAGGGGGAGTTATTGCTGAAGTTGCTCTGGAGAGTGAGTATGCAACTTATACTGTTATGGATATAGTATCAGAAATCAATAATGCAGCAATAGTTTTTATTGAGAATGTAGCACATGATGTGCATATGCCAGATCTAGATCAAGATGAGCACCTCCACTCCTAAAGCTTAGAGAAAACCCTGGGAAAGGATCATAATGTCCAGGGAGAACTATTTATTGAACAAGAGAAAATTATACCTCCTGTTCAAATGCAGCAGGAGGTAACTTTAGAAGACTTGTTTCCTGACCTCCAAGATGCAAGGACTGAGGGGGAGCTGCCAGGGACTGAGGGGGAGAAGCAACTACATGCCTCCAGCCCTAAGGATATTATGGATATAGAAAGTTACTCAAATTCTTGTGAAGATGAAGAAGTTTCCATGGCTAAGAAAAGGAAGCTAGTGGCTCTCAGGAAAAGGAGCACAGGCTATAAGAAAGCCTTACAAACTGTCCCTCCAATATCTTCTCCAAGAATAGACTTCAGTTCACAATTGGTGCAATTGCAAGTGAAATTGGATGAACAAAGACATGCTTTGGAAAAGTATGTGGATGAGTACCATAAAGAAGTGCAGTTCCAGCTAGCCTAAGATATTAAATCTATTAGATTTGAGGTCAATTTGAATAAGAAAGAGATGACAGATTGCTTCCATAAGGGAGGTAATGTTGTAGTATATCTGGCCACCCAACAACAAGAAATGAAGACTGCAATAGCTGACATAGCAGCAAAATAAGGATATATTCTAGAAAATTAATTCAGATCAAATGAAAATCTCAAGGACTAACATGATGAAATTCTCACAAAACTGGGAGGTATTGCTACTGATTTGAAAACTGAAGTATCCAGGCAAATATAAGAAGATCTAGTTGATGTACAAATAGCCATTCAGGAATCTCAAAAGGCTATTTCTGATCACCTGAATAAATTCAGAGCCTACTACAAAGAAGGTACAGAATATCTGGCTGATCAAGTAAGGTTTCAGAAAGATGATCTAAGGGATCATGTGGCTAGAGAAGTCATAAAGGGGGAGAGAGTGTTAGTCAAAGCCAGCTCTGATCATGCTAAATGGGTATATAATACCATTAGAGCTACTCTTGGATATCCACCTCTTTGTGATGAAGATAATACTGCTGAATCTGGTATTCAACCTGCTCATATTGAAGGGATTCAGCAGGAAGTTGCACAAGTCATCTATCCTCCATCAGATTTTAAAGCAGTACAACATATATTTAGCGCTCCACAGGAGGCTCATAATGTTATTATTAAAAAAGTTGAAATGTCTGAAGCTGCTAAGGATGCTCAGAAAGAGGCTCAACTTTTTAAGAAAAGATTCAGAGAACAGGCAGAATTAAAGCCTAACTTTGAGCAATGGAGTCCAACCTCCAGAAATATCATTCTTACTACCTAGAAAGCTGTAAAAGACAATCTGCATGATAGAGGCAAATAGTACTCTGAACAAGAATGGAGCAAGTATAAGAAGAGGCAAGATGTCATACATAAGCTCAGAAAGGATATCAAAGCTGGAAAGTTACCTGCTAACTCTGTGGAACCTAGCAAGTACTTTCCAAAACCTTTTCATTACTTTGAAAGACAGAAGATTAAGGCTGAAGAGCACAAAAAGAAAGAACTGAAAGGGAAAAAGCCAGCTGATGATTAAGAAAACAATGTGCAAGCAAAGATAAAATCGGGCAAAGGAATTGTGATCAAGGAGCCTGATCAATCTTATTGATAGACAGGCTAGTTTTAGAACTATGTAAATTTCATTCTAAACAATCTTTTAAATTAAACACTTATTCCTGATTAATGAATGTTATCATATTTTATGATGATAATAAATGTTACTCCTTACTATTTCTGTTTATGTGTTACCCTTCCTGTGAAATGATAATATACATCTTCTTTATTTTATTATAAGTGGTGTATATCATTGACTAAGGGTTATGACTTCTTCAAATAGGAGGAGATTGTTGGGTACATTGGAAATTATGTACCAAATTTGGAGAAGCCTCACCTAACTCAATGATATACATCAAGGTGTATTTGATGGAATGTTGAGTTTGAAAGTGCAGGTTAAAGAAATGCAGGAAAATATTTTAAGTACTGTTGGGCATTGCATCCACAATAACCCATATTTGCATGAAGTCACCCTTGAACTAAGATGAATTAAGTTGTATTTGATATCTTGTTTAAGTTGTGTGTTTGCAGATCATCACTACTAAGTGTAGACCAATGTCAGTCTACAGTGGGTCATGAATACAGAACCATACAGTGTAATCCCTCACAATGTAATCCAAGGTGTTGACTCATGTGTAGCCTCTCTATTGGGATACACTTCATATTCAAACACTTGGACCATGGAATGAATATTGGACCCTTGAAGAGAAGAAAAAGTTTCTTTCTAAAAAGTTCAAAAAATTTCTAAGTCCACTTCTCGAGAAGTCCTTTCAGTTCTCGAGAAGTAGAGTTAGAAGTTCTCGAGAAACAGGAGTTTAGTTCTCGAGAAGTTTAGCTGTTTCAGTTCAGGAAAAATTTTCTAAGTCTTAGTTCTCGAGAAGTATCTCTTAGTTCTCGAGAAGTATCTCTTAGTTCTCGAGAAGTATCTCTTAGTTCTCGAGAAGTATCTCTTAGTTCTCGAGAAGTATCTCTTAGTTCTCGAGAAGTATCTCTTAGTTCTCGAGAAGTCCCAGAGTAGTTCTCGGGAAGTTCAGAAAGTTTCAAGAAATTCTTTCTAAATCTTAGTTCTCGAGAAGTCAGGCTATAGTTCTCGAGAAGTCCAGATTAGTTCTTGAGAAGTTCTTAGTTCTCGAGAAACTCAGCTTCATAGTTCTCGAGAATTCAGGCTATAGTTCTCGAGAAGTCCATGTTGTTTTTGAGAAGTATTGAACCTGAAGTTTCGAAAACTATGTTCAATTCCAGACAGCTTAGTTCTCGAAAAATTCAATCAGTTCTCGAGAGCTAATGCTAATTTTCGAGAACTGCAGACTATATTTTTCTGAAATCTATTTAAGTGAAGATCGGCCGGATTTTTGAATGAATTGACGTGATTGGTCAACGTGTCGTCATTAATGTCATTTCTAACCGTTAGGAGTAATCCTATATAAGGTATTGTCATTAAGACCTAACCCTAACAATTATCTTTTGCAAGAAGCGGCTGTCTGTTCACGCGAAATCTCTCTCGACGACCATTTCTAATTTCAGATCTCTGCAGCTGCCGCCGCCGCCGCTCACGATCAGATCGACTCTTCTATTGTAAATCAAGAAGACTTGCTGTTCAAGGATTCTCATCTTCTCCTTGTTCGAGTTGGTCAAAGCTTTCTCGGATCAGATCTAATTATCTTCTTCAACATTTCTGGAAGAGCCGCAAAGTTAAAGAAGACGATTCAGATATTCATTTTTCCAGATCTGAGAAAATTACTTTGTTTGTAATTCTAAATTTCTTTACTATTATTATAGGAGACTTTCTCCGAGTGTAGGAGTGTTGTTCTCCGAGTTTGTAGGAAGTTTTATCTTCCGAGTGTAGATCCTTTTAGATCGAGATTGTAGGAACTTGGTTCCGAGGCGTAGGATTATTTTCAATCCGAGATAGTGGAGTAGCCGAGTCTAGTTATTTGCTAGATCGGTGAGGTAAAGTGGACGTATCCAAGATTAGGGAACCACTATAAATCTTCTTGTCTTTCTGTGATTGCTTGATTACTTGTGCTAGATCGCTAAATTTTTTATTCTGTAAAGAGACGTACGATTCACCTATTCACCCCCCTCTAGGTGATTTAGGTTGACAACTTTACACTTTCAATTGGTATCAGAGGAAGGTTGGTTGTTAAAAGGTTAACACCTTGATCAATTTCCTCTCTAAAGTTGTCATTTGGTTATTCAAGCAAAGGACAAGGTTAAAGATTTTGCCAAGCTTCCTTTGTATACAAAGAATAACTTTCCCATGTGGAAAAAGAGAATTAAATTCTTCATGGAAGCTGTGGATCCCCGGATCTTCATGATTGTTGAAGAAGTTCCCTACGTTCCTATGACTATCTCCACCATAGATCCAACCAAGAAAGTTCCTAAGAAATTGATGGATCTGGATAAGGACGAGATTGCACTTGTCTCGTTGGACAAGAAAGCTAAAAATATCATAGCAAGTGCAGTTGATGACTCGATGCTGCAGAATCTGATTCACTGCCAATCGGCTAAGGAGATGTGGCAGTCTCTAGTTACTTTGATGGAAGGTACTGAAGAAGTGAGGGATGATAGAAGGTCTCTACTGAACCAGAAATATGAAGCCTTCAAGCAAGGGTCAAACGAGACCATTGCAGATACCTTTGAGAACTTCTTCAAGATAGTGAATGGCCTAAGAGTGTATGGAAGAGTCTTCACCAATGGGGAGCTGAATGATAAGTTTCTGAGGTCTCTCACACAGGAATGGGACAACAAATTCTGTGCCATCCGGGAGTTTGGCAGACTAGCTGAGACAGACCCACAAAATCTATTTGGCAAGCTGATGTCCTATGAACTGCAGATCAATTTCAAAAAAATTGAAGAATAGAAAAGTCGCTTCTCCTAAAAAGAGAAGTCGGTTGCATTAAAGGCTGATAGTTCAAGGAAGGGCAAAGCTGCCTCACCAGCACCTGCTCAAGAAGTAAGTGAAGAAGAAAGGTATAAGCCAAGAACCTCAGGCTCAGAACTATCTGAAGGAGAGTTCTCATTGCTCTCTTGGCAGTTCAAGAAATTCTTGAACAAGAGGAAGCAGTGGAGAGGCAAGGATGCCTCATACAGAAGATCACGACATGACGGTGATCAGCGAAAGAAAGGCTCGGGTAGCCATGATCCCTATAACTCTAAACAGAACAACAAGATTTCTACTAACATCATTTGCTACTGTTGCAACAAACCAGGTCACGTCATAGCTGACTGCCCCCACATGAAGAAGGAGGGTGGCAGAAGAGAGGAAAAGAAGTCCTCATACCACAAGAAGAGGACAGAGAAGAGCCTGTTGGCCAAGAAGGGCAAAACTCTCAGCGACTTCGACTCATCTGAGTCGAGTGAAGAAGAGGAAGCCTACTTTGGGCTCATGGCTCAATCAGATGACGAACAAGAGCCCCAGTTTACTGGCACTACTAAAAAATAGACTTTTAGCCACGACAGATTTCCGTGGCTAAAAGTCCAAAACTGTGGCTAATAACTATTAGCCACGGCCTACCCACGGCAATTGGCGTGGGAATTGCGAGCGTGGCTAATAGTATTAGCCACGCCGAATCCGTGGCTATTAAGTTATTAGCCACGGTTCAATTGTCGTGGCTAAAAGTTCCTCGTTTGCCACGGTTCAATTGCCGTGGCTAAAGGACCTGTAATAAACCTAACATAAAAAATTATAGGCCGCCCTCTGCCGCCGCTGCCGCCGGCCAGCCACCGCCGCCGACCAGCCGTCGCCACCGGCCAGCAGCCGCTACCACCGCCGCTGTCGGTCGACTGCCGCCCGGCCACTGCCGCTGCCCGGCCGCCGCTGCCACGCCGATTTCATTTCAAATAATAATTTTGAATGGCCTATATAAACCCCAAATCCAGCTTTTTATTGGCGGTGTGGGACTAAAAAAACCAGACTTTTTGCCACGGATTAGGCTTCCGTGGCTAATACTAGATTATTAGTCACGAAACAGGCAAACCGTGGCAAAAAGTCAGGTTATTTTCCACGGATTAGTCATCCGTGGCTAATACTAGCTTATTAGCCACGGAATAGGAACCGTGGCTAATACTTCTGTATTAGCCACGGTTTTTCCCCGCGGCAAAAAAAACTGTGGCTAAAAGCCATTTTTCTAGTAGTGTGGGGAGGTAAAATCTCACACTTCTCTCAATGAATCTGAAATTTCTGAGCATGATCGTGAGGGCAGCTCTTCTGACGATGAGTCTAAACTTATGGCCCAGTACAAGGAGTTGATCATGACTTACGAAAAATGTCGCCAAGTCGTGAAAACTCAGGCAAAAGAGATTAAGTCTCTAAAGGCTATTTAGAGCAGCTTGAGAGAAGAAGTCGATAAAACTGACTCTCTTCAAGAGAACTTCAATTTTCCTATGGAAGAACACAATCAAGCTTTTAAGCACCTTGACCTTAAAGATGAAATCATCAAAGAGTTGGAAAAACAACTCGAGGTTGAGAAGAAACTTGTTGAAAGTTTCTCTAAGCCTAAGACAGTTCTTCCACTCATTGCTGAATTCTCAGCTAAGGCCAAAGGAGCTGGACTAGGCCATATTGCCGCTCCTAGTAAATCATCGAGGAGAAACAAGGCTCAACAGAAGAATAAGGCCGCCAAAAAGGCCTTGGCCAAAGAAAAGGAAAAAGACCCTCTAGATCAGACTGTATTTAAGAAAGTCATCTTTCCAACAAATAAGTTTGATCTGGACTCATCCTATGGTCACTTGATCAGGCCTACTTACGTAGAGCCAAAGACTCAGTACCAAGGATGGAATCTCCCTTGGAACTTTGCTGAGAGTGTCTTTAAGGCTCCTTATGAAGAAGTGATTCTTCAGGGCTATGTTCCTTATAATCATGGCCACAACTTCAAGAAAGCACCTAAAGTAAAGGCTGTTCAGGAAAGGCTTTCGAAGGAGAAGAAGTCATATGATTTCCATCATCATGAAGCCTCCTACTCCAAGAGTGCTACCCCTACTAGACCACCATCTCAAGAGGTCAAGCAGGAGTACGTAAGACAAAGATACAACAGGTTTGACTGTTGGTGTTGTGGCAAAATTGGTCATTTTTGCCATCGATTGTTGGTTTAATACCAGGAAAGTTACTACTCCTCAAGTTGGCAACATGAGATTGACCACTCAGAATGCTAATCTTCGTAGGTGGAGTGTTCTAACCCGAGACCAAGGACCCAAACATGTTTGGGTTCCTAAGGCAAAGTGATCATGAATGTAGGTATGTCCAAAGGCCAACAAAATACCAATGTGGTACTTAGACAGTGGATGCTATTGGCACATGATCGGGACAAGAAGCCTACTCCAGAATTTCACTCCAGTCTGCAACGGACCAAAGCTCATCTTTAGAAGTTCAAACTGAGGGATAACTAAAGGCTACTGTATGATCACTAACGTATCCTTTTCGGATGTAGCTTATGTGGAGGGATTGGAACACAATCTCAAAAGCATAAGTCAACTATGCGAAAAAGGATACAGAGTTGAGTTCCACGTTGACAAGTGTTTGATAAAGTCTGTTGACAATATGGAAACAATTCTATCAGGCACTCGAAGCAGGAACATATTTTGTTTAAATTTCATTTGTATAGATTCTTCTACACCAGTGTGTCTTTTGGCAAAAGATAGTGCGTCTCTTGGTGACCAATGGCACAAGAGGCTAGCACATATTAATTTTAAAACTATTAATAAATTATTCTCCCAGAACTTAGTACATGATGCCCCAAATGTCAAACACGTCAAAGAGAGACCTTGTCATGCATGCGTAAAAGGCAAGCAAACAAGGGCTACCTTTAAAATCATTATAGGCAAAAACTCTAATAGGTGTTTACACCTACTTCATATGGACTTGTTCGGTCCACTACAAGTTAGAAGTTTAGGAGGTAAGGATTATACGTTGGTAATTGTTAATGAATACTCGCTCGTTGCGTGGGTTTTCTTTCTGAAACACAAGTCGGATACCTTTGATATCTTTAAAAACAATTTCAGGCAGGTCCGGAATGAATACAACCTTTCCGTAGTCAAAATCAGAAGTGACAATGGAACGGAGTTCAAATCTGGGGCCATGACAGAATTTTTTGAAAGCCTAGATATCTTTCATGAGTTTTCCTCTCCTCGTACTCCACAGCAAAATGGAGTAGCTGAGAGAAGGAATAGAACACTCATAGAGGCCTGCAAGACCATGTTGAGTGATGCTTCACTACCGGAGTACTTCTGGGCTGAAGCCATCAACACTGCTTGCCACGTGCAAAATCGAGCCCTCATAAATAAGAATCATGATAAGACACCTTATGAACTTCTAAAAGGCAGGAAACCAACAGTTTCATATTTTATAATTTTTTTCCTACAAATGCTTCGTACTTAACAATGGTAAGTATCATACTACTAAGTTTAGTGAGAAAGGTTTTGAAGGTATTTTTGAAGGATATAGTAGCCATAGTAAGGCATACAGGGTTTTCAATAGAAAAACTCTGGTTGTAAAGGAATCCATACATGTTGTATTTGATGAGACGAGCTTGCCGCAAAGCAAATCTTCTAGTGTGCTTTTTGAAGATGTAGGTACAAGGCTTAAAGAGATCAGCTTGGACGAATCGACCGAAGGTAAAGATGAAAAGTTCATCAAGATCACCTCTCCAACCCCTATTGGATGGGTAGAGGATCAAGATGAAAATACTGTCCAAGTTGATGAAGTCACTCCAGTGGCCGAAGAAGTTCCAGATGCGAGGAACCTAGAGCTCAAACATCTGAAGGATCACCCAATGGACCAAATCAGTGGAGATCCCCGGGATGGTGTCAGAACTAGTCGAGGTACAACTAATGAGAATCTCTATCTAAGTTTTCTCTCGCAGGTTGAACCAAAGAAGATTGAGGAAGCAAACTCAGACGCAACGTGGATCTTGGCCATGGAAGAAGAATTGAATCAGTTCAAGCACTACAAAGTTTGGACGCTTGTTTCAAGACCCAAAGGTAAGAATATCATCAGAAAGAAATGGGTCTACAGGAACAAGTTGGATGAGAATGGGATAATCATCAAGAACAAGGCCAGACTCGTCGCCAAAGGATATCGTCAAGAAGAAGGGATCGACTTCGGCCAGACATATGCTCCAATGGCAAGATTAGAGTCCATCAGACTGTTCCCTGCTTATGCTGCACTGAAGGGATTCACTGTCTACCAAATGGACGTGAAGTCCACTTTCCTAAATGGTGACATAAAGGAAGAGTTGTATGTGGAACAGCCCCCAGGTTTTATTGATCCTAACTATCCTGAGCATGTTTATTTATTATCTAAAGCACTGTACAGTTTGAAACAAGCTCCTCGAGCTCCTCCAGCTTGGTACAAAACGCTGTCTAACTTTCTCCTCGAGAACAAGTTTACAAGGGGAAAGATAGACAAGACATTATTTCTTTGGGAAATTAAAGGCAAGATCTTGCTTATGCAAATCTATGTCGACAACATTATTTTTGGCTCTACAGACGATAACCTCTACAAAAAGTTCTCTAAACTTATGCAAGGGAAGTTTAAAATGAGCAGTATGGGAGAGCTAAAGTATTTCTTAGGACTTCAGGTGAAACAATCTGAAGATGGAATTTTCATCTCACAGACGAAGTTAACCAAGGAGTTGATTAAGAAATTCGGAATGGAGAGTGCAACCTCTATGAGGACTCCAATGGCCTCAGCTATGTCTTTGGACAAGGATGAGAAAGAGAAACCTTTTGATGAAATAAAATACAGAAGCATAGTTGGATCCTTGCTCTACCTTACTGCCAGTAGACAAGACATAATGTTCTCCACACGTGTCTGTGCTAGATTCCAAGTGAACTGTAAGGAATCTCACTATGCTACTGCAAAGCAGATCTTGAGATACCTTAAAGGTACACCGAATCTTGGCTAATGGTACCCAAGAAGTAATGACAGCGAACTAATTGGTTTCTTAAATGCAGACTTTACAGGTAGCAAAGATGACAGGAAAAGCACTTCCGGGACATGTCAGTTCCTTGGAAGAAGGCTTATTTCATGGAGCAGCAAAAAGCAAAACTGTGTCACAATCTCAATGGCCGAGTCAGAATACATTTCTGCCGGTAGTTGTTGTGTACAGTTGCTTTGGCTAAAGAATTAGCTAGAGGATTACAATATGAAGATCAAAGACATTCCATTATTCTGCGACTCTTCTAGTGCAATCGCAATCGCAAACAACCTAGTCTCGCACAGCCAGACAAAGCACATTGAGCTCAGATATCACTTCATCCGGGAGCACGTGGAGTAAAGGGATATAGATCTGCAGTATGTGCCAACAGATCAGCAAGTTGCAGATATTTTCACGAAGCCGCTGGACGAGACCAAGTTCAATTTCTTCAAAACTGAACTTAGGATGTAGAACAAAGAAGGATAAGTCAAAGGAGATCAGTTCAAAGCTCAAGAATCGAGGATACTTCAAACAGGTCAGAAATTTCTCAAGAGGAAGGTAGTTCTCGAGAACTTTGTCTACTTCTCGAAAAGTAACATATTCATTCTCGAAAACTCAGACTCCTCGAGAACAAGACTTATTTCTCGAAAACATAGACTCCTTCTCGAGAACTAAGACTTAGCTCTTGAAAAGTTTTCTCAGTTCTCGAGAACTTTGAATTATCTCTCGAAAAGTTTTCTCAGTTCTCGATAACTTTGAATTATCTCTCGAAAAGTATCTTCCGTTCTAGAGAACTATTGAATTGCTTCTCGAGAAGTCCCATGGCAGTTCTCGAGAACAATACCCGACTTCTCGAGAAATCCTCTTTGCCTTTTCAGCTTCTAATTAATTTGTTCTATTTCGAAACCCGATGGTTTAAGCCTTAATCCTAGATTAATTAGACACTTAATTAGACATTACTGGGATTATATATATATAATACTTTAGAAATCCCAAATCAACCGACATTTCAAATTTCCTATTCTCAAAAACTCTTCGTCTTCCGCAGACAGACAGCGTCATCGCAACCATCACCCCGCACTGCGTCCGTCACCGCCGACAGTATCCATGGCGCCCAGTTTGAAGATAGGAATCGGCAGTGAACTGGTTGTCAAAGGAATTACAGATATTTCAGATGAGTTTCAGAACTTGCTTCTTCTCCTGGGCACGGCCGGACTGATGTTCGTTCTATTAGAACCCTGCAGGATTGTTTTTCCCAATGTCAAAGAATTTTTCAGAAATGCAAAGGTAAGGAGGAATGGTAAGTTTTTGAAATCTACAGTGAAAGGGATCAAAATCAATTTAGATAAAAATAAAGTTTCAAAGCTTCTAAAGATGCCCATTATGGAAGAAGAAGATGACCTAACTCCAGAAGATTATGACATGACTTACTCCTTCTGTGGAGTTTCTGAGGAATTCTACTCCTTAAGGAAAAATCTATTCAATGATGTAGGCAAACTTCTGGCAGACATAATTGGAAAAATCTTATGGTGCAAAATTGGGTCGATTAGTTTCATAACAAATGATCTGTTTTCAGTAATGACAGCAGTTATCTGTAGAAAGAAATTTCAATTTGGCATGATGGTATTTGAGATCATAAGGGATAGCATAAAGGATCCCAAATTTGCAACGATAATCTCTTTATTGCTGAGTGAGATTGATACCGTCACTTTCAAACTTTCCAATGGCACTCTAGTTCACCACCTGAAAAAGATCTCATTGGCTTCCATCCATAGATGGGAACTCAAGCTGAAAAATCCAAAGCAGTTAGCTAAAGAAATTGCAGCTTCTGCCTCTAAGGTCAGGACCCCATCTCCCTCCTATCATCATATTGCTGAACCATCTGGTGCAGTAACTCGGGGGGAGCCTGCAGCCTATATTTCTATTGTCAGATCTCCTCCTCCCTCTCCAGCAAGATCAGCAAGCAAATCTCCCACCAGAAGTCATGAAAGCTCTCCAGCAAAGTCCCCAGTGGCACTCTCTCCAGAAGATACCCTTCCAGATGCTCAAGTTCAAGAAACCCTTGAAAACACTGCAAGAGACATTGATAGAATGGTGGAAGAACTCACCTCAGATGTTCCTCCCCTCTTCAAGGAACCAGCTGATGAAAATCCAAAAGATCCTTCTCCAGCTCCTTTTCCTTCTCCTATCAGATTACCAGAATCTCCTCCTGCTCAATCCCCTACGGCCAAGCATGATTTACCGGAGACTGTTCTTCTCTTTGATGAAGACAGAATATCTCCTGAGCCTGCTGATATTCCCTTGAGGAAGAAAGATTTCTCCATCCCCACATTCACTGATCAGGCTGATATTACCCCTGTTCAGACTACCAGAGCTGTAAGCTCAGTGATTCTTGAAGAGATACCTCTATGTAAAGCCCCTCCTCCTGCTACTATTTTTTCTTCAACCTCTACCTCTACCTCCTCTACTGCTGTTGCTATTATTGCTACCCCTTCCAACTCAGAACTGCTTCTCCAGATAGGCCAGATGCTTTCTGATCAATGGAAACACTTTGACAATTCTCTGAAAGTGATGCGAGATAAGATGACTGCCTTGGAAACAGAAATGAGTCGAGGATTTGCTGAGATCCAACACAACACTGACTCTCTCAAGAGCATATTTCAGATTGGTGGCAAATCCATAGATCACACTATTACTAGTATTGGCAGGTTATGGAAAGAACTCTGACTCTTGCTAATAATCAGATTGAATTAGAAAAGAATGCTCAAAAACATGTGATGAAGGTTTGTGATGAAGTTGGTACTTTCAAGGAAGAAGCTATAGATAAACTCCTTATAGAATTCAGAAAGGGGGAGAGACTGGTGAAAGAGCATGTAATCAAACTTGTGGATAAGTTTTCTATAGACGCAAACACTCTCTGGGCTGAGAAAATTTCTGAAATAAATAAGAATGTTTTAGCTCAAATCCAGTCAGTGAAGTTCTACACTTATGACACCACAGTTTGGATGCACAATCAGAATTTCCCTGACTTTCAGGCTGATCCCAATATTATTCCTCATCATCTAAATCCTCTGGTTGAAGGACAACCCAGTCAGGTGCCAGCTCAAATGCAACAACCTCAAATGCCCTGCTTCTCTCCTAGACCAGAAGATCAGGATCCTCCTCCAGCCTCTTATGACCAGGTATGGGATAACATCATTCCTCAGGACTTACCAGAGATCAACACTTCTAAGAAGAGGAAATATGGAGAAGGGCCATCTGCCAGCAGAAGAATTCCCAAAGTTGATGCAGAGAAAAGGAAAGCCCAGGAATTTGCTGAAGTTTGGATCCCCACTTCTAAGAGTTTAATTCTTGATACTCTTATGTTGGTAATGGACTATAATGAGAATAGAAATCTTCACTACAGCTCAATTGAGTGGGAATTATATGAAAAGTCCATGACCAAAAGGAGGATATATGATAGGGAATATGGAAAGAATAATCTGAAAGCTCCTCCAAAGCCCCCAAGGTATTATCCCAAACCATTCAGCTATCAGAGAAGGCAGCAGGAAAAGCAAGACAGACAACCTTAGAGCAAAGAATGTACTTTTGTTGAGTTATTCTTGAGAATTTTGTTGAAATGGTTGTTGATTAAGAAATCTAAAACATTACTTATATACAATTTCCAGTTTTGCCAAATTGTGTTCAATTAATCTTTTCGACCTTAGTTTAAATTTTCATTTCTAGTTCTTTATTAATTATCATAATTCACCTTAGTGTAGAGGGTTCTGACTTCTATAAATAGGGAGAGATTGTTGGGCATTGCATCCACAATAACCCAGATTTGCATGAAGTCACCCTTGAACTAAGATGAATTAAGTTGTATTTGATATCTTGTTTAAGTGTGTGTTTGCAGATCATCACGACTAAGTGTAGACCAATGTCAGTCTACAGTGGGTCATGAACACAGGACCATACAGTGTAATCCCTCACTGTGTGATCCAAGGAGTTGACTCATGTGTAGCCTCTCTATTGGGATACACTTCATATTCAAACACTTGGACCATTGAATGAAGATTGGACCCTTGAAGAGAAGAAAAAGTTTCTTTCTAAAAAGTTCAAAAAATTTTTAAGTCCACTTCTTGAGAAGTCCTTTCAGTTCTCGAGAAGTAGAGTTAGAAGTTCTCGAGAAACAGGAGTTTAGTTCTCTAGAAATTTAGCTGTTTGAGTTTAGGAAAAAATTTCTAAGTCTTAGTTCTCGAGAAGTATCTCTTAGTTCTCGAGATGTATCTCTTAGTTCTCGAGAAGTCCCAGATTTTTTCTCGGGAAGTTTAGAAAGTTTCAAGAAATTCTTTCTAAATTTTAGTTCTCGAGAAGTCAGGCTATAGTTCTCGAGAAGTCCAGATTAGTTCTCGAGAAGTCCAGATTAGTTCTCGAGAAGATCTTAGTTCTCGAGAAACTCAGCTTCATAGTTCTCGAGAAGTCAGGCTATAGTTCTCGGGAAGTCAATGTTGTTTTCGAGAAGTATTGATCCTGAAGTCTCGAAAACTAAGTTCAATTCCAGACAGCTTAGTTCTCGAAAAATTCAATCAGTTCTCGAGAGCTAATGCTACTTATCGAGAACTGTAGACTATATTTTTCTGAAATCTGTTTAAGTGAAGATCTGCCGAATTTTTGAATGACTTGACGTGATTGGTCCACGTGTTGTCATTAATGTCATTTCTAATCGTTAGGAGTAATCCTATATAAGGTCTTTCCATTAAGACCTAACCCTAACAATTATCTTTTGCAAGAAGCGGTTGTCTGTTCACGCAAAATCTCTCTCGACGGCCATTTCTAATTTTAGATCTCTGAAGCCGCTGCCGCTGCCGCTCACGATCAGATCGACTCTTCTGTTGTCGATCAAGAAGACTTGTTGTTCAAGGATTCTCATCTTCTCCTTGTTCGAGTTGGTCAAAGCTTTCTCGGATCAGATTTACTTATCTTCTTCAACATTTTTGAAAGAGCCGCAAAGTTCAAGAAGACGATTCAGATATTAATTTTTTCAGATCTGAGAAAATTACTCTGTTTTTAATTCAAAATTTCTTTACTATTATTTTAGGAGACTTTCTCCGAGTGTAGGAGCATTGTTCTCCGAGTTTATAGGAAGTTTTATCTTCCGAGTATAGATCCTTTTGGATCGAGATTGTAGGAACTTGGTTCTGAGGCGTAGGATTGTTTTCAATCCGAGATAGCTGAGTAGCCGAGTCTAGTTATTTGCTAGATCGTTTAGGTAAAGTGAACGTACCCAAGATTGGGGAACCACTACAAATCTTCTTGTCTTTCTGTGATTGCTTGATTACTTGTGCTAGATCGCTAAAATTTTTATTCCGCAAATAGACGCACGATTCACCTATTCACCCCCTCTAGGTGATTTAGGTTGACAACTTTACACTTTCAAGTACAAGTATAAACACTGGTGAAGGACTTATGTCAACACCAGAGGCAAGATTGTGTCTACACATAGGACTTGTGTCGATACACAGAAATTCTGTCAGCAGCAGTTGTGTCGACACACAGAACTTGTGTCGACACACACTCAACACCAGCTATGTCGAGACAAGAAGCAGTTATGTCGACACACAGGACTTGTGTCGACACACACTCAAAGAATCTGTTAACACCAGCTATGTCGAGACAAGAAGCAGTTGTGTCGACACACAGGACTTGTGTCGACACACACTCAAGAATCTATTAGTACCAGCTATGTCGAGACAAGAAGCAGTTGTGTCGACACTCAGGACTTGTGTCGACAAACACTCAAGAATCTGTTAACACCAGCTATATCGAGACCAGATGCGATTGTGTCGACACACAGGACTTGTGTCGTCACATCCAACAGAAGCTGTGTCAAGAAGTTAAAGTATGAATATGTCGACATTGTGGGAGCTGGGTTGATACTTTCAAGACTTGTGTCGACATATGCATGGTCTATTTGTGTCGATACATTTGGAGTTGTCTCAATGCCCTTTTCTGTTGAGATAGAAGTTCAAGGAGGAGACAGTTGTCAAGACTGAATACCCGACAGTTGTCATAAGTAACAAAGCTGACACATCTGTCAGAGCTGTCAGAAGGCCGTTATGAACCGGATTAGCCGGTAACCTTGGAAGAATTCTATATATAGATATATTCCATCATAATAAGAAGTAGAATAGTATAGTAATAAAAATCAAGAGGGGGAATAAGAGACAAACCCAGAAGAAGGCAGATCCTGAAGAGTCTACTAAAAACTTCAAATCTGATTCTGAATTCAAGAAGGAAGCTGGATTGAAGATCAACTCCAACTCCAATTGAAGATCAACCTTACTTGGTACAAATTCAAGAAGCTTTGGAGAAGCTAAGACAGGTTGGATCTAAAGTAATCAATTCTTTCAAGAACTGATCAAGAAGCATTCACCCTATTCTCTTTCTATCAGAGTGAATATTTTATTATTTTAAACAATTAATTTCCTTGTAAGATTTTATAAAGATCTGAGTTGTAAGCCTAAATTTATAAAGGCTGAGGTAGGGTTGTTGCCTGAGGTAAGATTCTTGGGAAGAATCTGAGGTGTAGGATCTGTTTGATCTGAGTTATAGGCCTGGTGGTTAAGGCTGAGGTAGGGTTGTTGCCTGAGGTAGGAGTCTTGAGAAGATTCTGAGTTGTAGGACTTGAAAAAGTTTGAGCTGTAGGAACCAGTTTGGTTCTGAGTTGTAAGATCTGTGGATCTAAAATAGTGGAAGGAAGTTTGGCCGAATCCAGTACTCTGCTGGATAGTTGAAGGGGGAGAGTGCACGTACCCATAAATTGGGTAACCACTATAAACCATTGTGTACTGTGCTGTGAACTTGTTGTGATTGTTTGTACTGTGTTTATTTTACTGTGCTTTAACATTGTTAATTGCCTAAGTTGATTAAAATGAATTGAACCTATTCACCCCCCCCCCCCCTCTAGGTGTTTGGTGTCTATCAACCTAATCTTTGAAGTTATGAGCAGTTCATCTTGAACTACAATATGTATGAAATTGAGAAGACACTACCCGAGATCCTAGGCATGTTATGAACTGCCAAAATTAACATGAAGAAGACCTAGACTATTAGACCCAAATTGATGTTGCATAAAGGCAAGGGAAAGGACAAGGGATCAAAGAAGATTAAGGTGGGATCTAAGTCATATCATGATCCCAAGTCTTCAACACTGAAGAAGAAGGGCTTGGCAAAGGAAGGGAATTTCCATCACTGTGTCAAGGATGGATAATGGAGGAGGAATTGTCCTTTTTATATTAAGGATCTATAGAAGAGTGTGAATTCCACTTCAGGTATATTTATTATAGAAATAAACCTCTCTGCTCCTTCATCTTAGGTATTGGATACCGGATGTGGTTCTCAAATTTGTACTAATGTGTAGGAATTGGGAAGGAGAAGAATGCTGGGTAAAGTAGGGGTCGACCTGCACATTAGAGATAGAGCAAGAGTTTCGGTCGTTGCCTTAGGAGTTACCATCTTTCTTTTCCCACCGGGCTTGTAATAGAATTAGATAGATGTTATTTTGTTCCATCCATAGCTAGAAACATAATATTTGTTTCATGTCATAAGATGAAAGGATTTTTTTCATCATTAAGAACAATTTTTATTCTATATTTATGAATGATGTTTTTTATAGTGTAACCAAATTGTTTAATGGTTTTTGTATTTTGAACTTAGACCATCCGATCTATAACATAGAGAATACTAAAGGACTAATAGCGAATGAATTTAATCTTATATTACTCTGGAATTGTCATTTGGGCCACATAAATGAGAAATGCATATCCAATATCTATTAAGACGGATTATAGGACTCATTTGATTATGAATCATTTAAGCGATGCGAGTCTTGTTTATTAGGAAAGATGACTGAAGTCCCTTTCACTGGTCATACTGAGAAGGCTGATAATCTCTTGGGTGTAATACATAGTTATGTATGCAGACCCATGACTTCTATAGCTAGAGGTAGGTATTACTACTTCTTTATATCTACTAATGATTTCAGTAGATATGTATATATATATATATATATATATCTTACGAACTGTAAATCTGAAACCTTTGAAAAGTTTGAGTTTAAGAATTGTTGGGTACATTGGAAAAAGTGTACCTGATTTGAAGAAGCCCAACTTAGCTCAATGATATACATCAAGGTGTATTTGATGTTGTTTTGAGTTGACATGTGCAGGTGAAGAAGTATTAAAGAATGCAGAAAAATATTCTAAGTCCACATGTCGACACCTGAATAAATTGTGCCGACACTTCTGAATATTTGTGTCGACACTTCAGAAAATCAGTGTCGACACAGAGAAAGATGGTCGACCACATTTATGTCGACACTGGGAAGCAGTGTCGACACATAAAGAAAATCGTCGACCTCAACACTGGGAAGCAGTGTCGACACAGAAGAAGATAGTCGACTAGTGAAAGATAGTCGACACAGAAGAAGATAGTCGACTAGTGAAAGATAGTCGACACAGAAGAAGATAGTCGACTAGTGAAAGATAGTCGACACAGAAGAAGATAGTCGACCAGAGAAAGATAGTCGACCAGAGAAAGATAGTCGACCAGAGAAAGATAGTCGACTCACAGAAGAAGATAGTTGACCTCAACTGTGTCGACACTGGGTGGATGTGTCGACACCTTGAGATTGAGTCGACACATATTGGCAGAAGTCGACTATGCTTGTGTCGACACCAGAAGACTGAGTCGACACATTTTGGCAGAATTGAAGATTGATGTGTCGACACCTGAAGGCTGAGTCGACACATACTGAGTTCTGAATCTACAACAACTGTGTCGACACACAGGACTTGTGTCACACACTACAGAGTCTAGACCAAGTTATTTTTTGAAGAAGTTGTGTCTACTTAAAGGCAACTTAGTCGACATCATCAAAGACTGTGTCGACACCAAAGTCACTTATGTCGACACAGATAGACAGATTGGTCTCGACACTTTCTAACAGACTGTCTCGACATTTTGCTGTCCAAGGCTAAGGTACAGGAACTGTTTGAAGACTTGACAGTTGTGGGTTGCCACCGTTTAACTGAAGCTGTCAGACCTATCAAAAATCAGTTAGAAACCGGATCAGCCGGTTACCATGAAGAAAGTCTATAAATAGACATATTCAGAAGGAAAAAAAAAGAGAAGAAACATAACTGAAGAAGATCTAAGAAGAAGAAACAAAAGGATTACGATCCTATTGAAGTTTCAATTCAAGAAAGTGTTAAGCTCTAAAGAAGATCTTCATCAGAAAATCTAAGAAGAAGTCTGAAGTATCAGAAAAGGTGTTGGATAGAGAGGGATCCAGTCATCTTGAAGAAGAAGAAGGAAGCCATCAGTGGTTTCTCAAGAAGCTGTTTGGAAATCAACTCAGCTAAGTTCAGATTCAAGAAGCTTTGAAGAAAGCTCAGATTCAGTTGATTTCATCAGCTGATCAAGAAGTGTCTTGTCCTCTTCTCTCTCAACAAAGGCAAGACATCAAAATATCTTTTCTAAATTTCTGTAGGATCTGTTTACACAGATCTGAGTTGTAAGCCTGTGTTATAAAGGCTGAGTGTAGGAGAGGTAATCTCTGAGTGGTAGGGCTATTTGCCTGAGTGTATGAGAAGGTTATTCTCTGAGTGGTAGGCCTTGAGGCAAGGCTGAGGTAGGGCTGTTGAGCCTGAGTTGTAGGAACCTATCCAGGTTCTGAGCTGTAGGATCTGAGGATCTGAGAATAGTGGAAGTTTGGCCGAATCTAGCACATTGCTAGATAGGTGAAGGGGGAAAGTGGATGTACCCAGATCTTGGGGAACCACAATAAAACATTGTGTAATCTGTGATGCTTAGTTGTCTGTGAATGCTGTGCTAGATAATTTAATTTGTAATTGAATTCTTCCTAGATTTATAAACAAGAAATTAGAACCTATTCACCCCCCCCTCTAGGTGTTTAGGTTGTCTTGAAAGTAAAACTATCAAGTGGTATCAGAGGGAGGTTCCTCAAAAAGGACTTAACAGTCTGAGGTAGATCTGAAAGGCAGAATTTAGATTCAAAAAGATGGGTTCAGGTGAGAATCATAAGGAGCTAGGGTCTATGAAATTACCCATATGCAAGAAAGAAATTTTTGGAATTTGGAAAGAAAGAGTCAGACTGTTCATGGAGGCATCTGACCCAAGGATTTACATCAGAGTACAGGAAGGCCCCTTCATTCCAATGAAGGTATCAGTTCTTGATGCAAATATCCAAACTCCAAAGAGTTATTCAGAAATGACCAAGGATGAAATCATCTTGGCAACCATGGATAAAAGAGCTCAGAACATTATTGTCAGTGCCATAGATGATTCAATATTTCAGAATCTGATTCACTGCAAGACCTCCAAAGAGATGTGGGTCACATTGATTGTCTACATGGAGGGATCTGAAGAAGTAAGGCAGGATAGGAAATCTATGCTCAATCAGGAGTATGAAAGTTTTAGACAAGGAAAATCTGATAGCATAACTGAGTGCTACAAGAAATTCTATAGAATTGTGAATGAGCTTATGTCCTATGGAAGAGTCTTCAGTACTTATGAACTGAATGACAAATTCTTGAGATCCTTAACAAAGGATTGGGACACAAAGATCTGTGCCATAAGAGAAGTGGCTAAATTGGCCGAGATATCTCCTCCCACCTTGTTTGGAAAGTTGCTATCCTATGAAATGCAACTTATGGTGAGAAAGGAGGAGGAAAAGAATTCAAGAGGAGAGCATAGAGAAAAGACTGTGGCATTCAATGCAGAAGCCACCAGAAAGAATAGGAGGAAATCACCATCTCCTCCTAAGGAAGTTGCAGAAGATAGTTCTGAAAATTTAGATAAGGGTTCAGAAAGCTGTGATTCAGATGCAGACTTTGCTGCATTCACAAGGCAATTCCAGAGGTTCTTGAAAAAGAAGCAATGGAAGTCTAGGCCTTCCACATCACAGCAAGATGATGACTATTATCAGAAGAAAAGGTCATCAAGGAAAGAGAAGAGCAGATTAAAGCCCAGCAAAGCCACTACTTCAAAGATTGTCTGCTATTATTGCAATAGGCCTGGACATGTAGTGGCTGACTGTCCTGATAAGAGAAAGGAGTATTCAGACAAGAAGAAGACTCATCAGAAAGGCAAGAAGGAGAAATCTTTTGTTGCAAAGAAAGATAGGAGTCTAACAGACCAGTCAACTTCAGAGTCAGAATCTGAAGCTGAAGCATATATTGGACTATATGCTGTGTCTGAAGAAGAGGAGTTTCTGCAGTTGCTAGACTCCATCAATGAACAAAAGGATCATCAGTATATGGGGCTAATGGCAGGATCAGAAGAGGACATATGCCAGAATCAGTCTGGTCCTAATAAGGTACAATGTCCTTCTATTACATCTGTTTGTTGTACAAGTGAAGAATCAGCTACATCTGCATCAAGTGATGTAGATGCATCTGAATCTGAAGGAGATGTCTATCAATTGATAGACAAGTATGGGGATTTGTTGCAGGCCCTTAAGAAAAGCAAGAACCTGGTTAAATCTCAGGCTCAGGAAATTGCTGAACTAAGGGTTGCTACAACTGAGTTAGAGAAAGTTATTGATCAAAAATTAAATGAAATTGCCAAGCTGAAGAATATAACTATTATTTAGATGGGCACAATTAATTATACTAATGATCAAGTGAAGAGTCTGGAGGCCAGACTTAGAATTGAAAGGGATTTAGTGGCTAGTTACTCTAAGCCAAAATCTGTCTTACCCTTGATAGATGAATTTGTCACTCAAAAGGGTAAGGCTGGATTAGGATTTAAAGGTAACTCCAGGGCTGGCAGATTCAAGAGGAAAGGCAAAGCTCCTATTCAGTCACTAAATCTTTCAGTCCCCATAAAGTTTAGTAAGGTGAAAGTGCCTTCTAACAAATGTTATCATGAAGATATTCAAGGTTATATTAAGACTAATGTTCTGAAGAACAAGGGTGTAAATGCAAGCAGGCCTACCTATGGTCATAAACCCAATGGTTTTAAGAAATCAGTAGGTGAAGTTGCTGCAGCACCAGCAATGAACAGAAATTCTTCTGACAAGGATGTATCTAGATCTAGATACAATAAGTTTGAATGTTGGTGCTGTGGCAAGAGAGGCCATTTTGCACTAGACTGTTGGTATAACCCAAGTGCTATAAAGAACAATAGTCTACCTGTTAGAAGAGGTTATGGTAGCTTTATTAATGCTAACCTGAACCAAGGACCCAAGACTTACTTGGGTTCTAAGGGTAAGTAATTCTGTGTTGCAGGTGAATCCAAGTTACCATGCCCCTATATGGTACTTGGATAGTGGTTGTTCCAGGCACATGACTGGAACAAAGGGGCTGCTGAAGGAGTATTCATCTGTCAAAGATGGACCTAAAGTGATCTTTGGTGGATCTGAAAAAGGAATCATCAAAGGGTTTGGTAACATTTCTTCTAACCTTATCACTATCACTCAAGTGGCTTATGTAAAAGGTTTGAAACATAATCTAATAAGCATAAGCCAGCTAAGTGATTTAGGATATGACATTTCATTTGTTAAAGATGGATGTCATATCAAAAGGTCAAGTGATCAAAAGATCATATTGACTGGGTATAGGAAGAGAAATGTATATTGTCTTAATTTTGAATGTGAGAATAAGGCTTCTCCCATCTGTCTTGTAGCTGATGACAATGCCTCTCATTGTGTCAAGTGGCACAAGAGATTGGCTCATCTAAACTACAAGACAATTGGCCAACTCTTTAGCAAAGAGTTAGTGAGAAATGGACCTCAAGTTAAGTGTATAAAGGAAGGGATATGCTCAGCTTGTCAAAAGGGCAAGCAGACAAAATCCTCCTTTCAAAGCCTTGAAAACAAGGATTCTGTGAGGTGTTTATACCTCTTGCATATGGATCTTTTTGGTCCTATGCCAGTTCATAGTCTAGGTAGGAAGGTCTACACTTTTGTGGTTGTAGATGACTATTCTAGATTTACATGGGTGTTCTTTCTGAGACAAAAATCTGAAACCCCAGGTGTATTACTTAATTTTGTAAAGCAAATTCAGAATGAACTGAATAGTACAGTTGTCAAAATCAGAAGTGACCATGGTACTGAGTTTCAATCTGAAAGCATAACAAAATTGTGTAAAGACTTTGGGATTTTCCAAGAGTTCTCCTCACCTAGAACACCTCAGCAAAATGGAATTGCTGAAAGAAAGAATAGAACATTAATTGAAGCAGGTAGAATTCTGTTGAGTGACACCTCTCTCCCAAAATATTTTTGGGCTGAGGCAGTTAACACTGCTTGTCATGTGATCAATAGGGCTACTATCACCAAAAGCCACAAAATGACTCCCTATGAGATTGTGAAAGGCAGAAAACCAAATCTATCTTACTTTAGGATCTTTGGTTGCAAGTGTTATATACTTAGCAATGGCAAGTCATATTTGACTAAGTTTGCTGCGAAATCCCAGGATGGGATATTTGTTGGCTACAGCACTAATAGTAAGGCCTATAGAGTCTTCAACTTGACTACTCAAGTTGTTGAAGAATCTGTGCATGTTGTGTTTGATGAAACAAGATTAATCAACTGTGAGTTGTCTTGTAGATCAAATGACTCAACAGGTATAAGCAAAAGTATGGACAAGCTCTCCATTACTGAAGGATCAAAAGAAGATGGGGCATTGGAAAATGAAGGCTTCTGTCCAGGGGGAGAACAAGACACTATAGAAGCTGATGAAAACCAAGAGATTCAGCTAAATGAATGAGCTGGAGATGTTCAACCAGAAGGGAATCTTCCACCAGCTACAAGACATTTGAGAGATCATCCAGTTGATCAGATAATAGGTGATCCAAGACAGGGGGGTGCAAACTAGAAGCAGAAATCAAAACACAGTTCTACATTCAAGTTTCCTGTCACAAATGGAGCCTAAGAAGTTTGAAGAAGCTATCCAAGACCAGCACTGGATTGATGCCATGCAAGAGGAGCTGAATCAATTCAGAAGGTGCAATGTCTGGGAGCTTGTTCCTAAACCAAGAGGCCGCAACATAATTGGCACAAAATGGATATATAGGAACAAGCTAGATGAAAGTGGAATAATAGTAAAGAATAAAGCAAGATTGGTTGCAAAAGGATACAGGCAGGAAGAAGGGATTGACTTTGATCAAACCTTTGCTCCTGTAGCAAGGCTGGAGGCAATCAGAATATTCCTTGCCTATGCAGCCTATCAAGACTTCAAAGTATACCAGATGGATGTGAAGTCAGCATTTCTGAATGGTGATCTTAAAGAATAAGTATATGTAGAGCAACCATCAGGTTTTGTAGATCCTCTTAAACCTGATTTTGTTTATAAGCTTAGGAAAGCTCTGTATGGGTTAAAGCAAGCTCCAAGGGCTTGGTATGAAACCCTGTCTACTTTCCTTATTGAGAATAAATTCTCAAGAGGAAAAATTGACAAAACTCTATTCCTTAGGGAATCCAAAGGCAAGATCATCTTAGTTCAGATCTATGTTGATGACATAATCTTTGGGTCTACTGAAAACAACCTTTGTAAAAAGTTTGCCAAACTTATGCAAGGGAAGTTTGAGATGAGCAGTATGGGGGAACTGAAGTTCTTCTTGGGACTTCAAGTAAGACAGACTGATGATGGCTTGTCCATATCCCAGTCTAAGTTCACCAAAGAATTGATTAAGAAATATGGTATGGGGTCATCCTCCACCATGAGAACTCCTATGAGAACAAGTATGCCTATATACAAAGATGATGCAGGTAAACCTGTTGATGAGACTTTGTATAGAGGAATAGTTGGCTCACTACTATATCTCACTGCTAGTAGACCAGATATTATGTATGCTACATGTGTCTGTGCTAGGTACCAAGCCTGCCCTAAAGAATCTCATTATACTGCAGTCAAAAGGATTCTGAGATATCTTAAGGGCACACCTAATCTAGGTCTTTGGTACCCTAGGAATAGAGATTTTCAACTAACAGGCTATTCAGATGCAGATTTTGCAGGATGTAGAGAGGATAGGAAGAGTACTACAGGTACATGTCAATTCCTGGGAGGAAGACTAATATCATGGAGTAGTAAGAAGCAAACCAGTGTGGCAATTTCCACAGCTGAGTCTGAGTATGTTGCTGCTGGAAGCTGCTGTGCACAGTTATTATGGATGCAGCATCAGCTTAAGGATTATGGTATTCAAGTAAGTAGAACACCTCTTTTATATGATTCTAAGAGTTCAATTTCTATTGCTAATAATTCTGTTTCTCATAGTAGAACTAAGCATATAGAAATAAAATACCATTTTCTTAGAGAACATGTAGAAAAAGAAGACATTTCATTGGAATTTGTGAAAACAGATTATCAAATAGCAGATGTGTTTACTAAGCCCCTAGATGAAACCAAATTCAATAAATTCAAAATTGAATTAGGTATGTTAACCATTGATTAGTGTAATCACAATATCATCAACAATGAAGTTAAAGTGGTAACAAGACATTCAAGTGATAAAAAGACACATTGAAGTAGTATCAAGTACTCTGTAGTACTTATAAGTTGTGATGAACAAATAGAAATTGGCTAAGTAAGATGGTGTCGACACATTCAGTAATATTGTGTCGACTCAGGATTGTAATACAAAACAGAGATATTGTGTCGACACAAAAAATATGTGTCGACACTTAAGAATCTTATTGTCGACTTATCCAGGAATGTAGTGTCGACTTCACCAGGATAGTGGTGTCGACACTTACAGATTTTGTGTCGACACTTATACTAAGAGTCGACACAGAATTTCTGATGCTCTTCTATTTATCTCTGGTGTCGACAAAATAGCAAATTGGTGTCGACACATAATAGACGGACTTGATGTCGAGACTATAGAAACTTGTGTCGACACATTCCATCTGTGTCGACACTTATAGTCTGTTTTTGGCGTCTTTTGATCTTCTTTAAACAGAAGGTATAAATAGGTCAAGAACTCATTCTATCGACATGCTTACAAGGTTTTCGAAACCCTGTGTCGACATTCTCTCTCTCTCTCTCTTTCTCTCATCTTTCAAGCTTTCTCGACTGATCCATGGCGCCAAAGATTGAAGATAATGTGAATGAAGGATATGAATTGGTGCGCTAGGCCTTTGCTGCTGCCCCTCCAGATGTTCTCAGGGTTATCTCTTTCCTCTCCGCCTCAGGATTAGAATTTCTGGTCTCCGAACCATCTAAGATATGGAAGAAGGAGGTGCATGAGTTCTTTACTTCTGCATCTGTAGACTCTAAGAGTCATGAGATAAAATCCACTGTCCATAGGTCACCAGTGGACATTACACCAAGTAAGTTAAGAACAATTCTACAATTACCTTTAATTGAGAATGAAGAGGATGTCCCTGCTTCTAAATCAAGGGAGGCTCTTCAATGGTGTGGATTGGATTCCACCATGAAAATTGGAGCAGCATTCAACAGGAAAGGAATGAATCAACAGGGCAAGTTTCTGTCTGAGGTGGTTGGAAAAGTTATTCTGTGCAAGCCAGGTGGACATGATAGGATTTCTGCCTAAATGTTCAGCCTAATGACCAGGATTATGTTTACAATTCCAACGGATTGGTCAACTGTAATCTTTGAAAAGATTAAGGAAGGAATCAAGAAGCCAAATCTGGCTAGAATAATGAGTATATACCTAAGTAAGGAGATTCCTGAAGTTATGCAACAACAATCTGGAACAAAGATTAATCACATGAGAAGGATGGACATGAGATTGTTCTCCAGATGGGATAGGGTGCTGACCAAAGAAATGCCTGAAGTGGAAAGACAGGATTCACCTGAGAAATCCCCAGGTCATGCTACCAGTACTGAGCACCAACAAGAAGAGCAAGTAAGACAAGAGGTTGAAAATCAGCCTGCTTCTACACAAGTTCAGGATGCCACAATACCTGCAGTTCAAGAAGAAGAAGTAAGTATACCAGCTCAGCAAGGTTATTCACCTACACAGACTGTATCTACTCATGACCAGGTACAGGTGCAGGGGGAGCTGGTGTATTTTCCTACAAAAGACATTTCTAATATTTCTATTTCTGCACAGGTCCAGGAAAAGCAAGTGTCCTCACCTGCCCAAGACATCACCAATACTGAACAAGTACAGGGGGAGAGACTGTCTGAGCAAGTGCAAGAGGATGCTCCAATTGATATATCTCAAAATTTGAATACTGCAGATGTTTCAGCCCAGAAGGAATATACTCTAGAAGAGTTATTTCTAGATAATGAAATAATTACTGATGAAATGGAATTGGAGCAAGAAATTGAGGGGGAGCCTGTGCATGTGGAGACTGTACACCATGGCACTGAAGCAGTTGTTCCTCCTCCTCCCAAAGAAAGAGTACAAATTGATAGTACTTCTGATTCTGAGAATGAAGAAGCCAGGGTGGCTAAGAAGAGAAAACTTCTGGTCTTTCAGAGAAGGAGCAAGAGCTATAAGCAAGCTTTACAGTCTACAGCACATCACACTCCTTCTAACTTTGATTATAACAAGTTTTTGATCGATTTACAAGTGAAATTGGATGAACACAGAGTGGCTATTGAAAAATATGTTGATGAAAACAACAAGTCCCTGCAATTTGACTTAGCCGAAGATATAAAATCTATTAGATTTGAGGTCAATATGCATAAGAAGGAGATGACAGATTGCTTCCATAAGGGAGGCAATGCTGTGGTATATTTGGCAAAACAACAGCAGTCTATCATCCCTAAGGTGGATGATATTGCTTTAAAGCAAAGCTATGTCTTGGAAAATCAGCTAAGGATGAATGACAATTTAACTGAATCTCATCATGAGATCATTGAGGAATTGAAAAAGATTGTTCCAAGTCTGTCTACAACTAGATCAAAGGAAATGGAAGAATTTGATAAGAACTTTCAAGCTGCTATTGATTCTGTTAAAACTGCTATCACAACCTCTCAAAAGGAAATATCTGACAAGCTTCAAAAGTTAAAACCATTTTTTAAAGAGGGTGTGAATTATCTAGATGGTCAAATCAGATATCAGAAGGAGGATCTAAGAGATCATGTTACTAAAGAAGCCATAAAGGGGGAGAGGATGTTAGTTCATGCAGGCTCAGAGCACACCAAATGGGTGACCAATAGTATTCGAGCCACATTGGGATATCCACCATTGTGTGATGATGCTATGGTGGCTGAGTCAGGAATACAAACAAGTCTACTTGAACGCAATCAACCTGAGGTTGCTCAAGTCCTTTACCCTCCTCCAGATTATGATATGATTGATCAGCTAGTTCAAGGAATGTATAGTCCTCCAAAGGAGGTTACTAATGTTGTGATTGGGAAGGTTGATAAGCCTGAGGCTACTTTGAAAGACCAGCAAGATGCTCTACTATCTAAGAAAAGATTTAGAGAGCAGGCTGAACTTAAGCCAGACTTTGAGCAGTGGAGTCCTACTTCCAGAAATATTATACTCACTGCATGGAAGGCTGTCAAAGACCAAGTGCAGGAAAGAGGCAAGTGGTACAATGAGATGGAATGGCAGAAGTATGAAGCCAGGCAAGAGGCCATAGTACAGTTTAGAAGAAAAGCCAAGATGGGTATGCTGCCTCCAGATGCTCAAGAGCCAAGCAAGTACTTCCCAAAGCCCTTTCATTATTTTGAAAGGCAAAGGCTCAAGGAAGAAGCAAAGAAGAAGGCTGATCTAAAAGGCAAGAAGCCAGCTGAAGATTCTGAAGCTCCTGTGAAGGCTCAAGTTCTATCTAGCAAAGGGATTGTCATAAAAGAGCCTGATCAGTCTTAATTCTTAGTTCTTTCAAAGTGTTTTGTAATGTTTTGATTACATCATTAGATGTAAATCTCTGTATTCAAACATTATCAAGTTATAAACAAAATGTTGTGTGATATCATATAATGTTCATTCTGTGATGTATGGTTTTTATTTTGTTTATATTAAGTATTCCAGTTATGTCTTATATCATCAGTTTATACTTTTTATAAATGGTGTATATCATTGGCTATAGGGTTATGACTTCTCCAAATAGGGGGAGATTATTGGGTACATTGGAAAAAGTGTACCTGATTTGAAGAAGCCCAACTTAGCTCAATGATATACATCAAGGTGTATTTGATGTTGTTTTGAGTTGACATGTGCAGGTGAAGAAGTATTAAAGAATGCAGAAAAATATTCTAAGTCCACATGTCGACACCTGAAGAAATTGTGCCGACACTTCTGAATATTTGTGTCGACACTTCAGAAAATCAGTGTCGACACAGAGAAAGATGGTCGACCACATTTATGTCAACACTGGGAAGCAGTGTCGACACATAAAGAAAATCGTCGACCTCAGCACTGGGAAGCAGTGTCGACACAGAAGAAGATAGTCGACCAGTGAAAGATAGTCGACACAAAAGAAGATAGTCGACTAGTGAAAGATAGTCGACACAGAAGAAGATAGTCGACTAGTGAAAGATAGTCGACACAGAAGAAGATAGTCGACCAGAGAAAGATAGTCGACCAGAGAAAGATCGTCGACCAGAGAAAGATAGTCGACTCACAGAAGAAGATAGTCGACCTCAACTGTGTCGACACTGGATGGATGTGTCGACACCTTGAGATTGAGTCGACACATATTGGCAGAAGTCGACTATGCTTGTGTCGACACCAGAAGACTGAGTCGACACATTTTGGCAGAATTGAAGATTGATGTGTCGACACCTGAAGGCTGAGTCGACACATACTGAGTTCTGAATCTACAACAACTGTGTCGACACACTACAGAGTCTAGACCAAGTTATTTTCTGAAGAAGCTGTGTCGACTTAAAGGCAACTTAGTCGACATCATCAAAGACTGTGTCGACACCAAAGTCACTTATGTCGACACAGATAGACAGATTGGTCTCGACACTTTCTAACAGACTGTCTCGACATTTTGCTGTCCAAGGCTAAGGTATAGGAACTGTTTGAAGACTTGACAGCTGTGGGTTGCCACCGTTTAACTGAAGCTGTCAGACCTGTCAGAAATCAGTTAGAAACCGGATCAGCCGGTTACCATGAAGAAAGTCTATAAATAGACATATTCAGAAGGAAAAAAAGAGAAGAAACATAACTGAAGAAGATCTAAGAAGAAGAAACAAAAGTATTACGATCCTATTGAAGTTTCAATTCAAGAAAGTGCTAAGCTCTAAAGAAGATCTTCATCAGAAAATCTAAGAAGAAGTCTGAAGTATCAGAAAAGGTGTTGGATAGAGAGGGATCCAGTCATCTTGAAGAAGAAGAAGGAAGCCATCCTGTTTGGAAATCAACTTAGCTAAGTTCAGATTCAAGAAGCTTTGAAGAAAGCTCAGATTCAGTTGATTTCATCAGCTGATCAAGAAGTGTCTTGTCCTCTTCTCTCTCAATAAAGGCAAGACATCAAAATATCTTTTCTAAATTTCTGTAGGATCTGTTTACACAGATCTGAGTTGTAAGCTTGTGTTATAAAAGCTGAGTGTAGGAGAGGTAATCTCTGAGTGGTAGGGCTATTTGCCTGAGTGTAGGAGAAGGTTATTCTCTGAGTGGTAGGCCTTGAGGCAAGGCTGAGGTAGGGCTGTTGAGTCTGAGTTGTAGGAACCTATCCAGGTTCTGAGCTGTAGGATCTGAGGATCTGAGAATAGTGGAAGTTTGGCCGAATCTAGCACATTGCTAGATAGGTGAAGGGGGAAAGTGGATGTACCCAGATCTTGGGGAACCACTATAAAACATTGTGCAATCTGTGATGCTTAGTTGTCTGTGAATGCTGTGCTAGATAATTTAATTTGTAATTGAATTCTGCCTAGATTTATAAACAAGAAATTAGAACCTATTCACCCCCCCCTCTAGGTGTTTAGGTTGTCTTGAAAGTAAAACTATCAAGAATGAAGTTGAGAACCAACTAGGAAAGAGGATAAAAGCACTATGATCTAATCAAGGTATCGAATATCTTTGTCATGAGTTCCATGATCATCTGAAAGAGTGTAGTATTGTGTTACAACTCACTCCACATAGAACACCACAACATAATGGCATGTATGAGAGGAGGAATCGTACTTTGTTAGACATGGTACAGTCAATGATGAGTCATGCAGATTTGTCTGTTTCTTTTTAGGGTTTTGCTTTTAATACTACTGCTTTCACTATAAATTGTGCTCCAATGAAAATGGTTCTAAAGACAACATATGAGATATGGACTGGGAATCGTCCTAATATGTCTTTCATGAAGATTTGGGGTTGTGAGGCAAATGTGTGACGTCAAATTTCTAACAAGCTGGAACCCAAGTTAGATAAATATTATCATATGAGGTATCCTAAGGAAACCAAATGGTACTATTTTTACCTATCATTTGAGGACAAAGTATTTGTTGCAAGGATTGATGTCTTCTTTGAGAAAGAGTTCTTGTCAAGAAAGACAACTAAGGTAGATCTTGAAGAAGTTCAAGAACCAAAAGCTATGAATGAACTTGAATTGGAGCTTGAGCAAGGACTATAAGTTATTGTAGCTAGAGAGGCTTCTTAGGAAACACAATTTCAACGTAGATCTGGTAGACTTAGAAATGAGCCTTAGAGATATGAATTTCTCGTGTATCAAATAGGTAATTTAGTGCTTATGGATCATGATGATGAGCATGAAACCTACCAAGAGACTATGAATGGACCAGAATTCAAGAAGTGTCTTGAGTCCATAAATCTAAAATGGACTCCATGTACACAAACCAAGTTTGGACCCTGGTGGAACCATCTGAAGGGGTATGACCCATAGGGTGCAAGTGGGTCTTCAAGAAGAAGACCTACCTAGATGGGAATATACAAACATTCATAAGGCGACTAGTGGTTAAAGGTTTCAAGAAAATTCATGGTGTTGACTACAATGAGACCTTATCCCTTATTACTATAGTAAAGTCCATCAAAATTTTGCTTGCTATTGCTGCGTATTATGTCTACGAGATCTAACAAATACATGTTAAAATGGATTTCCTTAATGGAAACCTCCTTGAGAAAGTGTATATGACACAACTCAAGGGTTTGGTACATCCAAATGAAACCACTAAAATATACAAGATACAGCGATCCATTTATGGATTGAAACAAGCTTCTTGAAGTTGGAATCCTTGTTTTGATGAGAAAATCAAAGAGTTTGGTTTCAACAAGAATGAATATAAACCCTGTGTTTACAAGAGGATTAGTGAGAGTATTATTTTCTTCCTGATATTGTATGTAGATGACATACTACAGTTCAGGAATGACATTCTGGCCCTGCAAATTATAAAGAACAACCTAGGGAACTACTTTTATATGAAGAACTTGGGCGAAGTGGCTTATATACTTGGTATTAAGATCAATAGTGATAGATTGAAGAAGTTGCAGGGTTTGGCCCAAGTACATACATTAAGAAGGTGTTGAAACGGTTCAGCATGTTGGATTCCAAGAAGGGATTCTTACCTATGTCTTCTGGTGTGAGTCTCTTTAAGAACCAGTGTCCTAAGTCTTTAAAAGATAAGGACCACATGAAGTTGATTCCATATGCTTCGACAATTGGATAAATTATATATGTGAAGTTATATGCTCGACCTGAAGTCTCCTATGCTTTGAGCATAACTAGTAGGTATTATTCTGATCCTAGTGATTATCACTAGACAGTTATCAAGAATATCCCAAAGTACTTGAGAAGGACTAAGTATATTTTCTTAGTATTTGGTGGAGAGGAAGAGATCTTTATAAAGGGTTACATGGATGCTAGCTTCTAGACTGATAGGGACGACTCAAAATCCCAATCAGGTTTTATCTTTTGCTTGAATTGAGGAGCTACGATCTAAAAGAGTTCCAAGTAAGAGATATTTGTTGATTTTATAATAGAGGCCGAGTATATCGCTGTTGCAAAGGTGGTGAAGGAGGATGCATGGATTAGGAAATTCGTCAGCAAGCTTGATGTAGTTCCTAGCATTTTTGATTATGTAGTTCTCTATTGTGACAACAATGGTGCCATTGCATAGGCTAAGGAAAACAGATCTCATCATCGCCCCAAGCACATACTTCGGTGGTTCTATCTTATTCAAGAGATTACCGATCGAGGAGATGTGAGCATATGCAGAGTGCTGACTAAAGATAATATTGTGGATCCATTGACGAAGTCTCTTGCATAAAGAAAGCATGATGGTCATACTAGATCAATGGATATTAGATGCCTGATTAATTGTCTCTAGTGGGAGACTTGTGGATTATATATGTGTCTGTTGTTATTCATATGATGAATAAAGTATTTTTTTATTTCTTTTATATTTATGATAAGTTCTATTAGTATGTCAACTATTTCTGTTTGATAGATTAATTAGAATAAAAAGTGCCCTTCGAATGTTCGCTTCCATAGGAGTTCAAGTGTGTGACTTGAATGTAAGGGCCTATGTTTATAAGAAGCTTCATTCTTAAATGGTCCCTGGCCGAAGTATTATCTTAGAAGTTAAGGGCGATGGTGGTACATTAAGACTAGCATGTGCGTTGATTTATGATCGGCTCTTATAGGTCATGATATTGTGATATCAAGTCATCACATGAGTTCTTGTTAGTGAACAAGTTATACTATACTGACCCACCATGATTCTACTTTTTGGATTGTTATATGAATGTATCACAAGTAGGTCTCAAGTGGCAATGGTGTTTGTTGTTCTTTGACCTAAATTCACAACATACATCAAGTTTGGAAGAGCATGCTTTGATGCCATCAAAAGTCTTCCTTAAGAAAGATTGATGATAACGATGGCTATTAAGTATGTTATGAGTCATTTGGGAGTTTGTGTGTGGACAGAATTTGGATTTGTCCTCCTATATGACAAGAGTTATATCCATAGGACCTTTGATGGAATGGGACTAAGAAATGCATGGTCTTGCTTGGTTGATTCAATATATGATATTGGGCTCATAAATTTTTGGAATTCTATTCTAGATCAAAAAAAATGGATTGAATAGTTATGAGGGTGACATGGTCCAAGCCACTAGTTCTATCCATATGCAAAGGACAAAGGGACATGACAACACTGATACATTAGTCATAAAAGGCTTGCTAAGTTATGAACTCTTATTGCTTGGGTAGCAATGCTGTATTGCTAGATACCGCTCATTATTTGTGTGACATTTGTTGATACATTGTGATCAAGTGGGAGACTGTTAGTGTTTACAAGGTGATCGCAAAACAATCAAGCAATTAGACTTACTACAAACGGGATATGAGCCTATAGGGTCGCATATAAGAGAGTTTGGAGGAATTGGAGAAATGATTATGTTGGCCCTGTTCGGTCCATTGATAATAATGTCCTAGATTTTAAGAAGGCCCACAAGTCAATAGTATACACATATTTTTATGTGATATGTGATCTAGTTCAATGTATGCAGGTTGTCTGCATTTCATTGATTAGACAGGTTAATAAGGTCAGAAGTTTAACTGGACTCAAGACAGGATACTATAGAGAGGTAGAAATTTGCCCAAGTCAAGAAGCGTTGAGTGAGTACACATCACTCAATACTAGAGGAATAAAAGCATTGATAGAAGTTCAGTCACTCAAAATCTTAGTGGAGCTGGACTCAAATATCGCTAAGTCTAGAAGCGTTGAGTGAAGCCCATTCACTCAATTCCTTCTCAAAGAAAATCTGTCCAAGAACAGAAGCATTGAGTGAAGAAGGCTCACTCAATGCCCTATCAAAGAAATTGGAAAAGTTCATAAACATTGAGTGTAGATGGTTCACTCAATGCATTTAGTCAGAAATTTTGTAAAATTCCAGGAGCGTTGTGTGTAGCAGGTTCACTCAATATCATCAGTCAGGATAAATGCCATGTCCAGAATCATTGAATGAAGAAGGTTCACTCAATGCTATCAACCAGAAGAATTCTGTTAAGTGCAAATGCATTGAGTGATGAAGGTTCACTCAACGCCTTATCAATTAAGTTGTCAATGGAAACAGTGTTGAGTGACAAAGGCTCACTCAACACCTCAGAAGTTATACAGTTATTTAGCAAGTGTTTTAGCTTTGAGTAAAGACTTACCACTCAACGCTTCAGAAGTTAAAACTTAATGTTCAGTTATGTTGAGTCTCAAGACAACACTCAATGCTTTTATGCGTTGAGTCACAAGACTTCACTCAACGCCTATGCAGACTGTGTGGTGAATGTTGCTAAGTATACAAGCGCTGAGTTAGGCTGACGTTATCCCAAATTCAAATGAAGTGGGTTTTGGGAGCAAAAGTACAAATGGCACCGCACGCTTTTTAAAGTAATCGTTAATGGTAAAGCTACTTTACAGCTACCCATACCTCTTACCTATACAGATCAATGTGCCATTGTAGTTAGGGATATAAAAATAAAAATAAATGAAGTAAAGGAAGAGATTTTTATCATCCTTGTTGATTAAAAAGTGGTTGATGTAAAAATCTCAAGATACTTTATCAAGAACTCAAACCCTAATTTTCTTCAAGGGTTAGAATAGAGCACTCATCATTGTTGTTATTGTTCTTCAAGGATGCTGCATTGTACTTCAGATCTAATCAAGCTTGAAGGAGCAGAGCGCTGCAACAGTTCTTCTCATTAAACATAGAATAACTTTGAAGATTTATATTCTTGTTGTAGTGAAGAGTTTAGACTGTTTCTATACATTCTAGGAAGCAGACACAGAGCTTTACTTCTCTGGAGTCAGTCATCACGAAAGTGTACTCTAACATTAGGATCACTGTGTGATTTGAGTTATAAGCCTATATTATAAAGGTTGAGAGTTAGGAGTTATTTAACTCTGAGTGTAGGGCTTTTGAGCTTGAGGTAGGAGTTACTTGACTCTGAGTATAGGGTCGATGTGCCTGAGGTAATACTATATCTAGTCTGAGTTGTACGAGTTAAACACACTCTTAGTTGTAAGATCTTGAGGCATCTGAGGTGTAAGCTCAAGGAGCTGATGATATAGGAGAAGTTAACTGCATCTAGCTCACTACTAGATAGGTGTAGGGGAAAAGTTGATGTACCCTAGATATAGAAACCACTATAAAATCTTGTTTGTTGTTGTGATTTTTTAAAGCTAATAACTAACTTAAACACACACCAAGATCATAACCTTGAAAGGTTCAAAAGAGCCCAAAACAAACCTATTCACACCCCTCTTTAGGTGTTTAGCTACCCTTAAACAAAGATTTTCAAGTGGTATAAGAGGGAAGTTGTTCAAAAAGGAATAAATAGTCTGAACAAGATCTCCAAGGGTAGCAAAAGCTTATCACCATGGCTTCAACTGAGAACTATGAGTTGGGTTCTATGAAACTTGCTATTTATAGGAAGGATAGTTTTGGGATTTAGAAGGAGAGGGTAAGGTTATTCATGGAAGCCTTAGAACCTACGATATGCATAACTATTCAAGAGGGTCCTTTCATTCCCATGAAGGTCTGGTATATATACCAATATCCAGACCCCCAATAAATACACTAAGATGACCAAGGATGAAGTAATTTTTGCCACAATGGACAAGAGGGCCCAGAATATTATTATAACTCTAATAGATGATTCTATATTCTAGAACTTTGTCCACTGCAGAACTGCCAAGGAGATGTGGGATTTTCTAATTGTGTATATGGAAGGGATAGAGGAGGTGAGGGTTGACAGGAAATCCCTCCTTAACAAGCAGTATGTGGCCTTCATGTAAGGCAAGAAAGATTCCATAGTTAATTTTTATGAAAAGTTTTTCAAGATTGTGAACAGATTGATCACCTATGGTAGATAATCCACAAATTATGAGTTGAATGACAAGTTCTTAAGATCCCTCAACATGGAATGGGATATCAAGATTTGTGCCATCAAGGAGGTTGCCAACCTGGCCAACACTCTGCCCTAAAACCAATTTTGTAAACTATTGTCTCATGAGCTACTGCTGAATTCCAGAAGAGCAGAAGAAGATGTTGTTAGAACCCTCAATAGAGAGAAGATAGTGGCCTTCAAAGCTAAAACCACAAGGAGGTGCAAGGAAAAGACTCCATCTCCACCAAGTAAAGCTGCTGAGTCAGAGTGCTTAGATCCCAACACTTTAAACAATGAACCGTTATATGGAGAACTTACCCTGTTCTCTAAATAGTTCAAGAAGATGTTGAGGAGGAGAAGATAGTAGAAGAATAAGGGATCTTTTAGCTCTATCTCTAGAAAGCCATATACCAACATGGAGAAATCCAGAAAATACCCCTCTAGGGAACGATATGATTCTACACAGAACAAACACTTTAAGATTAATGTTGTTTGCTATTATTACAACAAATCTGAACATGTCATTGCTTACTGTCCAGTCAAGAGAAAGGAGAACAAGAAATCATATGATAAGAAGTATCAAACAGACAAAAAGGCTGAAAAGAGCTTCTTGGACAAGAAGAAAACCTACTTGTTAGATAGTGATTCTGAGTCTTCAGAATTAGAAGAAGAAGAGGTTTATATTGGTCTTATTTCTATTGAAGAGAAGGTGAATCTTCCTATTATCATGATAGGCATCAAGGCACCATTGTCCTTTGTTGAAAGTGATTATGAAGATGATGAAGAATTCAGCCTCTTGACCTTAACTAAAGATAATCAAGACAATTCTGTTCCTTATGAGGCATATCTCTTCCAAAATCTATTTTTGTTTATGAGACTAGCTCAGACTCTGAGGCATCCACTTCATCTAGTAAGGATGATAGATCAGAATCTGATGAGGATGCCAATTAATTAATTGATAAGTATGGTGTTTATTAGGTTTGTTGATCACATTGTCCCAGATTTGTAGAAGTCAAACTAGTCAATAGTATACACATAGATGTATTTAATGCATGCTCTAAGTTCAATTTGTGCAGGATGTTCTTTATAACAATGATTATACAAGTTATCTAAGTGACAGTGACAGGTGGATACAAGGAAGAATGTTGGGAAGACAGAAATTTGTCTAAATCCACTTGAGTTGAGTGATGGCAGTTCACTCAACGCTAGATGTCAAAAAGTGCTGAGTAAAGCATGGGCAGTCATAGCATGACTGTTGACAAAGCAAAATTTTGGTTAAGTCCATAGGCATTGAGTGAAGGCAGTTCATTCAACACCATATAACGAGAGGCGTCGAGTAAATCTCAAATAGTCAAAGCTTCAGCATTAGCAAGAAAGATTTCTAGTTAATTCTAGAAACGTTGAGTGAGGACAGCTCACTCGACGCCTGAAGAAAGAAGGGTCGACAGAACAAGCTTCAGTCAAAGCCTTAGAATATGTAGACAAAAAATCTATCTAAGTCCAAATGCGTCGAGCGAGGATAGTTAACGCAACGCCAACTCAACAGAGAAATCAACTAAGTATAGAAGTGTTAAGTGATACCTCATCGAGAAGACAGGAAAAGGAAGAAAGCATTGAGTGAAGACAGCTCACTCAACACCTTCATACAGATAAAAATCAACTAAGTACATAAACATTGAGTGAAGGCTGTTCACTCAACGCCTCATCATGATGATAGGAAAGTCAAGTATGCATTGAGTGATGAAAGCTCACTCAACGCACTCAACGCCTATCAATATAAAGTTTTTATAAGAACAAAATGCGTTGAGTGAAGGTCGTTCACTCAACGCCTCCTCAACTAAGCTGATAAAAGTTGAAAGTATTGAGTGAAGCCAGCTCAATCAATGCCTTTAGTAAGAAAAATATTGGCTAAGTCTAAATGCGTTGAGTGATGAAGGTTCACTCAATGCCTAAGTTAAAAACTATAAAAGTCTATAATTCATCGAGTGATGAATGATCACTCGATGGCTAAAGGTATAGAAAATTGGATAAGTGTTTTGGAGTTGAGTGAATGATATTCATTCAACGCCTATGATAAATCTTTTGTTTTTTGACTAAGTCCTTAGGTATTGATGTCAGCAGAAATTCAAAATGTTGCGTGAAGTCTACAACACACGACAAATGGCGCTATATGCCTTCTATACAGCATTTAATGTAAAAGAAAAGTTGCAGACAACAACTACCGTTGGTCCCGATGCTCGAAGAGCTGTTGGACTGCGGAAGATAAAAAGCTATAAATTAGTAGAAAGAGTGTGGATCGATTTTCGAAAAGGGCTGGACTTCATCTTCTTTCTCTCGACACTATTGTAGAGCCTGAAGAACAAGTCTAAACTTCTGATCTAAGAGATCAAGCAAGTTAGTTGTTGGGATTAACACCTTCAACAGCAAGTTCAGAGAAACTTCTCTGAGGTAGAAGAAGAAGAAGCCAAAGCTAACCCTAGCTGCAGCATCTTCATAGCTCAAGCAGTTTTATTCCTGAAGAAAATTTTTTGGAGTCGTGTAGAAGATATTTGGACTGAGTCAACTAAGCACAAAAGGAGAAAACTTTTAGAAAGTACTAGACTTCATCTTATTGCTCTCGACACTACTAGAGAGCTAAGAGAAGTTGTTCAAACTGCTGATCTAGAAGTTGATAGAAGATAGTTATTGTCATTCTCACCTACAACAGCAAGTTCAGAGAAACATCTCTGAGAAAGAAAAAACAGAAAAGCCAAACCCAAGCTGCAGTGACTTCACAGTTCTAGCTGATCATTTTTAAAGAACATTTTCTAGAAGATGTGAAGAAGAAAAGTGAACTGAGTTTTCTCAGGACAGAAGGAAGAAAGTACAAAGAACATTTCTCTGGGGTCAGATAATCATCAACAAACCTTTCATCAAGTAGGATCTTAACAAATCTGAGTGTAAGCATATTTTATAAAGGCTGAGTGTAGGATCTTTTGTACATCTGAGTGGTAGGATTCTGAGGTGAATCTTAGGTAGGATCCTGGACTGCATCTGAGTTATAGGGCAATTTGCATGACGTAGAATCTGGTTCAAACCTGAGGTAATATAATATATCTCTGAATTATAGGGTTATCCTCCTAGCTTTAGTTGTAGGACTTGTGCTCAAGTCTGAGGTAGGTCATGTATGCCTGAGTTGTAGAAGATAACTTTTCTTAGTGGTAGGGCTTTGTTCTTGAGTTGTAGGTCTTGGAGGATACTAAGAGATCCTCAGGGATCTGAGTTGTAAGCTCTTTGGAGCCAAGTTTTAGAGAAGTGTCTTGTCTAACACACTATTAGAAAGGTTGGAGGGATAGTTGATGTACCCATAATCTGGGGAACTACTATAAATCTTGTGTGTGTTATTGTTGATTGTTTTGAAAGCTAAATATAACTAAATCATAATACACCTAAAATAGGAAAAATATAAAAAGGCCTAAAACCTATTCACCCACCCTCTAGGTGTTATTTATTCTTGAATCTAAAGACTTTCAGTTTTATCCTGGAAGCTCTGAATAAGAGCAAGAAACTTGTCAAGAGATAAGCTAAAGAGATTGCCTCTCTACAGTAAGCTATTTCCTTGCAGTATGAGTTAGCTTTTATGCTAGCCTACATGAGGAGGTAAATCAGTCGGCTGAAAACAATCTCTATAATCCAAATAGGCACCATCAGCTAGAAGAATAAGATCATCAAGGATCTTGAAGAGAAGCTCCTCAAAGAGATAATCGCAGTAGCTGAGTTTTATGAGCCCAAGACAATGCTGTCATTAAATGACTCTTTCTCCTCTCAAAATAATAAGAGGGGTTTGGGTTTCAAGTGGAACACTAAATCTACTCATTCCGAAGGGAAATGCAATGCTCTATTTGTGCCTCAAACAATCTTTCATAAGGTTGTTCTCCCTTCTAATAGGTATGATCATAAAAGTATGAAAGTTAGGGTTAGATCTGATATACTCTAGAGGGGGGGTGAATAGAGTATGTATGTATATTTAAAAACTTTTCTTGAGTTATAAAAGATTATACCTAAACTTAAATATAATATCACAGTATACTAAATTGAAATAAATGAAATCACAGAAAAGCTAAATAACACAACCACAATAAGAACAAGAAGAAGAGGGCAACCAGACAAATCAAGAATTTATAGTGGTTCCCCAACCTGGGCATATCCACTCTTCTACCACCCTGATAGGAATCCACTAAGGTTTTTGATCAGGTGACTTCCACCAATGAGCTTTTGATCAGGTGCTCAAAAACCAAACCTCAAGTCTTTTGGTTAGGAGACTTGCAACCAAGAATCACTTTTGAAGAGAGTAGAGAACCCTTTTTAAAGAGAGGGTGAGAGAGTGATGGTGTCTTCTCTTTCTCAAATACAAATGAGAAGACTAATGAAATTGATGTTAAAAAAAAGCTCCCCCTGAAATATTGAGTTTGTTCAGGGAGCAAATGGAGCTTTGCTTCAGGGTGATAGTCCTTCAAGCTTTCAACTTGAACTAGAAGATCTTCAGGAACTTCTTGACAGATGCAGTGTTTTTGTCCTACTGAAGGTTCCTGAGAGTATGACAGAAGAACACTCTTGATTTGGATGGTTATTCTTCTTCTTCAGACAGATTGTTCTTCTAGTCTAGCAGTTGTTGATTACTTGACTGATCGATTTTTTTTGTGTCTCCAGAATTCTGTATGTCTCTTTGATTCTATCTGTATTGTATATCTTGTGTATAAGAAAAAGAACTTCTCATCTTTTATATTTTCCATGTGGATGTGCTTTTGAATTTTGAAATTCTTCCTGTAATTAATGCTGACGGCCTTGGAATAATCTGGCATTGATTTGTTTCCCTAACTGTCCCTTAGAAAAATGGCAGGCAATAATCCTGATGAAGACTGCGATTAATGCTCTTGTCTAACAGTAATATTCAGAAAATATTAGAGCATTAATCACTCAGGAATCATTGCCACATAATAAGGACAAAAGAAGAAAACATCCAAGACTGGATTCGTTGACCTGAGTCCATAGTTCGTCGAGCTGAGAATAACTGTTCGTTAAGCTGAGATCCAAGGTCATCGACCTTTGAATGCTGCTTGATAACTTTCTTCTTCTGTGCATCAAGTTCGACGAGCTGAGATCTAAGATCATCGAGCTGAGCCCTAAGGACTGAGTTCGTCCAGTTGGTCCAAGATCGTCGAGCTGAGTTTTATTTTGGACTTAGACTACTTTATGGTGTAGATTATTGAAGTATCATTTTGGCGTTGAGTGAAATGTCATCTGGCATTGAGTGAAATGGCATTTGGCATTAAGTGAAATGTCATCTGGCGTTGAGTGAAATATCATCTGGCATTGAGTGAAATATCATCTGGCATTGAGTGTTGAATCACCTTATCCAGAATTAGTCGACCAAATAACAGAGTTCGTCTAGATGATGTTCTTAGTTCGTCGACTGAAGTTTGACTCAGAGAAGTTATCACTTTTTCTAGAGTTCGTCAAGCTGAGAACCAAGTTCGTCGAGCTGAGCTAAGAGATTTTTCTCTGAGTTCGACGAGCTGAGCACGACTTTCGTCGACCGGAGTTCGGTGAATGTAGAAATTCTTTTTCTAAGTCTTGAATTCTCTAGGTCTTGAGTCTCTGACTTTATTGAAGGCTGCTCCCTAGCATTGTTAACTCTAAGGACTTAACCTAGACTCTAGGACACAACCATGAACCTAGTCTATACATGTTGGGTCATATCCTAACTTAGTGAACGTAGCCCAAATCCAACTAGGGATCCAACAATCTCCCCCTATTTGGGTGAGGTCACTAATTACATACTCAATAAAAGAAAATGTACAAAGCAAGAATACAATATATATCTGCCAGAGAATTAAACAGTAAATGTGCAGCAGATATATCTACACAGTTAGCTTTGTAACATAAAATACAATTTATAAAAAAATATACCATATAGCAGTTCAGGTTCTAGTTTTTCTGTTTCTTCTCCTTTGGCTGAGCTTTTTTGCTCTTATCCCCAGGCTGAATAAAAATGAATTTCCTGTCAGGATTAGCAGCTTCTTTCTTTGATATATACATATCTGCTGATCCAATCCCTTTCATGGTGGAGGTTTTGGGAACTACAGCCTCTAGGTGTCTAGCCATATAATCTGCAGGATTAAATACCTTCTTGCTTACCTTAAGTCTTTCAAGTTCTTTCTCTCTATATGAGGACGTGGTAGTGAACTTGGTTGGATCTTCTCCTTCTTCTATAGCCTTATTTATCTGTGATAGACTTATCAATTCTTGAAGCCTAGCCATCCTGAAATTTGGATCAACATCCTGACTGACAGATGATTGATCATCTTGGGATGGTAGCAAAGTAGTAGGACTGAATTGAGTAGACTGTGCTTGAAAGCTTTTTTCTTTCTGGCTTTTATCACTTTTAGTGTATAGTGACTTTGGAGGTGCAGTTTCACTATATTTTGCTTTAGGTTTGTGTGATACTTAATGCCTTCTTTGTTCAGCTTGTTTTTTGGGACGAGAGAACTCTGGCTTCTGATAGACTACTTCCTTTATCTGCTCTGTACAACCAATACTTCTTTGTTGACTGCTTCCATGAGATTGATGTCTAGATGACCTTTCCTGCCTCTGATAGGTTCTGGTGAATGTAGGCTTGGAAGGTACATCTGACCTTTGTGAAGTGATTCCTGAAGCACCAGCAGCTAGAGGAGGAGGAGGGGGATCCTTCATGTATCTTTGAGGAGGAGGAGGAGAGTATCTTCTGCTTTTCTTTATAGCCTTTTGTTCATTTTTTTACAGCCACATCCAGGCTGGCATCCCTTTGTATAGAGTTATGTTTTGCAGAATATAGTAGGGAGTGTCATTTGTTTTTCCTGGCTTAGGAGCAGGAGGAGGAGGAGCCTCCCTTTTCTTAGAGATTTTCTTCCTCTTTTGATCCTTATTAGAATCATCATCATCATCATCAGAAGGTTGAGGATTGTCATACATATCATCAATTTATTTTAGTGTGTCCTCAGAAATTATTTTCTTTTCTGTCTGAGATGGAACTGGAAAGGGGACTAGAGAACTGTATACATCTGTACTTTGAGCAGCTAACTTATTTTCTTCCTCTATATGAATTAAGATCAACGTATCAAGATCTGGTACTGGAGAATCATCCATTATAAATACTAGAGCCATGGGAGAAGATATAATGGGAGAAACAATCTATGGAGATGATGGAGTGGCAAGGATAGCAAAACTGGCCTTGAGTTGTTTGACAACTTCAGGGCTTATTGGAGAAGAATAGGGGGTAATAGCCAATGATGTCTTAGTACACTCAGCTGGAGGGAGACTTAGATAAGTTGTATCAAAAGATCTTAACAGACTCATCAAGTCTACTGTAGGATTAATAAAAATATCACCAACAGTATTTATTTCCAGTATAACTGACTCATCTATTTCCATGTAAGTTTCAATAAAATCAATCAAATCAGATAAATTAGTATCATCTACTTCAGCTTCTGCTTCAGCTTCTGCTTCTGTATCCATTATTGCTTCAGCTTCTGCTTTTGTATCCATTACTATTGTATCTACTGTATCTGAGACCAGTACAACTAGTTCTGCTACTGCTGCTACAACTACTGCTACTTCTTCATGAAGTATCTCCCCCTGCCTGGTTTTAGTAGATACTGATGCCAGGCCCCCAAATAAAGAGGGAGCAATAGTGAGGCAAGAGATCTGGGCAGTAAGAGAGGATATGGAGGCAGCTAGAGGAGAAATGGCCTCTGCTATAAGAGATTTGAGTAGGGGTGTGTGGAGAGTAATGAGAGGGGTGACAAGTGATGGATCCAGGTTTGGAGAAGTGGATGGTTGAACAGTAACTGGTTGAGTGGAAATTACAGTTGTTGAGGGGTTGGGAGGTGGAGGTGGAATGGGAGTGTCTAGGGGGGAGTCATGTTGAGGAGAAGGAGTGTTCAGTGGAGAGGATAATAAATTGAAGGAGGGGAGTGAGGAGAGGGTGGTGTGGGGGATATTAGCAAGATGAGATGGTAGAGGGGATTGGGGTGGTGTAGGCATTGATGTATCAGACTAACATGAAAGAAGAGGGGATGGTATATGTGTAGGGGAAGAGGGAATTGGAGAGGCTGGTGGTGTTGGGGTATGGATTAGGATGGTAGTGCAGGGTGGAGTTGGTTGGGCTTGTGATTGGGATGGAACTTGAGGGGCAGGAGGTAGTGGAGGGGTGGAGAGGATCCCTTCAGTGGGGTGGGGAGAGGCTAGTACAGCCCTTGTACTCTCAGAAGTTTTAGTGGAGGAGGAGGTAGCCTTAGTTGACTTAGTGATGGTCCTCTCCCACTTGCTAAAAAGAGCACAGGTGAGTCTCTTTGAAGCATTGATGGAAATGGTCGAGGAGACCAGGGATCCTGCAGCCTTTTCCTTGAGGAAGATCCCTAGGATCCTTCCAAAACACACCTCTTTCTAATTATTCTTATTTTTAATCAAATCAAACAGAATTTGACTCCAGTTCACAGCTTTCTTATTTACTATGGCGCACATAACCAGGAACTGATTCCTGGTGATGTAATCATGTGTTATGTGCTTCTCGAGCAACACCTTCCCAGCTATATCTACGAGAAACTTATACTCGGCAGAGTGTATCTAGAATAACCCATTGTACTCAGCATCAAATCAAACTCTTCAGAATCTATTTATAATTTGTCCTCACCATTTTTCAATCCAAAAATCTCAGTTAGAATGTCGGGGGTAAGAGAAATAGTATTACCCGCGATGGTGCCAGTCATCGTGTTCTCGTCTGTAATAGCTGTGTACACCCACTCCCTGATTTCTATGGAGGATATCTTGATACGAGTCAAAAGCAGAGTCTTTAGTTATTGGTCTTCAAGCAGTTGAAGAATGTTCAGGAAAACTTGATCAGAGTACTAGAACGATTCAAAATCTAAGTCAAAACCAGTATCAAATTTCATAGCAGCAGGAGATCCTGCGGAAATCACCATGAGAGCACCTGCAAAGGAAAAATGACGATCAAGTGCAAAAGAACTGAAAGCGCGGGACGGAGGTCAAAGAAAACCTAGATATATTTTTTTCCAGAATATGAATTGACAGACTCCGTTCCACGAAAAAAATGAAAAGATCTTCGATCTTAGGTCGACGAAATAATTTAGAGTTAAACAGTTCGTCGATCTCAGTCTGAAGGTTTGAAGACATTTTGTCGATCTCTGGTGGACAAAAGTTTTCTGAAGTAAGTTCATCGATCTCAGTTTGACGAAACTAACATCACTCACAGAGAGTTCGACGATCTCTGGTCGACGAAAATCTCAAGAACTTTTCCTAGTTCGTCGAGCTCCATTCGACGAACTCTGAAAAATTCGTCGATTACAGGCATAAACTAAACTAAACCTTCTCCATTCATCATTCCAAGCTTATTTATAAAGAACAAGTGATTTCTTTCATCCAGAGGTTTGGTGAAAATATCAGCTCTTTGTAAATCAGTGTAGATATAGATAAGATTAATTTTGTTTTTGTCTACACACTCTCTAATAAAATTATGTCTTATGTCTATATGTTTAGTTCTGCTGTGTTGGATTAGATTTTGTGCTATAGCTATAGCACTTGTGTTATCACATAGTAAAGTTGAATTATTTAAGTTTAACCCATAGTCAAGGAGTTTGTTCTTAATCCGCACGATATAGGAACAACAACTGCCAGCTGCAATATATTCTGCTTTAGCAGTTGATGTGGACACAGATGATTGTTTCTTGCAAAACCAGGACACAAATCTCATACCAAGGGACTCGCAGGTTCCTAAGGCACTCTTTCTGTCCACCTTGCATCCAGCAAAGTCAGCATCTGAGTATCCAGTTAACTCAAACTATAACTCAGTAGGATACCAGAGACCTAGACTAGGACAACCCTTTATATATCTTAAAATCCTTTTTAGAAAATCTAGATGGGATTCTTTAAGGTTCACTTGAAACCTAGCACAAAGGCATGTAGCAAACATAATATCAGGTCTTCTAGCTGTAAGGTATAGTAGGGACCCAATAATGCCCCTATATAATTTCGGATCCATAAGTTTCCCATGCACATCAGAATCTATTACAGCATTTGTAGCCATGGGTTTTTTCTTTGCTGAGGCATCAACCATCCCAAACTTTTTAATAAGCTCTTTAGCATATTTAGCCTAGGAAATGAAGATGCCATTAAGGAGCTGCTTCACTTGGAGGCCAAGGAAGTAGGAGAGCTCACCCATGCTACTCATCTCAAATTTTGAATGCATTAGATCAGAAAATCTTTTGCATAATTTGGGGTCAGTAGAACCAAATATTATGTCATCTACATATATTTGTACTAACAGTATTTTATCATGATGCATTTTGGTAAATAAGGTCCTATCTACTATGCCTCTTAAAAAACCATACTCTAGGAGAAAGCTGGCTAAGGTCTCATACAAAGCTCTTGGAGCTTGCTTTAAACCATAGAGAGCTTTATGCAATTTAAATACATAAGAGGGATGAGTTGGAGAAACAAAACCTGGAGGTTGTCCAACATAAACCTCTTCTTCAAGTTCCCCATTTAAGAAAGCACGCTTCACATCCATTTGATAAACTTTGAACTTCTTAAATGCAGCATAAGCAAGAAATATCCTTATAGCTTCTAGCCTGGAAACTGGAGCAAAGGTTTAATCATAGTCAATCCCTTCCTCTTGCCTATACCATTGAGCAACAAGCCTAACCTTGTTCCTCACATCACACCTTAGGCATCAAGCTTATTTCTGAATACCCATTTGGTTCCAATGACTGGGTAGTCTTTTGGTCTTGGAACCAAAACCCAAAATCTGCATCTCTCAAACTGATTAAGCTTCTCTTACATTGCAATGATCCAGTGGGTATCTTGTTCTACATCAGTTATGTATTGAGGCTCAATTTGAGAGAGGAAATAGGCATGCATCATGTCTTGGTTGAGTTGATGTCTTGTCTTTACACCTACAGTTATGTCTCTAATCACTTGGGATCTGGGGTGATCCCTTAGTGTGACAAAATCAGTGGGTGGAGTTTATTCTACAGCATCATTTGGAGAAAATTCTTCTTGTGGAATAGCTTCTGTTGTTGTATGGGGATTAACTTCTTCCACAGTCTCTTCATCACTTTCTTCATTAACCTATTGAGAAGGATGAGGTACAACTTTGGGGGAAAGGTTTAAGTCATCCACTTTCTCACACAAGTTGTGTACCTAGAAGGAGTCTTTGGTAGAAATCTCTTTCTCCTTATAAAACATGTTAGCCTCATCAAATGTAACATGCATGGATTCCTCTATTTTTAGTGTAGATTTGTTAAAGACCCTATAAGCTTTGCTGACTTGGGAATATCCTAGAAAAATTCCAACTGCAGCCTTTGCATCAAATTTTATAATATATTTCTTGTCATTATTATGAATATAGCACACACAACCAAAAACTTTAAAATAGTTGATTATTGGTTTCTTCCCTTTGAGCAATTCATAGGGAGTCTTATGTTTTAGTTTGTGTATCAAGCTTCTATTTAGGACATAATTTGTTGTGCTCATGGCCTCTGCCAAATAGGATAGGGGCATATAAGCATCTGTAAGTAATGTACCTGTAGCTTCAATGAGTGTTCTATTTTTCCTTTCAGCTACCCCATTTTGTTGAGGAGTTCTAGGAGCTGAGAAGCAGTGCCTGATACCTTCCTTCTCACAGAACTCATGCATAAGAAGAGACTTTAACTCTATACCATGATCACTTCTGATCAATGCAACATGAGTAGAGTACTCAATCTGTATGGTCCTGAGAAAATCTGTAAGAACCTTGAATGTATCTGGCTTAGATCTCAGAAAGAATACCCAAGAGAATTTGGAGAATTCATCTACAACCACTAAAGTATAAGATTTACCTCCTAGGCTTTGTACAGCCACAGGGCCAAAAAGGTCCATATGTAGTAGGTACAATATCCTAGGTGAATCACTCTTATTAATGGATTGGAAACTAGATTTAGTTTGCTTTCCTAGTTGACAAGCCCTGTAGAGTCCTTCCTTCTTGTAGGGGCTAGAAGGTAGTCCTCTAACAAGGTTGTCCTTAAATAACTTAGCAATATTTTTCAGATTTACATGCCCTAATCTTTTATGCCACAAGTCATTTTGACTGCCAACTATGTTAAGTAAGCATAGGTCTGAAGTTACAGAATGAAAATTAACTAGGTATATGTTTCCTTGTCAATTGTCAATTAAAACAGGTTTGTTTTCTTTAGTTGTAATAGTACAGGAGCTAGAGTTGAATTATACCTGATAACCTTCATCACAAAGTTGGCTTATAGAGATGAGGTTATGCTTTAGTCCACTTACATATGCAACTCTCTTGAAAGTTATTGTTCCAATCCTGACTTTGTCATAGCCCTCTGTTTGGCCACAGTTAGAGTCACCAAAGATGACCTTTGGTCCTAGCTTGGACTTGTAATAGATTAGGCTATCCTTGCTACCTGTCATATGCTTGGAGCAGCCACTGTCCAGATACCAAATGTTGATTGTATGTTGGACAGGTCTTCATCTACAAATAAAGCAGTTAGTTGTTCTTGACCCAGGTAACCTTGGGTCCTTGTTGATTTACATAGTTATAACAAGAAATGTAAGAACATTCAGGTTTATCTTTATAGCCTTTGGGATGATATCTTCTTGGTGGTATTATCCATTTACAAAAAGGATTAAAGTTGCTGTTAGAATTTAGGTTTCTGTTGTAAGAATCTGCAATCGACGATTTCTGGTTGGATCGTCGACCTGAGCTCGACGATGTTGGATGAGATCATCGATCTCTACTCGAAGAATGAAGATATTAATTCTCAGGGCACCAAAATCATCGATCTCTGGTCGACGAACCATACTGGTATCGGCGATCACAGATCGAAGAATAATTATTACTAAAGTTTGCGTTCAGAGATCGTCGTTCTGAGTTCGAAGATCTGTTCATATATCCTCGATCTGAGTTCGATGAAAACTGCTGAACATTGTTGTTTCTGTTATTCTTCTGTTTTTTAAGTTTATTCTTAATTTCAATTTGTTCAATAAATTTATTGACCATATTAACCTATTCAGTATTCTTCTTTCCTTTGTTAGATATAAACTTTACTGGTTTGCAAAGGTTATTTTTCTGAATTAGAGGTGGATCACTAGAGGATGCACCTAGTCCTCGTTTACTATTGTTAATCCTAGCATTTACAATACTAGTGATATCTAGCAATTGCAGACTTCTTCCATTTAGTGATTCTTCTAACATCTTAGCCTTGCTAAGTTCAGATTTCAGGAAAGATATTTGTTCATTAGCAGAAATCAGTTCATTTGTTAGATTAGCATTTTCTGAGGTGATTTTGTATAAGTCATTTAGTTTTTCTCTGAGAAGTTTGATTTCCTTCTCAGAGCTGATCAAGTCTAAGCCCAAATTTTTAAATTCGAATTTAAAATCATTTGATTCTAAATCATAAGATGCTATTACCTGATCTTCAGTTGATAATTATTCCTCATCTTTAGATTCATCTATATCTGATCTGCTACACCCTACCTCAATGGCCATGAGGCAAACTTCCTTAGCATTCTGCTCTTCTTCATCCTCACTGGAGCTGGAGGATGTTGACTCTTCTTCAGTATCACTCCATGTTTCAGCAACAAAGCCCTTGTCTTTCCTCTTGTGCTTGCTTGAGGAAGACTTGTTGTAGTGACTCTTTCTTGAGTCCTTCACATTTCTTCTGTCCTTCTTCTGAGATTCTAGACACTCAGAAATGAAGTGCCCAGGTTTCCTGCAACCAAAACACACTACTTCTTTAGAGGGTGTTTTGTCATACCTTGGCTTATCTTCATATTTAAAAGGTTTCCTTCTGAAGTCCATTCTGGCCATCTTGAAGAATCTCTTGTCAAAAAGACTCATCAACTCTTCATTTACTAGAATGACTTCAGAGTCTTCTGTAGCTTTGAAAGCTATGTTGTGCTCCTTCCTAGTTGGTGTAGGAGTCTTCACTTCAACTGATGCTTCCATTGCTTTGATCAGCTGCTCATAGGACTTTAATTTTCCTAGAAAAGATTCTATTGAAATCTATGTCATGCTTCTGGCTTCTTTGATGGGCCAGATTCTTGAGTCCCATGTGCTGGGGAAGTATATATGGATTTTGTCATTCACTTCAATCGAAGTGAATTCTTTGTCTAGATCCTTAGCTCACTGATGATGGAGCTAAGTCTGTTGTACATTACTTCTACTGTCTCTACTTCATACTTCTTGAAGTTCTCATACTGGGTGATGAGATTTGACCTTCTGTCTTTCCTCTCATCTACTGATCTAGCCACCATTTGGTTTAGGGATTCCCAAATCTCCTTGGATGATTGACACTAAGCAACCTTTTGAAATATTTCATCAGACATAGTTTGAGCCAGTATGTTCATGGCTTTCGCATCAGCTATCTTAGCCTCCTTCTATATATCTGTCCATCCTGTGGGTGGAACTGCACTCAGGTCAGTTGATGTGGTTGAGGTTGAAGCCATTGGAGCTGGTGGTCCTGTTAAGATAGAATTAAATATATCTTCATCAATAGAGTTCATGTAAAGCCTAATTCTTGCCTTCCAGATTGTGAACTTGGACAAGTTACACACTGGAGGTCTGTGCTTGCATATTCTTTGTTCTGTGCCATGCTGTGTAAATAAGTCTAGCAAAGTTAAATAACAGATCAAACTTAGGATCTTTGGTTCAAGGTTTTATTTTGTACAACCAAAAGAATCTCCTCTGATACCAATTGAAAGTTAGGGTTAGATCTGATATACTCTAGAGGGGGGTGAATAGAGTATGTATGTATATTTAAAAACTTTTCCTTAGTTATAAAAGATTATACCTAAACTTAGATATAATATCACAGTATACTAAATTGAAATAAATGAAATCACAGAAAAGCTAAATAACACAACCATGCCAAGAACAAGAAGAAGAGGGCAACCAGACAACACAAGAATTTATAGTGGTTCTCCAACCTGGGTACATCCACACTTCTACCACCCTTGTAGGAATCCACTCAGGTTTTTGATCAGGTGACTGCCACCAATGAGCTTTTGATCAGGTGCTCAAAAACCAAAGCTCAAGTCTTTTGGTTAGGAGACTTGCAACCAGGAATCACTTTTGAAGGGAGTAGAGAACCCTTTTTACAGAGAGGGTGAGAGAGTGATGGTGTCTTCTCTTTGTCAAATACAAATGAGAAGACTAGTGGAATTGATGTTAACAAAAATCTTCCCATGAAATATTGAGTTTGTTCAGGGTTGAAATGGAGCTTTGCTTCAGGGTGATAGACCTTCAAGCTTTCAACTTCAACCAAAAGATCTTTAGGAACTTCTTGACAGATGCAGTGTTGTTGTCCTACTAAAGGTTCCTGAGAGTATGCCAGAAGAATACTCTTGATTTATATGGTTGTTCTTCTTCTTTAGATAGTTATTCTTCTTCTGGTCTAGTAGTTGATGATTAGTTGACTGATCGATTTTTTTTGTCTCCAGAATTCTGTATGTCTCTTTGATTCTATCTGTATTGTTTATCTTGTGTATAAGAAAAAGAACTTCTCATCTTTTATATTTTCCATGTGGAAGTGCTTTTGAATTTTGAACTTCTTCCTATAATTCATGCTGACGGCCTTGGAATATTCTGGCATTGATTTGTTTCCCTAACTATCCCTTAGAAAAACGGCAGGCAATAATCCTGATGACGAATGTGATTAATGCTCTTGTCTAACGGTAATATTCAGAAAATATTAGAGCATTAATCACTCAGGAATCATTGCCACATAATAAGGACAAAAGAGGAAAATAGCCAAGACTGGATTCGTCGACCTGAGTCCATAGTTCGTCGAGCTGAGAATAGCTGTTCGTCGAGCTGAGATCCAAGGTCGTCGACCTCTGAATGCTGCTTGATAACTTTCTTCTTCTGTGCATCAAGTTCATCGAGCTGAGATCTAAGATCATCGAGCTGAGCCCTGAGAACTGAGTTCGTCCAATTGGTCCAAGATCGTCAAGCTGAGTTTTGATTCTGGACTTAGACTATTTTCTGGTGTAGATTGTTGAAGTATCATTTTGGCGTTGAGTGAAATGTCATCTAGCATTGAGTTAAATGTCATCTGGTATTGAGTGAAATGTCATCTGGCGTTGAGTGAAATGTCATCTGGCAATGAGTGAAATGTCATCTGGCGTTGAGTGTTGAATCACCTTATCAAGAATTAGTCAACCAGATAACAGAGTTCGTCTAGATGATGTTTTTAGTTCATCGACTGAAGTTTGACTCAGAGAAGTTATCACTTTGTCCAGAATTCGTCGAGCTGAGAACCAAGTTCGTCGAGCTAAGCTAAGATATTTGTCTCTGAGTTCATCGAGCTGAGCACGACTTTCATCGATCGGAGTTTGAAGAACGTAGAACTTCTTTTTCTAAGTCTTCCATTCTCTAAGTCTTGAGTCTCTGACTTTGTTGAAGGCTGGTTCCTTGCATTGTTGACTCTAAGGACTTGACGTAGACTCTAGGACACAACCATGACCCTGGTCTATACATGTTGGGTCATATCCTAACTTAGTGAACCTAGCCCAAATCCAACTAGGGATCCAACATAGTATGTATGGTCATAAGAAGAATGGAAATTCTTCCTGTAAGAGCTTTAATCCTACTTCAAATGGAAGAAGAAAGGTCATGGGATTGAGTGCACTGAAGGCTCCCTATGAGGAAATCCAAATGTCCCATCATAAACCATTTGTGTTTGATGCTCCACCTCTCACTCTCAAGGGTAAGGCAATGGCCAATGCCCAAGTTCCTTTATAAATAGTAAGACTTTGATAAAGACATTTAGTAAGCCTCACTTGGTCATTTTTGAAGCCATCAACACCATTCCAATTGCAAAGAAGACGTCCGTTGGTGTAAATTAGGATAATCAGGATAAACCTAGTGTACCTATTGCCAGACTCACTTTCAGTCAAATTCTTGCTGAAAGAAATAGGAAGAAGGTAGATGCTTTCCTCTCTTAATAGATAAAGACTGATGGCTTACACACATCAAAGGCTATTCAAAAGAGGAGATACAATATCCATAAGTGTTGGTGTTGTGGCAAGGTGGATCACTTTTCCATAAAATGTTGACACAACCCAAGTGTTCCAAAGGAAAGGATGAGTCTTCCGTTCAGGGCTACTGTAGGTAGATATAGCCATTTTAAAGCTAACTGAACCAAGGACCCATACCCATTAGTATTCCTAATGTAAATTAACCTTGTGATTGCAGGTAAGTCCAAGTATCAATCAGATGCCAATATGGTACTTGGACAGTGGTTGTTCCAAACATATGACTAAAACAAGGAGCCATCTAAAGGATTATACTCCAGTTAGGAATGGACCTAAAGTCATCTTTGGAGGTTCAAATAAAGGAGTTACCAAAGGCTATGGTATGATTACTAATGACATAGTCTCCATTATAAAAGTAGCTTATGTGGAAGGATTGCAACACAATCTAATTAGCATAAGCCTACTCTGTGATATTGGCTATGTTGTTTTCTTCTAGAAGGATAAGTGTTTGATCCAAAGGTTATGTGACCAATACGTTATTTTGACAGGCACTAGGAGTGGAAATATTTACTGTTTAAATTTCCTATGTATAGATTCAGACTCTACAGTATGTGTTGTTACAAATGAGAAAGACTCTTATTATGTGCAATACCACAAGAGGCTTTCTTACTTAAATTACAAGGCAATCAGCAATCTCTTCAGTAAAGAGCTAGTCAGAAATGGACTCAATCTGAAATGCGTCAAAGAGGGTATTTGCCTTACATGCCAAAAGGGCAAACAAACAAAATCCTCCTTTAAGAGCATTGGGCCAAGGATTCTGAGAGGTGTCTTTACCTCCTGCATATGGAATTTTTTGGTCCTATGCCAGTTCATAGTATAGGTAGTAAAGTCTACACTCTTGTGATAGTTGATGACTTTTCAAGATTTCGTTGGGTATTCTTTCGTAAGTAAAAGTCTGAAACCATTAATAGCTTTGTGACCATTATTAGGAAAATTAAGAATGAAAATAACTGTTCTGTGGTCAAAATTAGAAGTGAACATGGCATGGAATTTCAATCCAAAGGCATGACAAGGTTCTGTGAAGACCAAGGTATATTTCAAGAGTTTTCTTCTCCAAGAACACCCCAACAAATATGGATAACTGGGAGGAAAAACAAAACTCTCATAGAGGCTGGAAGGACATTGCTCAGTGAAACTTCTCTCCCAGAATACTTCTGGGTTGAGGTAGTGAACACTGCTTGTCATGTCCTGAATGGAGCCACTATCAACAAGTACCACAGGAAGAATCCTTATAGGTCGGCACATAAAGACCCCAGTCACGGTCCAGGACCGGTTCTGGGCAGGACCGGTCCTTTAGAACACCGGCCCCGGACCGGTCCTGCCCAAACCGGTCCCGGTCCCGGTCCGGGACCGGTTTTTCCTTTGAAAACCAGGACTTCCTGGGACCGGAAGGACCGGTCCCAGACTGGGACCGGTTAATTAGATTAATTATTTTAATTATTTTTATTATATATTATTCTATTTTGTTTCTAATAATTAAATTAAATAACATCTAATAATTTGAAATGCAAAATTGCAAAGTAAATAAAATTTTTTATTAAATTTGAAATAAAACTACAAAATCAAATTACAAATTACAAATTATAATACAAAATCCAAATACAAACATTTTTATTAAATTTGAAAGAGCCAAACAATTCTTTTAAAAGAGCCGTTAGGCCCTTTTCCAGTCCCGACCGGTCCCGAAACCGGTCCCGGACTGGTTTTTACCCTTAAAGGGGGGACTGCCAGGGACCACTAGACCGGTCTGGGACCAGACTGGTCCTAACAGGTACCGGTCTCTGTCCGGTCTTGACCGGTCCGGTCCCAACCAGAATGGTTGGGACCGGTCTTTATGTGTAGGCCTAACTCCTTGTGAGACTATGAAAGGCAGAAAACCAAATCTTGCCTATTTTAGAATCTTTGAAAGCAATTTCTTTGTGCTTAACAATGGGAATTCCTACTTGAAAAAGTTTGCTACCAAGTCCTATGCGGGAATTTTTGTTGGGTACAATAACCATAGCAAATCCTATAGAGTCTACAACTTAAAGAACTAAGTTGTAGACGAGTCTGTCAATGTAGTATTTGATGAGTCTTCTATGATTCATAGTGAGGTGCCAAGCTCCTCTAGATCTACAGGTACTGAACTGAAGTTGGATAAGTTGAGCATCAATGATACACCTCCTGCCGACCAAGAAGAGGATGAGGGTGTGGTCACTCCATAGGAAGGTCTAGGTGGATTGGACATATATGAAGATCATCGGGCTCCAGAAACTAAAGCTTAAAGTGTTGAAGAACAAATAACAGCTGCGGTCAGACACTTAAGAGACAATCCCAAATATCTAATTATTGGGGTTGCAAGCCAATGTGTTACAATAAGGAGTAGAAGCCTCAACATAGCAACATATTTAAGCTTTCTATCACAATTTGAACTAAAGAAGTTTTAAGATGCCAACATAGATACATTTTGGATTGTGGTTATACAAGAAGAACTGAACTAATTCAAGAGATGCAATGTCTGGAAGCTAGTTCCCAGACCACATAGACATAACATCATTGGAACTAAGTGGATTTATAGAAACAATCTTGATTAGAATGGTGTTATCATCAAAAAAAAAGCTTGACTGGTTACCAAAGGATACAGGCAAGAGAAGGTGTTGATTTTTATCAAACCTTTTCACCAGTTGCTAAACTATGGGCTATAATACTATTCCTTGCATATGCTCCATACAAAGTATTTAAGGTATACCAAATGGATGTTAAGTAAGCTTTCCTGAATGGCGACCTGTAAGAGGAGGTCATTGTTGAGCAACCCTCAGGTTTTGTCAATCCTAACTTTCCTGATTCGGTATTTCAGTTAATAAAAACTTTATATGGGTTAAAATAGGCCTCTGGCATGGTATGAAACCTTGTTTAACTTTTTCATTAAGAACAAATTCTCAAGGTGAATGATAGACAAGACATTATTCCTAAGGGAAGTCAAGGGCAAGATAATCCTAGTTCAAATTTATGTAGATGGCATAATTTTTGGCTCTATCGATGATGGACTTTGTAATAAGTTTGCCAAACTTATGCAAGGGCAGTTAGAGATGAGCAGTATGGGTAAACTCAAGTATATATTGGGCCTCCAGGTTAGACAGTTAGAGGATGGATTATTCATCTCTCAGTCTAAGTTCTCCATGGAGTTAATCAAAAAGTTTGGAATGGAGAGTGCCTCCATCATGAACTATGGGGTCAAGTATGTTAATAGATAAGGATGAGATTGGGAAACCTAATGATGAAACATTATATAGAGGTATAATTGACTCCCTCCTCTACTTGACTACTGTAGGCCAGACATTATGTATGCTATATGTGTTTGTGCTAGGTACCAAGCATGCCCTAAAAGGTCTCATTATTCTGCTGCCAAAAAAATTCTGAGATATCTCAAGGGCACACCTGATCTTGGTATGTGGTACCCTAAGAATAATGATTTTTAACTACTAGGGTATTCATATGAAGATTTTGCAGGTTGTAGAGAAGACATGAAGAGCACATTTGGAACTTGTCTGTTTCTAGGGAGAATACTGGTATCTTGGAGAAGTAAGAAATAAACCAGTATAGCAATCTCCACAATAGAATCAGAATACATTTTTGCTGGGAGTTGTTGTGCACAACTACTATGGATTCAACATCAACTCCAGAATTATAATCTTCAGCTAAGTAAAACTCCAATGTATTGTGATTCATCTAGTGCTATCTCAATTACAAAGAATCTTGTCTCTCATAGAAGAACATAGCACATTAAAATTAGATATTATTTCATTAGAGAGCATGTTTAGAAGGAAGACATCAGTCTTGAGTTTGTCCCCACAGACAAACAAGTGGCTGATATCTTCACTAAACCTCTAGATGAAGCCAAGTTTAACACCTTCAAATTTGAGTTGGGTATGTTGAACTTGGAGTAGCATCATTATGTTTAGATGCATATATGCATTTGGAGGATTAACCTTTTGCAGGTAATCAAGAAAGAAATGTACTTACTATCCAGGCATCGAAAGCATTAAGACAACTTATGGCACTAAGAGCATCGAGTGCACCGAGTGCACTCAACACATTAAATCTGGCGTCTCAGATTATGGATAATTCTCAGGATTAATCTCAGTTGTTGATCGAAATGTGTAAATCATGATAGGTACGCACCTCTCCACATTCTCGAATATGAGTAACTACAAATAGAAATGTGTTCCTAGGATAAATTACATAGTTCCTTTCCCTATGCGACTCCATGCATCCTTATGGAAGTATTCTTGAGCAAAGTTCTTTAACTCTCCAGCAAATCAAGGATTCAATGGCACCCAAAGGTGTAGATTTCCTATTCGAGGGCTTTGGAATCATTAGGATTGGATTCAAAGATGCTCCTAAAGAAGTACAGCTAGTTCTTCATCTGTTGAATAACGCTGACCTAGAATTTGTTCTATCAGAACCAAGTTCCATTTGGAAAAGAGAAGTGTTGGAACTGTACACTAATACAAAAGTGGAATCATCTTCCAATAAGATTAGGACATCTATCCATGGAAATAGAATCAAGATTTACTCAAGGAGGTTGAGCAAGGATCTAAAACTGACTAAGTGTGGGCCATTAGATGATGAGGATGAACTTTTTTAAGGATGTTAAGTCAGCACTTAATTGGTGTGGCCTGTCAAGGCACACAACGGGTTCTATCATGAGAAAAGAGATAAACCTGAAAGGAAAGTTCTTGGCAGATGTTATAGGAGAGGACTTAATCTGCAAGACTGGTTCACATGACAAGATATCAAGAAAAATGTTTGAGATGATGACCATAGTAATTCTGTCTAAGAAGACTGACTGGAGAAAGATTCTCTTTGAGAGGATAGTAGAATGTATTCCAAAACCCTACTTGGGTAGAATACTCTCCTTTTACTTACTGTGCTCAGCTCTTGGGATGCTCAATGTGAGGCTGGGAGCTAAGATACATCATATGAGGAAAATGGACTCAATTATGTTTCACAGGTGGGATAGAGTAGTGTTCCCACATGAACTACTAGCTAACAAAAAGAAAAAGAAAATAGTTATAATAACTGAAGAGAGCTATAGATGCAACTCTTTTGAAAGAAAAGGTGAAGAGCCTCATGACCCACAACTATCTGAATCAACTACTGAGATCATGAGAGATGTAAGTGCTCAGGTGTCTATGTCATCAGAACCTGCTACCAGAACTCTACCAAACAATGTTTCCCAATCTGAAGACACTCCAGTAGAACCTTCTAAAAAACCTTTTGGTGTTGTTGTGGAGAACATTTGTGTAGAGATTGAGCGGGAGACTCTCAGAATAGATGCTCCTACTGAGGGGGAGCAAGGTCAATCTTCTATTTGTATACAAGACTAGATTGACTCATTCCTAGATAACATACAGGAAAGAATTAGTCAGATTCTAGTTGAATATCTGTTGTTGCCCTCATGTGTTCAAGTTGAGGGGGAGCAATTTCCAAAGCAAGTCTAGTAAGATGCTCCTAAGGCTGATGCTGATTTATCTATAGTTGACCTGGATGGCGCACAGCCTAAGTGGGAGATTCATACAGTGCTCCCTACTCAAGGAACTTAAAATGTTATTGGGTTAACTGAGGCTGATGAGCCTATTGCTGATATTCCTGATCACTCCTCTGAGATTAAAGTGGTTGACACTAAAGATAGGGGAGATATAAGGAGTGATGATGTAGATGTCTGCTTTCAAGGGACATCTTAATAAACTAATATAATGTCTTCCTCCTTCCTGGCTCAATTGAAAGGACTACTCGATGACCAAAGGAGGTAAATAGAACACTATGTGGTTTATTCTATCAAAGAACTGAGATAAGATTTATCTACTAGGATCAAGTCTATAAGATTTGAGGTGAATCTGCCCAAGACTAACACAGTTGCATTCTTTAAAAGAGTTGCTCCAATTGTTACATATACTAAGGAAAAGCTTACTGAAATTAGGCAAAAGTAAAATGACATCTTATAAAATCAAAACAACACCTCAAGAAACATAGAAATGGTGCTTATAGTACAAAAGTAAACCATAGAAGCAACCAAGATCATTCTAGAGAGAAGAATGGATGTTTGCACCTGGTACTTAGATGACCACATGCTGGAAGTTAATAATCAAGTTACCGAAGGTGTTAATTATTTGACTGATAAGATTTCCTCAACTAAGGACTCCCTAACTGCAGTAATCACTGAAGAAGTAATAAACGGGGAGAAATCAATCATTAAGGGTAGAACAAAAAATGTAATTTGGACTTCAAAGGTTATCAGAAGATCACTAGTCCTAGAGAAGTTTGTGTATGATGAAGTTCCTGCTCTTAAAGGTCAAACTGGTGGTAATTGAGCTGAAATAATTGATGGAAATGCTCCAACCTTTAGCCCCACCACTCAACAACTATCTAAGAATAAAGGCAAGGTTGTTGCTGAGTAAGATGTTGAAATCAGTTAGAGCAAGAAGAGACACTGAGAAGAGATGGAGTACAGGCCTGATTTTGAATTATGGATTCCTCAATCCAGGACTATTATTTTGGCTGTCTGAGATCAGATCAAAGAAAAAAAAACTGATAGAAGTAAACTATATAGCTCCTTGGTGTAACATCTTCATCTGTCACATGAAATATAAAAGAGGGTCCTACCGAGGCCCCACGCCATATTCCGAAGACAGTCGACGAAGTTACTTATTAATAAAAAGAACTACTTGAATCCTAACTCAGAGCATTTTAGCGGAAGCTTTAGGGGTTACGATTAAACTCATCATACATGAATGTCCACTATATATAAACAACCACATTTATATATCATAGGAATGTATACAGAAATACACAAAAGTATTTTGGCCTTAAGGCCTTACAGTTAAGCTTCATGGGTGTGGATTACAAACATCGGCACGCAGGCCGGCCACACATGAAAATAAAAAAACTTTTCCATTCAGCCTTCGAGGGCCAGCTTAGTAGCATGAGCTTCAACCCGCTATTTCCCGCTCGGCTCCCCAACACTTGTACAGAGACAATCCACCACAAGGGTGGCAAACACTGCAACAGTCATCTTTTGCTGACCAATATTATAACAACCCCACCCCTTACTCGGGGTGGTAATTATCCTTCCCTGCAGGCAAAATAGATATATTGAGCATTCATGCTCCATGGCCTATGGCTGGAGACTTTAGTCTTGATGGCGTACAGCCCAATACTTTCATTATGTGAACCAAACGAACTCCAATATCCAAGGCACTCAAGTAAGACAACCATAACGCGGAGACAGTTCAGCTTTTACCCGTCGCTCAAACCAATGATTCAATGTTTAGGCCGACGCGAGTTAGCTTCCTCTTATCCATTCGGCACGAAAGACTTTAAGAGACCGCAACTCACAATAGCCACACTATCCACCAAGGACTAGCTTCACAATCAAAAAGGGAGTTAGTGCCAGCGTTTGTCACCATCACCTGGCGGGACCAACAGAAGCTCTGTTTCTGCGCCCAAACTCAACCCAAACCCTACAACAAACTACAGTGCCAGGAAACTGGTCTTTCATACCACAAAAAGGTCTATGGGAGCTATCGCCATCAGTGATACCCATTATCGCCTGGGGAAATCGATAGTTTCTCCATAACTGTGATTTTACCTAGGTTTTCCTGGAGATCCTCTCCAGTACTACCTGTTTCGCAGGCATAACCCACAGACTACGTAAAATACTCGTTTATACATGGAGACTTCTCCAGTTCACAATAGAAAACGTCACCAATCAAGACCAACCCGTCGGATGGGCTTCAAACAGCATGCCTATTCCATACTTTACATTTTCGGATCTATTACAATATTAAATAGGGATTATAATGATTGAACCAAAGGAATCCACCCTTTTTCCACCCTTTTGGTGAGGGGTTCCATGTAGGTACACATATTGAGGACTTCACTTATCCTGGAGAAAATTGTTACCCTTATCGTTCTCTTCGGAGCCATGGCTAAGCTTTTCTACACATATGGAAAGGAACACATCGCTCTCCTCATCGCAGTTCTAGCTTCAGTCCTTGATTCCATCTACCAGAACTTCTCCAGCAACTTCAAGCTCCACCGAAACCCTAGCACCAACCAAAAGTTCTGCTCCAGAACTGGGAAGCAAGGAAGAGAGAGAGAGAGAAAAGGAAATAATAACTTCCTCAATCCATCCCTCTGTAGATATGGCCTCGGGTTATACCCCAACCATTCAGTCTCTTCATATTAACGACTCGGGTTTGAGCAAACAAAGTCAACCACTGCTCATTGGTTGCACACCAGCCACCTGACACGAGTCACCGCTTTGGAGACAACTCAATTCTACAAATCATCGAATGGGGGCACAAAACCGCTCATCTCTGCTCAATGTTTTCGTTGAGCTCTGCTCGACATTTCCGTCTATCTTTGCTCGACGATTCCATTTAGCTCTGTTTGGCATTTCATCAAGCTCTGCTCGGCATTTTGTCGATCTCTGCTCGGCATTTCGTCGAGCTCTGCTCAGCGTTTCGTAGAGCTCTGCTCGGCCTTTCATCGAGATCTACTCGGCATTTCGTCGAGCTCTGCTCGACGAGTTCCGTCCAGCTTAGGTCGACTTTTAGCCTGTACTTTTTGGGGTGTTACACTTGGAATGGGCAAAACCTGAAAGAAACGAAGAGATCAGGAGAAATTTCAAAAAGGATAAGAAGGTTGGTACTGTGCAGTTAGATGCTCCATAGCCTAGCAAATATTTTCCAAATCCATACGACTATTTTGAAAGGCAAAGGAAAACTGAAGTTGAGGAGAAGGATGCTAAAAGGTTTAGCATGGGAATAATCATTAAAGAACTTGATGCCTCATAATGACATTTGTAATCGGTTCCTTAAGGCCTTAGAAATATGTAACATTATTGTGGGCACACACTTTTGTTTATAATTATCAAATTTTGGGTTAATCAAATTTTGGTTGTGTGCTATTTATTGATCTTAAATAATATGAAGTTATCTTTTTTGTGAGTTATTGTATATCATTAACTAGGGTTTTTACTTCTTCAAATAGGGGGAGATTATTGGTGTTGGATCTAGTGGCCAACCTTGGAGGGGGGAGAATAAGGTTTTACAAGTTAATTAGAAAATCGAATTATATTGTCTAGAAAAACTAGTTCTGGAAGCTACTGTGGGGTGCTAACTTTCTAGCGTACGGCAATAGGTCATAAACCTTATTTTTCGGAACAAAATTCTCCTTGGAGATATACACACCCTTCAGAGATCTACCGAAAAATAATTACAACATCACACATAGAATGAATAGCAATAAATAATTTTATTCAAACTGAAACAAGAATGGTTTTACAATTACGAGAGCTTTATCTCCATGATGTCGGAGATCAGAGGCAGTGAAAGTAAAATCTCTTTTGGTTTTCTATACCGACCCACTACCCGGACAAGTTGGCTCTCTTCGTTTCCCTACAAGAAAGGTCATCGAGCCAACTCTTCACCTTCACACAAGGAAGTGTCTTAGAGCCACACTAGATCCCATAATCTAGACGTCCTTTCCCCATGATGATTTCTCATGGAATCCTGCTCGGATTCCGATGACCTTCACCGGTTGATTTTACTCACCACAACCACAAAAAAAAGTACAAAAAATAAAGAAGATTTAAGATTGATTCTCCCTCAGGGCGATTCCTCTATTGAGCAATGCGTGACCGATGCTAACGATCTTCATTTGGTTACAACCGATCAAATCCTCATGATCATTGTAATCCTTTGCACGCTGGAGATCTTTGCGTGTGAATGGGAGGGAGGAGAATTTCTCTTTCTTTGATGGAGATTGTGGAACAAAGCTCAGTGGCGGCTACCGAACCCTAGAAAGAAGTCTTGTCTGTCTAAATTCATCCAAGGAATAAGAAAATGAAGGCTTTTTAAATGTCTTTGAAAAATATTCTACCGCAGGCGGTAAGACTAGCACCCGGCGGTAAGTCATTACGCGTCGACGTGATAGCTATCCCGCATATTTGGAAAAATATCCCAAAAAAATTATTTACCGCTTTTTATGCTAGCACGGCGCGGTACCAAGCTATCGCTTAGCGGTAGCTCAAGCATCTCGACGAATCCTTCTCGATGATCATTGAGAGATCTAGTTATGCACGGTAGGAAGTTAACGCTGTGCGGTAGGTTCCAATGCGCCTATCTAGAATAAATCCTTAAGCTAGCTCGGGCGGTTGCCCTAGCGCCACACGGTAGGTTCCACAGCGCCTATTCATATTAAATTGAGGCTAGCGCATGGCAGTAAGTCGCATATTGGAGTTCTTCGCTTTGCTTGAACTTGTAAACTTGCACACTATACCAAACACATATGTGATCAAATACAACATGAGATTTGATATTGTCAAACTGAGGATATGTGAACCGTCGGCTCCAACAAACTCTCCCTTTTATAATATCAAATCTCATTCATGAGATATAATAGTTAAGATGCATGATACAGTGCAAGTAATAAATAATATTTTAATAGTCAGGTTTCAGGTTACTTATGACTCCCCCTATATACGTGCACTACTTCAACAAGCTCTCCCTATATGTGATTTTCCCTAACTCATGACTCATGAACATACTATTCTAGCCCTTTTGATATTATCAAAAGAGATGGGCTAGATCGAAAAAAAACTATGCATGTATGGGAAACAAATACAGGCTAAATAAGCGTGATAAAAATTAAATAATGCACGTAAAACAATGAATCTAGAAGCAAACACAATAGGGGTAACCAAACATAGTTCAAAGAATATGATGCGTATGGGTCAAATATATGAGTGGAGTACAGAGAAGCAAATCATCTGAGTTTTCATAGTAAAAAGAATTGGGTAGCATATGCAAAACTAAGTACACAATGATTTGAAGTACAATGCTAAGAGATTTATAGAAATAACACACTGTAATATTGTAAAAGTCAGGAATAGAAATCACGTACTAGTACTTATGTATTGTAGACATATAGTGCAGTTTCAGTCCAATTCTTATACACGAAAGCATTAGATAGAGCAATGACATATGTATGTGTAACATCAAAATACAAACAGTAAGTAGAACTAACATTTAGTATATGTTTTATCTTAATAATTCAATATGCTAGCACGAGAGAAATAAAGTGAAAAACCACGTCACGTTTTTATCTACTTCATACCAAGACTAGAACAAGGGGCACTAAACTTAAGGTTTTGTCTTTGCACAAGATCGAAATGATTCTTTTGATCAAAGTGATCATCCTCACAATTCTCATGAAGACTTATCAAGAGGAGTGAGTAGTGCTTGGGGGTATCCTTGACACATGATTTGATAACATGCATAGTTTTTTAATTTATTTTCGTACTATCATTATTATAGCATTTATTTCAAGGATCCTGAATAAATCGAAATCTACCAACATAGATAGATGCACTTTAACTTGTATACAAAAAATATGATCACTAGAGATTTGGCCCAAAGTTCTAACCTTTATATAAACACATGTATAACATGACATTGATTATTCGAGTTATTTATAACGTGTTAGACACAATATCACTAATTATAACAAGTAAGAATAAATTTCTACATCGGTGCTTCGTCTAGGGATGTGTGAGCAGTGTAAAGTCTTTACGCTACCTAAATCATCACACATACCTAGAGGCATATTCAATATACACTATCTTGTATAGTCGCACTTAGTAGATAAGCACCTGTAGATTCGACAAATTGTGACAAAAGTAGACAATGTTCATAGAGATTAACAAACCTAAATCGAACATTGTACGTAATGTTTATGGTCTAGGTTCTATCCATGTGTGTCCTATGTGTAGGGTATTGTATCCACAATAACCTAGATTTGTGTGAAGTCTCCCTTGAATTAAGATGAATGAACTATGTATTTCATGCAATTTTCTAGTTGAGTGCTTGTAGGTCATAATTGCTATGTGTAGACCAATATCAGTTTACAATGAGTCACTAAACACAGGACCATGCAATATAATCCCTCATTATTTGATCCATGGTATTGGCTCACGTGTAACCTCTCTCTTGGGATACACTACTTTTTAAAGTACTAAAGAAATGGAAGAAAGGACGAGTTACTGGTCTTTAACAAAGAAGAAAAGAAATTTTTCGTAAAAATTTCCTAAGTACATTTTTCGAAAAGAAGAAGATTTTTCGAAAACTCTAAGTATGTTTTTCGAGAAAGCAAAACTGCTCTCAATAAACATCAAAACTTCTCGGAAAACTCTCAAGAAATTTTTCTATGCCTTTCTTTCGAAAAATGAAGTGAAGTTTTGGAAAAGTCCAAGTATAGTTTTTGAGAAAGTAATGTTCTTCTCGAAAAACATAAACACTTCTCGAAAAATTCTGTGAAATAAGTTATAATTCTTTTTCTCGAAAAAGCCATGAAAAGTTTTCGAAAAGGCAAGTGTTGTTCTCAAAATAGCATTGCATTTGTCGAAAGGTTGAAGTTAGTTTTCGAAAAATCAAATAATTCTTTTCGAGAAATCAAATCCATTTCGGGAAATAAGTTCAAGAGTTCAAAGGATTCTGCGTAAAGTCTTTTTCGAAAAGGTTGTGCCATTTTTCGAGGAAAATAGTTCTTTTCGAAGAATTTTGTTCCTTTCGAAGAACACAGTTGCAAAAAACTGTAAATCAATTTTGTCAAACGAGATTTCAAATTAACCTAAGTTCTTTATGATTGGTCCACGTGGATCATTCCTTAATGATTTAGACCGTTAGAAGAAGTTCTATATAAAGTCTTGTCGATGAATTCTCTAAACCTAGTAATTATAGTAATCTGAATCGCCGCAAGTACTAGATCGGGAAAAGCCGCACGCCGCCATCGTCGTTCTTCTCTGACGCTTCTTCCTCTATCTAACGATTCAAATAGAAGAAAGATTTGACATATCATAGGATTCAAGATTCTCCATGCATTCATTATTTTTTTAAAAATCATTTCAAATTTTGTAGGAGCTTTGTCTCCGAGTTTGTATGAAGAGTTCTCTTTCGAGTGTAGATCCCATTTTGGGGGGTCGAGTTTGTAAGAGTGTTCGATCTCCGAGTTGTAGGAGCATTGCTACGAGTTGTAGGATTGTTTTCAATCCGAGATATAGTGAAGTAGCCAAGGCAAGCATGGTGCTAGATTGGTGAGGTCGAGAGTGGACGTACCCAAGGTTTGGGAACCACTATAACTCCTTGTATCGTCTGGTATATGCTTGATTGCTCTATGTTACTCTCTCAATTTTTTTTTTATTCTGCAAAAGACGAAGAACTCACCTATTTACACTCCCTCAAGGTGATTTAGGTAGACAACTAGATATTTTCAATTGGTATCAGAGAAGGTTGTTCATAAAAAGGTTCGCACCTTTAACAGATCTACTTCTAGTTGTCGTAGAGATTACCAAGCATGGACAGATCCAAGGACTCTGAAAACTTCCGGTGTGCACAAAGGCTAACTTTCCCATGTGGAAATAAATAGTCAAATTCTTCATGTATGCTGTTGATCTCTAAATATTCATGATAGTTGAAGAAGGCCCTCATGTTCCGATGATAGCCTCCACTATTGATCCAACCAAAAAGGTACCAAAGAAACTGATGGATCTCAACAAAGATGAGATTGCCCTTGTCTCTATAGACAAGAAAGCTAAAAATATCATCGTAAGTGCAGTCAATGATTCAATGTTGCAGAACCTTATTTACTGCCAATCTGCAAAGGAAATGTGGTTGTCACTGATTGTCCTGATGGAAGGGACAGAAGAAGTAAGGGATGATAGAAGATCTCTTCTGAACCAGAAGTATGAGGCCTTCAAGCAAGTTCCCAAAGAAAGAATAGCTGACACTTATGAGAATTTCTTCAAGATTGTCTACGACATGAAGAACTACGGTCAAAAATTCACAAATGGTGAACTAAACGAAAAGCTCCTTAGATCCTTGACTATGGATTGGGACATAAAATTTGTGCGATCAGGGAGTTTGGGAGGCTGGCTGAAACTGACCCCCAGAACCTCTTCGAAAAGCTTATGTCCTACGAGCTTCAAATCAACACAAGAAAAGCTGAAGAAGAGGGCAGCAGATCTTCATCAAAAGAGAAGTTTGTTGCACTGAAGGCAGATACCTCAAGAAAGGCTAAATCTTAATCTCCTGCTCCCACTCAGGAAGAAAGTGAGGAAGAAGACTTAGAGCCAAGCTCCTTAGACTCAGAATTAACTGATGGAGAGTTCTCCCTTCTCTCCAGGGAGTTCAAGAAGTTTCTCTGTAAGAAGAAATAGATGAGAGGCAATGAATCCTCTTACAGAAGATTAGGTCACACTGGAGATCATCAAAAGAAAAGGCATATAATCGAAAGATATAAATCGAAACAGAATAAACATTATTCCCCGGACATTGTGTGCTACTGTTGCAATAAGCTTGGTCACGTGAATGCCGACTACCCTCACAAGATAAAGGAGGGTGGAAGAAGAGAAGGGCACAAGTCCTCCCATAGCAAAAATAAGGAGAAGAGCTTTAGGACAAAGAAGCAGAAGACCTTTAGTGATACTGACTCATCCAAGTCAAGTGATGATGAATAAGCCCACTTCGGGCTCATGGCTCACTCCGATGGAGAAGAAACTGTCCCCTAATTTCATGGGGATCACACCATTCTTTCAAAGTGTGATGATCTTGATGATGATCATGAGGACTATTCCTCTAATGATGAATCAGAACTCAGAGGTCAGAATAAAGAGCTGATCAAGGTCTATGACTGGTGCAGAAAAGTTGTTAGATCTCAGGCCAAGGAAATCAAATCCCTTAAGGATGAGGAAATCACTCTGATGGACAAAGTCACAAGAATGGACTCACTTAGAAAGGAATTCGACGCCGCAGTCAAAGAATACAACAATGTAATCGAGCACCTTAATCTAAAAGAGAAAATCATCGAGAAATTGGAAGAATAGCTTGCCGCTAAAAAGAAACTTGTTGAAAGTTTCTCCAAGTCCAAGACAATCCTTTCACTTGTCGTTGAATTCTCTACTCAGGCTAAAGGAGCTGGCTTAGTTCATTAGGCTGCTCCTAGTAAATCCTCTAGGAGAAACAAAGCTAAAAGGAAAAATAAGACTGCTAAGAAAGCTTCATCCATAGAGAAAGGGAAGGCCCCTCTAGATCAAACTATGTTTAAAAAGGTAATCTTCCCGATGAATGAGTTTGATTTTGAGTCATCCTATGGTCATTTTACCAGACCTACTAATGTAGAGCCTAAGTCGTGCTACAAAGGATGGACCCATCCCCAGAACTATGTTGAAAGTGTATTTAAGGCTCCTTATGAATAAATAAAAAATGAAGACTTATGGTCCATATGTTCATGGCCATAACAACAAGAAGGCACCTAAAGCCAAGCTTGTTGTACGTAAGGAAAAGGAGGTGCTGAAACCTTTGAGCACCATTATCATAAGGGTTCTACCTCTAAGTCAGCTGCTCCTGTTAGACGACACATTCAAAAAGTCAAGCAGGAGACTTGAAAAAGATACAATAGGTTTGACTGTTGGTGCTGCGGCAAAGTTGGTCACTTTGCTGTGGATTGTTGGTTCAATCCCAGAAACTTCGAAACTCCTAGAGTTAGCCAAACGAGACTGACCACTTGCAAGGTTAATGGTCCTAGGGGGAGCATGCTGACCAGGAACCAAGGACCCAAATACATTTGGGTTCCTAAGGTAAATTGATCTATTTTTACAGGTATGTCCAAAGGCCAACAAAACACATATCTGTTATTTGGACAGTGGATGCTCTCGGCATATGACCGGGACAAGAAGCCTACTTCAAAATTATACTCAATTCAATGACGGTCCAAAGGTTATCTTTGGTGGCTCTGACCGAGGAATTACAAAAGGCTACGGTAAAATTTCTAATATTATAGTCTCATTCATTGATGTGGCTTATGTGAAAGGATTAGAACATAATCTGATCAACATAAGTCAATTATGTGATAAAGGCTTTGTTGTTACCTTTTCTAAGGATCAGTGCCTGATAAAATCAGCCTCTACTATGGAGACGATACTAAGAGGCACTAGGAGCAGAAATATATTTTTTCTTAATTTTATATGTTTAGACACTTCTACCCCAGTATGTTTTGTTGCAAAAGATATTGCTTCTCTTTATGATCAAAGGCACAAGAGACTAGCACATATAAATTTCAAAACCATTAATATGCTATTTTCTCAAGACCTAGTACGTGATGCACTGACTATTAAGTGCATTAAAGAGAGTCCATGTCACGCATGCCAGATGGGCAAGCAGATAAGGGCTACCTTTAAGGGCATTGCTGATAAAGATTCTACAAGGTGTTTGTATTTACTGCACATAGACTTATTCGGTCCAATGTAAGTTCGTAGCTTAGGAGATAAGTCATATACGCTGGTAATTATTGATGATCACTCACGTTTTACTTTCCTATTCTTTCTGAAACAAAAGTCAGATAACTTTGATGTGTTCATAAATTTTGTGAGGCAAATTCAGAACGAATTAAACTGCTTAGTGGTTAGAATCAGAAGTGACCACGGAACAGAATTCAAATTTGGTTCCATGAAAAAATTCTATAGAAGTCTAGGTATCTTTCATTAGTTTTCCTCCTCGCGTACTCCATAATAAAATGGAGTTACAGAGAGAAGGAACAGAACACTCATTGAAGCAGGCACTACAATGCTGATTGACTCCTATCTACTAGAGTACTTTTGGGTTGAGGCTATCAATACAGTTTTTCACGTACAAAACAGAGCGCTGATAAACAAGAATCATCATAAGACTCCTATGAGCTACTAAAAGTCAGAAGACCGAATGTGTCCTACTTCAGGATCTTTGGCTGCAAATGCTATGTACTTAATAATGGGAAATATCATCGTACAAAGTTTGGAGAAAAATGTTTTGAAGGTATTTTCGTAGGTTATAGTAGCTATAGTAAGGCTTATAGAATTTTTAATAAGAAAACTCTAGTGGTAGAAGAGTCGATTAATGTTGTATTTGATGAGACGAGCTTTCTACATAGCAGCTCTTCTAGTATTTTTGTTGAAGATGCAGGTTCAAGGCTGAAAGAGTTAAGCTTGGATGAGATAGTTGAAGAAAGTGCTCATAACTTCATTAAGATCACTCCTCCAACCTCAATTATAGAAGAAGATCACCAAGATGAAGAAGTTATCCAAGTGGAAGAAGTAACTCAAAATAGTGGAAGCTCTTGATGCAAGGACTCTAGAGCTCAAACACTTGAGGGATCACCCGATTGATTAAATCATAAGTGATCCTCATGATGGTGTAAGAACTCGAAGAGGTACTACTAATGAAAATTTGCATTTAAGGTTCCTCTCACAGGTTGAAACAAAGAAATTCGAAGATGCAAACCAAGACACATCTTGGATAGTTGCAATGGAAGAAGAACTAAATCAATTCAAACACTGTCAAGTATGGAAGCTTGTTCCAAGACCCAAGGGCAAGAATGTAATTGAAACAAAGTTGGTCTACATGAACAAGATGGATGAAGCGGGAACCATCATCAAAAATAAAGCCAGACTCGTAGCTAAAGGATATAAACAGGAAGAAGGGATCAACTTTGATCAGACCTATGCTCAAGTTCCAAGACTCGAAGCCATCAAGTTAGTCCTCGCATATGCTGCACTAATGTCTTCATTGTCTATCAAATGGACGTGACATCAGCTTTCCTCAATGGTAATATAAAGGACGAAGTATATGTGGACTAACCCCTAGTTTCTATTGATCTTAACCACCCTGACTATGTTTTTTGTTATTTAAAGCTCTATATGGTTTAAAACAAGCTCCACGAGCTTGGTATGAAATGTTGTCTTACTTTTTTCTTGAGTACAAGTTCACAATGGGAAAGATAGATAAGACCTTATTTCTTAGGGAAGTATAAGGCAAGATTTTGTTAGTGCAATCTATGTCGACGACATTATCTTTGGCTCTACTAACGACAACCTTTGCAAGAAGTTTTCTAAACTTATGCAAGGGATGTTTGAAATGAGCAGTATAGTTGAGCTGAAGTATTTCTTAGGACTTTAGGTGAAACAATATGAAGATGGAATTTTCATCTCTCAGACGAAGTTCACCAAGGAATTGGTTAAGAAATTTGGAATGGAGAACGCAACCTTTATGAGGACTCCAATGGGTTTAGCTATGTCTCTAGACAAGGATGAGAAAGGGAAACCTTTCGATGAAACCAAGTATAGAAGCATAATTAGATCTTTACTCTATCTTACTGCTAGCAGGCCTGACATAATGTTTTCAATATGTGTGCATGCTAGATATCAGGTGAACTCTAAGGAATCTCACTACTCAGATGTAAAGCAGATTTTGAGATACCTTAAAGGAACACCCATTCTTTGCTTATGGAACCCAAGGAATAATGATAGAGAATTCATTGGATTTTCAGATGCAGATTTTACAGATAGCAAAGATGACAGAAAGAGCACTTCCAGGACTTGTCAATTCCTTAGAAGAAGGCTCATATCTTGGAGTAGCAAGAAGAAGAATTGTGTTGTAATGTCAACCGCTGAGTCAGAATACATTTCTACAGGCAGTTATTGCGCACAACTTCTCTGGATAAATAATCAGTTTGAAGATTACAATTTAAAATTTTAGGAGATTCCTATGTTTTGTGACTTCTTCAGCGTTATATCAATTGCCAATAATATAGTCTCTCACAGTCGGACGAAGCATATCGAATTGAGATACCACTTCATTCGAGAGTATGTGGAGAATGGGGACATAAACCTTCAGTATATTCAAACAGATAGGCAGATTGTAGATATTTTCACGAAGCCGTTGGATGAGGTCAAGTTTTCTTTCTTCAAGACAGAACTTGGCATGCTCAACATGGAGTCCTGAAAAGTTTAATCAAAGTTAAGAGAAGATTCAGCATCAGTCACTCAGAAAATTCCAAAGGAATTCTCACTCAGCAAATATCCAGAAAATATCAAGTTCACAAATGAACTACTTGAAAAGCAGAAATTGATTTCTCAAAAAAGGACTTATATTTCTCAAAATGGAACCCAGGTTTCTCGAAAAGAACTTGGTGTTCTCGAAAAGAACTTGGATTTATCAAAAAGCCTAATGGTTTTCTCGAAAGGCCTTCTGGATTTCTTGAAAAGGACTTGTATTTTTCGAAAAACTACATGCTTTCTCGAAAAATGTCTTGGACTTCTCAAAACATCACTTGGTCTTTTCGAAACACTCTAGGACTTCTCGAGAAAATCTTCATTCTTTTCGAAAAAATCCCATATTTGTTTTTGAGAAATGATGTCTACTTTTCGAAAAACGTCGAAATGTCCTTAATGAAATTTTTGAAGAAGTCAAACGGCCTTTACAGGTACCCCTATCCTTATTTTCAAAATTCTTAATTTAATATATATATAGGAAAGTCCATAGAAAGTTCAACACCCGACATTTCGAAAAAGAGATTCCGGAGAATGACGCTTCATTTTTGCCGACGATTTTGTTTTTATTCTGTTTCGCCGTTCTTCCCGAAAAATCCTTTGTTCTTCTTCGACAAGTAAGGAATAAGTCACTCTCTGTAATCCATGGATCCTACCGTGAAGTTAGGGTTTGGCAGTGAATTTGTTCGCACTGGCATTGCCAAACTTTCCGACGATTTTCACAATGTTAGTCACCTCTTTGAAGTCACCGGCCTCACCTTCATTCTAGAGCAACCTTGTAAAGTATTCATTCAATATATTGAAGAATTCTTCCGTAATACCAAGATCAAGAGAAGTGGGAAGTTACTAAAGACTTCACTCAGAGATATAAAGATCAAGATCAAGTCATCCTCTATAATAGAGCTTCTGAAACTGCCTGCAATCGACGAGGAAGATTACATGGAAGAACCCGACTACTCTAAGGCTATGTCCTTCTGTGGTCTCTCCAATCCATAACCTCCATTCGACGACCGAGTATGAATGCTAAAAGCAAGGTCCTTATAGACATTCTAGGCAAGGTTCTACTTTGTAAAACACACTCTCTTCAATATGTCGCAAGAAGTTTTAGTGGGGACAATTTTTTTTGATAAAATTAAGGAAAGCATAACGGCTCCAATTTATGCAAGAAACATCACTTTGTATCTCCATCAACTCCACCCAGAAATCTTCGACTTGTCTAAAGATGTATCTATTCACCACCTGAAGAAAGTCACCCTCGCCTCTATAAGCAGATGGGAAATCAGGATTTCAAAACTAGGACAAGTTTCAGAAGTTCAAAGACCAGTTGTTGATGAGGATAGGACGCCATCTCCTCCTCATACTAATACAACGGGCACATCTGGTGCAACTGTTAAGGGGGAGCCTGCTCTTTTAGTTCTTGAAGAGGTCCAGCCAACTGAGATTACAGATACAGTTCTATAGTCAGATGCAACAACAGATAAGGTTACAGAAATAATTACTGCAGATTATAAAAATATTGAAAAGATCATCTCTTTGCTTGATGGTGACTCAAACGTGGATATTGATTCTTCCTCTATTCAGGAAATCTCTGAAATTCTCAAGTGAATGCCAGAGTCTCCTCTACTGAAGCTGACATTGCCAAAATTATAGAAGAACTCAATTGAGATAGTCACCTGTTCTAGTCTAGGGAAAATCCTCCTAAAAAGCCACTTAAAGTGATTCCAGAAGATATTCCTGAAGAAACTCTAGACCATTCTCAGCCCTAGTAACATATTGAGGGGAAGAATGAAGTTATACTCTCTAATGTTGAAGAGATTATCCCAGAATTAGCTAAACCTCCTCTAAGGAACTTAGACTTCTACCTCCCCATCATTCTTGGACATGAAGGAGATGAGATGACTTATTTTAATAGAGGCAAAAGTTCAGTTATGATTGAAGAAACTCATATCTGGTCTTCCCCAGCTCTTCCTCCTCCACCTCCTCCAACTGAAATTATCCCAAATAATACCCATTTGGGCAAAATAGAATCTATTCTTACAACGCAAAGAGAGTACTTTGATAAGTCTCTCCAAGAGATTACTGATAAAGTATCTTCTCTAGAGAAAGAGATGAGCAGAGGCTTTGTTGAAATTCAATATAATACAGATGAATTGAAACGACTGTTCAAGATTGGTGGCAAGGCTTTATACCATACTATCACTAGTATTGGTGCAGGCATGGACCAATCAGTCACTCTCGCTAATAATCAGATTCAATTGGAGAAGATTGCTCAAGATTACAACTTCAAAACTTGTGGAGAGGTTTGAAAATTCAAAGAGTATTTTATAGCAATGCTATTTATAGAAGTTAGAAAGGGGGAGGAACTAGTCAAAGAATATCTCACTAAATCAGATGAAGGTATGAAGGCTCAATGGGAAGCTAAACTAAAAGAGATCAGTAAAGACGTACAAACACAGATTTATAATGTAAAATTTCATACTTATGATACGATTGTTTGGATCCATAATCAGATCTTCCCCGACTTTCAAGCCGATCCAAATACAGCTCCACCTCCTCATCTAAATCCAACTATCCAGCAGCCTATATTCTCTCTAAGACCAGAACTTTATGAGGCTCCTCCTGCACAATACTCCCATGTTTGGTCTGAACCAGAGATGCCTCAAAACTCTCCTCCAGAGATACCAGTGCTTAAGATAAGAAAATATGGTGATGGTGCCTCTGCTAGTCGATCTATTCCAAGTCAAGAAGTTGAGAAAAGAAAAGAACAAGAATTTGCTAAAGTGTGGACCCCAACCTCTAAGTCTCTCATTTTAGACACTCTAAGGTTGGTTGTGGAACTCAATGGAAATAGGGATGATTACTACAACTACCAGGAATGGAAATAATATTAAAATTCTATTTCCAAAAGAAGAATTCATGATAGTGTACATGTTCATAACAATCAAGATGCTCCTCATCCTCTTAAGTACTACCCAAACCCTGTAGCTACCTAAAAAGACAGCAAGAAAAGAAAGAAAGACAACATATGAAACAACATAAGTGATTCATGATTTTTAGTGCTATGAAATGTTGTGGACCTGGACTCTTCTATGGACATACTCTTTATATATATAATTTTGAATTTTGATGATATATTATTTCTCTTTTATCATTGCAATTACTATTGTGTTTGTTAGTAAATTCTTTTAATTATCTTGATATAATTTACCTTAGTGTAGAGGGTTCTGACTTCTATAAATAGGGGAAGAATGTTAGGTATTGTATCCACAATAACCAAGATTTATGTGAAGTCACCCTTAAACTAAGATGAATTAACTATGTATTTGATTTTATTTTCTAGTTGAGTGCTTGCATTCATTATTGCTATGTGTAGACCAATGTCAGTTGACAGTGAGTCACTAAACACAGGCCTTTGCAATATAATCCCTCATTGTATGATCCATGGTGTTGGCTCACGTGTAACCTCTCTATTGGGATACACTTCATTTTCAAGTACTAAAGAAATGGAAAAAAGGAAGAGTTGATGATCTTTGAACAAAGAAGAAAAGAAATTTTTCTTAAAAATTTCCTAAGTACATTTTTCGAAAAGAAGAAGATTTTTTGAAAAGTCTAAGTATGTTTTTCGAGAAAGCAAAACTGTTCTAAAGAAACATCAAGACTTCTCGGAAAACTCTCAAGGAATTTTTCTAAGTCTTTCTTTCAAAAAATGAAGTGAAGTTTTCAAAAAGTCCAAGTACAATTTTCGAGAAAGTAATGTTCTTCTCGAAAAACATAAACACTTCTAGAAAAATTCTGTGAAATAAGTTATAATTCTTTTTCTCGAAAAAGCCATGAAAAGTTTTCGAAAAGGCAAAAGTTGTTCTCGAAAAAGCATTGCCGTTTTCGAAAGGTTGAAGTTAGTTTTTGAAAAGTCAAATACTTCTTTTCGAGAAATCAAATCCATTTTCGGAAATAAGTTCCAGTGTTCAAAGGATTTTGCGTAAAATCTTTTTCGAAAACGCTATGCCATTTTTCGAGAAAAATAGTTCTTTTCGAAGAATTTTCTTCCTTTCAAAGAACGCAGTTGCAGAAAATTTAAAACTCAATTTCATCTAACAAGATTTCAAATTAACCTAATTTCTTCATGATTGGTCCACGTGGATCATTCCTTAATAATTATAGACCGTTAGAAGAAGTTCTATATAAATTCTTGTCGATGGATTCTCTAAACATAGTAATTACAGTAATCTGAATCGCCGCAAGTTCTAGATCGGGAAAAGCCGCATGCCGCCATCATCATTCTTCTCTAACGCTTCTTCCTCGATCCAGCAATTCAAACAGAAGAAAGATTTGAAAGATCACAAGATTCAAGATTCTCCATTCATTCACTTGATCGTGCTTCTCTCAAGTTTTCTTCCTTAAAACATTCATCGTGAATTTCAATTTTTTAGAGGGAAGAATTTTGGTTATTTCAGATCTAAAGTGAAATTTTCCTTGTTTATGTAAAAATCATTTCAACTTTTGTAGGAGCTTTGTCTCCGAGTTTGTAGGAAGAGTTCTCTTCTGAGTGTAGATCCTGTTTTGGGGGATCGAGTTTGTAGGAGTGTTTGATCTCTTAGTTGTAGGAGCATTGCTACGAGTTGTAGGATTGTTTTCAATCCGAGATATAGTGAAGTAGCCAAGGCTAGCGTGGTGCTAGATTGGTGAGGTATAGAATGGATGTACCCAAGGTTGGGGAACCACTATAACTCCTTTTGTCGTCTGGTGTATGCTTGATTGCTCTGTGTTACACTCTCAATTTTTTTTATTCCGCAAAAGAAGCAGAACTCACCTATTCACCCCATCTAGGTGATTTAGGTAGACAACTAGATACTTTCACTATGAATGAACGATCCACGTTTTTTTTGTATTTTGGGGTTTTATATTTTTTTAAAAATTTTTTGAAAAACAATTAAGCACAACAAACAAAACAAACTAAAAAAAGAACAAACAGGTTTTTGGTTTTTTTTTACATTTTTTAGTTTCTTTTCTAGTAAGATAAATGAAGGAAAACGATAAATGCAGAAACACACAAAATAAATCGAAGCAATGCAGCAGATGATACAACACAATCGAATAGTGAGATCCAAAACACCTAGTTCCAATCGAAATAATGAAAAAAAGCATTGGAAGGGTTTGTGAAGATATTAGCTAGGTAATTGTCGGTTCCAATGAACCTCACTCTCATGTTTCCTTTCTTAATGTGGTCCCGGATGAAATGATGGTGAATGTCAATATGTTTGGAACGAGAGTGATGTACTGGATTATTCGTCAAGTCTATGGCACTCTTGTTGTCGCACCTAAGGTTAACGTTCTTAAATTTTATGCCAAAGTCCTATAATGTTTATGACATTAAAATTTCTTGTGCTCAACAACTTCCTAAGGAAATATACTTAGCTTCAGCAGTGGAGTGGGCAATTGAATTTTGCTTCCTACTTGACCATGAAGCTAGTGATGGACCTAGGAAGTGACAGGTACCACTTGTGCTCTTACGATCGAGTGAGCATCTAGCGTAATCTGAGTCGGAATACCCGTGGAGTGTGAATTCAGTGGTGTGGGGGTACTAAATACCAAGATTTTGGGTGCTTATAAGAAACTTAAAGATGTGTTGAGCAGCTTTGAAGTGAGGTTCTTTAGGATTGGCTTGAAACCTAGCACAAAGACACATCGTGAATGTAATATCGGGTTTAGAATAACTTAAGTAAAGAAGTGATCTGATTATTTTTCTAAATAAAGTTTACTCCACCGAAATTTCACTTTCATCTTTTCCTAATTTTAGAGATGTGATCATTGGAGTTTTTACCTGTTTTAGATTTTCAAAACCGAATTGCACAAACATATCTTTTATGTATTTTAATTGTCTTATAAAAATTCCATCATTTTGTTAAGTAATCTGAAATCCTAAGAAATATATTAATTCTCCAACTAAGATCATTTCAAATTCAAATAACATTTGGGTGGCAATTTCATTGCATAGTTTTTCATCCGGGACACCAAATATGATATCATCAACATATATTTGTAACAGAATTAGATCGAGATTCTCGTGCTTTATAAATAGTGTGGTGTCCGCACTACCCATCCTAAAATCATGCTCTATGAGAAAAGATGTGAGCCTATCATACCAATCATGTGGTGCCTGTTTCAGTCTGTACAAGGCTCTCACTAATTTGTATACGTGATTTGGGTAGTCGGCGTTCTTGAACCAGGTGGTTGCTCGACATACACTTCTTTCTTGATATATTAATTTAAGAATGCACTCTTAACATCCATTTGATATAACTTAATTTGTTTATAATTAGAAAACACCAATAATATATGAATAGATTAAAGATGTGCTACCGGTTCAAATGATTCCTCAAATTCCACACCCTCTATTTGTGAATAACCATGTGCCACCAACCGGGCCTTTTTCCTAGTTATCCTAGATTCACCATCAAGTTTATTTTTGTATACCCATTTCACACAAATAACTTGATAGTTATCAGGACGCTCTACTAATACCTAGACCTTACTTCTCTCAAACTTATTTAGTTCTTCATTCATAGCCAATAACCACGATTCATCCTTTAAATCTTCTGAGATATTCTTGGGTTAAATTTCAGATATAAAGCATAGGTTCGAGAAGGATTCATGCAGGGCCGACCGAGTTTTAAATCCATGTGAGGGCTCTCTTATTACTAGTTCTCGTGGATGTTGTTTTGAAAAATTTAGCATGCTTGGAGGCCTATATCCTTCTACATGAGTTGGAACATCAACCATTACTTCTCTCTCCTCATCCTTATCTCCTAACTGCATATCGTCATCAACTTCCTATTCATTTAACGTAGATTCTTCAGTAGGTGTATTTTCGTTAAAGTGTACGTGAGCCGATTCTACAACAACCAAGGTTATTTTATTATAGATTGTATTGGCACAACTCATACTAGAGTATCCTAAGAGGATGCCATGGTCTGATTTTCGTCGAATTTTCCTATGTAACCCTTAGTATTTAGAATGATGCACGAGCAACCAAAGACTCTAAAATATGAGACCAATGGCTTTTTATTGAAGTATAGCTCATACAGAGTTCGCTTAATAATGGGTGAATCATGACCTGGTTCATAACATAGCTTGTTGTGTTAGCCACTTTAGCCCAAAAATATTGAGGCAAGTCGAACTCGACAAGCATTGTGCTTGCTAGCTCTTGAAGTGTACAGTTCTTTCATTTTACTACCTCATTCTATTATGGAGTGCATAAGACAGAGAATTCATGCTTAATTCCTAAATTATTACAGAAGTTCGTGAAGTATTCATTCTCAAATTCTCCCCCATGATCAGAGCTTATACATTTTATTTTTTGTTCCTTCTAATTTTGAAGTCTAGTGCATAGATTTATGAATTCAACGAAAGTGTCCTATTTATTTGAAAGAAAGATTGTCCAACAGAAATGGGTGTAGTCGTCTATAATAACGAATGTATATCATTTTCCACCTAGACTACATGTACTATGTAGACCAAATAGATCCATGTGTATGAGTTTAAGTGGTCTAGACGTGGAAATGTCATTTTTTGCTTTTGAATGAGGTTTTGATGAATTTTTCTATTTGACACGGAGCACATAAAGAGTTAAAACTACCGCTTAATTTTGGAAGTCTGCGAACAAGTTTATGTTTTGAAAGTTTGACAATTAGTTTACTTCCTTAGTGTCCTAGTCTCCTATGCCAAATATCTAAATCCTCATTCTTATTAAATAAGCATTTCAAATCAGAAGTAGATATATCTTCAAAACTAACAGTGTAAACATTATGAGTCCTATAAGCAGTAAGAAAAACATTATCTAATTTAGCCTCTATAAAGTTACAGGTGTTTGTAGAGGATTCAATTAGTACATTCTATCCTTTATCACAAAGTTGACTAATCAAAATTAAGTTATGCTCAAATCCATCTATAAACAGTACATTTGAAATTGAAAATGCTTTGTTACCTATAATGCTGATTCCATGAATGCGTCCTTTGTTGTTGTCCCCAAATGCCACCATGCCCCCTTCCTCTTCTCCAGGCTAAGTAACTTGTCTTTATCTCCTATCATGTGCTTGGAACACCCAGAGTCCAAGTACCACATGTTCTCCTTATCCTTAGCCTGGAAACATACCGAAAAGGAAGATGAGGGTAAAGATCTGGTTACCTAAGTGTTGGGAATTGTGCCCTACAATGTTTCTCAGGATTTGAAGAGGCATCACCAATCATGCTAAGGGGAAAAATATATTTGATGTGTGCTTAAGTTCAAGCATGCAGGTTTTCCTTGATTGGATAGGTGAAAAAAAAATAGTAAGCTAGAAGTCAGATAATTTGACTAAGGAAAAAGCGTCGAGACAGCTAAGACAGTTGAGAAGAAGTCTCAGCATAACCGCTGAGACAGCTGAGAAGCTCAATGCAAAGCATTGAGAGAAGTGTTGGTCTCAGCAAAATCGTTGAGATAGGAGATAGTCTCAGCTGTGAAGTAGGAAGCGTTGAGACAGTTGAGAAGAAACTGCTGAGACATTTGAGAAGGAACCACTGATACAAAGCCAACAGAAATTCTCTAAGTCCAGAAGCATTGAGTGAAGCAGGTTAACTCAACGCTTCTAATGAAGAGCCAAGTCAGCGTGTGTTGAGTGATTTAACATCACTCAATGCTTAATGAGTTCTGGAATTTTTCTAAGTCCAGAAAGTGATGACAACTGCTGATGTCACTAGAAGTCAACAAGTCAAAGTATTTCATGTCATTACGGGAAAGCTACAGTAGCACCGGATGACCACTGCTGATCCCACCAGAAGTCAACAAAGTCAAAGTATTTCATGTTGTTGCGGGAAAGCTAGAGTAGCGTCGGAAGCTTCTATTTGTCCTCTTTTGAGGAAGGTGGCGCTCACCATCCTTGGCTGGGCCCACACTCAAATTGTGTCGTTGATTCAAATCAACAGATATAAAAAGCAGATAGAAAAGGGGATTAGGGTAATGGAAAATAGATGCGGCTGGACTTCAGCTTCTCTGACGAGCTTGAAAGCCAAGTCTAGAAGAGCAAGCCTACAGGCAAAGGAAAGATAGCTGAAGCTTTTCCAGTTTAGCAAGGTTGTTCTGTGCAAAACAAGGTGGCTTACTCATCTAATAAAGCAAGAAGAGATAGTTGTGTTAAGGTCTGTTTGCATTCAGCAGCAGATAGCTATTCTTAAGTGTAGTAGAGAAGAAGTTAGTTGTAGAAGATGACTAATTCCTTCTACAGTAAGAGGGCTAGACTGATATCTGCTCAGTCCAGAAAGGTAGACTCTGAGATTTAACTCTGAGTTAGTGTTTTAATTTATTTCAATTTCTGATAAATTTCCTGTAGGATTCAGGTTGTCTGAATCTGAGCTGTAGGGCCTTTTGTGCCTGAGTTGTAGGTGACTAATTAGTCATTGAGGTAGGTTCCTTGCTACGGTATTGAGGTAGGATCCAAGTGTGGATCTGAGAGTAGGGATGTCCTCCCAGCTTGAGTAGTAGGGCCTAGTGCCTGAGGTAGGTGAATGTTGAGTCACTGAGCTGTATGTGATAAGTGTATCACTGAGTTGTAGGTCTTGGAGGAGACTGAGTGTAGGGCCTTTTGGCCTGTGGTAGGTGACAAGTTTATCACTAAGTTGTAGGTGCCTAGAAGGGCACTGAGGTAGGTACCTGGAAGGGTACTAAGTTGTGGAGTGTTGCAGCACTCTAAGAGTAGGGCCTTGTGCCTGATGTTATAGGGCTAAAAATCCTAAGATGTAGGCCTTAGAGATAAGGCTGAGTTAGGTGGTTTGAGGACCACTCAGTTGTAAGAGCACTACAGGGCTCTGAGGTAGGAATCTTTGTGGTTCTGAGGTAGGGTTCTGAAGAGAACCTTAGTGTAAGGTTGAGGGCCTGAGGTATAAGCTCTGAGGAGCATTTTGGAGGAGTTTGTGCCTTGTCTAACATAAGTTAGAAAGGTGGGAGGAAAAGTGGATGTACCCATTTGAGGAACCACTATAAATATCTTTGTGCTTTGTTGTGTTACTTGTTCTTATTTTATATTACAGGTACTAAGGACAAGCTCTTGATTACTTAGTAAAAAAACAGCAAAAAGACTTAAGAAATTTAAAAGACATATTCACCCCCTCCCCCTTTAGGTGACTAGTTAACCTTAAATTAATAACTTTCAAGTGGTATCATAGGGAGGTTACTCAAAAAGGATCTAACAATCTGAGCATACCCCCAAGGTTAGCTATAAGATATAATTATGGGGTCAGGAATGAACTATAAGGAGCTAGGGGCCATGAAACTACCAATATGCAGGAAGGATGGATTTGGCCTTAGAAGCAAAGGGTCAGACTATTCATGGAAGCATCTGACCCTAGGATCTATGTATTAGTAATGGAAGGTCTTTTTAACCCCACAAACGCTTCAACCATTGATCCAACTCTGAGAGTGCCCAAGGCATATATAGAGATGGACAGAGATGAGGTAATACTATCTACCATGGACAAAAGGGCCCAAAATTTTATAGCCAATGCCATTGATGACTCAACCTTCCAAAATCTTGTTCACTGCAAGACCTCTAAGGAAATGTGGGACACTCTTGTGGTCTACATGGAAGGCTCTGAGGAAGTTAGAGATGAGAGGAAGCCCATGCTCAACCAAGAGTATGAGGCTTTCAGACAAAGCAATTCTGAAAAAGTAGCTGACGCCTTTGAGAGGTTCTTTAGAAGAGTTAATGAACTAAGAACCTATGGTAGGGTCTTCAACAACTATGAGCCAAATGACAAGTTACTTAGATCTCTCACTAGATATTTGGACACAAAGATTTGTGTCATTAAGGAAATGGCTAAGCTGGCAGACACTCGTCCACCAACTTTCTTTGGAAAGTTGTTATCCTATGAAATGCAGCTGATTGCTAGATAAGAAGAGGATAAGGGCTGTCAATCCCAGACCAAGGAGAAGACATTGGCCCTAAAGATAGAAGCCCCAATAAGGAGCAGAAGAAAGACTCTCGCTCCACCAAGGAGAGAAGCTGAGACCAGCTCAGAATTGTTTGGGATGAGTTCCTTAGAAAACCACATATCTGATGAAGATTTTGCAGCCTTCTCCAGGAAATTTCAGAATTTCATGAAGAAGAGGTACTAGAAGAGCAGACCCTCTTCATCATCTCATTACAGGAAGTCTTCCAAGAAGGACAAGTATGGCCCTAAATCTAGTAAACAGATTTCATCTAATGTTATCTGTTATTTTTGCAGCAAGGCTGGACATGTCATTGTTGACTTCCCAATCAAGAAAAAAGAAGAAGATGAGAAGAAGAAGAAGCATCACCATCACCACAAGGATAGGAAGAAGGAGAAGTCTTTTGTGGCTAAGAAGGAGAAAAGCTGGACAAATTCTTCCTCCTCAGAATCAGAAGATGATGAGGAAGAAGCCTATATAGGCCTGATCTCTGTTTGTGCAGATCCAGAAGAAGAGGAATATCCTGCTGCCAGGATATGAATAAGGGCCCCTCTATCACACTTAGACAGTGATAATGAGGAGGATGAAGAAGACTGTGGATGTCAAGGGCTGATGGCAATAATTGAAGAATAAATAAGTGAGGTACATAAAGAATCATTCAAGGTACATCCTCTCTCCATTTCTTCATCTTCCTCTAACTATGAAACAAGTCCAGATACTGGTGCATCTTCATCCTGTGATGAAGATTGCTTAGAATCTGAGACTGATGTCAATACATTGATTGGCAAGTATGGACTACTCCTAGATGCTCTAAATAAGAGCAGAAATCTTGTCAAAAGGCAAGCAAAGGAGATTGAAGTCCTCAAGCCTTATAAAACTCTTTATAATAATAAATCTATTGAGTTTTATAAGAAAAGTCATGAGGTGTCTGAACTCAAGAAAAGCCTTGAGTGTTACACCAAGGTTCTAGAAGAAAAATATAAACATATTAGATATCTAGAACAAAAATTAACTGAGAGATTAGGGATTATGATTAACCCTTCTAACTCTCTTGGTATGTTGCCAAAAGCTGCAACTTGTCAAACCTCTGAGAAGCTGGGTATTAACCATACAAATTATCAAGTCAAATCAAATCTCCCTAATAAGTTGACAGTATTTCAAAAGGTGAATTTACCTTATAAAACTATAAAGTTTGCACCTCCCCATAAGGGTAAATCAAATGTGTGTTCTACTAGTGGGATGAAGACACATGATCTCAGAAGTAGTGATGTTGTCCACTATAGCCATAAAGTTCAGGATAAATTCTTTAGATTTGGATCCAAATATCCTTTATCTAATGAGATGAGAGAGAGCACTAGATGGCATGCTCCATAAATACAATTATCCTATCCTGGACCAGCTGAATTTAGTTCTTCAACACCTTCACTCAGGAAGAAGGAAGCAGAATCATGCAATGCTCATTCAGCAAAATCTTGAGCTGCTCACATCTCTCATGGACAGCAATTCTGTGTTGTCCTGAAGAGAAGGTACAACATTCATAAATGTTGGTGCTGTGAGAAGGTGGGTCACTTTGCCATTGATTGTTGGCACAACCTAAATGTGGCTAGTGGACAGAAATGTACTTAGCCCAGGCAAAGAGTTGGGCAAAAGTTTTATAATACTAACACAAACCTAGGACCCAATAATTATTGGGTACCTAAGGGTAAATGAATTCTTTTTTACAGGATAGTCCAAATACCTGTCTAGATAAGACTTGGTATTTAAACAATGGATGTTCCAGGAAAATATCTGGGACAGATGATTGCTCAAGGAATATGAAAGATATAAGTTGTCTACCTAAATCACCTAGAGGGGAGTGAATAGGTGAGATGTGCGTCAAATGCGAAATAAAAAATTTAACACCTAGCACAAATAAGTAAGCAAGCAATCACACAGACGACAAGAGATTTATAGTGGTCCCCTGATCTTGGGTACGTACACTTTCCTCACAGATCTAGCAAATCACTAGACTCGGCTACTCCACTATATATCTTGGATTGCAAACCAATCCTACACCTCAGAAACATGTTCCTACAAAACTCGATCCCAAACAGATCTACACTCGAAAGAGAGAACTTCCTACCACTCGGAGATAAATCTCCTACAGAGAAAATTGTTTGAGGAAAAATACAAACAAAATAACACAGATCTGGATCTTTGGCTTTGTCTTCTTTGTTGAGAGCTTTCGGCTTGGGCAGAAAATATTAAAGAGGACTTGACATTAATCCACGGATCTGAGATCTGGAATCACTACGATCAAATAAAAATATTAGAGATCGATCAAGAATGAAGTGATCGGATGATTCTTCTTGAGTCTGGATCGCTTGAGAATAAGAGATCGGCAGCAGAGGCTGTGAGAACGATGATCCAGAGTTCTTTCCAAAAAAAGTAATGGCGGCCGAGAGAATTAGGTTTTCGAAAAATTTTCTTTCTTAGTAATCTTTAAATCCTTTTAAAAAAATTGTTAATAGGTCAAATCGAAAAGAACCTATTTATAGGCGAGCTGCAATGGTCATACTAATCTTTAATGACAACACGTGGACCAATCAGAAAAGAGTAATTCAAAATACCCATTGAATCTGGACTTAGAAATATTCCAGGAAATCTGAACCAATATACTCGAGAGAAATGATATACTCGAGTACAAGAGGTCTGCTACTTGAGTGGATAAGAGAGGAATATACTCGAGTTCAAGGAGAGAAACTACTCAAGTATCTTAGGAAAAACTACTCGAGTGACTAGAAAACTACTCGAGTATGAAAACCAATCTACTCGAGTACTAAGATATCACCTACTCGAGTATAAAGAAAATCTACTCGAGTATAAGCTCATATATTCGAGTATACAAAGTCTTCTCGAGTATGTCCAAGGATCTACTCGAGTACTAAGTCACTCACTCGAGTATGTGAAGGATACTACTCGGGTATGTGGACTTAGAAAATTTCTCTGAAAAAATCTTCAATACTCTAGAGTCCATAAGTCCAAATGCATGTAGATGAAGTGTATCCCAATAGAGAGGCTATATCTGAGTCAATACCTTGGATCACACAATGAGGAATTACATTGTATGGTCCTGTGTTTGGTGACCCACTATAGACTGACATTGGTATACACTTGGCAATAAGGTCCTACATACATACAACTCAAACAAAATATCAGATACAACTTAATTCATCTTAGTTCAAGGTCTTACTTCCTACAAATCTGAGGTATTGTGGAGACAATTCCCAACAATCTCCCTCTATTTGTAGAAGTCAGCACCCTTTACACTAAGGTGAATTACTTAGAGTAAAAAGAACAATGATGGCATATATCAATGATAAATAAAGCAGTAAACTACTTTAGCAAGGAAATAATAATTATAAAGATAACCATAATCAGAATTATATATAATAGAAATTTCCATTTTCACATCATCATTCACTCAAGGATAAGCTTCTCTATGCAATCTTTCTCTTTTTAGCTTTTACCTCTCCAAGTAGCTAAAAGGTTTAGGAAAGTAAGTTCTGGGTCTTGGAGGAGCAGCTGCATTATTGTATCCCCATCGCTTGTTATGCAATCTGATTTTTATCTGGGATACATCATAGGCTTTCCATTTAGAGTAACTATAGAACTGATCTTTATTTTCTCCAAAATCTGTCACCAGCTTCAAGGTATCAAAAATAAGAGAATTGGAGGTAAGACTCCAGACTTCTGCATGCACTACTTATGGTCTTTCCTCTATAACTGGGGCTGGCTCTCTCCTAGGTGCAGAATGGCTAGCAGAAGCGCCGTCACCATACTTTCTTTTTTTGCTGGGAGCACCCTGATCAGCAGGTCTTCTAGAAGAGGAAGCACCTTGAACAAAGTGTCCCTGAGAGCTATCAGGAATATCATCTTTCCATACATCAGAATAAGATAAAGGAGGCTCAGACATCTCACCAGTAGGTCTGGGAGAGAAGACTGGCACAGCCTCTGAAATGTTAACTTGAACCAGAGCATCTGAAGGAGGATTTTCCTCAAGAGGATCTAGACTTTTGGGAATGATGGTAGGATCAAGCTGGAAATTTGGGAAATTTTGATTGTGCACCCAGACTGCAGTATCATATATATAGAATTTACCTGACTGAAGTTGGGCTAGAATATCTGCTTTCATTTCTTTAACTTTTTCATCCAAAGTAGCTTGAGACTGGGCAGAGAACTAGGCAGAGATTTTTGTAACTTGTTCTTTCACTATTTTCTCCCCCTTGTTGATTTCTACAGATAGCTTAGCAATAGCTTCATCTCTGAAAGTTGCAACTTCCTCACAAACCTTCATAACGTTTTCTTCAGCCCTTTTGTCCAACTAAATTTGATTGTATGCCACTGTTTCAGCTTGGTTCCTTACTTCACCTATACTAGTGATAGTATGGTCTATTGCTTTTCCACCCAACTGAAACAATCTTCTTAACTCATCAGTATTAGCTTGAATTTATGCAAAGCCTCTACTCATCTCAGATTCAAGAGTAGAGACCTTGTCTTTTACTTATTGCAGAGAATCATCAAAGTAATTTCTCTATTCTAGGAGCATCTGCTCAATCTTACTCATAATATTAGAAGAATTGGAGGGAGCAGAGGCTGGAGCAGAGGCTGAAATAGGGGCTTGAGGAACAGGGGCTACCCATGGAAGAATTTCTTCAATCACAACTGAGCTTACAGCTCTCTTTGTAGGTACTATCTCAACTGAATCTTCTAGATTTATGAAAGAAGGGAGAGTGAACTTCAGTGTCCTTAGAGGTGGATCAACATGCTCTGGGGACATATCCTCATCATCGGACAGGAGGATATTCACATACTGATCTTCAGGTGGTGGATGCTCAGGAGAGACAACAACTGATTCTTCTGGAAATAAGGGATCATCTGATCTTAGCTCTATAATGAATCTGTCAATATCTGTAGCAGTTGAGAGGTTGTCCTCTTGAACTTGTACATTTGAGATAATATCTGCTGGAGGAGGGAATTGATCTCTGATCTGAGGTGGCTGAGATGGAGATTCTGAATTCTGATGCTGTGGGCTAGATGAAGCAGGCTCCCCCTCAACTATTGTACCCAAGGTGTCAATAGTTTGATGTAAAGGAGGAGATGGAATCCTGTCATCTGAAGCACTGGGTTCTCTGGGGATAGCTTCTTTGATAACAAGAGATTTGGATGCTTGAGCAGTGTTCTGAAGTTTGATCTCATATCTCTGGATAGAAGAAATGGAGACCTTTTTCATGTGGTGGAGGGGAGTTCCTTTTGATAAATAGAAAACTTTGGGATTAATCTCATGGAGGAGTAGAGAAATAATCCTAGCAAAATTAGGGTATTTTACACTATCCTTGATCTTGTCCAGTAGCAACATTCCAAACTGGAACTTCTTTCGTCAGACGATAGCTTGCATAATGTCAAACATATTAATGGATATCTCTCGGATTGAATAGGTTTTGCATAGAATTACTTTAGAAATTACATCCACTAGGAATTTACCTTCTGAATTGAAATCTGCTCGGTTAAAGGAATTGGCTTCAGTGTCTGCTCCACAGATAAAGCTTGTTCTGTCAGAATATTCAGGACCTAAGTCATCCTCTTCATTTACCACCGGCAGTTGTAACAGAGTAGCTATGGTGGTCTTGTCTAGACGAATTTTTTCCCCTTTCACCTTGTATTTCAGTACTTTTCCATTTCTCTTTATCTTCAGATTATTGTAAAATTCTTCAACAGCGGGAAGGAGAACCTTACACGGAAACTGCAAGAGGAAGGTGAGTCCAGCGGTATCGAACAGTATAAAGAGATGACGGAAGTCATCCGAGGGTCGACTATCCCTTCAGGATCAAGCTCCGAGCCGATTCTAATTTTCGAGGAGGGAGCCATCACGGAATTTCTGTAGAACTGAAACGGGGAAGAAGAAGCTCTGCGGGCTCTGGAAGACGAATCGCCGATGGCTTACTCGAGAGAATGGAAACCGTGGAAAGGATTTTCCTATTTTTCTATTTATATATAACCCTAATTAGGTTTAAGGAGGTATTTAAAATTTAAATCATACATGCGAGGGAGCGGCAAAAGTCTCGGTGTGCGAATATAGAAAAATAAAATTTTCAAAGTGCTGGAATTTCCGTATACTCGAGTATATTTCGTCATACACGAGTATTTTTGGAACATACACGAGTGGGTCGAGGACATACATGAGTAGGTTTTAAAACTACTTGAATAGTTCCTGAAGTACTCGAGTATGTAAAATTTGTACTCGAGTATATTTTTATTTACTCGAGTATGTAAGTTTATCTACTCGGGTAAATTACCAAGTACTTGAGTATATGAATACACGTACTCGCGTATATCACTTTCAAAGTTATTTTTCTTGGAGAAAATAAAATTTTACCTTCACCGATTTCTTCAACTCTGAGCCTTTGAATGAATTCACCATCACTATTCTTCTTTGTTGAGCATCCCGAGTTCCGTTTTGAAGAACGAAAACTTGGTCTCGTCCAGAGGTTTAGTGAATATATCTGCAACTTGCCTGTCTGTGGAGACATATTATAGATCTATGTCTCCATTCTCCATATGCTCCCGGATGAAATGATATTGAAGCTCTATGTGCTTTGTCTAGCTGTGGGAAACTGGGTTGTTGGCGATCGCTATTGCGTTGGATGAGTCGCAAAATAGAGGAATGTTCTGGAACTTCATGTTGTAGTCTTCAAATTGATTTTTGATCCACAGAAGCTGTGCACAATAACTGCCTGCAGAGATATACTCTAATTCAGCCGTTGATATGGCTACACAATTCTGCTTCTTACTGCTCAAGGAAATAAGTCTCCTTCCTAGAAATTGGCAAGTCCCAGAAGTGCTTTTCCTGTCGTCTTTGCTTCCTGCAAAATCTGCATCTGAAAATCCAATCAGTTCACTATCATTACTTCTTGGGTACCATAAGCCAAGATTTGATGTACCTTTAAGGTATCTCAAAATTCGCTTTGCAGCAATATAGTGAGATTCCTTAGAGTTCACCTGGAATCTAGCTCATACACATGTTGAAAATTTTATATCTGGTCTACTTGTGGTAAGATAGAGCAAGGACCCAATTATGCTTCTGTACTTGGTTTCATCAAAAGGTTTCCATTTCTCATCCTTGTCTAGAGACATAGCTTAGGCTATCTGAGTCCTCATAGAGGTTGCATTCTCCATTCCGAATTTCTTAAGTAGCTCTTTGGTGAACTTGGTCTGTGAGATGAAAATTCCATCCTCAGATTGTTTCACTTGAAGCCCTAAGAAATACTTCAGCTCTCCCATACTGCTCATTTCAAACTTCCCTTGCATAAGTTTAGAAAACTTCTTGCAGAGGTTGTTATCCGTAGAGCCAAAAATAATGTCATCGACATAGATTTGCACTGGCAAAATCTTGCCTTTTATTTTGCTAAGAAATAATGTCTTATCTATCATTCCTCTTGTGAACTTGTTCTCAAGAAGAAAGCTAGACAGCATCTCATACCAAGCTCGAGGAGCTTGTTTAAGACCATATAATGCTTTCTGCAGTAAATAAACATGATTAGGAAAACTATAGTCAACAAAACCTAGTGGTTGCTCTACATACACTTCTTCCTTTATGTCACCATTCAAAAAGGCGGACTTTACATCCATCTGATAGATGGTAGAGCCCTTAAGTGCAGTATAATCAAGGAATAACCTGATCGCCTCCAGTCTTGCCACTAGAGCATACGTTTGATCGAATTAGATTCCTTCTTCTTGACGATAGCCCTTGGAAACAAGTCTGGCTTTGTTCTTTATAATAGTTCAATCTTCGTCCATCTTGTTCCGATAGACCCATTTTGTCCCGATGACATTCTTACTCTTGGGTCTAGGAACAAGTGTCCAAACTTTGCAACGTTTGAATTGATTTAACTCTTCTTCCATGGCTAGAATCCAGGATGCATCCGAGTTTGTTTCCTCAAACTTCTTAGGTTCAACCTGTGATGGAAAACTTAAGAATAAATTCTCGTTAGTTGTTCCTCTCCGAGTCCTGACACAATCCCGGGGATCTCCTATGATTTGGTCCAAGGGATGATACTTCAGGTGTCTGAGCTCTTGAGTCCTAGCATCTGGGATCTCTTCAGCCACTGGAGTTGCATCTTCAGTTGGGATGAATTCTTCATCTTGATCATCTACCTCTCCAATCGGGGTTGTAGAGGTGATCTTGATGAACCTTTCATCTTTATCTTCAGTAGGTTCATCCAGGCTGAGTTCCTTTATCTTTGTTCCTGCATCTTCAATGAGCACACTAGAAGAGTTGCTTTGCAGCAAACTCGTCTCATCAAATACAATGTGTATCGATTCTTCTAACACCAGAGTTTTTCTATTAAATACTTTATAGGCCTTACTATGGCTACTATAACCTACAAAAATACCTTCAAAGCTTTTCTCGCTAAACTTGGTAGTGTGATACTTGTCGTTGTTAAGTATGAAGCACTTACAGCCAAAGATTCTAAAATATGAAATGGTTGGTTTCCTGCCTTTTAAAAGTTCGTAAGGAGTCTTATCATGGTTCTTGTTGATGAGTGCTCGATTTTGCACATGACAAGCGGTGTTGACGGCTTCAGCCCAGAATTACTCTGGAAGTGAGGCATCACTCAACATAGTCTGGCAAGCCTCTATGAGTGTTTTGTTCCTTCTCTCAGCTACTCCATTTTGCTGTGGAGTGCGAGGAGAGGAAAACTCATGAAAGATACCTTGACTTTCACAGTATTCTGTCATGGCCCCAGACTTGAATTCCGTTCCATTGTCACTTCTGATTTTGACTACGGAACAGTTGTATTCATTCTGGACTTGCCTAACAAAATTAGTGAAAATATTGAAGGTATCTGACTTGTGCTTCAGAAAGAACACCCACGCAAAGCGCGAGTAATCATCCACAATAACCAACGTATATTCCTTACCTCCCAAACTTCTAACTTACAGTGGACCGAACAAGTCCATATGAAGAAGTTGTAAGCTTCTATTAGAATACTTGCCTATAATGCTTTTAAATGAACTCCTTGTTTGCTTGCCTTTTATACAGGCATGACAAGGGCTGTCCTTAACTCACTTGATATTAGGGGCATCACGTACTAAGTTCTGAGAGAATAGTTTATTAATAGTTTTGAAATTAATATATGCTAGTCTCTTGTGCCATTGGTCAGCAAGAGATGCATTACTTTTTGCTAAAAGACATACTGGTGTAGAGGAGTCAATATATATGAAATTTAAACAGAAAATATTTCTGCTTCGAGTGCCTGATAAAATAGTTTCCATGTTGTCAACTGATTTTATCAAACACTTGTCAGCATGGAATTCAACCACGTATCTTTTGTCGCAGAGTTAGCTTATGCTGATGAGATTGTGTTCCAATCCTTTAACATAGGCTACATCCGAAAAGGATACGTTACCGTTAGTAATCATATCGTAGCCTTTGGTAATTCCTCGGTCTGAACTTCCAAATATGACCTTTGGTCCGGTAAACACCGGTGAAAAGTTCTGGAGTAGGCTCCTTATCCCGGTCATATGCCGAGAATATCCACTGTCCAAATACCAGATTGGTTTTTTAATGGCCTTTGGATGTACCTGCAATTATAATCACTTAGCCTTAGGAACCCAAACACGTTTGGGTCCTTGGTCTCAAGTTAGAATACTCCACCTATGAGTATTAGCCTCATGTGTGGTCATTCTCACGTTGCTAACTTGAGGAGTTGCAGAATTTTTAGGATTGAACCAACAATCTATGGCAAAGTGACCAACTCTACCACAGCACCAACAGTCGAATATGTTGTATCTTTGCCTTATAATCTCCTGCTTGACCTTCTTAAGAGGAGGTCCACCAGGGGTAGCATTCTTGGAGAAAGAAGCTTCATGATGATGGCAACTACATGAAGTCTTCTCCTTCATAGGCTTTTCCACAACAGGTTTTACCTTTGGTGCCTTCCTGATGTTATGACCATGAGCATAAGGTCCATAGATCTGAAGTTGAATCTCTTCATAAGGTGCCTTGAAGACACTCTCGCCAATGTTACGAGGGCGAGTCCAACCTTGGTACCTTGACTTAAGCTTCTCTGGGATCGGCCTAGTGAAGTGTCCATAGGTGGACTCATAGTCGAATTCGTTCGCAGGAAAGATAACTTTCTTGAACGAGACAGGCTCCAAAGGAGCTTTCCCCTTTTCTTCGGCCAAGGCCTTCTTGGCATACTTATTCTTTCTCTTGGCCTTGTTTCTCCTAGAGGATTTACTAGGAGCACCTTTGTGGCCTAGACCAGCACCCTCGGCCTTAGCTGAGAATTTAGCAATCAGAGGAAGTACAGTCTTAGGCTTAGAGAAACCTTCTACAAGTTTCTTTTCAACTGAGAGTTGTTCTTCCAACTCCTTGATGATTTTCTCCTTAAGGTCAAGGTGCTCAAGAGCCTTGTCATATTCTTCAATAAATTTATTGAAGTCTTCCTTGAGAGAGTCAGTCTTAGAGACTTCTTCTCTTAAGGTGCTCTCTGTAGCTTTTAGAGATTTTATCTCTTTATCTTGAGTTTTCACGACTGGGCGACATTTGTCGTAAGCCTTGAGTAACTCCTTATATAGTCCCATGAGTTCAAATTCATCCTCAGAGGGATAGCCCTCTTACTCATTATCATCATCAGATTCTGAAAGAGGGGTGTGAGATTTTACCTCCCCAGTGAACTGGGGGACTTGTTCATCATCAGTTATAGCCATTAGCCAAAAGTAGGCTTCTTCCTCTTCTGCACTCGACTCGGATGAGTCGGAGTCACTGAGGGTTTTGCCCTTCTTGGCTAACAGGCTCTTTTCTATCCTCTTTTTATTGTAGGACTTCTTCTCTTTTGACACTGTCTTTCTTCTTGTGGGGGCAATCCACAATTACGTGACCTGGCTTATTACAGCAATAACAAACAATGTCAGTCGAATAATGTTTATTCGGTTTAGAACCATACCTGTCGTGGCTGCTTGAGCCTTTTCTATGGCGATCACCATCATTGTGTGATCTTTTATAGGAGGCATCCTTGCCTTTCCATTGCTTTTTCTTGTTCAAGAATTTCTTGAACTGCCTTGAGAGTAGAGAACTCTCCGTCAGATAGCTCTGAGCTAGAGGAGCTTAGCTCAGATGATTCTTCTTCATCAGCTTCAGGAGCTGGGGCAGGAGAGCTAGCATTTGTCTTCCTTGAGCTATCTGTCTTCAGAGCGACAGACTTCTCCTTGGATGCAGACCTACTAATCTCTTCTTCAGCTTTTCTTGTGTTGATTTGAAGCTCGTAAGACATAAGCTTTCCAAATAGATTCTGCGGGTCCGTCTCGGCTAACCTTCCGAACTCCCGAATGGCGCATACATTATTATCCCATTCCTTGTTCAAGGATCTTAAGAATTTGTCATTCAGTTCCCCATTTGTGAAGACTCGGCCATAAACCCTCAGGCCATTGACTATCTTGAAGAAGTTCTCAAAGGTATAAGCTATGGCTTCCTTCTGACCTTGCCTGAAGGCTTCATATTTCTGATTTAGAAGGGATCTCTGATCATCCCTAACTTCTTCAGTACCTTCCATCAGAGTCACCATGGATTACCACATCTCCTTGGCAGACTTGCAATGAATCAGATTTTGCAGCATCGAGTGATCGACTGCACTTGCTATAATATTTTTAACTTTCTTGTCCAGGGAGACAAGTGCAATTTCATCCTTATACAAGTCCATCAACTTCTTTGGGACTTCTCTGGTTGGATCTATTGTAGATGCAATTATAGGAACATACGGATCTTCTTCAACAATCATGAAGATCCGAGGGTCCACTGCTTCCATGAAGAATTTAAATCTTTCCTTCCACATAGGAAAATTGTTCTTGGTGCATATAGGGAGCATAGCAAAATCCTTGGTGTTACTCATGCTTGATACTTCTCTAAAGACAACTTGGAAAGGATCAGATCAAGGTGTTAACCTTTTAACGATGAACCTCCCTCTGATACCAATTGAAAGATATAAGTTGTCTACCTAAATCACCTAGAGGGGGGTGAATAGGTGAGATGTGCGTCAAATGCGAAATAAAAAATTTAGCACCCAGCACAAATAAGTAAGCAAGAAATCACACAGATGATAGGAGATTTATAGTGGTTCCCCGATCTTGGGTACGTCCACTTTCCTTACCAATCTAGCAAATCACTAGACTCAGCTACTCCACTATCTCGGATTGCAAACTAATCCTACACCTCGGAACCATGTTCCTAAAAAACTCGATCCCAAACGGATCTACACTCGGAAGAGAGAACTTCCTACCACTCGGAGATAAATCTCCTACAGAGAAAATTGTTTGAGGAAAAATACAAACAAAATAACACAGATCTGGATCTTTGGCTTTGTCTTCTTTGTTGATGGCTTTCGGCTTGGGAAGAAAATGTTGAAGAGGACTTGATAGAAATCCACGGATCTGAGATCTGGAATCACCACGATCAAATAAAAATATCAGAGATCGATCAAGAACGAAGTGATCAGATGATTCTTCTTGATTTTGGATTGCTTGAGAATAAGAGATCAGCAGTAGCGGCTATGAGAACGATGATCTAGAGTTCTTTCCGAAAACAGTAATGGCGGCTGAGAGAATTAGGTTTTCGGAAAAAAAATTTCTTAGTAATCTTTGTATCCTTTAAAAAAATTGTTAATAGTTCAAATCGAAAAGGACCTATTTATAGGCGAGCTGCAACGGTCATACTAATCTTTAATGACGACACGTGGACCAATCAGAAAAGAGTAATTCAAAATACCCGTTGAATTTGGACTTAGAAATATTATAGGAAATCTGAACCAATTTACTCGAGAGAAATGATATACTCGAGTACAAGAGGTTTGCTACTCAAGTGGATAAGAGAGGAATATACTCGAGTTCAAGGAGAGAAACTACTCGAGTATCTAAGGAAAAACTACTCGAGTGACTAGAAAACTACTCGAGTATGAAAACCAATCTACTCGAGTACTAAGATATCACCTACTCGAGTATAAAGAAAATCTACTCGAGTATAAGCTCATATACTCAAGTATACAGAGTCTTCTCGAGTATGTCCAAGGATCTACTTGAGTACTAAGCCACTCACTCGAGTATGTGAAGGATACTACTCGAGTATGTGGACTTATAAAATTTCTCTGGAATAATCTTCAATACTCCAGAGTCCATAAGTCCAAATGCATGTAGATGAAGTGTATCCCAATAGAGAGGCTATACCTGAGTCAACACCTTGGATCACACAATGAGGAATTACATTGAATGGTCTTGTGTTTGGTGACCCACAATAGACTGACATTAGTATACACTTGGCAATAAGGTCATGCATACATACAACTCAAACACAATATCAAATACAACTTAATTCATCTTAGTTCAAGGTCTGACTTCCTACAAATCTGAGGTATTGTGGAGACAATTCCCAAAAGAATATTCTCCAAGCAAAGCAATAAACAAAGGTTGAGGCTGTTAAGTTTGTAATCCTCAAAAGCTAAAGGCAGCAAGCCTCAAGGTAAGTCTCTCTCTCTTGTATAGAGACTAAGTTTGCAAATTCATGAATTAAGTTAGATGTACTTTGGATGAACCTAATCAAGCACACTAGTTAGAAAATAATGATTCAAATATCCTTCATAATTATCTGCACTATTAAATTATGTAGCTTTTTCTCTCAAGCTCAAATAACATGTAAATCAGTGCATAATAAGGTTGCTAATAAAACTGGCTTATTAGCATGTTAGGTCTCCATTATATTTAGAATTGATAAAATATTTGAATAATGGTGTGACAAATAGAACGTACATCCAGACAGCTAGGGAAGCTACAAATTAATCAAGCATTGAGTGAATGAAAGAATAGCTGAGACGTATAATAGAAGCACTAAATGCCATGTATTATAACAAGAAGCGTAGAGCAAGCCGTAAAGCCTAAAAGTACTAATTTAAGCTAAAAATGTTTAATTAGTTAATCAAATGATAAGGTAATTAAACGTTTTCATTATATATATAAAGGCGACAAGAAACGAAAAGCCACACCACTCTTAAAAGCACTAACCCTAATCGTCGAGACCGGAACCTTCTCAGCTTCTTGTCGCACTGATTCAATGGCGACAAATATCACCAAGGAGCTCCAGGAGGGCTATGAAGTTATGAGGAATGGATTATGTCATCCCTCTCCAGATATTAAAAAAGTGTTAAGGATGAAGAGACCACAAGTTTGGAGTACACCCTTTCTGAACCCTCCACCATTCTTAGAGAAGAGGTAGTAGAATTCTTCTCTAATGTTAAAGTGTCTTCTTCTCAAAACTAACTTAAGTCCAAGATTGAGGACATCAAGATTAAGGTAAACCTTAAGAGACTAGGCAAAGACATTCATCTACCCTCCATTGACCCTAGCGAGGAAGAAGAACCCACCATCACGGACAGAGATAGAGCTCTCAGGTGGTGTGGATACAGTGATGCCAAACCTGGGTCTTAAGAGGAAATTCTTCAATCAGAGAGGTAAACTGCTGGTAGATATTGTAGGGAAAGCTCTTATCTACAAACCTAGATTACATGACACAATCTCCAGGTCAATGTTTAATGTCATGACTAGGATAATCTTCAATAAGAAGACCTCTTGGTCTTCTCTCATCTACCAGAGAATAGTAGACTGTCTACACACTCCAAACATGGGTAGAATTCTTTCTTTGTATATAGTAAACACATACCCTGATACCTTCAAGCAGGAGCGTGGAGTGAAGATTCACTACCTGAAAAGGATGGATATAAAGACATTAGAGATTCACTAGGATCCTATCCAAGAGCCAACCTTAACCAACAAAGGACTCCTCAAGGGATAAGGGAAAGCAAGTTGCTAGAGTAGATAGTTCCACCTTCTCTGAACTTGAGCTAGGAACTTCCCCCTGCTGATGTTGGTCTGCATACAGACATATCCCTGAGTCTCTCCTCAACAAACATTCAACTCTAGGATACTATTATGCATATTGATAAAATCCATGCCAGTCCTAGGTAAGTACAAGTTTCAAAGAATGCTACTGAAGAAGAGATTGCTGCAGAAGATGAGGCAGATATGGCTAACACTGATGATGTAGCTACAGTTGAAGATATCCCTGCTACAGAAGATAACCGTGAGCCTCCTGAGGCATTAGATACTTCTCTTGATGGGTTAAGCCCAAAAAAGGATGCTCAGTCTGAGGGGGAGAATAATCTGATGGATTTGATAACTTTGGATCAAGTTATCAATAGAATGGTTGAGTCTGCACCTACTACAGGTAATACTCATTCCCTCTTAATTAGTAGTGCTAATACAGATTTAGTTAAGTAAATGGTTCCTTCTATAGGTGTTGTAGTTGAATTAGAGTCTTCACATGTCCCTGCTCAGGATGATGTCCCTCCTCCATTAATCCAACCACCCACTACCAAAATCTCTAATGAGTTACTCCTAAATCGTATCAAAGCACTCTTGGATGCTCAGACCACAACCCTCAAGGAGTATGTTGACCAATCAGTTGCCAAGCTAAGGGATGAATTATTAACTGAAGTCAAGGAAAGTAAAAAAGAAATTTCTCACTTAAACAAACAGGTCACCACCTGGTTTGATATGGCTGGAACTACTGGCATAAAGCTGACCACCCTCAAGAAATCCTTGGAAATAAGCCAAAAATTCTCTGCAGCTGACATAGGATATGTCAAGAATTATGTAAGTGCAACTGATGAGGTGAGCAGGGGTATAACAGATCATGTAAATCAGCATGTCACCAATGTTGTTGTCCGCTCTTTGAAGGAGGCAATACTTCTAAAACATGAGCTGCTTGTTGATAATGAGAGAACATTCCAATCTATATCAAGCAAAAATGAAGCCAACACCACCCTAATGCAAAAGACCATATTTGAAGAAGGTAGAAAGGGGTAGAGCAGCCATGCTAAGATAGCAGCACTCATTGAAGACCAATCCTTCAATATAATTCAAGGCACCAGGGTGGCACTGCACCTGCCCCTCCTAGATAAAAAGAGGCCAGAGGACCTAAACTTACCAACACAAGCTAGAGTTGCACAGGATGCACAACTTGCTGCCAGAAGAAAGAGGGAAGGAGCTCAGATGGCTTAAGAGTTCATGGTAAAGAGGAGAGCTGAGAACAGAGATGATCCAGATCATGAATAGCTAAGTGATTCCTCTGAATCCATCATTATCAATTCTTGGGTAAGCCATGGACAAATCTTAAAGAATATTGATAGTGTATATCCTTCTGAGGAATGGATAAAGTATTTGGAAAGAAATTCCCTAAGGGAAAGAGTATTCAAAGAAAATCTGGTAAGGAAGAGCAACCCTAAGAAAATTCCTCCCAAATATATTCAAAAGCCATTCCTTTACTTCAAACGACAGGAGAACAAAGCTGAAAACTTGAAGAAGACTGCTGTTACCAAGGATGTTGATTCAAGTTCATCAAAGAAGAGCTGATATGAGGCTGCAAGACTTAGGGTTCTTTAAATATTTAATCAATTTCTTGTAATGAATATCAATAATGTAGCAATATCAAATCTCTATCAATGAAATTAATACGAGTTGGCCCTGACTATATTGTTGTGATAAATGTACATGCAATTCTCATTTATATATTTGTGATTAATGAATATGTTGTTCTTTCATAGATATATTATAATCACAAGTTTTTCCTACTGCTGTTTGGCCAAGGCTCTCTAAATTAGTTAATGATTAGGTATATCTTAATCATAATGTTTACCTTGTCAATGATTAATAAAGCTTTTGTTGTAAATCATATTGTTACATTGTTAATGATTGATAATTCACCAGTACTATTAGTTATTCAATTATAGTGTTAATCTATCTCATCTAGGGGGAGTTATCCTATATTGGGATGGCTAGTTGTCATGATAATGTCTCATCAGGCCTATTATAGTACTTTTTGTTGATGCACCTTAGCATGGATGGGTGTTCTGCCTTCTTCAAATAGGGGGAGATTGTTGGGAATTGTTCCCTACAATATTCCACATGATTTGAAAAGGCATCACCAATCATGCTAAGGGGCATAATATATTTAATGTGTGCTTAATTTCATGCATGAAGGTTTTCCTTGATTGGACAGGTGAACAAAAAGAGTAAGCTCAAAGTCAGATAATTGGACTAAGGAAAAAGCATTGAGACAGCTGAGATAGCTGAGAAGAAGTCTCAGCATAACCGCGAAGACAGCTGAGAAGCTCAATGCAAAGCGTAGAGAGAAGCGTTGGTCTCACCAAAACCACTGAGACAGGAGATAGCCTCAGCTGTGAAGAAGGAAGCGTTGAGACAGTTGAGAAGAAACCATTGAGACAGTTGAGAAGGAACCACTGAGACAAAACCAGCAGAAATTTTCTAAGTCCAGAAGCGTTGAGTGAAGTAGGTTCACTCAATGCTTCTAATGAAGAGCCAAGTCAACGTGCGTTGAGTGATTTAACATCACTCAATGCTTAATGAGTTATGGGATTTTTCTAAGTCCAGAAAGTGATGACCACTGCTGACGTCACCAGAAGTCAACATGTCAAAGTATTTCATGTCGTTAAGGGAAAGCTGCAGTAGCATCGAATGACCACTGTTGACATCACCAGAAGTCAACAAAGTCAAAGTATTTCATGTCGTTGCGGGAAAGCTAGAGTAGCGCCGGAAGATACTATTTGTCCTCTTCTGAGGGAGGTGGCGCTCATTATTCTTTACTGGGCCAACACTCAAATTATGTTGTTGATTCAAATCAACAGATATAAAAAGCAGAGAGAAAAGGGGATTAGGGTCACGAAAAATAGATGTAGATGGACTTCATCTTCTCAGACAAGCTTGAAAGCCAAGTCCAGCAGAGCAAGCCTACAGGAAAAGGAAAGGTAGCTGAAGCTTTTCCAGTTCAACAAGGTTGTTCAGTGCAGAATAAGGTGGTTGACTCATCTAATCAAGCAAGAAGAGATAGCTTTGTGAAGGGTCGTCAGCCTTCAATAACAGATAGTTGTTCTTAAGTGCAGTAGAGAAGTAGTTAGCTGTTGAAGACAACTAATTCCTTCTATAAAAAGAGGGCTGGACTAATATCTGCTCAGTACAGCAAGGTAGAATCTAAGATTTATCTCTCAGTCAGTGTTTTATTTTATTTAAATATTTGATAAATTTCCTGTAGGATTCAGGTTGTCTGAATATGAGCAATAGGGCCTTTTCTTCCTGAGTTGTAGGTGACTAATTAGTCACTGAGGTAGGTGCCCTGCTGGGGTACTGAGGTAGGATCCAAGTGTGGATCTGAGAGTAGGGATGTCCTCCTAGCCTGAGTAGTAGGGCCTACTACCTGAGGTAGGTGACTGTTGAGTCAATGAGCTATAGGTGACAAGTGTGTCACTAATTTGTAGGTCTTGGAGGAGACTGAGTGTAGGGCCTTTTGGCCTGACATAGGTGAAAATTTTTTCACTAAGCTGTAGGTGCCTGGAAGGTCACTAAGGTAGGTACCTAGAAGGGTACTGAGTTGTAGGAGTGTTTCAACACTCTGGGAGTAGGGCCTTGTGCCTAAAGTTATATGGCTGAAAATCTTGAGCTGTAGGCCTTAGAGATAAGACTGAGGTAGGTGGTTTGAGGACCACTGAGTTGTAGGAGCACTACAGGGCTCTGTGGTAGGAACCTTTGTGGTTCTAAGTTAGGATTCAGATGAGAACCTGAGTTGAAGGCTGAGGGTCTAAGGTATAAGCTTTGAAGAGAATTTTGGAGGAGTTTGTGCATTGTCTAACATAAGTTAGAAAGGTGGGAGGGAAAGTGGATGTACCCATTTGAGGAACCACTATAAATATCTATGTGCTTTATTGTGTTGTTTGTTCTTCTTTTATATTGCAGGTACAAAGGACAAGCTCTAGATCACTTAGTAAGAAAGGAGCCAAAATACTTAAGAAATTTCAAAGACCTATTCACCCCCCCCCCCCCCCCCCTCTAAGTTACTAGCTAACCTTAAGTTAATAACTTTCACCAAGTTGTCCCACCCATAAAATAGGTAGAAGACTTTGGTAGTTATACTTACATAGTTTTCTAGGCACTTTTCCTCAAATACGAGTCGGATGTATGACCAAACTTTTGAGAGTTTGCACATAAGCTATACGCAGTGGATGCTACCTTTTTCATGTTCCTAGAGCTCGTGCTGGAGGATAGAGATAGCCTTTCTGAATTATTAATTTTATTTTGTGACTTTTCATAGAAAGTTTTAGACTTAACAGTAAATCGGTTACCGCTAGATGGTAGCTTTGGACTTACGTACCCTAGTCTAAACTTTATAGATCCATGAAACTATGCTCCCAGCAACATATCCAGAGATTTTTTCCTTATTCCAAATTTCTAGGCAGCAAAGTTAAGATCATGGATCCTTTTCTTTAGGGTGGTGTTTTTCGTGACTAGCATTATGCACTTATTTGCGAATTGTTTTTTACCTTCTTTAATTTTAGTAAGAGATACTTGAAGCCTTTTCTCCAAGACATTCTTTTCATTAATAAGATTGTTCATTTTCAAAGATGCCTTGGAGAGACTTACTTTTAGCTCTTTGATTATTTCCACCGAGTGAGGGCACTCTTGGCACTTAATCTTCTCTTTGTCGCCTTTAATTAATTCATTCTTTAGATTTTCTAAGTCCTTTTTTATTTTCTTGATTTCATTTTTAACGGTCTATTTCTCAAGAATTACACTATCTAGCTTATCATAGAGATGTTCGTAAATTTCAAGAAGTTCATTATAAGAAGGTGGGGTTATCTCAGTGTCACTCTGGACACTGCACTCATTGTCTAAATCATCCTGATTATTCCCCATGAGGAACAGATTTTCCTCATCATCATTACTTAAGATGGAAGTGCTTGACTCATGAGATCTATCTTCATCCTATGTTAACGCCTTCAATACTTTCTTCTTTCCCTTATGCTGGCTCTGTTTCTCCTTCTCCTCCTTTTGAAACCTTGGACACTCCCTCTTGATATTCCCAGGATTGTGGCAGTGGTAGCACTCTGGTAGAGACTTCTCATCATCACTCTCCGTCTCCTTTGATGACTTGTTCCACCTCTTTGTTTCTTCAACACCTCTCTTCAGAAACTTCTTAAACTTTCCTTGCCTCATGGGATTTTTCATGAACCTTCTGAATTCTCTAACATGAAGGCTTTCTTCATCTTTGTCCTAAGACTCTTCAGTAGCCTTCCTCTCCATCACATCCTTCAGTTCCATCCCCTTCTTTTTCATCTCCTTGGCATATTCCTTAACTTGTATCTTTAGTTCGAGCTCATGGGTCTTCAAGTTTCCAATGAGGTTCTCTATCACTAGGGTTCTAATATCTTGTGATTCAGCAATGGCCGTCAACTTTGAGTTGAAACGTGGAGGCAAAAATCACAGGATCTTCCTCACCAGATCTCCATTTGAGAAACTCTTCCTGAGAGATCTAGAAGCGTTGACAATCTTGGTGAAGTGAGGGTACATGTTGTCTACCTCTTCTTTGATCTCCATCCAGAATTGTTCGTATTTAGATTCAAGTCAGAATAGTTTCGACTCCTTCACCTGTGATGTACCTTCGAGAGTAAGTTCAAGTAAACGGAAGATATTATAAGAAGTTTCATAATTGCATATTCTATTAAATTTAGTTTTATCCAATGCACAAAATAAGGAGTTCATGTCTTTTGCATTGTTTATACATTTTAGCTTATCGGCGTCATCCCATATATCTTGTGGTTTGATTAATATTATATAACCTATAGTTATAGTGCGTGCAATATATTTCATTTCGATCATGGCCCACACGTCCATATTTTATGTCATTAAGAAGATTTTCATCCGCATTCTTCAGTGACTGTAGTCACTTCCGATAAACAGTGGAGGTCTACTCACACCCTATCCCTCGGGGAAAGCGTGAACCGCGTTGGCAATCTTACTTTAGGATTTTAATCACTTTTTGAAGTAACCTTCCTCTAATACCATATGTTGGATCTAGTGCCCAACCTTAGAGGGGGAGGGGATGAATAAGGTTTTATGAGTTAATTGGAAAATCAAATTATTTTGTCTAAGAAAATTAGTTCTTGAAGCTACCACGGGGCGCTAGCTTGCTAGCGCACAGCAATAGCTTATAGATCTCGTTTTTCTAAACAAATTTCTCCTTGGAGTTGCACATACCTTTCATAGATCTACCAGAAAGCAATCATAATGTCACACGCAAAATGAAGAGCAATAAAAAATTTATCCAAACAGAAACATTAATGGTTTTACAATTACAAGAGCTAGATCTCCATGACGTCGGAGATCGGAGGCGGTGAAAGTAAAATCTCTTTTGGTTTCTACACCGACCGACTACGTGGACCGGTTGGCTCTCTCCCTTTCCTTCCAAGAAAGTTCTTCGAGCCAGCTCTTCACCTTCACATAAGGAAGTGTCTTAGATACCTACTAGATCCTCTGATCTAGTCGTCCCTTCCCCGGGATGATTTCTTAAGGAAACCTCCCCGGATTCTGATGACCTTCCTGGTCGATTTTCCTTACCATAACCACACAGAAAATAGAAATGTACAAAAAGAATAAAGAAGATTTAAGATTGATTCTCCCTCAAGATGATTCCTCCATTGAGCGATGCGTGACCATTGCTAATGATCTTCATTTGGTTGCATGCGATCAACTCCTCATAGTCATTATAATCCTTGGTTCGCCGGAGATCTTCGTGCGTAGCTGGAACATCTTGGTCATCTGAGCTTGAACTCTTTTGTCCATCAGATTCACTAAAAGAATCTTCTTCCACCACTACAGCCTTCTTCTTTTTCTCTTTCTTCTTTACCACTATAGGTGTTTTTTGGATAGAACTTTATCCCACCTCGATAAAATCCTCATATCCATTCTGCGCATATGGTTAATCTTTGTTCCAGTATTCTGGTTCAGACAATCAAGAATGCCCTGTACCAAGTAGAGGCTTATTATTCTACCCAGATTGGGCTTCTTAAGGCATTCTGTAATCTTGCCAAATACTACTTTTCTCAAGTCAGTCTTGACTTTGAATATTACTCGAGCCATTAGCTGAAACATGTTGGCTGATATCCTGTCATGTGCTCCAATTTTGCACAGCAACACCTTTCCTATTATTTCTGACAGGAATTTCCCTTGATTGTTCATACTTTTGTGGAATAGGGTACTACCCGGCTTGGTGGTTGGAGACAACCCACACCATTCTAATGCATCTGCAGTCTTGGCAGAGCTCAAGGCTTCTTCTTGGTCAATTCAAGGTAAGTGGAATACCTTGTCCAGTCTTTTTGTTGTGATTTTTACTTTTGTTCCATTCACCTTTGACTTAATCTTTGTTGAACTTGATTCCAAGGTTGCATTGGAGAAGAATTCGGATACTTCTCTTTTCCAGATGTTTGTTGGTTCAGAAAGCAAATACTCCAAGCCAGCTTCATAGATTAGGTTTACCACCTCCTTGATTTCGTCATCCGCCGACTGGAATCCATTATGAACAAGATCGTAACCTTCGAAGATTTTATCTTCGTTCTTGGGAGCCCTTGAAGGTGAAGGAAAGTAATAACAAGTGTTGACTAATAAGAATTCTAGGTCTCGACACCCAGGGATCAAAAGTTCTAGAGATCAAGAAAGCATAGTCGACTTCTACTCTCACACCCCTTTTATAGTCAAATCTCTGCGAAAGTTTAAATGGCGGGCTGCATTTAGTCTATTCCAAATTTTTGGGTAAATACCTTGTGTTGACACAAGGATATATTGTTTGTCGAGATGTGTCGACACAAGTCGACACAAGGATTATGTCTCTCGACACATGTACCTTAGAGTCTCGACACCCGTATGTCTCGACACCTACTTTAGTGTCTCGACAATTACAATCTATAGTGTCGACACACATTACTACATACAGTGTCGACACACTTTCTTGTATCTCCACACTGACTAGTCAAAATTTTGTTTTTCTTAAGTGTTGAATCTTGACACTTTTGAAGTTTATCCTTAAAACTTAAATGAGTTGACTTAATTACTGATTAATTTGTTTTATACTTACTTTATTACTATTTTACTCAAGATTTAACATTCCACGTTCAAATTTAAAGAAATAAAATTTCTCTTCTTCTAGAGGCTTAGTGAAGATATTGGCAATTTGTTTATTTGTGGGAAAATAACTCTAAGCTAATATCTTCATTTTTTATATGTTCTCTAATAAAATAATATCTAATTTCAATATGCTTTGTTCTACTATGTGACACAGTATTTTTTGCAATAGAAATAGCACTAGTAGAATCACAGTATAAAGGAATTTTACTTAGCTGTAAATTGTAATCTTGTAACTGATGTATAATCTAGAGCAATTGTGCACAACAACCACCAGCTGAAATGTACTAAGATTCAGCTGTGGATATTGCTACACTTGTTTGCTTTTTGCTTCTCCTTAACACCAGCCACCTTCCAAGAAATTTACATAACCCTAATGTGCTTTTCCTATCTTATTTGCATCCTGCTTAGTCTGCATCTGAATATTCTATTAGTTCAAAATCACTATTCCTGGGATACCATAGGCCAAGATTAGGTGTGCCCTTTAGATATCTCAGTATTCTTTTAACTGATGTACATTGAGATTCTTTAGGCCATGCTTGATAGCTTGCACAGACATAAGTGGCATACATTATGTCTAGTCTACTTGCTGTTAGATAGAGCAGTGATCCAACTATTCCCCTATACAAGGTGATATCAATTGGCTTGTCATCACCATCCTTGTCTAAAGACATACTGGACCCCATAGGGGTTCTCATTGAAGTGGATGTTTCCATGCCATACTTCTTGATTAACTCCTTGGTGAACTTAGACTAACTAATGAAAATTATATCTAAAGTTTACTTAACTTGGAGACCCAAGAAAAATATGAGTTCACCCATGCTACTCATCTCAAACTTGTCTTGTATTAATTTGGCAAACCTAGTGCAATGTGAGTCATCAGTAGAATCAAATATAATCTCATCAACATATATTTGTACTAAGATGGTCTTGTCTTTGACATCCCTTAGGAATAGTGTTTTGTTTATTTTCCCTCTTGAGAATTTATTCTCAAGAAAGAACTTAGACAGAGTCTCATACAAAGCCCTCGGGGCTTGTTTTAAACCATAGAGAGCTCTTAATAGCAAATAAACATAAGTAGGTTTAGTAGAATCAATAAAACCTTAGGGTTTCTCTACGTAAACTCTTTCTTTAAGGTTACCATTTAGGAAGGCTAACTTCACATCCATTTGATAAACTTTGAATCCTTTGTAGGCTGCATATGCTAAGAAGATTCTTATAGCCTCAATTCTAGCCACTGGTGCAAAGGTTTGATCAAAGTTTATTCCCTCTTCTTGTCTATATCCCTTTGCAACTAGTCTTTCTTTGTTTCTGACTATAACCCCATTCTCATCCAGTTTATTTCTATATATCCATTTGGTTCCTATGATGTTGCAGTCACTGGTCTGGAAACTAGCTTCCAGACATTGCATCTCTTGAACTAGTTCAATTCTTCCTGCATTGCACTTATCCTAAATGGATCCATATTAGCTTCTTTAAATTTCTTTGGTTCTGTTGGTGACAAAAAACTTGAGTACATCATTAAGTTGTGATGTTTGCTTCTTGTGGTCACACCCTGAGCAGTATCTCCTATGATCAACTCCCTTGGATGATCCCTCAGATGTCTGAAAGTTATAGGTAATATGACTTCTTCCCTTAGACCACTTGCATTATGTTGTTGAATCTCTTCTCCTGTTCTTTCCTTTGCAAGAACTTCCTCAATAATGTTGACTTCATCTTGCAAATTTTGACATGCAGGTACTGTATCTTCTATAAACAGCTCCTTTAGCTTCAAGTCTTAACTTGTTATGCTTGATGAACCTAGCTTATCATTATAAAACATAGAGATTTCATCAAATACAACATGAATAGACTCCTCCACAACTTGATCCCTCAAGTTGTAGACCCTATAGACCTTATTGTGGTCACTATAACCAACAAATACGCCATCACTAGACTTCTCAGCAAACTTAGATATGTATATTTTCCAATTATTTAGGACATAACATCTGCATCCAAATATTCTGAAATAGGCTAAGTTCGGTTTTCTGCCCTTCATTAGTTCATAAGGAGTTTTATTCAATATTTTGTTTATTGAAGCTCTATTAAGAACATGATATGTTGTGTTTATAGCTTCATCCCAGAAGTATTTTGGGAGTGAAGAATCACTCAGCATGGTTCTTCTAGCTTCAATGAGAGTCTTATTCTTCCTCTCAATAATTCCATTTTGCTGGGGTGTTCTTTTTGAAAAAAACTCTTGCTGAATCCCCAGTTCTTCGCAAAACTTTGTCATATAATCAGATTGAAACTAAGTTCCATGATCACTTTTAATTCTCACAACAGAACTGTTCAATTCATTCTGTATTTGTTTGACAAAAGTCTTGAAAACATCAGGAGTTTCAAACTTTTTCTTTAAGAAGAAAACCCAAGTGAATCTAGAATAGTCATCAACAATTACAAAGGTATTGACTTTCCTTCCTAAACTATGAACTCACATAGGACAAAAAAGTCCATATTTAAGAGGTATAAACACCTCACCGAGTCTTTGGATTCAATACATTTGAATGAAGCTTTGGTCTGCTTGCCTTTTTTGCCTGCAGAGCAAATGCTATCCTTAGAGCATTTAATGTTAGGACCATTCCTAACAAGCTCTTTACTGAAAAGTTTGTCTATGGCCTTGTAGTTTAAATGAGCTAGCCACTTATGTCATTTGACACAGTGTGAGGCTTTCTCATTTACAACTAGATATAAGCGTGAGTCTGACTTTAAACAAAGAAAATTCAAACAATATACATTCCCACATCTAGTGCTTGTCAAGATGACCTCTTGGTCACTTGACTTCTTTCTTAGGCACATATCCTTATGGAAAGAAATGTCATAGCCAAGATCACAAAGTTGGCTTATCCTTATAAGGTTGTGTTGCAACCCTTCCATATAAGCTACTTTGGTAAGAGTGACTATGCCATTTGTGATCTTACCATAACCTTTGTTAATTCCTTTGTCAGCTCCACCAAAGATCACCTTTTGTCTATCCTTTATAGGGATATATTCCCTCAGATTGCCTCTTATTCCAGTCATGTGTCTGGAACACCCACTATCCAAGTACCAGATTGATCCATCTCTGATGCTTGGACATTCCTACAAAATAAAAGATAATTTTTCCTTAGGAAACCAGATTATTTTGGGTCCTAGGTTCTTGTTAGCTGTGACTCTACTGAAACCACCAGTGAGCTTCTTTGTTTGATGACTTTTCTGAATATGAGACACAGTGTAATTGAAACAATAGTCCAAGGCAAAGTTTGCTATCTTTCCACAACACCAGCATTCATATCTATTGTACCTCTTCTTTGGGGGCAACAGAAGGAACTTTGTGCTGACATTCCTTAAAACAGGAATCAGCACACTTGACAGATGTATTTTGACTGGGAGAAAATAAATTGTTTTGTCTCTCAGTTATAATGACCCTCCTTGTATTAGGTACATTTGGATTAGCTTTCCTATTCACATATGAACTTGGTCCAACTAGTCCAGACGTCTGGGTTTCTTTTCCCTTAGTCTGAAATACAGGCTATGGAATGACTGGACCCTTCTGTCTTGTCAGCTTTTTGCCATTTTTCTTCTTGGATTTAACATACCCAAGACCACTTCCAGGTGTTCCTGAGAAGTTATCTATAATAGGCAGTATAGTTTTAGGTTTAGAAAACTACTGTACTAGTCTTTTCTCATTCAAGAGTTTGAGTTCCAGCTCCTGAATGGTTGCATCCTTCTTCTTCATCAATATGATTTGATCATCTATGATATTAGTCAGCTTTACCAACTTAGAACTTTATAGACCAATCTTCGGAGTATCCATCTTATGATGATACTCAAAACCTTTTAGTGATGATATCTCTGCAGCTTGTTCTTTGACAAGCTTCTTGCAATTTACTAGAGCTTCAAACAGATTTCCAAACTTGACTGTAAGCTCATGTAGTTCAGTCATAGAATGAGTCTTATGTTATTCAAACTTTGAGTCACTTGGGTCTAGCTCATCCCCAGTCTCATATACAGATGTTTTAGAACATGATGAATTGTCATAGATTGCCTGAGTCTCTTGACAGTCAATAACTTCTATTTCTGGATCATCAGATAGTGCCATCAAATTGATCTTCATATCTTCTTCAGAATCACTATAGTATGATGAAGTTGTGGAACTTTTATCCTTGTATATGGCCTTTCTGATGAACTCTTCTTCATAGGAGAATAGTCCAACATATTCTTCTTCTGACTCAGTTGACTCAGTATCACTATCAGATAAGGTATTGGATTTCTTTGCCATTAGACCCTTCTTTGATTTCTTATTCTTATAGAACTTCTTTTCTTTTGACTTTTTGTTCTCCTTTCTTTTTATTGGATAGTCAGCAATGACATGCCCAGGTCTGTTACAACAAAAGCAAATTTTCCGATAAGAATCATACCTAACCACAGATTTGTCTCTGTGATTGTCCTTGCTTTTGTTGGATCTTGATCTAGAAGAATTCATCTTATTCCACTGCTTCCTTCTCCTTAGTATTTTCTTGAATTGCCTGGTAAATAGTGCTAATTCATCATTTGATAATTCTTCTGATGAAGAACAGGCTCCAGTGATATCTGTATCTTTATTCCTTCTGTTTGATGATGGGATTTCTCTTCTACCTTTCTTAGATGTATCTTCTTTAAAGGCCACAGTCTTAGTCTAAGTTGAGTTTTTGGCAGATTCTACTTCAACTTTTTTAGAATTCAGCTGAAGCTTATGTGACATTAACTTCCCATACAAGTCTTGGGGTAACATATTTCTTAGATTCTCCATCTCTCTTACGTCACAAATCTTGATGTCTCATTCTTTATTTAGGGATCTCAGAAATTTATCATTAAGCTTATAATTTGAGAAGTTCCTGCCATAGTTTCTTAAGTCATTTATTATTCTAAAGAACTTTTCATAGCATTGTTCTATAGAATCAGTCTTTCCTTGTTTAAAGGTCTCATACTACTAGCTGAGAAGAGATTTTCTATCATCTCTTACTTCTTCTGTGCCTTCCATATATACTATGAGAGTATCCCGCATCTCCTTGGATGTATTAATGTGCACAAGATTCTGAAAGGTTGAATTGTCTATTGCACTGACTATTATATTTTGTGCCCTCTTATCAATGGTGGCAAGTACCACCTCAACCTTTGTCATTTCTGATAGTTTCTTGGGGGTTTGAACATTTGCATCTAAGACTGATGTCTTTATTGGTACAAATGGTCCTTCTTATACACTCACAAAGATTCTTGGATCTGAGGCTTCCATGTACAATCTCACTCTCTATTTCCATATAGCAAAGTTGTACTTAGCACAAATAGGCAAGTTCATATAATTGAGTTCTCTTTGAGATTCAGAAGTCATAGATCTGATATTTTTCTAATACCCTTTGGATCTTTTTCAGATTGTTAGGTCTTTCTTGAAAAACCTCCCTCTGATACCACTTAAAATATAATCCTATGAGTAGATAATCACCTAGAGGGGGGTGAATATGTGACTTTTTAAGTTACTTTATCAGATCTTTATCACTTAACTAATTTTGCAGTTACAAAGACTTAGATCACAACACAAGCAAAAGTAATCCACAGTACACAACACACACAGGATTTATAGTAGTTCCCCTATCTATGGTACATCAACTTTCCCCCTTCTTCCTCACTAGCAATGTACTAGATGAGGTTATAACTCCTCCTCTTTAACTCAGATCAAAAGATCCTACAGACTCAGTTTCTATTAAGAAACCTACACTCAGACCAACAGGTCCTACCTTAGAAATTCTCCCAATCTCCTACATCAGGTCCCTCTAGAACACTACCTTAGCCTTTATAAAATAGGCCTATAAATCAGTGATTCACTCAAACCACCTACCTCAGGTCTCTCAAGAACCCTACCTCAAACTTTATAAAATAGGCCTATAACTCAGAGATAAGGTCTCCTACCCACTCAGATTTTAAGGAGATCTTACAAAATATAGAGATAAAAAATGAAATTCTAAGAAAATATAAAATCTTTAATCTGATATATCTGTTAGCACAGATTCCTTAATTCAACAGCAATGAATGTCTTCTTGATAAATTGGTTGGCTGAAAAGTTGCTTCTATGGATCTGCAATCTTCTTGATGGTGATCGGCTTGAAAACCTTGAAGAAAATGTAGGTCAGATCCACCTTGATCTTCAAATCGACTTTGATAATGGATCTAAAGATATTCTTGAAGACCTTCGACTTTTTCCTACTTCTTGGGTTGAGAATAGAATGAGAATTCCAATTTTTGTTTTTTGATTCTTTATCTTTCTCTTTTATTTGTGTAGACAACCCCTCTATTTATAGCCTTCGTGGATGTATGGTTTCTGGATGATGACATTACCATCTGACATAATTCTTCAAATTCTCCCCTTAAATAGTTTTTATTGAAGTATCACATTACTGTAGTTGAAGTGACAGTTCTTGAAAGTTATTACTTCAAGGTTAGCTAGTCACATAGAGGGGGGGGTAAATAGGTCTTTGAAATTTCTTAAGTATTTTTGCTACTAGTAGATTTAGTGATCTAGAGCTTGTCCTAATTACCTACAATATAAAAAAAAATAAGAGCAAGCAACACAACACAGCACAAAAGTATTTATAGTAGTTCCCCAATTGGGTACATCCACTTTCCCTCCCACCTTTCTAACATATGTTAGACAAGGCACAAAATCCTCAAAAATGCTTTTATGAGCTTACACCTCAGGCCCTCAACATTATATTCAGGTTCTCTTCATAACCCTACCTCAGAACTATAAAGGTTCCTACCTCAGAGCCCTTCAGTGTTCCTACAACTCAATGGTCCTCAAAACACCTACCTCAGCCTTATCTCTAAGACCTACAACTCAGTCTTTTCAGCCCTACAACTTCAGGAATAAGGCCCTACTCTCAGAGTGCTGCAACACTCCTACAGATCAATACCCTTCCAAGTACCGACCTCAGTTCCCTTCTAGGAGCCTACAGCTTAGCCTCCTCCAAGGCCTACAACTCAGTGACACATTTATCACCTATAGCTAAGTGACTCACCAGTCACCTACCACAGGAACTAGGCCCTACACTCAGGCTGGGAGGACATCCCTACCTCAAATACATACTTGGATCCTACCTCAGTACCCCAACTGGGCACCTACCTCAGTGACTAATTAGTCACCTACCACTTAGGCATAAAGTGCCCTACACTCAGATTAAGATAAACTAAATCTGATGGGAAATTAATCAATAAAATTGAAATACTGACTTAGAGATAAATCTCTGACTCTACCTTGCTGGACTGAGTAGATATCAGTCCAGCCTTCTTGCTATAGAAGGAATTAGCCTTCTTTTATAACTAACACTTTTTTGCTGCACTAATGAACAGCTATCTGTTGTTGAAGGCTGATATCCCTTCACACAGCTATCTTCTCTTACTGATAGATTGAATCAGCCAACTTGTTCTTTAAGTAACACTCTTGCTGAATTAGAAGGAGCTTCAACTATCTTTGTCTTCTGGCTTTCACTGCTGTACTTTGCTTTCAAGCTTGTCGAAGAAGATGAAGTCTAGCTGCCTCTCTTTCATTTTCTTTTTCATTCTCATTTTTGTTAACCCTAATCTTCGTTTCTTCACTTCCTTTTTTATCTATTGATTTGAATCAACGACACAATTTGAATGTGGGCCTAGTAAAGTATGGTGAGTGCCACCTTCCTTAGAAGAGGACAAATAGTAGCTTCCTACGCTATTGTAGCTTTCCCGTAATGGCATGAAGTACTTAGACTAAGCTTGACGATCGTCGATCTGAGATCGACAAACTCTGTACTGAGCTCAACGAACTGTGAGCCTTCAAACTTTAACTTGAGCTCGACAAAATGTAAGCTCAGCTCGATGAACTCTGAATCTTTAAGATTTAACATGAGCTCGACGAAAGGTGGGCTCAGCTCGTTGAACTCTGAATCTTTAACCTTTAACTTGAGCTCGATGATCGTTGAGCTGAGGTCGACGAACTATGTACTAAGTTCGACAAAATGTGAGCTCAGCTCGACGAACTCTATTTTCTGGACTTAGAAAATTTATACAGGCTTTGTCTCAGCGGTTCTTTCTCAGTAGTCTCAGCTGTTTCTTCTTAACAGCTGAGACAAGCTTCTGTCTCAGCACTTTCTTCTCAGCGATCTTAATGCTTTCTTCTTCTTAGCTATGACAGTTGATAACTCTAATTATTTTTATCTTTTTATTTACTATTTTATATTAATATTTAAATATTTTATATCAATTTTATAATATTAAGTTTATAAGTAACAATTTTCTATATTTTATATTTATATGTTCTAATAAAATGATTTTTAACCTTGCAGGGCTGATATATATATTATTTGGAGCAAAATGAAGATTTTCCAGTTTTCTGCCTAGACACGCCCTATGACACGCCCTCTATGGGCGTGACCATGGGCGTGACACGCGCGAGCCAAGCACGTCAACGAAGATCGTCGAACCGCGGTCGAAGATCGTAGAATGACCAAGACACGCCCGTGTCGAAATATAACACGCCCGTGTACTATTTACACGGGGCGTGACAGTCTGTGGAAGAACAGCTGACCGTTCCATGTCGGATTAAATTGACGCGCCCTCATCACGGGCGTGACCCAGGGCGTGTCACGGGCGTTTCCATCCAAATTATTCCGCCATTCCTGCCGTTGCTGTCAGATTGACGTTTCAGCCTTGTCACACCCTAGGTCATGGGCGTGACCAGGGGCGTGACACCTACATCAATTGCACTTCATTCTCGCCATTTTCAGCTTCCCGCCGTTTTGTAGAAATAGCCTTGACACGCCCTAGGTCACGGGCGTGACCTAGGGCGTGACCCGTCAGTTAACAGATTTTGGCGGTTTCTTCTCCAACGTTCCCGGGCTTTCAAGATGACGGTTCCGAGCCTGACACGCCCTAGGTCACGGGCGTGACCCAGGGCGTGACCAAACAGAAATTTTCCTATAAATTCCAGACAACTTCAGAGCTCGGGGGGGAGGAATTTTTGGGAGTTGTTTTATTTTATCGTATTTTCCATTTCTTAGCTTAGTTTTACTTTGTGTACGTTTCAATTCTAGTTTTCTTTTCAATTTAATCATGTTTGTCCCTACCTTATCTTGTAATTATCGAATTATGATGAGTAGCTAGATTTCATTTAGCACTTGATTTTGATGAAGCTTGCAATAAAATAATCTCTTCCTTTTTATCAAAAGTCTTGTTCTTCATCTTTCTCGCTACGATTTATCTTTTATTTTCATTTCATCGAATTCATATTACGCGTATATGATCTTCGATCTAAGATCCGTATCCTAAATGACCGAGAGGTTGCGGATATGAGGAGATCACTCAAAGATAAAAGGATTTGAATGCACTCCTCGAGAGAGGATGACGTAAATCTTCCGGATTAGAGTCAAATCCAATAGTGGGGTTCACCGCCTAAATCAAGCTTAGGGGTTTCGACTGGCCAAGAGGTCTTAATCGATCAACCTAAGGTTAGTTAGAAGCATGAGCTCGAGAGAGATGCTTCTATACTTTAGGAACCTCCACGGTCGAGTGAGTAGATAAAAACTCGCATTGCTTTATTTCTCAAGAAGATTTATTTTATCCAAGGGAATTCTAGATCAAGTGCTAGCTTCCTTAAATTGTATTTTTCTTTCTTAGTTTAGTTCTTAGTTTTTCCTTCTTCAGAAACCAACTTTTCTGTCCGATAAGATAATAGTTTTTCTTGTGAGTACAAGTACTCAACAGGCCCCGAGTCGATATACGACACTTCCTATACTGCATTTCGATAGGTACGCTTGCCTATTCGGGATTCTAGTTTGGTTTTATTTTAACTTCTAGAAAATCTTCATCAAGTTTTTGGCGCCGTTACCGGGGACTTTTCTTTGTCGATATTTTGAAAGCAAGAATCTATTAATCTTATCATTTTTTTTTATTTGTTTTTCTTTAAAAGTTTTAACTTTAGTTTTTTATAATTAAAATTTTTTGCGAAAAGGGCCGTACCGGGTTTTCATCCCGCAATACAGCCTAGTACCTTGCGAACCTGTCATTGGGTAGCCCTTGGGAAGTCCGGGAAATTTTATTTTATAAATTTTTAATTTTAAAACTTTTATTTTATAATTCTCCTTCTTGACCCCTATTCATTTTTTTTTATTTCTCATTCCATTCTATTAAGTACCGGTTGTTTTCTTTTCTTCTTAAAAAAAAATAAAAAAATATGTTATCACAATTGGCCGCTCAAATTGCCAAGCTCCAACACAAAATTAATTTTTTGCAAGCCGCAAGATAGCGCCAAGTTTTGTGTAATTTTTGCGGTGCACCTCATCGAAGTGAGGAATGTTATTATTTTTATCATCAAAATTTATCTTATAATTTTCACTATAATTATGAAAATAATTATTCCTCCTTTAATGAGAATCCTTTATCGAATTTTCATGAAAATAACTTTTCTAATAATTTTTCCAATTTTAATGAATTTAATTCTTCAAATTTTGGTGAAAATTATTTTCATGAAAATACTTTTTCAAGATTCAATGAGAACAATTTTTCTGATTTTAATAGTTATTGTTCTTCCTCGGATGTTGCTTTCCGGCATGATCACCCGGAAAGATTCCCGAGTAATGAGGATTTTTATTTAGATCCGACTTCTTGTTCTTCTTTTTCAACACCGCAAACTTTCTCTCCTAATTTTGGGGATTTCTCTCAAATTTCATGTGATTCTTCTCCCCAAAATTTGGATGAGGATTTTATTAATTTTAGTGATTTTTCTCCTTCGGATAATGTTGCTAATGTGGAACATGACTCTTCATGTTCTCTTTTAGTTTCTTATACCGAAGAAGAAGAAAAACTTTTATTTCAAGAATTTTTTAAGTGTATGGACGCGCTGGGGGGAGTAGAAGAAGAATATATTTCTCCTCCTACTACTACCAATTGTTCTCCTATTTATGAATTTGCAGACACAATTTATGATTATTTAGGAGCGAAAATTTATGAACCTGATGCGTCCGATGATTTAATTTTAACTCAAACTACGGAAGAAAAATTAATTTTAGAAAATAAACAACCGGAGCTTGATCAATTTCTTTCACACGACCCTCCTCCGTGTGAAATTGTTTCTAACACGTTTATTTTTTATTTTTCTTATTCTAACGATTTTCCTGTAGACGATGAGCCGTTGCAATCCAATGCCATCAATGATCCCTTTGTCGCTCATCTACAAAAATTCACATCACCTCAGGTATGTATAGGTGATTTGAATTTACATCCTCAAGACCACCATTCCAAGAAGAAAAATCAAGAAGCAAGCGGAGGAGTAGCTTGGCGAGCATCTTCGGCATGCTCACCCAAGCGGGAATTAAGGGAGGTGCCCTTACACTTGAAATTTTATTTCCCTTTTTCCTAACCAATACCTTCTAGCTTAAAGACGGGAAAAAGAAAAAGCTCTCTTGGGAGACATCCTTGCTTATCTTTAATTTTTATGCATTTATTTACTTTTCTTCTAAAATTTTTTCAATTTGTTTTTCTTTTCCCCCTTTGTACTTGACTTATAAACATTGGGGACAATGTTTATTTTTAAGTATGGGGGTGGATTCTTAGTTTTTGTTTTTATTTAAAAATCAAAATATATATATATATATAAAGTAAAAATAAATTAGGAAAATTTTGTTTTCTTTTTATTATTAAAAAAATGGAAAAAAATTAGAAAATCAAAAAAAAATATTTTAGTTTAAATCTTAATTAGAGAAGTCTTTTATTTCTATATTTATTCTCATGCAAAATCTCAAGTATTCATCTTTTACATAGTGTTTAGAAAAAAATTTTATGCTTTAATTGAATTTTGAATGCTGTTGGCCATGCTGTGTTTCTAGTTAAGTGCACGTGTAAGTAGAATTTTATGTAGATTTAAATATTTAATATATATTTAGATTTTCATTTTTCTAAATGAGTGGAAATGTTTTATTTTACTTTAATTATGAAAACCAGTAAAATCTAAAAATAATTTAGGTGAGTAAGTAGAAGTTTGCTAGAGAGATATTTCGCGGACCAAGAGAGAGTTATTCTTTTTCGATGTATAGAACTTGCCCTCTAACTATTCTCAAGACTTTGCATAAGTTAGACTCATTAGCATAAATATGATTTAGGCACTTCTTTTGGCTAGTTTGAGCTTTTGTACCCGTACCTAAAATTTTTATCTTTATTAAGCCATTTTGAGCCTATTTCCCTATTCCTATGTTTTAAGCTCCACCAAGCACTTTATCAAAGCCTAAAAAGCAACCTAATTGCACACCTAAGACAAGGCTTGAACATAAATATACAAACATGGTTTGTGAGTGATTAGGAGCCTTTTATTTTTGGTGGCCCTTTTCTTATAAAAAAAAAGTTGATTTATTTTTCTCTCCTCTTCAAAATAAAGAAAAAAAATTCATTAAAAAATTGAAGAGGTAGAAAAAAATTTTCAATATGATGAGAGAGTTAAAAAAAATAAGAAACGAAACAAAGGAATTTAGGAATTTGGCTACGTTCTTAAAAGCCATAGCAAATCTTTATGTAAAAGCTTACTCTAGGTTTTGGTGTGACTAAGCCATCGTTTTTTATCTTTGATCACCCTCACCAAAAACCTAAGCCTACGCTTCAACCTAATTAAGTCCTTTTGATTTATGTTTTTAAGTTAAACTAGTGTCGTGGCGAGAGTGTGATAGGGCAAGCATATGGCCATCGACATTGATGGATTTCTTTGGAGAGTATCTTAATCTTCATTCGTGCAATGTTATCTTAGTACACACGCTACACTCTCCCTAAATATAACTTTAAGATTTACCAGATTTTTCATTTTAAAAGTAAAAATAATAATGGAAACACATTTTAAGGAAAATGAAAACCTAATTTGTATGCTGAGTAAGTCTTTCTACAAAATATCTACAAGCATAGGCATAAGACTTCGCATTTTACTCCTTAGGTTCAATTTTCTTTTCTAACATTTAAAATTTCTCTACCCTCTATAGGAAGTTGTTTGCTCGGGACTAGCAAACGGATAAGTATGGGGGTATTTGATAACTCTAATTATTTCTATCTTTTTATTTACTATTTTATATTAATATTTAAATATTTTATATCAATTTTATAATATTAAGTTTATAAGTAACCAGTTTCTATATTTTAAATTTATATGTTCTAATAAAATGATTTTTAACCTTGCAGGGCTGATATATATATTATTTGGAGCAAAATGAAGATTTTCAAATTTTCTGCCTAGACACGCCCTATGACACGCCCTCCATGGGAGTGACCATGGGCGTGACACACGCGAGCCAAGCACGTCAACGAAGATCGTCAAACCGCGGTCGAAGATCGTAGAACGACCAAGACACCCCGTGTCGAAATATAACACGCCCGTGTACTATTTATATGGGGCGTGACAGTCTACGGAAGAATAGCTGACCGTTCCACGTCAGATTAAATTGACACGCCCTGGTCACGGGCGTAACCCAGGGCGTGTCACGGGCGTGTCACGGGCGTTTCCATCCAAATTATTCCGCCGTTCCTGCCGTTGCTGCCAGATTGACGTTTCAGCCTTTTCACGCCCTAGGTCACGGGCGTGACACCTACATCAACTGCACTTCATTCCCGCCGTTTTCAGCTTCCCGCCGTTTTGCAGAAATAGCCTTGACACGCCCTAGGTCACGGGCGTGACCTAGGGCGTGACCCGTCAGTTAACAGATTTTGGCGGTTTCTTCTCCAACATTCCCGGGCTTTCAAGACGACGGTTCCGAGCCTGACACGCCCTAGGTCACGGGCGTGACCCAGGGCATGACCAAACAGAAATTTTCCTATAAATTCCAGACAACTTCAGAGCTCGGGGTGGAGGAATTTTTGGGAGTTGTAGTCTTTTAGTTGCTGTTTTATTTTATCGTATTTTCCATTTCTTAGCTTAGTTTTACTTTGTGTAAGTTTCAATTCTAGTTTGCTTTTCAATTTAATCATGTTTGTCCCTACCTTATCTTGTAATTCTCGAATTATGATGAGTATCTAGATTTCATTTAGCACTTGATTTTGATTAAGCTTGCAATAAAATAATCTCTTCCTTTTTATCAAAAGTCTTGTTCTTCATCTTTCTCGCTACGATTTATCTTTGATTTTCATTTCATCGAATTCATATTATGCGTATATGATCTTCGATCTAAGATCTGTATCCTAAATGACCGAGAGGTTGCGGATACGAGGAGATCACTCAAAGATAAAGGAGTTGAATGCACTCCTCGAGAGAGGATGACGTAAATCTTCCGAATTGGAGTCAAATCCAATAGTGGGGTTCACCACCTAAAATAAGCTTAGGGGTTTCAACTGGCCGAGAGGTCTTAATCGATCAACCTAAGGTTAGTTAGAAGCATGAGCTCGAGAGAGACGCTTCTATACTTTAGGAACCTCCACGGTCGAGTGAGTAGATAAGAACTCGCATTGCTTTATTTCTCAAGAAGATTTATTTTATCCAAGGGAATTCTAGATCAAGTGTTAGCTTCCTTAAATTGTATTTTTGTTTCTTAGTTTAGTTCTTAGTTTTTCCTTCTTCAGAAACCAACTTTTCTGTCCGATAAGATAATAGTTTTTCTTGTGAGTACAAGTACTCAACAGGCCCCGAGTCGATATACGACACTTCCTATACTGCATTTCGATAGGTACGCTTGCCTATTCGGGATTCTAGTTTGGTTGTATTTTAACTTCTAGAAAATCTTCATCAACAGTCTTCTGTCTTAGTGGTTTCTTCTCAGCGGTCTATGCTGTCTTAGCGGTTTTGCCTTAGTCAATTTGTATGACTTTAGTTCGATGAATGTTGAACTGCGTTCGACGATCGGTGGGTTGAGCTCGATGAATGCTGAAACTCATGCTTTTGAATTTAGCTCAATGAGTGGAGAGCTGAGCTCAATGATCTGTGTGCTAAGATTGACGAACTGCGAGCTGAGCTCGGCGGAATCTGAGACCCACACTTTGATTTGAGCTTAACAGAATTTGAATTCTCCAGCATATTCTTCTTGTTAACCTGTCCAATCATGGTCTACTTGCATGCATAAACTCAAGCACATATAAAAAACATTATTTGTGTATATCATTGACTAGTTTGACTTATTACAAATCTGGGACATTGGGATCAATGGACCCAACAATCTCCCCCTATTTGAAGAAGTCAAAACTTAGCTTGATCAATAAAGCAAGTCATTGACATACACAGTATATTTTTAAAAAACTTGTGTAACAACATGAGAGTTTGAAAATGTTACCACATTACTCCAGCCTGTGGAGAATTTTACTTACTCCTCCTGGTATATTGCTCTCTTGGGTGAGCCAGCCTTACTACTCTAATGCTGAAACAACTTCAGCACCACCTGGCTCTGAGCCTCCTTCGCTTTGGCATGGTCAGGTCTTGATCAAATCTATGCTTCCTTACCCCTAACTCCTCTCCCACTTTTTAACTTCTGCAATAGGGAGATTTTGTGTGGAGTTTTTTTTCTTATTTGTCTGGGGTTGATCCCCCTTCTTTGACTTAATTCCATTTAAATTGTTGGGATTGCTCCCCCTCAACTGTTGCACACTAGCTTCATTATCTTGGAGAGTGACCTGTGCTACCTGCAAAATAGACAGTACAACATATGGTAGAGGAGAGAATTTAAGCTACACAAGATTTAACATACCCAATTCAAATTTGAAGGTGTTGAACTTGGCTTCATCAAGTGGCTTAGTGAAGATATCAACCACTTGCTTGTCTGTGGAGACAAACTCAAGGTTGATGTCTTGCCTTTCCATATGTACTCTAATGAAATGATACCTAATTTCTATATGCTTAGTCCTACTATGGGAGACAGGATTCCTAACTATAGATATTGCACTAGTAGAATCACAAAAGAGTGGAGTTCTACTTATATGAATATTATAGTGCAAAAGTTGATGTTGGCTCCACAGAAGTTGAGCACAGCAACTCCCAGCTGAAATATTCTTTGACTCATCAGTTGAGATTACAACACTTGTTTGCTCTTGCTACTCCAAGATATAAGCTTTCCACCTAGAATTTGACAGGAGCTACATGTGCTCTTCCTGTCCTCGTTGCAGCCTGCAAAATCTGTATCTGAATAGCCCGTTAGTTCAAACTCCCCATTCCTAGGGTACCATAGACAAGATTTGGGGTGCCCTTAAGATATCTCAAGATTCTTTTCACGGTAGTGTAGTGAGACTCTTTAGGACAGGCCTGATACCTAGCACAGACACATGTTGCAAACATATTGTCAGGCCTACTTCCAATGAGGTAGAGAAGGGAGCCAACTATACCTTTATACAAAGTTGGATCAATAGATTTCCCTGGATCATCTTTGCCTATAGGCATACTTGAGCTCATAGGAGTTCTTATGGTGGAAGTATTCTCCATTCCATACTTCTTGATTAGCTCCCAGGTGAACTTTGACTGGGATATGGATAGACCATCATCAGTCTTTCTTACTTAGAGTCCCAAGAAGAACTTCACTTCACCCATACTACTAATCTCAAACTTCCCTTGCATAAGTTTTGCAAACTTTCTGCAGAGTTTGTCATCACTAGAGCCAAATATTATGTCATCAACATAAATCTAGACTAGGATGATCTTGCCCTTAAATTCCCTTAGGAATAGGGTCTTGTCTATCTTCCCCCTTGAGAACTTGTTCTAAATGAGGAAGATATGCAATGTCTTATACCATGCTCTAGGGGCTTGCTTGTGCCCATATAGAGCTTTCCTAAGTCTATAAATAGCAGTAGGAGAGTTAGAATCTATAAAACCTGTAGGCTGCTCTACATAAACCTCTTCTTTCAAGTCTCCATTCAGGAAGGCTGACTTCACATCCATCTGGAAAACTTTGAATCCCTAGAAGGCTGCAAATGCAAGGAACAGTTTGATAACTTCCAACCTTGCAACTGTGGCAAAATTCTGATCATAATCAATCCTCTCTTCCTGTCTGTACACCTTGGCCACTAGTCTAGCCTTATTATTTATTTTAATGTCAATTTCATCATGTTTATTATGAAAATCCACTTTACTCCTATGATATTATGTCCATCTGGTGTGGGAACCAGCTTCTAGACCTTGTATCTTTTGAACTAGTTTAGTTCTTCTTGCACTGCACCAATCCAGAATTGGTCTTGATTTGCCTCTTCAAATTTCTTGGGCTCCTCTTATGATAGGAAGCTTGAGTAAAGGGTTGTGTTGAAAATCCTGCTTTTGGTCTGTACACCTTGGCTAGCCTCACAAATTATCTGATCTGGAGGATGATCTCTCAGATATCTGACTGCTGGGGGCAGCCTGACTTCTTCTTGGTAAGCGCCATTTTCTTCAGCTAGTTGGTCTTCATCTCCAGCTTGATTGTCTTATGATTCCTCTAGAAAACATCCCTCTCCAGATTCTTCTTGAACATTATGGTCTTTATTTTTGATGGAGAGCTTTTCTATCATAATTCATATACCTGCATAACTAGGCAAAGAGCTTGACAGCTCACTGTTAATCATGCTTGACTCATCAAACACTACATGAACAGATTCTTCTACAGCTTGATTAGTCAAGTTATAGACTCTATATGCCTTACTACTATTGATGTATCCAACAAAGTTCCCCTCATGGGATTTGGCGGCAAACTTAGTCACTTTTGACTTGCCATTATTCAACATGAAACACTTGCAACCAAAGATCTTGAAATAGGATATGTTTAGTTTTCTGCCCTTTAAGATCTTATAGGGAGTCTTCTTGTGGCCTTTGGTGATAGAAGCCCTATTGAGAACATGACATACAGTGTTAACTTCCTCAGCCTAGTAATATTCAGGGAGAGATGTGTCACTCAACAATTTTCTCCCACCTTCTATGAGAGTCCTATTTTTCCTCTCAGCTAATCCATTTTGCTGGGGTGTTCTTGGAGAGGAGAATTCTTGATGAATCCCTTGCTCTTCACAGAAAGTAGTCATGGCAGCAGACTGAAATTCAGTTCCATGGTCACTTCTAATTTTGACCACAGAGCATGCAAGTTCATTCTGAATCTGCCGGATAAAATTCATGAAGACTTCAAGGGTTTCATCCTTTCTTCTAAGGAAGAATACCCATGTAAACCTGGAATAGTCATCAACCACCACAAGGGTGTAGACCTTCCTACCTAGACTCTGAACAGGCATAGGACCAAACAAGTCTATATGTAGGAGATACAAACATCTCACTAAGTCCTTGGTACCAATGTTCTTGAAGGAGGTCTTAGTCTGCTTACCTTTTTGGCAAGTAGTATAGATACACTCCTTGGAGCATTTTATTTTGGGACCATTCCTAACTAGTTCATCACTGAAGAGCTGACCAATGGTCTTATAATTCAAATGAACCAGTCTCTTGTGTAATTTGACACAATATGAGACTTTGTCATTTGCAACTAGGCATATAGGGGAATTACTATCTAAGCAAGAAAAGTTTAAGCAATAAACATTCCCACTCCTAGTGCCTGTTAAGATAACACTATAACACCCCGAAACTCAAAAGAGGGACGGGTGACGTTTTAAGCCCAGTCTGAATTTCGGAGTAGGTGTCACGGGCGTGACACGGGCGTATCACGGGCGTGACACAAGCCTGTTCGGCCACGGGTCATGTGGTCAACATCTTGACGATCGGCGATCGTCGAGAAGCTGAACACGGCCTTGGACACGGGCATGTCCCAGGGCATGTCACTTTGGGCAGTTTTCTGAGTCATGCACAAGGGCCATGACACGGGACCAGACACGGGCGTGCCACATGCGACACGGGCGTGTTGGGTGCTATGTCGCAGGCCGTGTCCTTCTCGGGTTTGGAAAGCTGGCCGATTGCACATGGGGGGGAGGGGCGTGACACGGGTCTCAACACGGGCGTGTCACATGTGACACGGGCGTGTCGGAGGACGTGTCGAATGTCGTGTGCTGGTTTTCGAATCGGTCGAGACGGCGAATGGGTGACACGGCCATGCACACGGCCGTGTTGCAACCCTTGTTCGGCCCAGATTTTCTAATTTGAGGCCTAATCGTGGCCGTTCATTTCCTTGGCTTGGGATCCGACGGTGGGGGGCTGCTCCTGGGTGGTTTTAGCCGGGATAAGGGTTTCAAAACCCTCATTCTCTTTTTGCATTCTCTCTCTAAGGGTTTAGAGAGAAGGGAGAGCAAGGAAGAGGTTGGAGACCAAGATCCGGCCGCTGGAGGAGCTTCGGAGCTCCGAATCGCGATCCGAGTCCAGATCCACGGAGGTGACGCCGTTGCGGTGCTTTCCAACTGCATAGTTTTTCATGGTGCCGCGGAAGAATGCAAGGGTAATGATTTCTCATCCTTGGGCATGTGAATCCCTTTTTCCCTTTTCATAGGAAGCCCTCTCTCGCGAGTGAGCGAAGAGTTGGAGCGTTCCTTGGGGTAGATATGTAAAGTCCCCCTTGTATAGAGTCCGTATGCGAAAACGGGCATAGGCATTGTGTGTGAAGCCTATCCGAACATGTAGAGCCGGATCGGTGATGTTACATTGCATATGAACCGGGGAAGACTCCGGGCGTTTGGGCGTTTTTCGGGTTTTCTACGAGGTAGATTGCAGCAGGGAGCCTTGGAGATTAACTCCAAGGTGCACCCGGAAAACTGGGCAAAAGCGAGTTTTGCCAACACAATGGTCGGGGAGCCAACGTGAACATAACCAGGTTATGTGATTTTTGTGGCGGAAACGGGACTCGGAGAGTCTTGACCTGCGCATATGGCTTAAATTGTCATTGCGGAATGAGCACGGGTCAGGTGGAACCGTACCCGATCTATGTCGTTCGGTGGGACTGTTGGCATGGATGAGAGTCTTCGGCGGTCTATGGCTTATGAAAGTGAAGGGATAGATACTACTCTAGAGGGGGGGTGAATAGAGTAATCAAATTTTGCACAATACAAAACTTAACTGTCTACCCAACTCCCTTGGAGTGAAGTGCGGAATGAAGAGATTATAGATTTTGATTTAACCTTAAAGCCTAACACAAGTGATGTGCAAACACAAGCTAACTGTAATTACAGTTAAAGCTTGGAAAACCTAAACAGCAACTAGCAACCTAGTTATATCTATTCACAGCCACAATACATGAATTAAACAGTTGAATCCAGACGACACAAGGAGATTTATAGTGGTTCCCCAAACAACTTGGGTACGTCCACTCTTCTACCCATACGGTAGGAATCCACTCAGGTTTTTGATCAGGTGCCCTGCCACCAACAGAATCTGCTTCAGGTAGATTCAGAAACCCTTTAGACTTTTGATCAGGTGTCTAAAAACCAAGCACAGGTTTTTGATCAGGTGCCCTGCCACCAAGGGATACTTTTGAAGGGAGTAATAACCCTGTACAGGAGGGGGAAGAAGGTTAAGATGTCTTCTCTATTTTTCAATAGATTAGAGAAGCACAAAAAGCTTGCACTGAGCTAGAATGCTCTAAAGAATCAAGGCTCCCCCTGGCTCAAAGATGTCCAGGTGAAGTCTTGCTTCAGTGCAGAAAACTCTTCAGAAAATTCTGAAGGAAAAGCTACAGGAAGAAAGTAAACAATAAAAAGGAAACAGTCTTCAAGCAGCTATTCTTCTTCTTCTTCTTCTTCAAAGAAACTCTGAGTTGAACTTCCTGAAAGCAGGAGAACTCAGGTGAAGAAGAGATGAAGATCTTAACACTTCTCAGTTAGATGGAGTTTGCTGAGAGCAGGAAGCTTGAGCTTGAAGAAGGCTTGAGTGCTTTTGAATATGTGTGTAACACTTCTGTTAACTAGCTTCAATCCTTCTGCAAAGGGTTCTTTAAATATTAGCAGCAAGCAACGGCTCTCTTCCATTTGAATTCTTTGTCTTCTTGTGAGCCTTGAGACCTGGGCTGTAAATATCAAGAAGACAGAAATATCTCTGCAGCAGTACATTCCATAAAAAGGAATAAATCTCTTTCTAAGAAGCTGCAGGTTTAAATCAAATAAACAGAGGACTAAATAAAGTCACATCAGAAATAAACTCTTTATAGCAAAGAAGAAGACTTTTCAGTCCAACGGCTATAAAGGGGTTGACAGCAGATAAAGTAATTTAAATAGACAGCTAATAAGACAAACAACTTTATCTTAAAAGATTTGAACTCAGGCAAATAGAATGAAGTAAATAATGCCTGGAAACTTTATCATACAGCTTGAAATAATGTGCCAGAAAATGTATTAAATAATTAAATATAATAAATAAATACAAAATACAAAGGCAGGCAGAAAGCGTCGAACGACCTTCGGAGATCGTCGACCGACGCACGGAGATCGTCGATCTATCGGGCAGATAGTCGAACGATCCAGATAGTCGACCTATCGAAGAAGATAGTCGAACTACCCCGGGAGATAGTCGATCTATCAGAGCAGATAGTCGAACTACCAGATAGTCGATCTATCAGGACAGATAGTCGAACTATCAAGCGCACAGAGATAGTCGACCTATCAAGCAGATAGTCGACCTACCTCAGAAAACAGATAGTCGACCTATCAACAGATAGTCGACCTACCAGCGCAGAACAGATAGTCGACCTATCAAGCAGATAGTCGAACTATCAGCGCAGAACAGATAGTCGACCTATCAACAGATAGTCGAACTATCAGCGCAGAACAGATAGTCGACCTATCAACAGATAGTCGAACTATCAGCACAGACCAAGGCGTCGACCAACTGATAGACGATCGTCGATCAGTCGATAGACGATAGTCGAACGGCGTTCGACTATGGTCGAACGAAAAAACTACTTAACCAAATTCTCGATTTGGAAAAGCGAGAACTCTACAGCTAGACTCCTAACCATTGACCATAGATATTTCTTGGGTCAAGGAGCACAAAGGAGAGGACTGAACTCAAATCAAACTAGGGTACCAACAATCTCCCCCTATTTGAGTTAAGTCTCTCAGAAACTAAAACAGCTAGCAATAGAATACTAAAAATAATTTCAACAGATAGATAACAATAAATCTGGCAGATTATCAATCAGATAAATAAATATAACACAGCAGTTAAATTAAACTATTATGAATCTTTAGAGTCAGGTAATGGATCAGAAGAACTAGAGACAAAAGAAATTTTTCGAAGAGGGTCATCTGATTCCTTCTTTGACATCTTCAGATCCTGAGCTCCAAGAATCTTTAGCTCTGTAGCTCTGGGAACAACAGCTTCAGGATGTTTTTCCATGTACTTTGCTGGATCAAATATCTCAGGATTGACTTGGAATTTCTCAAATTCTTTCTTTCTATATGCTGACATTGTAGTAAAACCAGATGTATCTTTACCTTCAGCTCTTGCTTTTCTTATTTGGGCTGCTCCTACAAGCTCTTGAAAGCGAGCCATCCTAAAATTAGGATCGAGCTCGGGATTTTCATATACGGGCTCTGGAGAAGCAGCATCAGCTATTATATCTAGATAAGATATTAGAGAACTTAGCAAAAGGAACTTGCTAGAAGGTTTTAAAACACTGTAAACTATTTACCTTTTGAAATACTTTTCTCAGATTGAACTGGAGAAGGAGGTGGGGAAAAAGTTGGTCTTTGGGCCACAACCTCCTTCACAGGTCTTTGAGAACCATAAGATGATTTGCTTTGAGAACTTTGATGACCTTGCCTTGGTTGGTGCTGAGCAGATGCAAATTTTCCATAGGCGGCAGATTGATTAGCAGGTAGATTCCCAGAGGTTCCTGCACCTGGAGGTGGAGGAGGACCTTTGGGAGTCCATCTGGAGACTGGACTGTCATACCTCTTAGTTCTCTTCCTTTCTTTTTGCTGATTTTTCGAGAACCACATCCAATGCTTAAAATCTTTAGATTTGGGGTCAATACCCTTCAAAATGTAGTAGGGAATGTCATTATCCTTATTTGGAGGTGGAGGAGGGGCAGCTTTTCTTTTCTTAACAGCAGATTTCTTTTTCTTTGAATTTTCAGACACATCTGAATCATCATCATCATCAGAATGGGATGATGGAGGGTTCTCATAGGGATCATAGGCTTCTGAGACAGCCTTTTCTTTAATCTTTGAAACAGATTTCTCCCTTTCTTCTTCTATGGCATCCAACGCCAGAAGGGAGTCTAAATCTAAACCAGGAGAGTCATCCCAGATGGATGACTTCTCAAATTGCAAATCTTTCTCTTTTTCTTGTAAAGATTTTACTCTTAAGTCCCAAGCAGCCCTTGCTTGAATTTCTTCCAAACTTAAAACAGGAGAATCAACTTTGATTTCCTCTTGATTTTCATCCTCTTTATCATCTAAAAACACATCCAATTCTGGATCTAATTGAGTATCAGAATCACTTGGAGCAGCCACAGAAACAACTGCTATTTTCTGGGCAGATAAATCTTCTTTAATAATATCTGTAGAATTACGAATACATGTCTGCTAAATAAGCTTGAATCATACCTTCAAGGTATTCACATACTATCAAATTAATAGATTCATCAACAAAACGAATGAAAGAATTACCTTCATATTTAACCATCTCCCAGCATTCATTCAGATAATTAGTTATGATTCCTTCCAGGAGTCTGGCAATCATAGGAGAGGTTATATCTTCTAAGCATACTTTCACTGCAATTTCTGATAGCAGAATTCCATCTGATATTTCCTTCTCAGTCAAGACTGGAGCTAGAACTTTCTTAGCAGGAGCAATCTCTTCCTCAGCTGGAGTTACCACATCCTCAGCTGGAACAATCTCTTTCTCAGCAGGAGCTGTCTCTTCTTGAACAGACATAACAACATCTGGAACTTCTTCTGGCTCAACTTGAGCAGATTCTGGCTGGACAGATAAGACAACATCTGGAGCTATCTCTATATCAGCTGGAGGGGAAGCAGGAAGGTCTGAGACATCTTCATTGAACATCTCCCCCTGCCTGATTTCAGTAGCTACTGAAACCAGGCCCCTAGAGGTAGATGGCTCAGCTGATTTGGAAATGGATTGGATGGAGGCAGTTAGACGGTCAATGGAGGCAGCAAGGGGAGCGATTGCCTCGTCAATCATGGTTTTGATCGACGGGGTAATCAGCTCCACGATGCGAATGATAATCTCAGGAGAGATTTCAAAAGAAGATGGATTAGAGGAGGATGGAACAGCAGCAGATATGGTAGATGTGCTGGGATGAGAAATAATGGGGACTGGGGATCGAGCTGGAGATACAGCAGGAGAATGAGCAGGGGATGGAGAATGAACTGGGGAATTAATGGGAGATGCATGAGGAGTAAGAATTCTCTCTGCTCCTAACAAATCGAAACTAGGAGCAGATATCCTAGCCAGATATGCAGGGAGAGGAGAGGCTGGAGGGGAAGAAGAAACAACCGTAGTTATTTCAGGTGCAGCAGAAGAAGAAGGTCGTACCTCAGCTGAAGTTGATGGTACTTCAACTGAGGCAGACGGCAAAGCAGAGGAGGAGGAAGGGAGCGCTGAGCCAGCTTCACTAGGTTGAGGAGCGACTGAAACAGTCCTTGTGTCCTCAGATTGTGCTGGAGCAGACTTCACGAACGTCCTCTTCCACTTGGAGAACAGATGGGGGTCCATCTTCTTGCTGGCATTGATGGTAGTTGCGGCAGAACTCAGCAGCTGGGGGAATTTCTCCTTCAGAAAAATACCTATAACCCTTCCGAGGGTAACTTCCTTCTTTCCATTCTTCTTCCTGATCAAATCAAACAGAACAGCAGCCCAATCGATCCTTTTACGATTAACAATTGCACACATAAGTGCGAATTGTTGCCTTGTTATGTTATCATGGGCGGAGTGCTTGCCCAGAATCACCTTTCCAACTATCTCAGCGAGGAACTTGATCTTGAAGGGGAAGTTTACCTTGAGCAGCTTGGTGGGAATGCCCTCGGCATGTCCCAGCTCGACCAGCATCCTTCCGAACTCCTGAGCATCTTGCTCATAATCTTCATCACCAATAACTAAGCCAAAAACATCAGAAAGAACGGCCGGAGTCAGGGTAGCTTCTACTCCGCCGATGGTACCGATCATCGCTTCGTCTGTGGAAGACGACGTGAAAGCCCATTCTTTTATTTCTGGAATATTAATCTTGATCCTTTCAGACATCAGCTTCTCTAAACCTTGATCTCTGCAAAGCTGGAGAACTTCCACTATCCCGGCATCGCAGCTGCTGAAAGCTTCGAAATCTACACTGAAACCTGCATCGAACTTGACGACGGCTAGAACAGCTGGGGAAATCGCCATCGAATCACTGGAGAGACGCGAGAAGGAGGAGGAAGACGAAGGGGACGGAGCGGCAGAAAATCGCAAGCGGGAAAGCAGAATGCGAAAGGGCACGTTCCGTCGACGATAAAGCAACAGATCTTTTAACCTAGGTCGACTATCGGCTTTATATTGAACCGGATATAGTCGGTCTATTAAAAAGATCTTGACCCGATGGTCGAACGGTCGTTCGACGATCGGCTCAGAAGCAGAGTAGTCGGACAATCGTTCGACTATTTCTGGCTTCTCAAACAACAGGCTGTCGTCGTCCGGAGATCGACGATGAGCTCAGCCTGTTCGACGATGGTCGAACGTCGATCGACGATCTTCAAACAGATAAGCTATCATTAACCAGAGGTCGACGATAGGCTTAAACCGTTCGACTATCTTCGAACGTCGTTCGACTATCTTCAAACAGACCTCAACATAGGCAGATATCGTCACACTTAGTCTCGTCCATTGATCATGCCTAGTTGGACTAAAAAGAACAGATGCTTCTGTTCATCTAAAGGCTTGGTGAATATATCACCTCTCTGAAACTCAGTGGATATGAACTCAAGACAGATCTTGTTCTTTTCCACACAATCTCTCAGGAAATGGTGCCTAATCTCAATGTGCTTCGTTCTAGAGTGGTGCACTGGATTTTGTGCATTAGAGATAGCACTGGTACTATCACACATGATCTTGGTGTTCTTGTGTGAGTAACCATAATCCACAAGCTGGTTTTGAATCCACAGGATCTGTGAACAACAACTAGCAGCTGCTATATATTCAGCCTCTGCAGTTGAAGTTGAGACAGAAGCCTGCTTCTTACAGAACCAAGAGACCAATCTCTCTCCCAGGAACTGACAAGTTCCTGAGGTGCTCTTCCTGTCAACTCTGCAACCAGCATAATCAGAATCAGAATATCCAATTAATTCAAACTCTGACTCAGCTGGGTACCAAAGTCCTAGATCTGGACATCCTTTCAGGTATCTCAGGATTCTCTTTAAAAGAATCAGATGAGATTCCTTGGGGTTGACCTGGAATCTAGCACAAAGGCATGTAGCAAACATTATATCTGGCCTACTTGCAGTTAGATATAATAGGGAACCAACAATGGCCCTATAATTCTTTTGATCAACTGGCTTGCCGTGATCATCAGAATCAATAACTACATTAGTAGCCATGGGTGTAGGCATTGCTGAAGCATCAGCCATCCCAAATTTCTTTACCAATTCCTTGGCATATTTGGATTGGGAGATGAAGATACCATCAGCATCTTGCTTAACTTGGAGACCAAGAAAGTAAGACAGCACACCCATGCTACTCATCTCAAACTTAGAGTGCATCAAGTTGGAAAACTTTTTGCAAAGTTTGGGATCAGTGGAGCCAAAGATAATATCATCTACATACACCTGAACTAACATGATTGTGTCCTTGTGATGCTTAACGAAAAAGGTTCTATCAACTACTCCCCTAGTGAAGTTGTGCTCTAATAGGAAACTAGCTAAGGTCTCATACCAGGCCCTAGGAGCTTGCTTTAGTCCATAAAGAGCTTTTTGCAACTTAAAAACATGAGAAGGCTGAGTTGAAGAAACAAACCCTGGTGGTTGTTCAACAAACACCTCTTCCTTAAGCTCACCATTCAGGAATGCACTTTTGACATCCATTTGGAACACCTTAAACTTCATGAAGGCTACATAGGCCAAGAAGATCCTTATTGCTTCTAGCCTTGCAACAGGAGCAAAGGTTTGGTCATAGTCTATACCTTCCTCCTGTCTGTAGCCCTGAGCTACAAGCCTAGCTTTATTCCTTACTATTATTCCATTTGCATCTAACTTGTTTCTATACACCCACTTGGTGCCTATGATCAGTTGGCCTTTAGGTCTTGGAACCAAAGTCCAAACTTTACATCTCTCAAACTGATTGAGCTCCTCTTGCATTGCAATGATCCAGTGGGGATCTAGCTCTGCATCTTTAAAGGTGAGGGGTTCAACCTGTGAGAGGAAACAAGCATGCATCACATCCTGTCTTAATTGATGTCTTGTTTGCACACCAGCTGATATGTCTCCAATCACTTGAGATGTGGGATGATCTCTAAGTGTGACAATATCAGCAGGTGGGATGTGATCTTCAGCAACAATTGGGATTAATTCCTCAGGAGGAATTTGATCTACTGTTGGTGGAACAGCAACAGCTTCAACAGCTTCAGCAATGTCTTCATCACTGTCTGATTCCGTGATCTGAAGAGTTGAAAGTTGAAGGATTTCTTGAGGGGAATCATGTACCTGCAAAGAACTGGAGGAAGGAGAATTTTCTTTCTCCTTGTAAAACATCTGAGACTCATCAAAAGTCACATGCACAGATTCTTCTATCTTACAGGTTGATTTGTTATAAACCCTATAAGCTTTGCTTACTTGGGAATATCCAAGCATGATTCCCATTGAAGCTTTTGCTTCAAACTTTCTAATATATTCTTTATTATTGTTATGAATATACACAATACAGCCAAAAATTCTAAAGTAATTAATTTTTGGTTTCTTTCCTTTAAGCAACTCATAAGGAGTTTTACACTTAAGTTTGTGTATCAAACTCCTATTCAAGACATAGTTGGCTGTACTAACAGCTTCTGCCCAATAGGATAGAGGCATGTTAGCATCTGCCAACAATGTGCTAGCAGCTTCAATTAGTGTTCTATTCTTCCTTTCAACTACCCCATTCTGTTGGGGAGTTCTAGGAGCTGAGAAGCTATGTTTGATACCTTCTCTCTCACAGAATTCTTGCATGAGAAGAGAGTCAAACTCAGTACCATGATCACTTCTGATCAAGGCCACATGAGTAGAGTACTCAGTCTGCACACAAAGTAGAAAGTCTGTAAGGGCTTTGAAGTTATCAGACTTAGTTCTCAAAAAGAAAACCCAACTGAACCTAGAGAAGTCATCTACAATTACTAAGGTGTAATACTTCCCTCCTAAACTCTGTACATTTATTGGGCCAAAAAGGTCCAAATGTAATAAATACAGGATTCTAGGAGAATCACTTTTATTTACAGATTTAAATGAGTTCTTGGTTTGCTTGCCTAGCTGACAAGCCTTGCATAGACTCTCCTTCTTGTAGGGGCAAGAAGGTAAACCTCTAACAAGGTTGTGCTTAGATAACCTAGATATATTTTTCAGGTTTACATGACTAAGCCTTTTATGCCATAAAGAATTATTATTAAGGGTTAATTCATTAAACAGGCAGATTTCAGAGTGAGATGAATTAAAATCTACTAAATATATATTGCCTATTCTATTACCTATTAAAACAACATCATTATTTAAAGTAATACTGCAAGAGGAGTTAGAAAAAGAAACCTGGTAGCCAGCATCACATAGCTGGCTAACTGAGATCAGATTATGCTTTAGTCCATTGACATAAGCAACTCTCTTGAATGTAACAGCTCCAATCGTGATCTTGCCATATCCTTCTGTCTGACCACAGCTGGAGTCTCCAAAGATAACCTTTGGGCCGAGCTTAGCTTTGTACTTTGATAGAAGCTCTTTGTTTCCTGTCATATGCTTAGAGCATCCACTATCCAAATACCACTTGTTTTGAGTGATTGGATAGGCCTTCACCTGCAAAACAACTATTTAGACAGAGTGGACCCAGGTAACCTTGGGTCCCTTGTTTTTCACATAAGAAAAACTGGAAATATAAGAGAATGCAGGCTGAGGGTGATAACCTAGTGGGTGAGATCTCCTAGGTGGGATTCTCCATGCAGATGATGGGTCAACAAACCTAGGGTTTCTATTTTCATTTAGGTTTCTATGATACTGATTATGATTTTGAAAATCATATTGAAAACGTCGATCGACGTTCGACGATGGGCGCTCAGATCGTCGACCTTCGTTCGACCATTGAGCTTCCGATCGTCGAGCTTCGTTCGACGCTCTTTGCATTTCTTTAAAAAATTTCTTTCTCTTTTCTCTCTTAGCCTTATTTAATGTTTTATTTACAAGGTTTACTTGCTCAGTGTTCTTCTTTCCACTAGCTGAAATGAAGTTCACTGGAGTTGAAAGGTTATTTTTAAGCAAGACTGGGGGTTCACTGGGAGAAGCTCCTAAGCCTAGTTTATCATTACCTGACCTAGTGTTAGCCATGCTGGTAATTTCTAACAGCTTAAGGCTTCTACCATTAAGGGATTCTTCTAATCTCTTAGACTTAGCTAATTCTTCTTTAAGAAATTTGATTTCTTCACTACAAGTAGTGAGTTCTTCCTTTAACCTAACATTTTCAGAGGCTATTGATTCAGAGTCAGCTAGCCTATTTCTAAGTTCTTTTATCTCTTTTTCTGAACTAATTAAATCTAAACATAGAGATTTAAAATCTAACTTAAACTCTTCTGAAGTAAAATCATAAGATGAAAGTACCTCATCTTCAGTAGGCATTTCTTCATCTGAGTCAGAACTCTCTGCAGCAGAGTGGTTGCTGCAGGCATCTATTGCCATGAGGCAAACTTCTTTTGCCTTCTTTTCTTCTTCATCCTCACTAGAGCTTGAGGATGAGGATTCTTCATCAGAATCACTCCAGGTTTCAGCAATGAAACCTCTCTCCTTCTTCTTGTTTTTGTAGGAGGATGGCTTGGAGTGCTTCCTGTGTTGTTCTTTATCTTTTCTCTTTTCTTTGTTTTTCTCCTCTGGACACTCTGGCAAGATGTGTCCAGGCTTCCTGCACCCATAACAAATAATTTCTTTAGTTGGAGTACGATCATACCTTGGCTTTTCTTCATACTTTGAAGATTTTCTTCTGAACTCTTTTCTCCCCATTTTGAGAAATCTCTTGGCAAACAATGCCATGAGCTCCTCATTTGATTGGCTGCCTTCTGAGGCTTCAGCAGCTTTAAGAGCTAGAGATTGCTCTTTTCTTGTTGGAGTGGGGGTCTTGGCTTCTGCTTCAGCTTCCCTTGTCTTCAGCACTTGCTCAAAAGATTTGAGCTTGCCGAGAAGGGCTTCAGTTGATATTTCATTGGTACATCTGGCTTCTTTGATGGGCCAGATTCTTAGATCCCATGTGCTAGGGAAGCACATAAGAATCTTATCATTGACCTCTGTCAATGATATGTCCTTGTCCAGGGTCCTCAGCTCATTGATGATTGAGCTGAGCCTGGTGTACATCGCTTCAACTGATTCAGCATCAGTCTTCTTGAAGTTCTCATACTGTGAGATCAGGTTGGACCTCCTGTCCTTCCTTTCATCAGCTGAACCAGCTACAATCTGGTTCAGTGTGTCCCACATGGCCTTTGCTGAAGAGCAATCAGCAACCTTCTGGAACACTTCATCAGACATAGTCTGAGCTAGTATGTTCATTGCTTTGGCATCAGCAATTTTGGCCTTCTTGTATTCATCATTATAGTCTGGAGGAGGCACTGCACTCATATCAGATGATGAGGCAGTGGCAGCAGCAGGTGCTCTTGGGGGACCTGACAAAATAGAAGCAAAAATACTCTCATCAATAGAGTTCATATAAAGTTTGATCCTTGCCTTCCAGATGCCAAACTTTGCTAAGTTGCATGCTGGAGGTCTGGTGCTTGAATAATCCTTAGACTGGGCCATGATAGTGAATATCTATAAGCTCTTGGTATCTATCAGGATCTTGTGACTTAGGTGTTAGCCTATACAGTCAGTCAACCTCCCTCTGATACTAATTGAAAGTGAAGGGATAGATACTACTCTAGAGGGGGGGTGAATAGAGTAATCAAATTTTGCACAATACAAAACTTAACTGTCTACCCAACTCCCTTGGAGTGAAGTGCGGAATGAAGAGATTATAGATTTTGATTTAACCTTAAAGCCTAACACAAGTGATGTGCAAACACAAGCTAACTGTAATTACAGTTAAAGCTTGGAAAACCTAAACAGCAACTAGCAACCTAGTTATATCTATTCACAGCCACAGTACATGAATTAAACAGTTGAATCCAGACGACACAAGGAGATTTATAGTGGTTCCCCAAACAACTTGGGTACGTCCACTCTTCTACCCACACGGTAGGAATCCACTCAGGTTTTTGATCAGGTGCCCTGCCACCAACAGAATCTGCTTCAGGTAGATTCAGAAACCCTTTAGACTTTTGATCAGGTGTCTAAAAACCAAGCACAGGTTTTTGATCAGGTGCCCTGCCACCAAGGGATACTTTTGAAGGGAGTAATAACCCTGTACAGGAGGGGGAAGAAGGTTAAGATGTCTTCTCTATTTTTCAATAGATTAGAGAAGCACAAAAAGCTTGCACTGAGCTAGAATGCTCTAAAGAATCAAGGCTCCCCCTGGCTCAAAGATGTCCAGGTGAAGTCTTGCTTCAGTGCAGAAAACTCTTCAGAAAATTCTGAAGGAAAAGCTACAGGAAGAAAGTAAACAATAAAAAGGAAACAGTCTTCAAGCAGCTATTCTTCTTCTTCTTCTTCAAAGAAACTCTGAGTTGAACTTCCTGAAAGCAGGAGAACTCAGGTGAAGAAGAGATGAAGATCTTAACACTTCTCAGTTAGATGGAGTTTGCTGAGAGCAGGAAGCTTGAGCTTGAAGAAGGCTTGAGTGCTTTTGAATATGTGTGTAACACTTCTGTTAACTAGCTTCAATCCTTCTGCAAAGGGTTCTTTAAATATTAGCAGCAAGCAACGGCTCTCTTCCATTTGAATTCTTTGTCTTCTTGTGAGCCTTGAGACCTGGGCTGTAAATATCAAGAAGACAGAAATATCTCTGCAGCAGTACATTCCATAAAAAGGAATAAATCTCTTTCTAAGAAGCTGCAGGTTTAAATCAAATAAACAGAGGACTAAATAAAGTCACATCAGAAATAAACTCTTTATAGCAAAGAAGAAGACTTTTCAGTCCAACGGCTATAAAGGGGTTGACAGCAGATAAAGTAATTTAAATAGACAGCTAATAAGACAAACAACTTTATCTTAAAAGATTTGAACTCAGGCAAATAGAATGAAGTAAATAATGCCTGGAAACTTTATCATACAGCTTGAAATAATGTGCCAGAAAATGTATTAAATAATTAAATATAATAAATAAATACAAAATACAAAGGCAGGCAGAAAGCGTCGAACGACCTTCGGAGATCGTCGACCGACGCACGGAGATCGTCGATCTATCGGGCAGATAGTCGAACGATCCAGATAGTCGACCTATCGAAGAAGATAGTCGAACTACCCCGGGAGATAGTCGATCTATCAGAGCAGATAGTCGAACTACCAGATAGTCGATCTATCAGGACAGATAGTCGAACTATCAAGCGCACAGAGATAGTCGACCTATCAAGCAGATAGTCGACCTACCTCAGAAAACAGATAGTCGACCTATCAACAGATAGTCGACCTACCAGCGCAGAACAGATAGTCGACCTATCAAGCAGATAGTCGAACTATCAGCGCAGAACAGATAGTCGACCTATCAACAGATAGTCGAACTATCAGCGCAGAACAGATAGTCGACCTATCAACAGATAGTCGAACTATCAGCGCAGACCAAGGCGTCGACCAACTGATAGACGATCGTCGATCAGTCGATAGACGATAGTCGAACGGCGTTCGACTATGGTCGAACGAAAAAACTACTTAACCAAATTCTCGATTTGGAAAAGCGAGAACTCTACAGCTAGACTCCTAACCATTGACCATAGATATTTCTTGGGTCAAGGAGCACAAAGGAGAGGACTGAACTCAAATCAAACTAGGGTACCAACAGCTTAAATTGTCGTGACCAAGGCCAGGAAGACAAAATGCTCATATGGTTGGCCGTCTAAGGGGCGGTGGTGGAACGGGAACGTCTATGGCTTGAATTGACGTGACGTTGGCCGGTTCGCCGTGAATGTGCCCTGTGTGCACGAGGTGTGTGGCCGTGCGAGCCTATGCCTGTGTTGAAGTGTGTTTACACTATATTGATGCTATACTAATAAAGTGCAGGGAAAGAGCATCGTCGCCCCGATTACGGGGGCGGGATCGTGATAATTTGGTCAGCATAGCTGACCGTTGCTTTTGTTTACCACCGGGCGGTGGATTGTGGCTTGCAGGTGCTGCGGAGCTGAGCGGGAAATAGCGGGCTAAAGCCCATGTTGCGGTGCTGGCCCTCGAAGGCCTAACTTTTTTTTGTTTTCCGTTTATCTCATGTATGGCCGGCCTGCGAGCCGAAGTATGAAAGACACTCTTGTATGAGGGAACTATTGTAAGGCCATAATGCCGGTACTTTGTATTAATCATTCCTATTTTATCTAGTAGTGGACATTCGTGTTTGGCATGGTTCTTTTATTTGTGCAACTTAAGAAATTGCTTCCGCTAGAATGACTCTGTGTAGGACGTTGGTGATTGGTTGTATGGTTTCAACGCATAACCAACCGGTCTGTCTGTAGTATATGGCGTCAGGCCCCGGCCGGACCATCTGTTATATGCTATGCGACGGATAGGGGTGTTACAAATTGGTATCAGACTACTGGTTTCGGTCAAACATAAATGAATTCGTGGACGAATTCACTTTAAGGGGTGGTGAGCACATGTGTGTGCATCATCATTATAACATGAAAAGAACCCATGAATGTCCACTTAGGAATGAAAATACACATGTTTGAGGAACCTGCGTGTTCCTATAATTGCTGTTTGCAATAGTTTTTGGTCGCTTATCTATGTTTTGCACGATTATAGGTGACCAGAAGTGGTGCTGGGCCGTCAGAACGGCCAGGTTCTGAGGCAAGCAGTGCGCCAAGTGAAGCGCATGCAACACCTCCGTCTGCCGAGACAATTAGATTGGTGGCAGAAGCTGTCTTTGCTATGATTAATGCGCAACCTGCAAGATAGGTGCAGCAGCCTGCTCCTGCGGGGGAGCAAGTGCCGCTCCAAGCGGCGGAGCCTAGAAGGGTTGAGCAGGTGGCAGTGGAGCCAGAGTTGCCTCGAAGAGCAACTGAAAGACAATTGAAGCATGTGATGGGCTTCCACCCACCGGTGTTCACGGGAGTGGAAACCCCGACCACGGCTGAGGATTGGCTCTCAAGAGTCAATAGAGTCATGACAGCGACAGAAACGGAAGAGTGGCAAAAGACTACAATAGCGACGTTCCTTTTGGATGGGGATGCAAGGTTATGGTGGGAAGGCCTAGAGCTACACCATTTGAGGGGAAGGCCGTTGGCCGAAGTTCCTATGGCGGAGTTTGCAAGATTGTTCATGGCTCGATACCTCCCCTCAACGCAGAGGATCGCATTGGAGAACGAGTTACAAAAGTTGGTGCAAGGAGATAGCACTGTAGACGAGTACCTCCACGAGTTTACTCGGTTGGGGAGATATGCTAGCGCTACCTTTGCCGACGAGGAGCGAAAGACTAACCGCTTCTATGAAGGGTTAAGAGATGAGCTGAGGTTGCTACTATCGGGGCCTATGGCGCAGGGTTTCCTAACCTTGGTTAATACGGCCCGGTCCTTGGAGAAGGACATGAGAAATGTTCAAGCTAAGAAGGAATCCGGTGGGAAGAAATCGGAGTTCAAAGCGCCGACTACGTCAAAGTCGGGGTATCGAAGATTCTACAAGAAGACTAGGACGTCAGGTCCAGCTCCTTCTGCAGGTGCCTCGGGGACAACTACCAATCGAACCCCGGGCGCTTGTTTCATGTGTGGAAAGACAGGGCACTTTGCCCGCGATTGCTGGAGCGGACTCCCAAAGTCCGAAAGGAAACAAGGAGCTACCTACGAAGAGAAGGGCAAGGCGGTGGAGTCAACCGCGTCCCACTATGCTCCGACTCAGCCTAGAGTCTACAACTTGGGCAAGCAGGAGACCATTAAACAAGCTGACGTGGTGATAGGTACGAGTTAATTTATAGCAAGTTAACTTAGATATTGTTATTTATTGCTTGTTAGCCTAATATTGTTTGCATAGGCTTCGTTTTGATTAGCGATAGTCCGGCACGGGCACTGTTCGATACGGGAGCTTCACACTCCTTCTTGTTCGAAAATTTTATATCGCGCATCGGAGTCCCTTCTTTGATGGCGAAGGACAAGTTGGATGTGCTGCTACCGAATGGGTGCTCGATGCGGGCGGACAGGGTGTGCGCCGTAAAGGTTCACATAGGGAGCCAAGAGTTCGATTTGCTAGCGTCATTGCTGCCGCAGGTAGAGTTCGACATTATCTTTGGGATGGATTGGCTTTCGGAGCAGAAGGCTTGGATTGATTGCGACAGGAAGGAGGTCATGCTGGGTGTTGGGCGGGAGACAACATTCGAGGGACTCAAGGGGTCGAGCAAGACACGCTGATGTCTGCTCTTCAGGTGGTAAAGGCAGTTCGTGCTGGTGCAGAGCTGTTCTTCGCAATAGTGGGGGCTGTAGAGCCAAAGTCCACGTTGGATAGAATCCCTGTAGTTTGTGAATACCCCGATGTGTTCCCGAATAGTCTTCCCGGGGCCCCACCGCAGCGAGAGATTGATTTCACCATCGAGCTCATGTCGGGTGCCAAACCCGTATCACGTGCTCCGTATAGGTTGGCGCCTAAGGAGATGGCAGAGTTGAAAGTTCAGCTAGAGGAGCTGATGGAGCAAGGTTATGTGCATCCAAGCCCGTTGCCTTGGAGCGCACCGGTCCTCTTCGTTAAGAAGAAGGATGGTAGTATGCGGCTATGTATCGACTACAGAGAGTTGAACAAACTAACGGAGAAGAACAAGTACCCGATCCCGAGGATTGATGATCTCCTTGATCAGTTAGTCGGATCGTCGGTATATTCTAAGTTGGACTTGAAGTCGGGGTACTATCAGTTGAGGATAAGGGAATGTGATATCCCGAAGACGGCGTTCAGCACAAGGTATGGGCATTTCGAGTTCACGGGCATGCCGTTTGGACTGACGAATGCGCCATCAGTGTTTATGGACTTGATGAACAGGACGTTCCGAGATTTCCTGGATCGCTTTGTGATCGTCTTCATCGACGATATATTGGTGTACTCGCAGTGCAAAGAAGATCACTTCAAGCACTTGCATCTGGTGTTGGAGACTTTGAGGAGGAATGAGCTGTATGCGAAATTTTCCAAATGCGAGTTCTGGCTACCCTCAGTAGCATTCCTTGGTCACATTGTCAGTGGGGAAGGTATAGTGGTGGATCCGGCAAAGATTGTTGCGATACGGGAGTGTCCTACGTTGTCTTCTGTTGCGGAAGTCCGTAGTTTTCTTGGGCTTGCCGGATATTACAGGCACTTCGTAGAGAACTTCTCGCGGATAGCGCTACCTCTCACGAAGTTGACAAGGAAAGATCAGAGATTCTTGTGGACGCAGGAGTGTGTGCAAGCTTTTGAGGAGCTGAAGAGACGGTTGACCACGGCGCCAGTGCTTAGTTCGCCAAGTGGGACCAAGGGCTTCGAGGTTTATAGTGACGCCTCGGGTAGTGGTTTGGGCTGTGTGCTGTTGCAGCATGGGAGCGTGATAGCTTATGGATCGCGTCAGCTAAAAGTGCATGAAAGGAACTATCCGGTCCACGACTTGGAGTTGGCGGCCGTGATATTTGCACTTAAGCTGTGGAGGCACTACCTATATGGCATAAGGGTTGATATATATGCCGATCACAAGAGCCTGAAGTACCTATTGGATCAGGAGGATCTTAAATGAGGCAGAGGAGGTGGATGGAGTTCCTGGGGGACTACACCTTCAAGATTCATTATGTACCCGGGAAGGGCAATGCAGTTGCAGATGTGTTGAGTCGCAGGGCTCCCGCCCAAGCCAACTGGTTGTCGGTGCATAATGAGCGGCTAGTACGGGAGTTGGAGGAGCTTGAGATCTGTTGCGTTGACAAGCAGACGAGCGCCAAAGCAATGTTGAACTGGACAGAAGTTCAGTATGACCTGGCTGATCGGGTTCGGCAGGCATTGGAGTTAGATGACTCCATGAAGGAGCTTATGGAGGCAGCGTTGGATGGGTCAAATTCCCAGTTTTTAGTGGAAGATGGGTTGTTAAGGAAGGATCATCGGTTGTGCGTCCCAAGCGGGAGTAACCTACGGGCAGAGTTGATGTACGAGGCTCATCATACCAAGTACTCGATCCACCCAGGGAGCACAAAGATGTACCGTGACCTCAAGAAGCTGTTTTGGTGGTCGTGGCTTAAGAAAGACGTAGCGTTATTTGTGGCTAAGTGTCAAACGTGCACCTTGGTGAAGGCGGAGTGCCAAAAGCCAGGAGGATTTCTGAAGTCCTTGCCTATACCGGAGTGGAAGTTCGACGACATATCTATGGACTTTGTGCATGGGTTGCCAAGGTCGCAGAAGAGGAACGACGCCATCTGGGTGATCGTAGATCGGTTAACTAAGGTGTCGCATTTCATTCCGCATAGTAAGGACGACTCGGTGGAGAAGTTGGCGAAGCTATATGTGGACAATATAGTTAGACTGCATGGTGTGTCTCACAGCATTGTGAGTGATCGTGATGGGCATTTCACGTCCAATGATTGGAGGTTGGTGCAACAGATGCTGGGGACAAAGTTGAAGTTTAGCACAGCCTTCCATCCGCAAACGGATGGGCAGACCGAGAGAGTCAATAGAACGATGGAGGACATGCTCCGCATGTGTATTCTAGACTTCGGGAAGCATTGTGAGGACCACCTGTATTTGGTGGAGTTCGCGTATAACAATAGCTACCAGGCGAGTATCCAAATGGCGCCCTTTGAGGCCCTATATGGTAGAAAATGTCACACGCCGTTGTCTTGGTTAGAAACGGGTGAGGCAAGGTTGCACAAGAAGCAGGAGGTGGAGAGTGCTACCTCGTTGGTGCGGATCATTCGGGAGCGCTTGTTGATCGCTCAGGACAGGCAGGCATAGTATTACAATGCCAAGCACCGGAACGTGGAGTTCGCGGTAGGCGATTGGGTATACTTGAAAGTAAAGCCGTTCAAGGGGGTTTCGCGGGTGAGACGCTTGAAGAAGCTGAGCCCAAGATACCTTGGACCTTTTGAGGTTCTGGAGCGAGTCGGTGAAGCTGCATACCGTTTGAAGCTATCGGTGGAGCTGAGTGGGCTACACGATGTGTTCCACATCTCTGTGTTGCGAAAGGCGGTGCAAGATCCTTCGCTAGTGATCGCAGTGGATCAAGTACCGGTGGGCGAAGGGTTGACGACTAGAGTCAAGCCCGTTTGTATTGAAGACTCTGAGGTCAAGAGGCTCCGTAACAAGGAGATTCGGATGGTTAAGGTCCGGTGGGATAATTGCGGTCGGGAGGAGCTCTATTGGGAAAGGGAGCAAACTATGCTGGAGGAGTACCCGGAGTTATTCCGCTCAAGTACCGTTAAAAGATTTAAGTTCCTATTGTTTTCTTTTAGTAAATTTCGTGGGAGAAATTCTTTTAAGGGGGAGAGAGTTGTAACACCCCGAAACTCAAAAGAGGGACGGGTGACGTTTTAAGCCCAGTCTGAATTTCGGAGCAGGTGTCACGAGCGTGTCACGGGCGTGACACGGGCGTGTTCGGCCACGGGTCATGTGGTCGACGTCTTGACAATCGGCGATCGTCGAGAAGCTGAACACGGCCTTGGACACGGGCGTGTCCCAGGGCGTGTCACTTTGGGCAGTTTTTTGAGTCATGCACACGGGCCCAGACATGGGCGTGTCACATGCGACACGGGCGTGTCAGGTGCCGTGTCGTAGGCCGTGTCCTTCTCGGGTTTGGAAAGCTGGCCGATTGCACACGGGGGGGGGGGGGGGGGGGCGTGACACGGGTCTCGACACGGGCGTGTCACATGTGACACGAGCGTGTCGGAGGCCGTGTCGAATGCTGTGTGCTGGTTTTCGAATCGGTCGAGATGGCGAATGGGTGACACGGCCATGCGCACGGCCGTGTTGCAACCCATGGTCGGCCCAGATTTTCTAATTTGAGGCCTAATCGTGGCCGTTCATTTCCTTGGCTTGGGATCCGACGGTGGGGGGCTGCTCCTGGGTGGTTTTAGCCGGGATAAGGGTTTCAAAACCCTCATTCTCTTTTTGCATTCTCTCTCTAAGGGGTTAGAGAGAAGGGAGAGCAAGGAAGAGGTTGGAGACCAAGATCTGGCCGCCGGAGGAGCTTCGGTGCTCCGAATCGCGATCCGAGTCCAGATCCGCGGAGGTGACGCCGTTGCGGTGCTTTCTAACTGCATAGTTTTTCATAGCGCCGCGGAAGAATGCAAGGGTAACGATTTCTCATCCTTGGGCATGTGAAGCCCTTTTTCCCTTTGCATAGGAAGTCCTCTCTCGCGAGTGAGCGAAGAGTTGGAGCGTTCCTTGGGGTAGATATGTAAAGTCCCCCTTGTATAGAGTCCGTATGCGAAAACGGGCATAGGCATTGTGTGTGAAGCCTATCCGGACATGTAGAGCCGGATAGGTGATGTTGCATTGCATATGAACCGGGGAAGACTCCGGGCGTTTGGACATTTTTCGGGTTTTCTACGGGGTATATTGCAGCAGGGAGCCTTGGAGATTAACTCCAAGGTGCACCCATAAAACTGGGCAAAAGCGAGTTTTGCCAACACGATGGTCGGGGGGCCAACGTGAACATAACCAGGTTATGTGATTGTTGTGGCGGAAACGGGACTCGGAGAGTCTTGACTTGCGCATATGGCTTAAATTGTCGTTGCGGAATGAGCACGGGTCAGGCGGAACCGTACCCGATCTATGTCATTCGGTGGGACCGTTGGCATGGATGAGAGTCTTCGGCGGTCTATGGCTTAAATTGTCGTGACCAAGGCCAGGAACACAAAATGCTCATATGGTTGGTCGTTCAAGGGGCGGTGGTGGAACGGGAACGTCTATGGCTTGAATTGACGTGACGTTGGCCGGTTCGCCGTGAATGTTCCCTGTGTGCACGAGGTGTGTGGCCGTGCGAGCCTACGCCTGTGTTGAAGTGTGTTTACACTATATTGATGTTATACTAATAAAGTGCAGGGAAAGAGCATCGCCGCCCCGATTACGGGGGCGGGATCGTTATAATTTGGTCAGCATAGCTGACCGTTGCTTTTGTTTACCACCGGGCAGTGGATTGTGGCTTGCAGGTGCTACGGAGCCGAGCGGGAAATAGCGGGCTAAAGCCCATGTTGTGGTGCTGGCCCTCGAAGGCCTAACTTTTTTATGTTTTCCATTTATCTCATGTATAGCCGGCCTGCGAGCCGAAGTATGAAAGACACTCTTGTATGAGGGAACTATTATAAGGCCATAAGGCCGGTACTTTGTATTAATCATTCCTATTTTATCTTGTAGTGGACATTCGTGCTTGGCAGGGTTCTTTTATTTGTGCAACTTAAGAAATTGCTTCTACTAGAATGACTCTGTGTAGGACGTTGGTGATTGGTTGTATGGTTTCAACGCGTAACCAACCGGTCTGTCCGTAGTATATGGCGTCGAGCCCCGGCCGGACCTACTGCTATATGCTATTCGACGGATAGGGGTGTTACAAACACTCTGGTCATTTAACCTCTTGATGTGGCACTTATCCTTGTGGAAGGAATTATCATAACCAAGGTCACATAGTTGGCTTATGCTTATGAGGTTGTGTTGCAACCCCTCTACATAAGCTACCCTTGTGATGGTGATTATGCCATTATAGAACTTACCATAACCTCTGGTTATTCCTTTGTAAGAGCCTCCAAAGATGACCATAGGTCCATTCTTTACTGGAATGAACTCTTTCAACAGTTCCTTTATTCCAGTCATGTGCCTGGAACATCCACTATAAAAGTACCATTTAGGGGAATTGGTACTTGAACTAACTTTAAAAACACAATTTATCTCACCTTAGGACCCCAATTTCTATTAGGTCGTCCACATTAGCATGAAAATAAGCTTGCCTTCCTGCAGTATTCCTAATAGGTTGGATACCTCTAGACACTAAAGGATTGTGCTAGCAATCTGCAGCATAGTGGCCCACTTTGCCACAGCACAAGCACTCATGGACATTATATCTCCTTTTCTGTCTAAGACCATCATTTGCCTAGAATGCCCCCTGAATTGTGGGAAGATGTGCTGCTGAGTGTCTCTGATTTTTTCCAGTAGCTATCTGACTAAAGGTAAGTCTTTCAGCAGACTATTTTGGTCTTTTCTGAGAGCCACCAGTTTCATGTCTCTTTTTAGCTAATATGCATCTGATTGCATCAGAAACTGCCATTCCAGTCTTCCTAGAAGACTCACCTTGAGTCATTACTTTTGTTGGATGACTCAGATTTCCTGCAACAACATTATCCTTGAGTTTTTGGGCTAGGGCACAAAAAAAAATTTGTCCAGGATGGGCAATTTTAATTTTCTCATGGGCAGCCTTAAAGGCCTTCACATGGTTGTATCTTCCATCTTGGTTATGGCCACATTTGTCTATACCAGTGGATATGCCATTCACCCAGAGACCATAATAGCTTTTGTAAGACCCCCTTTTTTTTTTCTTTTTCAACCACCGGGGTCTTAGGCCCAGAACCGCCGCTTTGCGGTGACACCTTCACGTCCTGAAGGGTCATCACCACAAGGCGCCGATTCTGCCGGCCAATTCGATCACAGAAGAGTAGCACAAAAACTGAAGTAAGAACAATGCAGTCCACAATAAATAAATCACACATATATATAATGAAATCTCCACGAAGAGAGTGTCCACAGAAAACATCAGAGTACGATGATACTAGAAATAAAAGGGCTCACGCCCGGTACATCAAGTCCTCACTACAAAATCTCTCATGCGGAAGCGAAAACAGAATCTACTCAAGATCGAGACTCACGGTCCCGGCTGTATGAACTCCGGAGCTAGACTGCCCCATCTCCAGGCGCACCGATCTCTGGGGCTGCTCCTCCATGCTGGGCTCCACGATCCCCTAAATGATGCGGTTCGAAAACCGTTAGTCATAAAGACTAAGCCCTATCATCCCCTACCCCTTCCCCCATGGCTCCTAGGTACCGAGCGGAGAGGAAGAAAGGGAAGGACATGAAGGTAGAGAAAATCATGAAACAGATGGCAGCGGAAACTAATCTAGCATGTTGTATTCGGTGAGCAGTTATATGAAGGTTATAATAGGTCTATCAGTAAGAAAAGCAATTATATGAAATTAAACCTTCGCTTATGCGAGAACACATAAGCAAAGGGATCTTTTGCAAGGCTCCCATCGTATAGAGTGTCCCATACCACTTATACGTTGGGGTGTCGGTTATCAAACAGCAATGGTTGTTATATATTGAAGTTAACCTTTGATTTATAAACTTGCCCACACAAGCTTATAGACCAAGGGGTCGTTTTGCAGGTCCTAATGTATAAGCGTCCCATACCACTTATACTTTAGGTGTCAGGGTTAAATGGATCGATTATGCTATGACATGCTAGTGGGTATGATGAAACATGCAAGTGCAACTCACACACCCGACTCTGTGCACACAGACCTTTAGTTCCCCCTTTCGGAGCCGTTACCTCCCAGGATACCTCCGTAGTGGCAGACAGAAGCGGTGGGTTGGGCCTCGCCCACCTCAACACCAGTAAAAGCACCACTGGTCTGACCTATCGTACGCCTCAACGCTTGGTGCACTAAGCGGATGCCTGCGTACTCTTGCCGGCTGGCGCACCGGACTTCTGTTGGCGAAGTGCTAACCACCTCGCCGAGTCAACGATATCGGTGTCGGTGCAATCGAACTCCCCGATATCGTAAAACCCACCACCTTAACTTTTCCTATCTTATGCACATGCAAGTTTAATCGTAAACACACAAAACCGAGCCGAAGCTCCCCGGACCAAACGTCCGTCTCCAACCAACTGAGCCGAAGCTCCCCGGACCATCCCGTCCGTCTCCAGAACAACCGAGCCGAAGCTCCCCGGACCCAAATGTCCGTTTCCAAATCACCCGAGCCGAAGCTCACCTCAATCTTCCTGTGCCAATAGTGTTTGTGAAAAGTGCAAACCTAGTTACTAAGTTACTCTTGCTAGTTTATTATTACAGTTTACGTTAGCCCAGGACTGCCCCCGGTATACCCCGTGAAGGGCTCTCAAGGGGCACTAGGAACCAAGACGGTGCATTACGGCCCGAAGTTCCCTTTCGCAAGGCACTTATTGTTATTGGTTGTTTTCCCTTAGCCCGATTTCCTTCTCATATTACGATAGACTATCCTAGGGTGATTTTTAAACCTTCCACTCTTCGGAAAAAGCGATCTTTCGCCAAACCCGAGCACCTCTTAACTCTAACTATCACCACTACTCACTACTCTTTATATCTTCCTCAGATCATATCCTATTGCATTTCACAATTTACTAAATGCAGACCTACCTAGGCTACATGTCGAACCGGTTATGAAATGATCCATTACTCATCCAAATGCCCTAAATTATTTACTGGAGACTTACCATGACATAAATGACCTAAGTCCAGAAAATGGAAATTTTCCTAATTTATTTGGCATTTAATTAAATTCCTCGAAAATCCAAGGACTACCGGTTTGAACATGAACTACCCTAAGTTCTCATGCAAGATGTCCAGCAATTTTATGATAAATACTAGGTAATCTCAATAGGTTAAATTGTAAATATCATAATTTTTCTATCATTAAAAGGGCATGAAAACTATTTTAGAAATAATCTCTAACTTCTATTGTTTATGAAGCATGTACAGAAAATATTCTTCCAAAAATTATAAATAATTCATGATATGCAGATAAAGGCCTAAAATTAGCACTGGCCAAGTTTCATAATTTTCCAGCAAGTATTTTATCCATAATGAATTTTTAAACATAAAGGCCCCTTTCTATCATCTGTGAATAAGGTACTAGATTTACTCAACATAAAATTCTATAAAAATCCAGGGGTCATTGTGCTACTAACAAAGATCTAAATCCAGAATTTCAACTGATTATAAATAATTTTAAAGCTCCAAATAATTGAAATAATAATTCCAGTAATTAATCCTTTAACACATGAAGTATAATATTTAATAATCATAAAATTCCAGAAGATTTACTATAAGTCTAAAACATCCTAAAACCCCCTCCTCCCGAGTTTCATAATTCTTGGATTAGATTTAGTGCTTAAAACAACTAAATTACATTTCTAACCTATTCCGACATCTCAACTTTCGAGGTACCTAACTACCTCCAATTCCTTCACTATTTCAACCAGAGGGTTTTCATTATATCATCCCCCTCTCCTCCAAATTTCAAGGGCATACAAGAGCTTTTGCTCCTATGTCCTTCACAAACCTCAAACTCCCACCCGTTGGATTTGAGCCAATCTCTTAGGGTAAAATCCACCCTAAGCCACACCATGTTACCCAAGAGGGTAGACATAGACCCAACAAATCAGTGGCCAACAACTTCAACCTCTTTTGAGGAGATTTGTCCACTCCATCTCCAATCGTACTTTTCCCCAAAGTACCCCTCACCAAGACCTATCTAGGACTTGATACTTCCCTATTCAAAACTCGACCAATCGAGTTGAAATTTTGTACAGATCTTAATATTGATGCCAGGGACCACCACCCAAAAATTGGGGGAGTTTGGACTTAATTTCATCTCCTAATTAGTTTTATATTGTTTATTAAATTTTTACAAAAACTTTTGGCAAAAGTTCTCCAAAAATTCTCATTTTTGGACAGCCTCTCGTTATATATATTATAGACCTCCAGTCCAAATTTCAAGTCATTTGGACATATTATGAACCGTGGGCAACCATTTTAATTTCTGGTTAGCCTAGGTCTTGATCCCACCAAAATGAGTGCTGTGTTCAAACCACTCACCCAAATTGAATAAAATCAATTTTAAATTAAAGTAGACCCAGAGGGCTACAACTTTTGTGACTGGTCATTTTTCCTAAATCGGCCTCTAAGTGCTTCGTTTTGCAGCCTCAAAATACATTCAAATAACCTCTTTTTCCATTATGCACTATATAATAATCTAGGTATTATATATTAAATCCACTGTTCATCTTCTTCATGAACCCGAACAGACACAGGAAAACATTTTTCCTGTAAGCATTCCGTGGTCCGTCGCCGGCCGTTCGGTTACTTCCCTGGCCAGCCACCACCACCACCACCTCCGTTGAGGCGACGGCTATCGGTCGGCGGTGGTTTGGCCGCCGGAGGTGGCGGTTTCCGGCGAACTCAAAAATACCATTTTCATGGTTTTCCCATGAAAACGAGAGACGGGTCCGGCTCCGTTGAGCGCGAACTTATTTTCTAAGAATCCTAAGATCTACCCATGAAAAGAAGGAGCAGAGGAGGACCTTGTTCGCGGTTTGAAGGCGAGAAGAACGTCGGGGTGCCATGGCGCGGTGGTGGCGTTTGCTAAACTTCTCCTACAGCAAGAACAAAGGTCTGTTCTGATTACTTGAGCGTGTAACCTTCTCCTCTTTCCCCTAGTGGGCTTTTATAACTCAGGAAGTGGGAAGGTGAATGGGTAAAACCATTATGGCCATGAAGTTTCCCCCTTAACGTTTCGGTTACGGTGAAGGGATAAGAAACGGCGGAACTGAACAGGTGTGTCCAGCTGGCGGTTTTCTATTGGACCACCTTTTCCTCATTTATTATAAAATTTCAGAAGGAAAACGGCCGGTAGTTACTCCTGGTGTAACTTCCCACACCAGCATTTAATACCACGCGTGTTGGAATAATTTCGGGCCTGAACCGTCGTTTCGGCCAATGTCACGGGCGTGACACATAGGTCACGGGCGTGACAGGCCCGAATAGCCAATCCTGGGTTCGACGATCGTCGAACTGAGATCGACGATCGTCGATGGATGGTCACGGGCGTGACACCTTGGGTCACGGGTGTGACAGGCCCGAACGGCAGATTTTGGGCCGACGATCGTCGAACTGAGATCGACGATCGTCGAAGGCTGGTCACGCCCTAGGTCACGGGCGTGACCTCTAGGTCACGGGCGTGACATGCCCGAACGGCAAATTTCGAGGTCGACGATCGTCGAATTGAGATCGACGATCGTCGAAGGCTGGTCACGCCCTAGGTCACGGGAGTGACACTCATGTCACGGGCGTGACATGCCCGGGCCGCAAGCTCGACGATCGCCTCACGGCGATCGACGATCGTCGATGGGGTCACGCCCCTAGTCACGGGCATGACACCTTGGTCACGGGCGTGACATGCCCAGACAGCACGTTCGACGATCGTCTCGTGGAGATCGACGATCGTCGAAGTAGTCACGCCCAGGTCACGGGCGTGACGGGTCGGTCACGGGCGTGACCAACCCGTGACCCGAAAAATTGATCGCTTTATTTCAATTTTATGTGTTTCCTGGGGTTCCGTGACAACTAACCGACTCCTAGGGGTCTAGCCGGAAATGGGATGTTACAAATCCCAATAAACAAAACAAAAATTTCGTCCCCGAAATTGAGGTTGAGCCTATGGGGATTTCTATCGGAATAAATTAAACTTGTAACATCCCATACGATCTTTCTATTGGGTTCAGGCGACTGTTCGTCTGATAACTAAGACAATCTCCCCAATAAACAAAAGATTAGCCCCTACCTTTCTGATTAAGTGCGCATGCCTAGGTCCTGGATTTTCCTTATCTAGTCTTATCATTCCAAAACAAAAAGGCAGTCTATAATATACCGAGAGGTGGTGAGATGTACCTGACTGAACAACTCCGGGTATCTTTGCCTCATCAGATCCTGCGGTTCCCAGGTGTGCTCTTCCTGACCGTGGTTTCTCCACAGAACCTTGACTAAGGGGATCTTTTTGCGGCGCAAGATCCGCACTCCTTTGTCGTCGATCCGAACCGGCTCCAAGTGAACAGATCGGTCTGAAGCTACCGGCCCTTCGGTGGTCAAAATCCGCTGCTCCGGGCGTAGTAGAGCCCTTCTCAGCGAAGAGATGTGGAAGACGTCGTGTAGAGCTGCCAGCTCCGGTGGCAACTCTAGCCTGTAGGCTAGGGGTCCGATCCGCTCTAGGATCCGGTAAGGGCCCATATACCTAGGGCTGAGTTTCTTCCTCCGACCGCGCACCCGTGAGACTCCGTGCATGGGCCGGATCTTCAAGAACACTCGATCCCCTACCCGAAACTCCACCTGACGATGCCGGGCGTCATAGTATTTAGCCTGTCTGCTCTGCGCCTCCAACATCCTATCTCTGATCAATCTCACCTGAGCCTCGGTGTCTTCAACGAAATCTGATCCCAGCAGCTTCGGATCCTCGTCCTGAACCCAAGAAAGCGGGGTCCTACATTTTCGTCCATACAAGGCTTCATAAGGCGCCATCCTGATGCTGGACTGGTAGCTATTATTGTAGGAGAACTCGACCAACGGTAACATCTTCTCCCACGGCTCCCCTCGGTCCAGTATACACAGTCGTAGTAGATCCTCCAACGTCCTGTTGGTGCGCTCTGTCTGCCCGTCCGTCTGAGGGTGGAAGGCCGTGCTAAAAGTCAACCGGGTGCCCAAATATGCCTGCACTGACCGCCACTCCCTGGATGTAAACCGTCCATCGCGGTCCGATACTATCGTCCGGGGCACGCCATGATATCGGACATACTGCTCCACAAACTTCCGTACCAGCACTCCCACCGAGTCATCCTTCCTGATCGGTACAAAGCGGGCCACCTTCGTCAACCGATCGACAATCACCCAAATCGAGTCGTTCCCTGTTCGAGACCGGGGAAGACCATGTATAAAATCCATCGCTATATCGTCAAACTTCCACTCCGGCACCGGGAGTGGCTGTAACAATCCTGCGGGGTTCCTGCATTCCGCCTTCACCAACTGACACGCCTCACAATGGGTCACGAAGTACGTAATGTCCTTATTCATGCCCGGCCAAAACATCGTCCTCTTCAAATCAGCGGTCATCTTTGTGATCCCTGGGTGTACCGAGTACCGGCTGCAATGCGCCTCCATCATAATATCCTCTCGGATCTGGCCTCCTGCGGGTATATATACTCTGCCTCTGAAGTGGAGCAAACCATCTCTCAGGGAATAATCTCCTGTCGAACCTGCCTCCAAAGCTCGAAACATCGGCTCCGCCCACGCATCTGTCCTTTGTCCGTCCCGAATGCGATCCCGAATATCGTCAATGGCCACTATCGATGCCAGATACTCCCTATACAGATCTGGGTCATCCTCGGACACTAGGGATATCTGCATATCTCTGAATGACTGGACTAGCTCCATGGACATAACCTGGGGCCCAGCTTCGGAAGTGGCATCTCTCCGGCTCAACGCGTCGGCCACCACGTTTGCCTTCCCTGGATGGTAGTGCATCTCATACTGATAATCTGCTAAGAACTCCACCCAACGCCTCTGTCTGATATTCAGCTCCTTCTGCGTGTCCACGTATTTCAGGTTCTTGTGATCGGAGAAGATATCGCAGTGGACTCCATAAAGATAATGGCGCCAGACCTTCAGAGCAAAAACGACCGCTCCCATCTCGAGGTCGTGCACCGAGTAGTTCCTCTCATGGATCTTCAGCTGGCGGGAGGCATATGCTATGACATGTCCGTTCTGCATCAGCACCGCTCCCATCCCTTGGTATGATGCGTCGGTATACACCTGGAATCCCTCCCTTCCGGATGGAAGGGCCAGGATAGGGGCCGAGATGAGTCGATCCTTCAGCTCCTGGAAAGCCGCCTGGCACTGCGGGGTCCAAACAAAAGGTGCCTCCTTCTTTGTCAAAGATGTGAGGGGGAGGGCAATCCGAGAGAACCCCTCCACGAACTTCCGGTAGTAACCGGCAAGTCCCAAGAAACTGCGTACATCGGTGGCTGTCCTCAGCTGCGGCCAATCGCGAACTGCCCGAATCTTTGCTGGGTCTACTGATAACCCGGCTCCGCTGATGATGTGGCCTAGGAAGGCCACCTCCCTCAACCAGAACTGACACTTGCTGAATTTTGCATAAAGGCGATGCTCCCGCAACCTCTCCAAGGTCAGTGCCAGATGCCGAGTATGCTCCTCCTCCGTCCTAGAGTAGATCAGGATGTCGTCTATGAATACTATGACGAACACATCCAAGTAGGCCTCAAAAACCCTGTTCATGAGACTCATGAACGCCGACGGAGCATTCGTGAGCCCAAAGGGCATCACGGTGAACTCATACAGGCCATATCTGCTACTAAAGGCCGTCTTCGGGATATCCTCCTCCTGGATCCGCAGCTGGTAGTATCCTGATCTCAAGTCCAGCTTCGAGAAATAATGGGCCCCCTCCAGCTGGTCGAATAATTCGTCTATCCGTGGGAGCGGATAGGTATTCCGGACGGTCAGCCTGTTTAGTGCTCGATAATCGATGCACAGGCGTAGTGTCCCATCCTTCTTCTTCACGAACAGGACCAGTGCTCCCCATGGCGAGGAACTCGGTCTAACAAAACCTGCCTCAACTAATTCCTGCAACTGAGTCCGAAACTCTGCCAACTCCTTTGGGGCCATCCGATAAGGGGCCCTAGACGCCGGCTTGGCTCCCGGCACAAGCTGTATCTGAAAATCCTGCTCTCGGTGTGGAGGTAGTCCTGGCAGTTTCTCCGGAAAGATGTCAGCGAAATCTCGCACCACCGGGATGTCTGTCACTGACTCCTTAACCTCCGCCATCTCAAAAAGAATCTGATAGACCTCCTCTCCCTGCAGATGGGCCTTAACGGCCTGTACCGAAGATAAGAGTATACGAGAGACAGGTCTTATACCTTCGATGGTAATGAAAGAGTCCCCGTGTCTCACGGTGATCCTCTTTGCCTGGCAGTCAATCTGGGCATAGTTCCAGTGCAGCCATACCATGCCCAGGATCAGGTCGTAGTCCGTCAGCTTCAAAATCGTCGCTGGAGCCTCGAACGCTTTTCCACCAATTTATGCCTCCATATTGCAGTGATCCGTGGTAAGGAGCTCAGATCCATCTGGCAGTCGCACCCTCATCCTCGAGCCTTTGAACCGCTCCACACCCTCCAGTCCTTCTACGAACGACTCCGATACAAAGGAGTGAGTGGCTCTAGTATCGAACAGCGTGCGGGCAGGCTTGCCGCTGATGAACACTATACCTGGGGTGATTAAATATCTTAGGGTTCTATAAAGAATTTTCTTTCCTTATTAATCTATCTAGTGCGGTTCTGATTTTTAATAACTTAAAGGGAGATTCTATGAAAATAAAGAAATATTGCAGCGTACCTGCGATGACCTGCTCCGGATTTCGAGGCTGCGCAAGGTCCAAAGCATATACCTGCTCTCTTTCCTGTCTACGATCTCCCCACTGGTATCCACGACCACGGCCGCGTCCTCGGCCTCCATAATGCTGAGCTGGTGGGCCGCCCTGATGTGCTGGAGGTGGTGCCCCCCTCATGGGGCAGTTCCTCCGAATGTGCCCAATCTGATGACAAAGAAAACACTCTGGTGGGGGATACGCCATTCCCCCAGGTCTCGGCATCTCCTGCATCCGAAGAGGGGGAGGGGCTAATACCACCTGTTCCCTCGGCTCCGGCCTCACGTCCTGACGAGGCTGGTCCTCTGTCCTCCTCCCCTCTGGTACAGCACCCCGCCGCTGGTCATTCCTACCTCTCCGTCCCTGATCCTCTGCTGGCCGCTTCCGGCCCCGGGTGGCGTGCCAATCTGCCTCAATCCTTTTGGCCATCTCCAAGATCCGGGAGATGGGCCCGTCAGATACGAACAGCAGAGCCTCCCTCAAGTCCTCCCACAGGCCCTTATAGAACCTCCTGATATACCCTGCCTCGTCCAGTTGGTAGGAATCTGCGTATCGAGCCAGATGGTCAAACTCTCGATGGTACTCCACCACGGTCCGAGTACCCTGCTTCAGCTGTAAGAACCGCTCCTCCAAGTCATCCCTAGCCGACTGCGGAACGAAATGCTCCAGCAGTGCGGCCCTGAACTCCTCCCAAGTAATCTCCGCAACCTCCCTATCAGCAAAGGTCGTGTCCAACAGCGTCTTCCACCACCTCTTTGCATGAGACTCCAGGCAGGAGACAACTAGGGCCACCTTCTCCTCCCATGGACACCGAATCCCGGTCAGCATCTCATACATGATATCTAGCCACTCTTCCGTCCGAACAGCCGACTCTGTCCCCAAATAGGACGGGGGAGCCAGTCCTCGGAAGATGCTTAGCCAGTTGGCCCCCGGATTTGGCTGCGGGGCCGGAGCCTGCTGGGCCCTGAAGGCCTCCAGAATGGCAGTCAGGGTCTGTCCCATGTCTGACTGAAGGAAAGGAGTGGGGGCCGGTGGGGGTGGTGCAACATCCTGAGCCTGTTGAACTCCACCTTGAGGCGTAGTCCGTGCTGGAGGCTGCGTAACAAAAACACACGCTGAGAAAACGTTCAAATACTACATAAAGGTGGACAAATTATATGTGATCCCCATATGGGCACACCACTGCTTCCGCTGCTTATTTTGTCCCCAAACTAAACTCGAGCGGGGGTGACCTAGGGTTTGTGGACTGCTACTTCCTTCTGATCGATGTTTCCTCTGATACCACTTGTAAGACCCCCTTTTTTTTTCTTTTTCAACCACCGGGGTCTTAGGCCCAGAACCGCCGCTTTGCGGTGACACCTTCACGTCCTGAAGGGTCATCACCACAAGGCGCCGATTCTGCCGGCCAATTCGATCACAGAAGAGTAGCACAAAACTGAAGTAAGAACAATGCAGTCCACAATAAATAAATCACACATATATATAATGAAATCTCCACGAAGGGAGTGTCCACAGAAAACATCAGAGTACGATGATACTAGAAATAAAAGGGCTCACGCCCGGTACATCAAGTCCTCACTACAAAATCTCTCATGCGGAAGCGAAAACAGAATCTACTCAAGATCGAGACTCACGGTCCCGGCTGTATGAACTCCGGAGCTAGACTGCCCCATCTCCAGGCGCACCGATCTCTGGGGCTGCTCCTCCATGCTGGGCTCCACGATCCCCTAAATGATGCGGTTCGAAAACCGTTAGTCATAAAGACTAAGCCCTATCATCCCCTACCCCTTCCCCCATGGCTCCTAGGTACCGAGCGGAGAGGAAGAAAGGGAAGGACATGAAGGTAGAGAAAATCATGAAACAGATGGCAGCGGAAACTAATCTAGCATGTTGTATTCGGTGAGCAGTTATATGAAGGTTATAATAGGTCTATCAGTAAGAAAAGCAATTATATGAAATTAAACCTTCGCTTATGCGAGAACACATAAGCAAAGGGATCTTTTGCAAGGCTCCCATCGTATAGAGTGTCTCATACCACTTATACGTTGGGGTGTCGGTTATCAAACAGCAATGGTTGTTATATATTGAAGTTAACCTTTGATTTATAAACTTGCCCACACAAGCTTATAGACCAAGGGGTCGTTTTGCAGGTCCTAATGTATAAGCGTCCCATACCACTTATACTTTAGGTGTCAGGGTTAAATGGATCGATTATGCTATGACATGCTAGTGGGTATGATGAAACATGCAAGTGCAACTCACACACCCGACTCTGTGCACACAGACCTTTAGTTCCCCCTTTCGGAGCCGTTACCTCCCAGGATACCTCCGTAGTGGCAGACGGAAGCGGTGGGTTGGGCCTCGCCCATCTCAACACCAGTAAAAGCACCACTGGTCTGACCTATCGTACGCCTCAACGCTTGGTGCACTAAGCGGACGCCTGCGTACTCTTGCCGGCTGGCGCACCGGACTTCTGTTGGCGAAGTGCTAACCACCTCGCCGAGTCAACGATATCGGTGTCGGTGCAATCGAACTCCCCGATATCGTAAAACCCACCACCTTAACTTTTCCTATCTTATGCACATGCAAGTTTAATCGTAAACACACAAAACCGAGCCGAAGCTCCCCGGACCAAACGTCCGTCTCCAACCAACTGAGCCGAAGCTCCCCGGACCATCCCGTCCGTCTCCAGAACAACCGAGTCGAAGCTCCCCGGACCCAAATGTCCGTTTCCAAATCACCCGAGCCGAAGCTCACCTCAATCTTCCTGTGCCAATAGTGTTTGTGAAAAGTGCAAACCTAGTTACTAAGTTACTCTTGCTAGTTTATTATTACAGTTTACGTTAGCCCAGGACTGCCCCCGGTATACCCCGTAAAGGGCTCTCAAGGGGCACTAGGAACCAAGACGGTGCATTACGGCCCGAAGTTCCCTTTCGCAAGGCACTTATTGTTATTGGTTGTTTTCCCTTAGCCCGATTTCCTTCTCATATTACGATAGACTATCCTAGGGTGATTTTTAAACCTTCCACTCTTCGGAAAAAGCGATCTTTCGCCAAACCCGATCACCTCTTAACTCTAACTATCACCACTACTCACTACTCTTTATATCTTCCTCAGATCATATCCTATTGCATTTCACAATTTACTAAATGCAGACCTACCTAGGCTACATGTCGAACCGGTTATGAAATGATCCATTACTCATCCAAATGCCCTAAATTATTTACTGGAGACTTACCATGACATAAATGACCTAAGTCCAGAAAATGGAAATTTTCCTAATTTATTTGGCATTTAATTAAATTCCTCGAAAATCCAAGGACTACCGATTTGAACATGAACTACCCTAAGTTCTCATGCAAGATGTCCAGCAATTTTATGATAAATACTAGGTTATCTCAATAGGTTAAATTGTAAATATCATAATTTTTCTATCATTAAAAGGGCATGAAAACTATTTTAGAAATAATCTCTAACTTCTATTGTTTATGAAGCATGTACAGAAAATATTCTTCCAAAAATTATAAATAATTCATGATATGCAGATAAAGGCCTAAAATTAGCACTGGCCAAGTTTCATAATTTTCCAGCAAGTATTTTATCCATAATTAATTTTTAAACATAAAGGCCCCTTTCTATCATCTGTGAATAAGGTACTAGATTTACTCAACATAAAATTCTATAAAAATCCAGGGGTCATTGTGCTACTAACAAAGATCTAAATCCAGAATTTCAACTGATTATAAATAATTTTAAAGCTCCAAATAATTGAAATAATAATTCCGGCAATTAATCCTTTAACACATGAAGTATAATATTTAATAATCATAAAATTCCAGAAGATTTACTATAAGTCTAAAACATCCTAAAACCCCCTCCTACCGAGTTTCATAATTCTTGGATTAGATTTAGTGCTTAAAACAACTAAATTACATTTCTAACCTATTCCGACATCTCAACTTTCGAGGTACCTAACTACCTCCAATTCCTTCACTATTTCAACCAGAGGGTTTTCATTATATCATCCCCCTCTCCTCCAAATTTCAAGGGCATACAAGAGCTTTTGCTCCTATGTCCTTCACAAACCTCAAACTCCCACCCGTTGGATTTGAGCCAATCTCTTAGGGTAAAATCCATCCTAAGCCACACCATGTTACCCAAGAGGGTAGACATAGACCCAACAAATCAGTGGCCAACAACTTCAGCCTCTTTTGAGGAGATTTGTCCACTCCATCTCAAATCGTACTTTTCCCCAAAGTACCCCTCACCAAGACCTATCTAGGACTTGATACTTCCCTATTCAAAACTCGACCAATCGAGTTGAAATTTTGTACAGATCTTAATATTGATGCCAGGGACCACCACCCAAAAATTGGGGGAGTTTGGACTTAATTTCATCTCCTAATTAGTTTTATATTGTTTATTAAATTTTTACAAAAACTTTTGGCAAAAGTTCTCCAAAAATTCTCATTTTTGGACAGCCTCTCGTTATACATATTATAGACCTCCAGTCCAAATTTCAAGTCATTTGGACATATTATGAACCGTGGGCAACCATTTTAATTTCTGGTTAGCCTAGGTCTTGATCCCACCAAAATGAGTGCTGTGTTCAAACCACTCACCCAAATTGAATAAAATCAATTTTAAATTAAAGTAGACCCAGAGGGCTACAACTTTTGTGACTGGTCATTTTTCCTAAATCGGCCTCTAAGTGCTTCGTTTTGCAGCCTCAAAATACATTCAAATAACCTCTTTTTCCATTATGCACTATATAATAATCTAGGTATTATATATTAAATCCACTGTTCATCTTCTTCATGAACCCGAACAGACACAGGAAAACATTTTTCCTGTAAGCATTCCGTGGTCCGTCGCCGGCCGTTCGGTTACTTCCCTGGCCAGGCACCACCACCACCACCTCCGTTGAGGTGACGGCTATCGGTCGGCGGTGGTTTGGCCGCCGGAGGTGGCGGTTTCCGGCGAACTCAAAAATACCATTTTCATGGTTTTCCCATGAAAACGAGAGACGGGTCCGGCTCCGTTGAGCGCGAACTTATTTTCTAAGAATCCTAAGATCTACCCATGAAAAGAAGGAGCAGAGGAGGACCTTGTTCGCGGTTTGAAGGCGAGAAGAACGTCGGGGTGCCATGGCGCGGTGGTGGCGTTTGCTAAACTTCTCCTACAGCAAGAACAAAGGTCTGTTCTGATTACTTGAGCGTGTAACCTTCTCCTCTTTCCCCTAGTGGGCTTTTATAACTCAGGAAGTGGGAAGGTGAATGGGTAAAACCATTATGGCCATGAAGTTTCCCCCTTAACGTTTCGGTTACGGTGAAGGGATAAGAAACGGCAGAACTGAACAGGTGTGTCCAGCTGGCGGTTTTCTATTGGACCACCTTTTCCTCATTTATTATAAAATTTTAGAAGGAAAACGGCCGGTAGTTACTCCTGGTGTAACTTCCCACACCAGCATTTAATACCACGCGTGTTGGAATAATTTCGGGCCTGAACCGTCGTTTCGGCCAATGTCACGGGCGTGACACATAGGTCACGGGCGTGACAGGCCCGAATAGCCAATCCTGGGTTCGACGATCGTCGAACTGAGATCGACGATCGTCGATGGATGGTCACGGGCGTGACACCTTGGGTCACGGGCGTGACAGGCCCGAACGGCAGATTTTGGGCCGACGATCGTCGAACTGAGATCGACGATCGTCGAAGGCTGGTCACGCCCTAGGTCACGGGCGTGACCTCTAGGTCACGGGCGTGACATGCCCGAACGGCAAATTTCGAGGTCGACGATCGTCGAATTGAGATCGACGATCGTCGAAGGCTGGTCACGCCCTAGGTCACGGGCGTGACACTCATGTCACGGGCGTGACATGCCCGGGCCGCAAGCTCGACGATCGCCTCACGGCGATCGACGATCGTCGATGGGGTCACGCCCCTAGTCACGGGCGTGACACCTTGGTCACGGGCGTGACATGCCCAGACAGCACGTTCGACGATCGTCTCGTGGAGATCGACGATCGTCGAAGTAGTCACGCCCAGGTCACGGGCGTGACGGGTCGGTCACGGGCGTGACCAACCCGTGACCCGAAAAATTGATCGCTTTATTTCAATTTTATGTGTTTCCTGGGGTTCCGTGACAACTAACCGACTCCTAGGGGTCTAGCAGGAAATGGGATGTTACAGCTTTCATGGTCATACCTGTTAGAAAAAAATAAGACTTTCTGAAAGGAGATTGAGGCAATGCGGCTAGAAGCACAAATGGTGCCTTCCCCTTTCCTTTTGGATTGGGAGGTCTAGTAGGTCCCTTAAATCCCATCCCTTTTTTACCCTTTTGGGTAAAGTGAGTGTCAACTATGGAAAGCACAGTGCTTGGCTTAAAAAACTTGGCCACCAGCAATTTCTCATTTAGGAGATCATCTTTAAGTTTTTGGATAAGTTTCTTCTTTGAGACTCTTACCATAGACTCCATATCCATGATTCCCTTGAGCTTGGCTGATTGTGCAGCCATATCATTGAGATCCTTTTTCTTGGCCCTCACACTTGCTCCTAAGACTGAGAAGCTCTTTTGCCTGTCTCTTGGTAAGGAGCTTGCACTTCTTAAATGCTTCAAGAAGTTCTCTATACTTGTCCATTATATAATTGACATCACCCTCAGACTCTGAATCCCCTTCATCTCTTGATCATTGAGCTTTAGAATCTGAGCGTGACTAGAAATAAAAGGCAGAGATTTAGAATTTACCTGAGACTGTCCAGGCTAATCCTGGCTGCTCTCCTCATCGGTCATTACAATTAGAGCATCTTCTTCTTCATCTTCATCCACCTCTGAGTCACTTTCTGAATGTGATAGAGGGGCCCGTATTCCTATCCTAGCAGCAGGGTATTCTTCAGGTTCTTCTTCAGCAACAACCATTAGCCCAATATAGGCTTCTTCTTCTTCACTATCTGACCCAGAGGAGGAGTCAGACTGGGTCTTTTCCTTCATGGCCATAAGGGACTTCTCTTTCTTCTTCCCCTTATGGTGCTTCTTTTCTCCTTCCTTTTTCCTCTTTAATGCACATCCAGAAACTATGTGCCTAGGTTTACTGCAGCAAAAGCAAATGACTTTAGAAAAAGTTTGTTTGCTAGAGTTATAAGAACATGTCCTCCTTAGAGGATCTCCTTATGTACTGTGAGGAAGAGGAAGGCCTACTGTTCCTCCTATGCTCCTTCTTTATGAATTTCTAAAACTGCTTGGAGAAGGCAGAAAAGTCCTTATCAAACATATTACTGTCTGAGGTGCTGACCTTTGAGCCCTTAGTGTCTGACTCAGTAATTCTCTTGAGTGGAGAGTTCTTCCTTCTGCTCTTGGTTGGTGCATCAGTTTAAGGGCCACAGACTTCTCCTTGTCCTGTGACTTACTGCTCTTCTCTTCTTCCTTTCTTGCAGCAAGCTGCACCTCATATGACAGTAGTTTTCCAAACATGGTTGGAGGAGGAGTTTTAGCTAACTTGGTCATTTCCCTAATGGAACAAATCTTTGTGTCCCAATCCTTTGTGAGGGACCTGAAAAATTTGTCATTCAGCTCATATGTACTGAAGACAATTCCATATGTTCTCAGTTCATTTACAATCTTGAAAAATCTTTCAAATCTCTCAGCAATGCCCTCAGACTTTCCTTGTCTGAAGGCCTCATACTCCTTATTGAGCATGGATTTTCTGTCATCCCTCACCTCTTCTGAACCCTCCATTAACACAACTAGGGTGTCCCACATCTCCTTGGAGGTCTTGCTGTGCACCAGATTCTGGAAGGTTGAATCATCTACAGCACTAGCAATAATGTTTTGAGCTCTCTTGTCTATGGAGGCAAGAAGGAGCTCATCTTAGTTCATTTCTTCATAAGATTTAGGTGTCTGGATGTTAGCATCCAGAACTGAGATCTTCATAGGGATAAAGGGTCCCTCTTTAACTGTGATGTATATCCTAGGGTCATCAGCTTCCATGAATAATCTAACCCTTTCCTTCTATAGGCCAAAGCTCTCCTTTCTGCAGATTAGTAATTTCATAGCCCACAACTCCTTATAGTTTACACCGGACCCCATACTTATATCTTATAGCTAACCTTGGAGGTATACTCAGATTGTTAAATCCTTTTTGAGAAACCTCCCTTTGATACCACTTGAAAGTTATTACTTCAAGGTTAGCTAGTCACCTAGAGGGGGTGAATAGGTCTTTGAAATTACGTAAGTTTTTTTACTGTTTGTAGATTTAGTGATCTAGAGCTTGTCCTAATTACCTGCAATATAAAAAACAAGAGCAAGCAACACAGCACAGCACATAATTATTTATAGTGGTTCCCCAATTGGGTACATCCACTTTCCCTCCCACCTTTCTAACTTATGTTATACAAGGCACAAACTCCTCCAAAATGCTCCTCAGAGCTTACACCTCAGGCCCTCAGCCTTACACTCAAGTTCTCTTCAGAACCCTACCTCAAAACCACAAAGGTTCCTACCTCAGAGCCCTGTAGTGCTCCCACAACTCAGTGGTCCTCAAACCACCTACCTCAGCCTTATCTCTAAGGCCTATAGCTCAGGTTTTTCCACCCTACAACTTAAAGCACAAGGCCCTACTCTCAGATTGCTGCAGCACTCCTACAACTCAAGACCCTTCCAGGTACCTACCTTAGTTCCCTTCCATGCACCTACAGCTCATCCTCCTCCAAGGCCTACAACTTAGTGACACACTTGTCACCTACAGCTCAGTGACTCACCAGTTACCTACCTCAGGCACTAGGCCCTACACTCAGGCTGGGAGGACAACCCTACCTCCAATCCACACTTGGATCCTACCTCAGTACCCCAACAGGGCACCTACCTCAATGACTAATTATTCACCTACCACTAGGCACAAAGTGCCCTACACTCAGATTCAGATAAGCTGAGTCCTACAGGAAATTAATCAATAAAATTGAAATGCTGACTCAGAGATAAATCTCTGAGTCTACCTTGTTGGACTGAGCAGATATCACTCTAGCCTTCTTACTATAGAAGGAATTAGCCTTCTTCTACAACTAACACTTTTCTGCTGCACGAATGAACAACTATCTACTATTGAAGGCTGACATCCCTTCATACAGCTATCTTCTCTTGCTGATAGATTGAATCAGCCAACTTGTTCTTCAAGAAACACTCTTGTTGAATTGGAAGGAGCTTCAGCTATCTTTGCCTTCTGGCTTTCACTACTGTACTTTGCTTTCAAGCTTGTCGAAGAAGATGAAGTCCAGTCGCCTCTCTTTCTTTTTCTTTTTCGTTCTCGTTTTCGTTAACCCTAATCTTCTTTTCTTCTCTTCCTTTTATATCTCTTCATTTGAATCAACGGCACAATTTGAATGTGCGCCTAGTCAAGTATGGTGAACACCATTTTCCTCAGAAGAGGACAAACAGTAGCTTTCGGCGCTACTGTAGCTTTCCTGCAACGGCATGAAGTTCTTGGACTTAGCTCGTCGATCGTCGATCTGAGATCAATGAACTCTGTACTAAGCTCAACGAACTGTGAGCCTTCAAACTTTAACCTGAGCTCGACGAACACTTAATATTCAAGCTTTAACTTGTGCTCGACGAAAGGTTGGCTCAAATCGATGAACTCTGAATCTTCAACCTTTAACTTGAGCTCGATGATCGTCGAGCTGAGGTCGAAGAACTCTGTACTGGGCTCGATGAAATGTGAGCTCAGCTCGATGAACTCCATTTTCTGGACTTAGAAAATTTCTGTTGGCTTTGTCTCATCGATTTTTTCTCAACAGTCTCAGCTGTTTCTCCTTAACAGCTGAGACAAGCTTCTATCTCAGCGCTTTCTTCTCAGCGGTCTCAATGCTTTCTTCTTCTAAGATGTGATAGTCTTCTGTCTCAGTGATTTCTTATCAGCGGTCTCAGCTATCTCAACGGTTTTTCCTTAGTCAATTTGTCTGAAGTTAGGTTGATGAATGTTGAACTACGTTCGACGATCGGTGGGCTGAGCTCGACGAATGCTGAACCTCAAGCTTTTGAATTTAAATCAATGAGTGGAGAGTTGAGCTCAATGATCTGTGTGCTGAGCTCGATGAATTGGGAGCTGAGCTCGAGGAAATCTGAGACCCACACTTTGAACTGAGCTTGACAGATTTTGAATTCTCCAGTATATTCTTCTTGTTGACCTGTCTAATCATGGACTACTTGCATGCATAAACTCAAGCACACATCAAATACATTATATGTGTATGTCATTGACCAGTTTGACTTCTTACAAATCCAGGACATTGAGATCAATGGACCTAACAGTTCTAAATCTAGGACATTGAGACACTTAGCAATTCCCGTCGAAGTAGGCGGGAATCACTAACGACTCCTGTCGAAGTCGGCGGGAATCACTAGCGATTCCCATCGATTTTTACTTGGAAGGATTTTCCTCCTTCCTTCTTTTGATAGCTTGGTCTTTGACCCATCCTTTCTCCTTCTTCTGCTCTTGATCTACCTTGATCCTGTACTTGAAAATAAGTGCACTCCAATAGAGAGAGCACACGTGGATCAACACACTGATCTATACAACGAGGGATTACATTGCACAGACTCGTGTATATTGACCCACTGCACTCTGACATTAGTGTGTTCTTAGCATGGAATAGCTGCAAGCACAACTTGATAGAATTGTCAAATACATAGTCAATTCAACTTAAGCTTGTTCAGGCTCTTCTTCAAATCAGCTCTATTGTGGATACAATACCCAACATTCTCCCCCTATTTGAAGAATCCTAAACCCTACAAGCTAAGGTGAATAGAACAGATGGAAATGGAAATCATAAAATGAAAGTTCAGTTGAGTGTGGAATTCATTACCATTTTCATGAGAGCAACATAGCCTTAGCCGAGTTGATATCCCCCTATCTGAGAGCAACATAGCCTTTATGGCCTACTTAGCACCACCTTAGCCTTGGCCGAGAGGGTAATCTCCTCCTTTTCGGCTTTCGCAAACCTGGGACTTCATTTGGAGCAAAACTCTCCCCCTCAGGTCACGTATCCATGCCCGATTGTGAGTTCCTAGCAGGCGCTTCCTCTTGATCCAAGAGCCTTGAGCCTTTCAGTCTTCAATCTTCAAGGTTCAACATGCTGAGTTCAGTTTTGAATAAATTGAACTTGGCCTCGTATAGTGGCTTCGTGAAGATATCTGCAATCTGCTTATCCGTGGGGACATAGCAGGGAGATATATCTTTGTTCTCCACATGCTCCCGAATGAAGTGGTAGCGCACAGTTCTACTCAGATTTAGCCGTAGAGGTTACAACACAGTTCTACTTTTTACTGCTCCACGATTTAAGCCTTCTTCCGAGGAATTGGCACGTCCCGGAAGTGCTTTTCCTATCATCCCTGCTTTCTGCAAAGTCAATATCTGAAAAGCCTATCAGCTCGACATCATTGTTTCTTGGGTATCACAAGCCAAGATTTGGTGTACCTTTAAGGTATCTAAGAATCCGCTTTGTAGAGATATAATGAGATTCCTTAGTGTTCACCTGATATCTGGCACAAATGCATGTGGAAAATATAATATCCGGTCTACTAACAGTAAGGTAGAGCAGGGATCCAATTATGCTTCTGTACTTGGTTTCATCAAAAGGTTTCCCTTTCTCATCCTTGTCCAGAGACACAGTGGATCCCATTGGAGTTCTCATAGAGGTTGCACTCTCCATTCCAAATTTCTTGAGGAGTTCATTTGTGAACTTCGTCTGAGAAATGAAAATTCCATCCTCAGACTGTTTCACTTGAAGTCCCAAGAAGTACTTCAACTCTCCCATGCTACTCATTTCAAACTTCTCTTGCATAAGTTTGGAAAACTTCTTGCACAGGTTGTTATCCGTTGATCCGAATATTATGTCATCGAAATAGATTTGCACCAGCAAAATCTTGCCTTTGACGTCCCTAAGAAATAATGTCCTATCTATTTTTTCTCTCGAGAACTTGTTCTCAAGAAGAAAATTAGATAGAGTCTCATACCAAGCTCGAGGAGCTTGTTTTAAGCCATATAATGCTTTATTAAGAAAGTAAACATGATCAGGGAGTGTAGGATTAACAAAACCAGGGGTTTGCGCGACATATACTTCCTCTTCTAAATTTCCATTCAGGAAAGCAGACTTCACGTCCATCTGATAGACAGTGAATCCTTTGTGAGAGGCATACGCTAGGGACAACCTGATCGCCTCGAGCCTTACAACTGGTGCAAATGTTTGGTTGAAGTCAATCCCCTCCTACTGTCTGTATCCTTGAGCCACCAGTCTGGCTTTGTTCTTGATGATGGCACTGTGTTCATCCAGTTTATTTCTGAAGATCCACTTAGTGTTGATCATATTCTGTTTCTTTCGTCTGGGAACAAGCGTCAAGACGTTGCATCGTTCGAATTGATGAAGTTCATCTTGCATAGCCAATATCCACAACACATCTTTATTCGCTTCGTCGAACTTCTTTGGCTCAACCTGTGACAGAAAACTAAGGTGCAAAATCTAGTTAATTTTACCTCTGCGAGTTCTAACACCGTCCCGAGGATCTCCTATGATCTGATCTCTTGGGTGATCCCTCACGTGTCTGAGTTCTAAGAGTCTGGCATCTAGAGCTCCAACAGCTTCTCGGGATCCTCCCTCTTCTGGGATAATCTCCCCATCCTGACCATCATCTTCTCCAGTTGGTGTTGAGGTGGATATCTTGACGTACTTGGGAGCTTCATTATTAGCAGTCTCATCTAGACTTAGCTATTCATGCCTTGCACCGGCATCTTCAAGAATGCCACTAGAAGAATTGATGTGAAGCAAGCTTCCTTCATCAAATACAACATTAATTGACTCTTCTACAACTAAGGTTTTCTTATTGAAAACTCTATATGCCCGACTATGGCTACTATAGCCCATGAAAATGCCTTCGAAGCATTTTTCTCCGAATTTAGTACGTGGGTACTTCCCATTATTGAGTACATAGCATCTGCAGCCAAAAATCCTTAGATAGTACATTATCGGTTTCCTGCCTTTCAATAGCTCATAAGGAATCTTATGATGGTTCTTGTTGATCAAGGCTCAGTTTTGCACGTGACAAGCTGTATTGACAGCCTCTGCCCAGAAGTACTCTGGAAGAGACGCATCATTCAACATTGTCGTACATGCTTCAATGAGTGTTCTATTCCTCCTCTCCGCAACTCCGTTTTGCTGAGGAGTATGCGGGGAGGAAAACTCATGAAAGATACCATGTTCTTCACAGAATTCTGTCATAGCCCCAGACTCAAATTCTGTTTCATGGTCACTTCTGATTTTGACCACGGAGCAGTTAAGTTTGTTCTGAATCTGTTTGACAAAATTAGTGAAGATATCAAACGTATCTGACTTTCGTTTCAAGAAGAACACCCACATAAACCGAGAGTGATCATCTACAATCACTAGCGTATACGATTTGCCTCCTAAGCTATGAACTTGCACTGGACCGAACAAGTCCATATGCAAAAGATAAAGACATCTGGAAGAGTCTTTGTCTGTAATGCCCTTAAAGATAGCCCGAGTCTGTTTGCCCTTCTGGCATGTAGGACAAGGGCTATCTTTGATGCACTTAATAGTAGGGGCATCCCTTACTAAGTTCTTATAAAACAGTATATTAATAGTTTTAAAATTAATATGTGCTAATCTCTTGTGCCTTTGTTCACAGAGAGATGCACAGTCTTTTGCTAATAGGCAAACGGGGGTAGAAGAGTCTATGCTAAGAAAATCTAAGCAAAAGATATTTCTGCTCCTAATGCCAGTTAATACCGTCTCCGAAGAGGCACACGTTATTATCAAGCACTTTTCCTTGTAGAACTTAACGCCGTATCCTTTATCACACAACTGGCTTACACTGATAAGGTTATGGTTTAACCCTTCAACATAGGCCACGTCTGTGATTAAGAATACACTATTGGATATCATACCATAACCCCTAGTGACTCCTCGATCTGATCCTATAAAGATGACTTTGGGTCCATTTTTGACTGGGGAGTAATCACGCAACAGGCTTCTTGTCCCGGTCATATGCCGGGAACATCCACTATCCAAGTACCAGATTTGCGTTTTGGTGGCCTTTGGACATACCTACAAAACAGAATTAGTTTCCCTTAGGAACCCAATCGGACTTGGGTCCTAGATTCCTTGTTAGCACACTCCCCCTCGGGTGGTTAACCCTACGAGTGGTCGGCCTCGCATTGCTAACATGAGGAGTCTCATTGTTCCTTGGATTAAACAAGCAATCCACGGCAAAGTGACCAACTCTTCCACAGCACCAACAGTCAAACCTGTTGTACCGTTTCCTAGGCTCCTGCTTCACCCTTGGAACGGTGGGTCCAGCTAGGGCCTTGGATCTGGAGATGGAGGCATCATGATGACAGCAGTCAAATGATTTCTTCACTTCCAGTTCCTTCTGTATAACAGGCTTGGCCTTTGGTGCCTGCTTCCTATTATGGCCGCTAGAGAAGGGGCCATAATTCTCCACTTGGATTTCCTCATAAGGTGCCTTGAAGACACTCTCACCATAGTTGCGGGGGAAAGTCCATCCATCATACCGGCTCTTGGGCTTTTCAACCGAGGGCCGGAAGAGGTGGCCATAGGTTGACTCAAAGTCATGCTTATTATAGGGAAAGTTAGGCTTTCGGAATGAAATATGACCGAGTGGGGACTTTCCCTTTTCTACAACAGAGGCCTTCTTAGTAGCCTTATTTTTCCTCTGATTTCTATTTCTCCTGGATGTTTTACCAGGCTCAGCCACATGCCCTAAGCCAGCCCCCTTAGCCTGAGCAGAGAATTCATCAACCAGAGGAAGAACGGTCTTGGGCATAGAGAAGCTTTTGACAATCTTCCTCTTGACCGCAAGCTATTCTTCCAGCTTGTTGATTTATTCCTGCTTTTGGTCAAGGAGCCTTAGAGAATCTGAGTTCTCAGAAGTCAGGTCCAGGTATTCCTGTCAGAGATATATCAAGCCAGTGATCTCTTCTCTTAGGGACACTCCCTCAGCCTTAAGGAATTTGACTACCTTTTTCTTGGCGCTCAACCTCTTTCGGCATTCTTCAAATGTATTGAGCAGGAGATCATACTTTTCGAGGAGTTCATCTTTGCGGGCAGATGGGTTTTCCTCGTGATCATCTTCAGGAGACTCAGAGTCAGAGTCAGGGAGGGGGTGTGATCTTTTACCTTCCCAGTAAATGGGGGACAATCACCATCTGAGTCAGAGCGACCCATTAGCTCGAAGTAGGCTTCCTCATCATCAACTGAGTCTGATGAGTTAGATTCACTCAGTGTCTTTGGCTTCTTGGCAATACAGCTCCTCTCCTTCTTCTTGTCTCGAGAGAACTTGTGTTCCTCTCCTTTCCCCTTATCTCTCTTGCTTTGGTGGCAGTCAGCAATTACGTGGCCTTGCTTATTGCACCCAAAGCAGATAATGTCAGCAGAATGATGTTTGTTCTGTTTAGAATCATACCTGTCAGAAGAGTAATTCTTCTTCTTATGCCTGGAGGAGGAGCCATCTCCTTTTCTCTGATTCCTCATCTTGAGGAACTTCTTGAACTCTCGAGTGATAAGAGAGAATTCTTCTTCAGATAGCTCAGAGCCGGATGAGCATGGCTGAGAGTCTTCTTCCCCAGCCTTTCTCAGAGAGCGGTACGACACTGCACCCTTTCCTTTCCTTGAGCTATTAGCTTTCAGGGCCACAGTCTTTTCTTTGGTTGCAGCCTTATCGGCCTCCTCTTCATCTTTTCTGGTGTTCAGCTGAAGCTCGTAGTACATTAGCTTCCCAAATAGAATCTGGGGATCAGTTTCTGCCAGCTTGCCGAACTCTCTGATGGCGCAGATCTTGGTGTACAACTCCTTAGTCAGGGATCTAAGGAATTTTTCATTTAGTTCACCATCGTTGAACACTCTGCCATAACCCTTCAGGGCATTGATGATCTTCAGGAAGTTCTCGAATGTCACTCCGATTTCTTCCTTGGGACCTTGCCTGAAGGCCTCATATTTCTGGTTCAAAAGGGATCTTCGATCATCCCTTACTTCATCTAAGCCCTCCATCAGAATGATCAGGCAGTGCAAGATGTCCTTGGCAGTCCTGCAGTTGCTGAAATTCTACATCATTGAATCATCGACGGCGCTCACTAAAATGTTTTGAGCTTTTTTGTCTAGTCCAACAAGCACCATCTCATCCTTATCCTTTTCGGAGAGCCTCTTGGGCACCATCTTGGTCGGATCAATGGTGGAGGCCTTAGTAGGGATATGAGGGCCCTCCTCCACTATTATGAAGAGTCGAGGATCGACTGCTTCCAAGTAGAACCTGATCCTTTCCTTCCAGATGGGAAAATTTAGCTTGGTGCATATTGGAATCTTTCCTGTATACTTGAGTCCGTCTATTCCTGAGATTTTCTTTCTTCTTGACACTAGACACAGGATATTACTCAAGGTGTTAACCTTATTGATGAGTAACCTCCCTCTGATACCACTTGAAAGTATCTAGTGTAAACCTAATCCACTTATAGGGGGGAAATAGGTGTCGTGCAGTCTTTTGAGGAATTAAATTAACCTGCACAAGTAAGCAAACTAAACACAGAAAACACACAAAGAATTATAATGGTTCCCCGATTTGGGTACGTCCACTTCCCCCTTCGACCTATCTCCCACCAAGGGATGACTCGGTCACTTCTTCAAACGGATTGAAATCCAATCCTCACACTAGGAGCAATGCTCCCCTAACCACGAAAGGAACCCTTCCTACAACGGAGTCACAACTCCACCACAACGGGTTGCACCCAACCCTTACAAATAGGAATGAAAATTCCTTTACAACCAAATTGAAAGTAAATAAAAATACAAACAATGCTTTATGGAGATTCTAATGTCTTTCTTCGTTCGTTGAAGCTTGCACGAAAGGTACGAAGTGTCCACAACCGGATTTCTCACTTGGAATGGATCTTGTCAAGAGCGGCGGCGGCAAGCAAGTGCGGAGGCGAAGCTTTTCAAATCCAAACTTCTTGACGAATCAAGCTAGGTCTTCGAACGATCTCAGTCGGATCAAACGTCTCAACCGATTCGGAAGGGAGAATAAGTCTCGTTCAACGAATCGAAAGACAAGAGATCTCGAGAGAGACATGTGAGACCGAGTGCTTGCCTCGGTATGGTCGTCGAGCGATCAGAAACAGGCTGAGATCAGCGGCGGCGACAACTTCCGATCGGTGACGTGCGTGCGGGTGGAGATCGCGATGCGCTAGGTCATGGCGGCTTGATTTCGTATTTCGGTGTTGGTGTGTACTTTATACAACGGAAATAAGTCCGTATTTATACCCAAAGGCAAACCCTAGAAGATCGTTGTGGGTCCCACCTCAGAAATCCCGAGATCTGGCCGAACTGAGCACGGCGACCTGGACCGGTCCAGCGAGCGGCGAAATCTGCCTAAGCCAAAATCGGCAGGAGTCATTGGTGATTCCCGTCGATGTCGGCGGGAATCACTCCCGACTCCCATCGATTCTTCCTTGGCAGAATTTCTGATTTATTTTGCCAACCGGAAGTAGTCGGTGGGAGACACTTAGCGATTCCCGTCGAAGTCTGCGGGAATCACTAACGACTCCTGTCGAAATCGGCGGGAATCACTAGCGATTTCCGTCGATTTTTACTTGGATGGATTTTCCTCCTTCCTTCTTTTGATAGCTTGGTCTTTGACCCATCCTTGCTCCTTCTTCTGCTCTTGTTCTATCTTGATCCAGTACTTGAAAATAAGTGCACTCCAATAGAGAGAGCACGCGTGGATCAACACACTAATCTACACAACGAGGGATTACGTTGCGCAGACCCGTATATATTGACCCACTGTACTCTGACATTGGTGTGTACTTAGCATGGAATAGCTACAAGCATAACTTGATAGAATTGTCAAATACATAGTCAATTCAACTTAGCTTGTTCAGGCTCTTCTTCAAATCAGGTCTATTGTGGATGCAATACCCAACAAATATGTTTTCTAAGTCTTGGCCGCTAGTCTTCTTCTCTCGGTGCCAAACTTCATCACAGGGGACAAGGTTGACGGGAAAACTTTCTCTCAGAGGAGGAGAATGATACCAATGAGGAAACCAATCATGTTGCCATGAAGAAGAACTAGATCTATGACCGAAAATGAGGTGAGCGTCCTACCCTCTCCCTTGGTGCTAGATCTTTAGTTATGAAATAGGAGAGATGTCAGCTCAAGAAAGCTTGACTTTTGTACGAAATGAAGATCTCCTAGGAAGAGACCACACTAGGACCTTTGTCCTAGGGTTTTGTTGTCTTGAACCTTTTCTCTCTTTAATATGAAGATGGTGGACTTGGTTTCATAAAGAATGGTGGTCTATTGAGGGTGAATAAGGGAAGAGGAAGAGGTGAATGTAACTTTATATGAATGGCTTGAGGAAGAAGACGAACCGATGTCATTCGTTTGGCTTTAAGATGGGTGCAGAAATCTATTTTTTGTACGTAGCAGACTTCATGCTCGATTTATGCCATAGTTCGAGCACAACTAGTTCTTGGGCTTAACACGAAAGCTGTAGTTCTCGGAAAGACCTTTCCAACAATTGGTTGCGCGTTTTTTGGGTAGTCCTGTAGCCCTGGGAGTGTTCAGTCAAAGTGACTGTGTTGTAATGTATTATGTGTAGGTTGTGATTTGTCTAAACTAATATAAGACAAGAATAGGCTTTCTGTCAAAGTAAGTTGTGTTAGTCATGCATCTAGATGTTTGGGTTCAATAGGAAGATTGTAGCCAAATGATAGTTTGGATTGGGTCAATTTATTATATGTAACCATAATAAGTGAATGGGTTTGGATGAACCTTTGTTGTACAAATAATATATTCATGAAATTCGGTGAAGTTGCACTTGATATTAATGCGATGAACGTTATGAGTTTTGGAAGAATTTATGATGCATGATGCGTGAATGTGTAGCCTATAGTTATGTTGTGATTTAGAATTATTGGGAGAACGTGTGATGTATTCCTTATAAGGTTATGTTGAACATGTTAAAACTTAAGTGTTTAATGAAATATAGTTTGAGGAAAGATGTATGATTTGATATGAAGGTGCAAGCTAAATTGTAAAAGAAGGGCTAGATGAGAAAAAGTCCATGGCCATGTGATGTGTTAGTCACTTATCTTAGGTAATGAAGACATGACGGGATTGACAACTAAGAGGATTAGTCTCCCATGCTAAGGTAGTCCTTGCGTGCTTTTGAGCACCAGACCGGTATGATGATAAGGGACTTTGTGTGGAGCCCTTGAGTCCTTTTGAGCACTAGATTGGTAATGATGAGAAGGGACTCGATTAGAGTCCTTGGATGTTTTATGGCATGGCCAAGTGAAATTGCATGCGGTGTGTGTTGACACGCGGTGTCATAATCCTAGGTTAAGGATAGTATTGCAGGTCTACGGGCTAGCAAGACATCACACTGACGGGATTTGATAGATAGACCTTGGGTGGTTGGGCTTAGTCTTTGGTTCTCACTTCTAACGCTCCTTCTGTGCTAATGGACGGTTGGGCTTGGTCCTTTGGTGATATGCTCCTAGAGGTTCCTTCTGTGCCACGATGATAGGCCAGTATGGGTTTTGTTCTTAGTGCATATCTACCCAAGACACCTCTGAACCGTAGTGCGCAAAGGCTCTGCTATTATGTTCTTAGCATTAAGGCGTACGGAGGCCTAGTCCTTGTAGTGTGGATACCCGCCTAATAGCTGAGATGCCCTCTCAACTATCACCGTTTGTCCACGACGGATGACACCTGAGAGGTTAGCTACCTGCTCGAAAAGTGGGAACTAAGGACTATGTCGACATAGCAAAACAGAGTGCGTGAGTTGCATGGGTGCATCATAAATCATCATTGTATTGCATTGCATCGCATAAGGTTCTTATCATATTAATTTGTATGGGCACTTTTATATGATGAGTTATTTTGTGTTAAACCGATCCTTGACTTATAAATCTGTATATCATTTATATAAGTTAAGTCTATTTCTGTTGTTAAATTATATGTTGAAGATGATTATTGTACCTTTACTGAATTGCTTGTGTATGTTGATGCTATCACTTGTTATACATTGTTTTCTTTACTCTTATGATATGTAGAGATATACGATCTGCTTGTACTTACTTTTATCTATATTGTACCTCCTTTCGTTCTCCTGCCTAGTGCTTAAGAGCCATCGGGGTGAGAGGAAGAGATATCCACTTAGTCTTTATAACTAACGGTTTATACGAAGACCTTTTAGAAGGACACCCACCAAATAGAGCTACAATAGCAGGTTATATAGGAGGGCAACAAGGCCAAGAGGAGAGGGCCTGATACTAAGAAACCCTCACTGTCATTGGTTACTAAAGTGTGATATTTTGAGAGACTTTATTATAGCCTTTGTGCAATTTTTTGTACTCTGATATTAAAGGAACTAAAGTAGTTCCATATTATTCATGTACTGCTCTATGGACAACTACTTATTGTGATGTTTTGACTTCTGTTTATTATATTTATGTTGGGGTTGCATGGATGATATTGTGAGAGCAAGCAGAATAGGCGTCTTGTAGTATCGGTCAACCTGTGTGTTGACGCTATCGCAAGGCAGCTGTTCTAGTCATAAGACTCCCCTGGCCGTGTGTTGTGTTACGGGAGGGGGGGTCTTACAAATAGTATCAGCTTATAATGATCTTGACTAAAGATGTTATTGAACAATGGTGCCACCCCCATTCGATTGGTCAGTTTGGGGTTAAACGGATATAACTGAAGTAGTGGTGTGCCCATGTGTAATTCACACTAAGTATGTCCAGTTATTACCCTACGATTTGCCATCGTGACCTTAGGTTTTTACCTTTATACGTAGATATCCTATATTTTTGATGATCGTGAGTACGTGAAACGGTTTTACAAAGGCTTGAGAGATCCCCTAGGACAAGCACTTTTATTTATAGCGGACTCGAGCCTGGCGAGATAATAGATATGGTTGATTCCCTAAGGCAAGCACTTTTATTTATAGTGGAATCGAGCCTGGCGGAGATAATATATATGGAAAAGATGATGGAGGTGGACCATTTGGGAGTCTAGGCCAGTAGTAAGAGATCTGCAGTAGGCGTGATGGAAGCGGGGCCCAACTTTAGGATGAGGGCAAATCCGTGGTTAAGGACGAGAACCACGAGGAAGAAATCCTAGACGTGCTCGGGAGCAGATGTTTGCTCTAGATATGACTCAAGAGCAGAACTGATAAGTTATAAATATACGTATTTATCAGTACTTCTATTAGGTCATTTTAATTTAGTTTTGTTGTTTTTAGTTATTTTTCTTCAATAAATGTTTCCTTTTTGTAAATATTGTTCTAACTTAGCTTTATTTTGTTTTCCATAGAAATTCCAGAAAAAGTCAAGAATTCTGGCTCGACACGCCCGTGTCATGCTGACCGACATGCCCGTGTCGCCCGTCGACGAACAACCTTCGTCAACCCTAGCTCGAAGTTCATCCTTCTTTAACCCGACAAGGACATGCCCGTATTCTAATTTCGACATGCCCGTGTCACGTGTTCATGCCAGCCATTCCAGATAAGTTGCTGTCGACATCAAAAGCGCAAGCTGGCCAGTCACGCCCCCTACACGCCCGTGACAAGCGTGTCACGCCCATGACCACCCCGTGTACAACCCCGAAGTCAACTCTACAGTCAGTTCTCTAAATACACTCAACTACAGTGCTTACACGCTCCCCGTCATGCCCGTGACCTAGGGCGTGTCACCAAATTTTTTTGCCTATAAATGAAAATTTTAGATAATGTCCAAGGGTTCACTTTTTTGAGCCAAATTTAGTGTCTTTTGAGGGCTACTTGGTGTATTCCATTTCATGTAAGTAGATCTCTCCCCCTCCCTTTTATGTTTGTTTTAGCTTATGCTTTAGCTTTGTAATAGCTTCATTTTCATAAATAAAAAATGGTAGTTTTTCTCTTCCTACTTTGTATTGGAATGTAATTGAGTGCCCCTCTTCATCTTCTTTTTATTCTCATGTTTTTCTTAGTATTTCTCTTTATGAAAAATGTGTAGGAGTTTAACTATTTAATTTTTCATGCTTTTACTTAGTTATCATATTAGTTTTTATTTTAGTTTTCGTTTCTAAAAGGAATTGTTATTAAGATAGTTTTTTCTAGTTTTCATATTTCTTTAAAAGTATATCTTTTTCATCCTTATGAATTTGTAGAGTGCGTGTGTGGAGGAGATAATTTTATTGCTTTCTTTCAATTCATGTAGAGTGTTTGCGTGTGCGCATTTATTTCCGCCTACTCATTAAGAGTTAAATGGCATGTTTTCATTTCCTGCCTACTCATTTGAGTAGGACTCGTCATTTACCGTCTACTCATTTCAGTAGAACTTGTACTTGCATTTATTTCCTTCCTACTCGTTTGAGTAGGACTCGCTTTATTTCTCGCCTACTCGTTTGAGTAGGACTTGTCATTTTACTTATAGTTTAGTTGAGTGTGTGAGTTCTAGCCTCAATTTAGCTTTGTAATTTTTCTAACTTTGTGTTATTATCTTTGTCTTCTTCTTCTAACCCTTTAGCGCTTAGTTCCGAACTCATGCCTTATAAAAATCATAAGCCGTCCCCATACCGATGAGTGCCTAATCGTCTTTAGCCCTCGGCATCGAAGAGCATTGGGACATAAAAAATTATTTGAAATAATTAATGTTCTTTATTTTCACTTTAATTTTATGACTTAAGGTTTTCCCTGGGTTAACGACGCGTAGGATCACATATCCATGTGTAGGCTATATTTCCCTTATCCATACGCTAGCTAGCCGAGAGGCCGTGTGTATGGACCGATCCCCCTTGGGTAAATAGAATTGCGTACATACCCTCAAGAGAGGAGAAGCATAGTTCTACCGGATTGGGTTCCCCACCCAATAGCGGGGTTCTTAGCGTAAAACGGGCATTAAGAGGAATCCTTCGTCGGACTAATGTTCGGTCGAATAGTCTTAATGTTTAGGTGAGCAATATTACCTAGAGATAGGTGTGCTCATATTTCTGGAACCTCCACGGCCAAGTGCCTTTTATTAACTTGAAAACTAGGTTCAATAATTATTAAAAGTTATTTTTGTCTTAATCCGATTTGGTGCCGAGCGTTAACCCGTCATCGAATAATTTAAGTCATTTTCAGCTTTCCCTTATTTCTATTTTAGTTAACATAAAAAATCCACCTTACTTTCAGTAAAATAATAGTCCTCCTGGAGGAGTAGGAATAATCAACCCGACCCCGAGAACAATACGATCTCTGTATTTTCCCGAATATCGAGTACTACATGCGATAGGTGCACTTGCCTCATTTCATTAAAAACACACTTTTTAGCAAGTCTGCGACGGTCGACTCATCGATCCAACCACCTAAATAAGAGTCTGTTTGCGAGCCATCAAGTTTTTGGTGCTATTTCCGAGGACTTCTTGAGTTTTTATTTCGAATTCCGGAGTGTATTACTTTTACTTATTTTCTAAAAACTAAAAAAAAACCCTTAAAAACTTAAAAACCTAACAAAAACTTAAAAAAATCTATTTGAAAAAAGAGTTTATTTAGTTTTTATTTTAGGGTGTATGACCCGTGGACAACCCTTAGAGTATGAAGAATTTGATTTTGACCCTGAGTTTGAACGCTCAATGCGCATATTCGAGCTCAATGTCGAAATCCTTTTTTAGACCCCGAGGAGTCTATCGGAGAACCCTCTGCCGTAGTTATGGTCGACCCTAACCCTGCCCCGCCGGCTAAGCATACTATGTCTTACTACGCCCGGCCTAACCTGGATGATACGTGGTCTAGTATTGTCCGCCTTACGGTGGCGAATAATAATTTCGAAATAAAATCAAGTGTCATTCAAATGGTCCAAAACGTCGTACATTTCGATGGACTGCCGGATGAGGACCCGAATGTCCACTTGTCTAACTTTTTGGAAATATGTGACACCTTAAAGAATAATGGCATCACTGATGACGCCAATTGCTTGGTCTCATTTCATTTTTCCCTTAAATCCAAAGCCAAGGCATGGTTGTATTCCCTCCCGCGAGGATGTATCACCATCTGGGCTGAGTTGACGGAGCGGTTCCTGATGAAGTACTTTCCGCCCGCTAAAACTGCAAAGTTGCGGGCGGACATTTATTTGTTTGCACAGAACGATCCTGAGTCTCTATATGAGACTTGGGAACGGTTTAAGGAGTTCCTCCGTCGGTGCTCGCACCATGCACTGTCAGCGTGGTTGCAGGTACAAATTTTTTTTAATGACCTTAATTTGCAGACACGTTAAATGATCGATGCGGCTGTCGGGGGAACATTAAACAAAAAGACCCCCGAGGCCGCCCAGGCTTTATTTGAAGAAATGGCTATGAACTCCTACCAGTTGAATGCTCTGAGGGGATGCCCAAAGAAGGCAGTCGGCCTCTTTGAAGTGGATTCCACTGCTCTGTTAACCCTTCAAGTTGAAAGGTTAACAAAGCGGGTGGTTGAGATGTATGTTGCCTCCTCCACTCCGCCTTGTTTTATTCCCCCTAACATCTGCATGGCTGAAGAGTTCGTGGACTTCATCGGAATTTCGAGCCATCCTTCCTTCAACCCCAACAACAACCCCTATAGTAATAACTATAATCCAGGTTGGAGGAATCACCCGAATTTCTCTTGGAGCAACCCAAACAACACGTAGCCCCCCCCCCCCAATTCTTTTGCGCCCGCTTCTTTCCCTCCTCCTCCTCCGAAAACTTCTCTGGTTGAGGAAAATTTTTATAAATACATAGCTTCCAACGAATCAAATATCTTGAACATCACCGGATCGCTAAAAACCATTGAAAAACAGGTTCGACAACCGGCAAAAATGATGTCTGAGCGCGCGCTCAGGTCACTGTCGGGAAACACAGAGCCCAAGCCTCGGGAGAACGCTAACACTATAACCCTCTGTTGTGATAAGGAGTTGGTCGATCAAAAACGGATCGATCCTCAGGTACATATTTCACCTCTGACCCCTCTTCCCCCTTCTTCGATTATGCCGCCTTTACCTATTTTAAACGAAAAAATTATTTTAAACAAGGCCCTATCATATCCACATAGGTTAGATAACGAGCGTAAGGACGTACAATACAAAAAGTTTATTTTACTACTAAAACAAATTCATATTAATTTTCCCTTCTGTGAGGCAATCTCGCAGATTCCTAAGTATGCGAAATATTTGAAAGAACTTCTTTCTAATAAACAAAAATTAGAAAATATTTCGCATATCTCTCTCAATGCGGACTGCTCGGCGACTCTTGCCAATAAAAGGCCCCCAAAACAAAATGACCTGGGACGGTTTTCCATCCCGTGCCTTTTTGGAAATATATTAGTAAAATACGCTCTTGCAGATTTAGGCGCGAGCATTAATTTGATGCCATTCTCGCTCTTTAAAAAATTCGTTTGGGCACTCCGGCCCCTACTAATATGCGTATCCAGTTAGCGGATTGCTCGGTTAAGTTCTCCATCGGGGTAGTGGAGGACGTCCTTGTCCGAGTTGACAAGTTTATCTTTCCGGTAGACTTCATCATCTTGGACATCAAGGAGGACACCGATGTACCAATTATACTCGGTCGCCCTTTTCTCTCCACCTCCCGTGCATTAATTGATGTGAGTAACGGTCGTCTCTTCCTTCGGGTGGGAGATGATGAAGTTACTTTCTCTATTAATCCCTCAATGGAGGACTCATCATCGAGCGATGATTTCTGTTATTCTTTAGATTCTTTTTTCGGAGATCGTTGTTCTCCCTTTTTCGAGTCGATTTTTCTAAATGATTATGTTTTCGCGCTCGAAATTTTTTTTTGCAATGAGGATAAATCTATAGGCTTGCCTTTCGAACCAGTTGGTTCGGAAGGCATTAGAATCAAAACCTCACTAGAAGAACCGCCCATCCTAGACCTCAAACCCCTACCCGAATCTCTCAAATACACTTTTTTGGGAAAAAAAAATGAAACCCTTCCCATCATCATTTCTTCGCATTTGAGTGATTCGGAGACTTCCGATTTATTGGAAGTTTTGCTCAAACATCGCCACGCAATTGCGTGGCAAATTTCTGATCTTAAGGGGATTAACCCCTCTTTTTGCACTCATAGGATTTTCCTCAATGATAATTGCCGCAAAAACATTCAGCCACAGCGACGTATTAACCCAAACATGAAAGACGTCGTCAAAGCCGAGATAATTAAATTAATAGATGTGGGGATTATTTATCCCATTTCTGATAGTGTGTGGGCTAGTCCCATCCATGTCATGCTCAAGAAGGGTGGTCCAACCGTAGTGGAGAATGAGCACAATGAACTCATTCCAACTCATACTGTTAAGGGTTGGAGGGTGTGCATTGATTACAGAAAACTAAATGATGCCACTCGTAAGGACCATTTTCCACTACAATTTTTAGACCAAGTTCTGGAGCGTTTAGCCGATCATCCATTTTATTGTTTTCTTGATGGTTTATCGAGGTTTTTCCAAATCCCCATTTCCCCCGATGATCAAGAGAAAAAAACTTTTACCAGCCTGTTTGGCACCTTCGCCTACCGAAGAATGCCATTTGTCCTCTGCAATGCACCGGCTACATTCCAAAGATGTATGCTGGCAATCTTTGGCGAGCTGGTAGGAGAGATTAGGGAAGTCTTTATGGATGACTTTTCTATTTACGGACACTCTTTTCGGTCTTGTCTTCAAAATCTAGATTGTGTCCTCTAGCGATGTGAGGACACGCATCTCATTTTAAATGGGGAAAAGTGTAACTTTATGGTTCGAGAAGGTTTGGTTCTCGGCCATATGATTTCATCTAAGGGGATGGAGGTAGATAAGGCCAAAGTAGAAATTATAGAAAAACTTCCACCGCCAACCAACGTAAAATCCATTAGGAGTTTCTTAGGCCACGCGGGCTTTTATAGACGTTTCATTCAAGATTTTTCAAAAAAAACAAAGCCGCTTACTTGCCTCTTAGAAAAGGAATCAAATTTTGTCTTTAGTAGCGAATGTGAGTCTGCATTTAATTTTATAAAACAAAAAGTTATCAATTCACCCATTTTAGTGGTGCCCGATTGGTCCCTTCCATTCGAAATTATGTGTGACGCTAGTGATATTGCCTTAGGTGTTGTTCTTGGCCAACGCATAGAAAAACACTTTCATCCAATTTATTACGCTAGCAAGACGCTCACTTCCGCAAACGTAAATTACACAACAACGGAAAAGGAACTCTTAGCCATCATTTTTGCTTTTGATAAGTTTTGCTTGAATATAACGCTATCTAAAGTTATCGTATTTACCGACCACTCCGCCCTTAAATATTTACTAGCTAAAACCGACGCAAAGCCCCGCCTTCTTCGATGGGTTCTCCACCTTCAAGAATTTGATTTGGAAATCCGGGATTAGAAGGGAGCAGAAAATTTAGCCGTTGATCATCTCTCCCGTTTAGAAAATCCAGGTGCAGAAGTGCTCGTCGAATCTGAGAAAAATGAAAAATTCCCCAAGTAATGCCTCCTCTCCATAAATACCATTTCGTCTTCTCCACCTTGGTTTGCAGATTTTGCGAACTATTTAGTTGCGCTGGTGCTCCCAAAAGAATTTTCGAGCCTGCAAAATAAGAAATTCTTTTCTAACTTGAAAAATTTCTTTTGGGAGGACCCTTTTCTTTTTCGTATTTGCGCGGACCAGGAGGTCTGAAGATGCGTTGCGGGTGTGGAGTGCACGCAAATACTTAGGCACTGCCACGAGGGTCCAGCCGGTGGGCATTATCAATCCAACCGGACCGTATGGAAGGCGTTGGAGGTGGGCTTATTTTGTCCCACTCTTTTCAAAGACACGCACACTTTTGTGCTCTCCTGCGATAGCTGCCAGCATTCGGGTAACATCTCTCGTCGCGACGAGATGCCCCAAAATTTATTTTTAAAATACAAATTCTTCGATTTATGGGGCATCGATTTTTTCGGCCCCCTACCTCCTTCTTTTAAAAATATTTATATTTTAGTGGCGGTCGACTACGTATCAAGGTGAGTGGAAGCGCAAGCTCTCCCCACCAACGATGCCTAAGTCGTCGTCACCTTCCTCAAAAAACTATTTTCTCCCTTCGGCCCACCTCGCGTTATTGTTAGTGATAGGGGAACGCATTTCTGTAACTCCCAAATGGCTACTACGTTAGCTAAATACAGAGTCACACACAAACTTTCCACCCCCTACCACCCGCAAACAAGTGGCCAAGTTCAGGTAGTAAATAGAGAGATCAAGCGTATATTAGAAAAACCGTTTCACTTAATAGGAAAGATTGGTCCGTCAAACTCGATGATGCGTCGTGGGCGTATCGAACAGCATACAAAACCATAATTGGTTGTACGCAGTTTCGGCTAGTCTATGGCAAAATGTGTCATCTCCACGTAGAACTAGAGCATCGCGCTTTTTGGGCTTTAAAACTCGTAAACATTGACGCAAACTTAGCCGCTCAAAATAGAAAACTGCTACTAAATAAGCTCGATGAATGGCATGCAAACGCTTACGAGAGCAATAAGTTCTATAAGGCGCGTTCTAAGTTCTATCACGATCAAAAAATCAAGTCCCAAAAATTTTTTTCTCTACGCAATCTTGTCATTCTTTACAATTGTCATCTTAGACTTTTTCCGGGTAAGCTAAAATCACGTTGGTCCGGCCCCTTCAAAGTTGAAGAGGTTTGGCCTTATGGGACCGTACTCGTCTCCCACCCAGAAAGAGGGTCGTTAAAAGTAATTGGTCATCGATTAAAGTTATATATAGCGGGCGATCCAGTGATCGGTAATAGCGAAACCAAAACTTTCCTCGACATTGTAACCCTGCCAAAATAGTCAAGCTACACGACTATAAACAAAGTGCTCCTGGAAGGCACCCCACGTCTACCTTTTTTGCCTTTTCCTTATTTTGTTTGCTACTCTTTCTAATAATGCAGGCTTTCTGATGGGTCTCCCCGAACACGTTCCAGGGAAGTTCCTACCCTCCCATTTTATTTTTGTAAATACTGCATTTTTCTTCATTTTTGTTCCGCATACTTACGTTACAACATTGGGGGACAATGTTGGATTTAAGTATGGGGCTATTTTCCTGCTTTCCTTTCTGCACTTCCATTTTTCGCACTTAAAAATTTTTTAAAAAAACATACAAAAATGAAAACAAAAAAAAAATTTATAAAATGAAAACTCAAAAAAATATTTTTGTTGTTGTTTATTTTATCATCAAAAAATTCAAAAAAAAATTACAAAACAAAAACTCAATAAAAACTATATTTTGATTTTCTTTGTAAATATTTTTCTTTGTAAATATTTTTTATTTGTAAATATTTTTTTGTAAATATTTTTTTGTAAATATTCTTTTCTCTCTCCCCTCTTCTTTTCCTTCTCTTTGTAAATAATTTCTCTCTCTTTCCTCTTTTGTAAATATTTACTTAAAAAAACAAAAAAATATTAAAAACAAACATAAAGCACTTCAAAAAATGAACTGAATTAAAAATTAAAAATAAAAAAAAAGATGATAACTTTAAAAATCCAAAAAATTATAAAACAAATAAATCGAATATTCCATTCTTAATCATTTTTGCACTCCAAAAATATCGTTGCGAGTTTATTTATATGTGAATTTCATTAATTCTTTGTTTAATATTCGTTTGTTAATTAAAGATTGATAAATTTAAGTAGAGGGGTTAAGTTTTAAAGAATATCTTATATTTTTTCTTAAAATAGGGGACTTGTTCTATGCACTACTTCTAATTTATCTAAAATAGAGGCACGTGTATTATGTTAGAAAAAATAACTATAGAGTTCAATTATTTCTACTTTAGGCTTCTTGAAATACAGGAACGTTCAATTTATCAAAGTTGCTCTCAAAATTTTTTTATTAAAAGCTAGTATTCTTCATGAAAAAATAAACCCTATCTACCCATATTTATCATGTTTTACTTGACATGATAAAAATTTCTATCCTTAAAAGAACATATGTTAATAGGAATAAGATTTCGTTCCGTAAACATATGCATCCAATATTTAAAAAGAGAGGATAAAATTCATTACTCCTATACATATACATTGGGTTATATTGAAGTGGTTCAAAATAAATATATTTTAGGAAAATAAGATTTCATTTTCCTAAAACATCAAAAAAAATCATTTGAGACTCGAGAAAAAATTACCTTGCCTCCAAGCCTAAGCCCTCTTCATAAACCAAAACAACCCCCTTAGCCAATTCCAATGATTCTAAAATTAATTTAAAATCTTTTTGAAAGCATAATTTTATTGCATTATTTCCTTTAAAACTCTTGTAAGCTAAAGTTCCTATAATTCCAATCTATTTTTGTTAGCTAACGATTACAATTTATGCTTGCTATTTGGTTATTTCAAGAAGTCTTTTTGGCCAAAACTTTTCCTCTATTTAAATCATTTTCATGGATTAGGACTTAACTCTTATACCTTGAATGTTTATTTAGATCTCTCTTTTAATTAATTTAAGCGATAGCAAATTTAGGATTTTGTTTAATTCCCTATAAGTTCATCTCCAACTTTTTCTCTAGAATAGTAAAAGCTTAAGTATAGGGGTATTTGATAACTTGTAAATAAACATATTTATCAGTACTTCTATTAGGTCATTTTAATTTAGTTTATTTGTTTTTAGTTATTTTTCTTCAGTAAATTTTTCCTTTTTATAAATATTATTCTAACTTAGCTTTATTTTGTTTTCTAGAAAAAGTCAAAAAATCAAGCCTGACATGCCCGAGTCATGCTGAACGACACGCCCATATCTCCCCTCGACGATCAACCTTCGTTGACCCTAGCTCAAAGTTCATCCTTCTTCAACCCGACAAGAACACGCCCGTGTTCCAATTTTGACATACCTGTGTCACGTTTTCATGCCAGCCATTCCAGATAAGTTGTTGCCGATATCAAAAGTGCAAGCTAGCAAGTCACACACCCCTACACGCTCGTGACAAGCGTGTCATGCCCGTGACTGCCCTGTGTACAACCCTGAATTCAACTCTGTATTCAGTTCTCTGGATCAACTCAGCTACAGTGCTGGCACGCCCCCCGTCACGCCCGTGACCTAGGGCGTGTCACCCACTTTTTTTCCTACAAGTAAAAATTTTCTATAATGTCCAAGGGCTCACTTTTTGAGCCAAATTTAGTGTCTTTTGAGGGCTTCTTTGTGTATTCCATTTCATGTAAGGAGATCTCTCCCCCTCTCGCATTCATGTTTGTTTTAGCTTATGCTTTAGCTTTGTAATAGCTTTATTTTCATAAATAAAAAAATGGTAGTTTTTCTCTCCCTACATTGTATTGGAATGTAATTGAGTGCCCCTCTTCATCTTCTTTTTATTCTCATGTTTTTCTTAGTATTTCTTTTTATGAAAAATGTGTAGGAGTTTAACTAGTTAATTTTTCATGCTTTTAATTAGTTATCATGTTAGTTTTTATTTTAGTTTTCATTTCTAAAAGGAATTGTTATTAGGATAGTTTTTTCTAGTTTTCAAATTTCTTTAAAAGTATATCTTTTTCATCCTTATGAATTTATAAAAGAGGTTTCAAAAGTGATTTTAATTTTCTTTAACTTAGTTTTTGTTTAGATTGTAAAACTTTTTGTCTCTTTTAAATTTTATTATCACTTTTTATTAACTTTTATGAACTCTTAAGAATGAAAAGCAATAGTTTTAATTTTTAAACAACTTTGGTTTTAACTTTAATTTCCAAAACTTTTTGCTCATTTTAATTTTAATTTATCTTTTTATTCATTTCTAGCACATTCTAAGAATAGAAAAGTAGTTGTTTTTTATCTTTAGGTAACTTTTTGTTGTGTGTGCGAGTGTATGAGTTAGACTTTATTGTTCTCTTTATTTCTTTCTAAAATTTATGTTGCGTGTGTGAGTGTATGAGAATAATTTTAAATTCTTTCTTCAATTATGTAGAGTGCGTGTGTGTAGGAGACAATTTTATTGCTTTCTTTCAATTCATGTAGAGTGTGTGCGTGTGCGCATTTATTTTCGCCTACTCGTTAAGAGTTAAATGTTGTGTTTTCATTTCCTGCCTACTCATTCAAGTAGGACTCATCATTTACCGTCTACTCATTTGAGTAGAAATTGTACTTGCATTTATTTCCCGCCTACTCATTTGAGTAGGACTCGCTTTATTTCCCGCCTACTCGTTTGAGTAGGACTTGTCATTTTACTTATGGTTTAGTTGAGTGTGTGAGTTCTAGCCTTAATTTAGCTTGCAATTTTTTTAACTTTGTGTTGTTATCTTTGTCTTCTTCTTATAACCCTTTAGCGCTTAGTTCTGAACTCACGCCTCATAAAAATCATAAGTCGTCCCCATACCGATGAGTGGCTAATCGTCTTTATCCCTCGACATCGAAGAGCATTGGGACATAAAAAATGATTTGAAATAATTAAAGTTCTTTATTTTCACTTTAATTTTAGGACTTAAAGTTTTGCCCGGGTTAACGACGCGTAGGACCATATATCAATGTGTGGGCTCTATTTCTGTTATCCATACACTAGCTAGCTGAGAGGCCGTGCGAATGAATCGATCCCCCTTGGGTAAATAGAATTGCATACATACCCTCGAGAGAGGAGAATCATAGTTCTACTGGATTTGATTCCCCACCCAATAGCGGGGTTCTTAGCGTAAAGCGGGCATTAAGAGGAATCCTTCGTCGGACTAACGTTTAGTCGAATAATCTTAATGTTCAGGTGAGCGATATTACCTAGAGATAGGTGTGCTCATATTTATGGAACCTCCATGGCCAAGTTCCTTTTATTAACTTGAAAACTAAGTTCAATAATTATTAAAAGTTATTTTTTTTCTTAATCCGATTCGGTGCCGAGCGTTAACCCGTCATCGAATAATTTAAGTCATTTTCAGCTTTCCCTTATTTCAGTTTTAGTTAACATAAAAATCCACCTTACTTTCAGTAAAATAATAGTCCTCCTGGAGGAGTAGGAATAATAAACCCGACCCCGAGAACAATACGACCTCAGTATTCTCCCAAATATCGAGTACTATATGCGATAGGTGCACTTGCCTTCTTTCGTTAAAAACTCGCTTTTTAGCAAGCCCGCGACGGTCGACTCATCGAACCAATTACCTAAATAAGAGTCTGTTCTTGGGCCATCAGGAACCCACAAGACGTGATTGCAGGTATGGCATAATTTGTTTAATACATTATGAACATTCATCCTTAACTTGCCTGAGTTTGTGTTAGGAATCTAGAGTTGAGATTATTATAACTTGATATTTAGGCACCGTGATTTTTAGTGGGAGACCAACTCACACTTTATTTGATACCGGTGCCACTCATTCATTTGACTTGGCGGAATTTGTAAAAGATTTAAATGGCATGTAATATTTCACTAGTATCATTCGGAGAGTACGCCTCCTAGACAGCTCCGAGATGACTTCGTCCGCCAAGTGCGACTAGGAAGTGTATATTGTAGGAAAACTTTTTGAAAACCCTGCAATGGTGTTGGGGATGCCATAATTCGATCTTATTATTGGCATGACGTTGTTGGATTGGCACCTTGCCAGAATTTATTATGCGGCAAAGCAATCTCCTTGAGGCATGGAGACTCAGAGATCATTTTCCAAGGTATTAGATTTGCACCCTAAATGTTGTTGTCTTCAATTCAGGCCCTTAAGGCCCATATGAAAGGGGATGAGGTGTATAGGATATGTTTTGAACTAAAAGAGATGGTGAAGAGCATGAAAGATTAGCTGGTAGTGCAGAATTTCCCGAGAAGTTGTCGGGATTACCCCCACATGGAGAAGTGGACTTTCTTATTAAACCAGTACCAGATGCTAAGCCCATCTCTTGGAACCCTTACAGAATGGCTCCAAAGGAACTCGCTGAGTTTAGAGTTCAGTTCTAGGATTTAGTAGAATCAGGGTTCATTCGCCCCAGCTCATCACCCTGGGGTGCCCCTATTTTGTTTGTTAAGAAGAAAGTTGGATCACTACAGTTGTGCATACACTATCAGGAACTCAATCGACTGACGGTGTGGAACACCAATCCTTTACCCCGGATTGACAAGCTATTCCAAATTGGACTTGCATTTGGGGTACTATCAGTTGAGGGTATAAGAGGAAGATATTTAGAAGACATCGTTTAGCTCGGGATATGACTTATACGAGTTCACGGTGATGCCATTTGGGCTCACGAATGCCCCATCTACCTTCATGAGTTTGATGAACAGGGTGTTTGAGCCGTATTTGGACGTCATCTTCATCATCTTCATCGATGACATTTTGGTCTACTCGAAGATAGAAGAGTAGCATGTTGAACACTCAGCCTTAGTTATAACGACCCCATCCGTTAAATGACGTATAGTAGAAGGTCCGGCTGGGGCCCCACACTATATGCCACAAACAGACGGTGAGGTCACAGGATAATACCAAACCATACACGCATCCTAACTCAGAGCATGCTAGCGGAAGCTTTACGTTGTAATTTGAACTCTAACCAGGAATGTCCAATATATAAACCACTTTTATATATAAAGTCACGGAATGTACAATAAATACATAGAGTTTGGCCTTAAGGCCTTACAGTTCCTCTTTCCACACCGTATGGTTTACAAACCTCGGCGTGCAGGCCGGCCATACATGAGTAAAAGAAAACAAGCAAAAACATTCGCTTAGCCTTCAAGGGCCAGCCGCAGCAACAGTAGCAACAGCAGCAAGGGCTTCAGCCCTTCATTTACCACTTGGCTCTCCAGCACCTGCATAGGGACAATCCACCCAAATGGTGGCAAATAAGGCAACGGTCAGCATTCAGCTGACCCAATTATAACAATCCTACCCATTTCTCGGGGCATTAGCCTTCTTTCCCTGCATAGCATGGCATCATCATATAGCAACTATGTGCGCGCAGGCACATTCAAGCCATCACAACTATCGGCCACACGGCCCGACAGTCCGTGCACTCAGGGCACATTCTTGGTGTACCGGAATACCAGGGTCAACACCACCGTCTACACGGTATTTGAGCATTCTAGTCTTTTCGGCGCGCGGGCCTAAGACTCTCATTAGGCGCTCCAACAAAACCTATAATCAGGCTTCCAAGTCGGACGGACCTAACGCAGGTACGGATCAGCCACCCCCCGTTGCTCAAGTCGCCGTGCCACCTCGAATACGGAAGTATCCATGGCAATTTATAGGCGCGGGTCGGTTTCACCTTTCCTGTTCGGCAATCTGCCTTTCATCGAGTTGCAGCCCAACGGCTCAACCGCACACAAAGTGGCAACGCACGGCCACAAGAGTTGCATCCAACCCTCTTCATTTCCTGGACTTCATCCAGTACTTCCTGCTGCACCAAGCCAACAGGTAGGCACAAGGCAAACAAGCCATAATCACGGAGCCTTCTCCGATATGCAAACAAGCATCACCAATCCAGACCAGCATGTCCAGATGGGCTTCACACAGCATGCCTAGATCCGTACTCTAATTCCGGACTCTATCAAGGGGGACTTCACATATCTACCCCAAGGGACACCACAACCCACCGCACACTCGCGGGGAAGGGTTTTCCCTATGAAATGCAGAAAAGAAGGACTTCACATGTCCAAGAAGGGAGATCGTTACCCTTGACGATCTCTTGGGAGCCATCGAAAACTAGCCGGTGAGAAAGAACCGCAGCAGCTTTGCCTTCACAACGCTGGCCTCGGATCACGAATCGGACCACGGGAGCTCCGCCGGTGGCTTGATCTCCTCCTTCTTCTTCCTCCTCTCTCTTTCTCTCTTCCTTAACCAAGTGAATAATGACTCAAGCTTCTACTGCCTTAAACCAGCCAGGAATCACCTGAGCCTTTGGATCCAAAGAGATAAAATGAACGGCCACGATTTACCCAAAATCACATATTTTTGCCTGACACGGCCTGTGACACGCCCGTGTCACAGGCCGTGTACCCTTAAGCGGCACACACGGTATTCAAACCGACTGAACTTTACCAGAACACGGGCATCGACACACCCGTGTCGAACCTGACACGCCCGTGTCAGTCATGAGACACGCCCGTGTCACCCCTGCCTCATCGAGCTCCAAACTCATCCAGCAGTACACGGGTAGGCACACGGCATCGGACACGCCCGTGTCCAATTTGACACGGCCGTGTTCAAGGCTTGGTTCCAGGCCGTGTAATCTTCTGACTCAATCCGCTTATTATTTGAGTGACACGCCCGTGTCCCAGGCCGTGTACCCCCGACACGCCCTGGGACACGCCCGTGTCCCAGGCCGTGTAAACCAACCTGCACCTCAAATTCATTTTTGAGATTTTTGGGGTGTTACATTAGTTTTGAAGAAACTTAGAGAGCACTCCTTGTTTGCTAAATTCAGCAAGTGCAATTTCTGGCTCCAAGAAGTTACCTTCTTAGGCCATGTTATTAGTGGGGCTGGATTAGCAGTAGACCCGGACAAGGTGTGTGCTATGAAGGAATGGTCGCCTTTGAGTTCGGCGACCGACGTGCGAAGTTTTCTTGGACTTGCAGGGTATTACCTCAAGTTTGTCGAGGGATTTTTGAAAATATCCCTCCCTCTCACTGCCCTGATAAAGAAAGTTGTGTCATATGAGTTTACACCCCAGTGTGAGGCTACATTCCAAGAGTGGAAGGATTGACTTACCTCCGCACCAATCCTAGCCCTTCCATCCGGGAAGGAAGGATTTCAGGTTTACACTGATGCATCCAATCAAGGTATGGGAGTAGTGTTGATGCATCATAGGAATTTGATTGCTTACGCTTCAAGACAGCTGAAGAAGCATGAGATGAAATATCTGGTACATGATTTGGAGTTAGGAGTAGTGGTACTCGCCTTAAAGATTTTGATACACTATTTATATGGCGTCTACTGCGAGATATTTTCATACCATAAGAATTTGAAATATATTCACACTCATAAGGAGTTGAATTTGAGGCAGCGGCGGTGGTTGGAGTTCTTGTGTGAATACGAGTTTATGTTGAATTAGCACCTCGGGAAAGTAAACTTCGTAGTTGATGCACTAAGTAGAAAAATACTAGCGTCGAGCCCCGAGTCTCGAATGATGGTTTTGGAATTGGCTCTAGTGCTCAAAAGAGATGGAGACTACGCTGGTGTGTAAGAATGATTCTAAGACATATATGGAATACTTAGCCTCCTTGAGTATCGTATATGACATCCGTGAACGGATCTAGGCAGATCAATGGAAGGATGGCACTCTGGCCCCAATGTTTAAGGCAATTGAGAGTGGGATTGCTGAAGGGTATGATTTAAAGGAAGGCCTCATTCATTTCCATGGCAAGCTCTATATTCCCATGGACGGTGGAATCTGGGAAGACATCTTGAGATAGGCTCATTGCACCATGTATTCAGTACATCTCGGGAATGCCAAGATGTATAATGACTTGCGGACGACCATGTTTTGGCCAGGAATGAAGAGAGCTGTTAATTATTATGTTACATACTATGATGATTGTCAAAGGGTGAAGGTGGAGTGTAAGTGTAACGTCGCATTTCATGCTAGACCCCTCGCGCGCGTTTTGAGTCAAGAAAGCTGACTCAAGCTCGGGGTGCACCAGTAACAGGCATCGAGTGATACTCGACTAATAGGGCAAATATGACTTAGAAATATTCTAGATGTTATAGGCGTTGAGTGGTCTCAACACCACTCGACAAATTGAACTTAGAATAATCCTGGATTCGACAAAATGTCGAGTGCGTTGAGTGATCTCAATGCCACTCGATGAATTCTGACACATAAATATTCTGGTTGCTAAGGCATTGAGTGAACTCAACACCATTCGACGAGGCGTCTAGTGCGTTGGGTGGTATGAATGCCACTCAACTCTTTTGAATTGGAAAGTTCGGTACTCAACAAGGCATTGAGTGGTCTCAACACCACTCATCGCTTTTGACTTAGAATATCTCTAGACTCAAAGAGTCGAGAGCGTTGAGTGGTCTCAACTCCATTGGACGAGGCGTTAAGTGAATTAACTTATAATAATTCTGTACTCAAAGCATCGAGAGCGTTGAGTGGTCTGAACGCCATTCGATGAGGTGTTGAGTGATTCAACTTAGAATAATTCTAGACTCAAAGTGTCGAGAGCGTTGAGTGGTCTCAATGCCATTCGATGAGGCATTAAGTGTTTAAATTAGAATTATTCTAGTTACTATATGCGTCTAGTGGACTCGACGCCACTCGACTCCACTCGACGAAGCATCGAGTGTGTTGATTAAAGTCGACGCCATTTGACGAATTGTCCTATATACTTGACGATTTTGACTACAGCTTATAGACGTCGAGTGATCACAATGAATCTCGATGATTTGTCAAGTGTGTATAGTATACACGATGATTTTGACATAGAACATTTCAGCAGACTGTGTTGCGGGTTCATGGGTACGGGCTGAACTAGGTTTTTGAGAAATGTGCTAATTGACTTATTAAGACCTGGTCTTTTCGACAAAACTTAATTTAAATAATAATGGGCGGTCCAGTAATAGGGTGACACATGGCAAGCGGTTTACCATAATTCTTCCTATAAAATGTGATTTACGAAAAACCCTAGCCGTCACTTCACTTCTTGCTGAATCATTACCTGTTCCAAACTGTCGAAAGAGGGAAATCCGTTGGTGACTGATTTTGCTGGAGGAGAGACTGTTCCTTTCCATGAAGAACAACACCAATGAGAAGAAGATGTCGTCAAGGAGAGTGACGAGATCCATGGACAGAAATGAGGTGAGCTTCCTACCCTCTCCCTTGGTGCTAGATCTGTAGTTATTATCTAGGAGATATGTCGACTCAAAATAGTTTTACTTGCAAGATGGAGATCTCCTAGGAAGAGACCATGCTAGGACCTTGTCCAAGGGATATGATGTCTTCAACCTCTCTTCTCTTCTTTGTGAAGATGATGGACTTGGTTTCGTGAAAAGGAATGGTCAATTGAGGATGACTAAGGGATGAGGAAAATCTATGAGTGATTTTGAAAAAATAACTAAAGGAAGAAGATGAACCGATGTCATTCATCTTGCTTTAAGTTGCGTGATAAAATCTATTTTATCTGCGCAGTGAACTTCAAGGCCATTTTTGAGTATGATTTTGCCAGATCTGGGTTTTTTACTAAACACAAAATTCGTAGCCCTTGGAAATACCTTTCCAACTGATGGTTACACATTTTCATACGAGTCCTGTAGCCTCGGGAATGTCTAGTCTAAGTTGTTGTACAGTCATTTCTTAAGTACATGTTGTTCTCGGGTTAATGTAGAACCGGGTTTGGTTTTGGTAGAGAGATCGTAGCAAAATAATGTTGAGGTTTTGGTAAACTTAGTCTATACGTAATTGTGATAAACAAATGGTTTTGTGAAACATGATTATACAAACGGTTTGAAGGAGTTTGATAAACAAATGGTTTGGGAAAGTTAGCGAACAAATGATTTGGTACGATTTGTTTTACAAATGATATTCTTGTGAAATCTGGTAGGGATGGGCATAATTATAATCAAGAGAATGAAATAGGTTTTGGAATGATGGTGTGATGCTCGACAATTGCATGCATAACATTTAGTTATGTTTTCATGCTTGATGTGTATGCGAAGTATCATTATATTGTGTTACACTTGTTGTGAATGCTTGATCATGTTGAAAGTAATTGGATGTGGTTAATGCATAGTCATATGATTTGATGATTAATGGAATATATTTGGTAGTCCACTACTTAGAGTTGTGTCTCCATACGGGTAGCGGTGTGGGATTAGTGTGTTGTATAGGGTGGCTTGCCACCTGTGTAAATGATGAAACCTTACGTTGTATGGAAATATGGAAGGGTTGGAGGTGCGTGCGTGTTTGTCGTACTGGAATGAGGTGTGTATAAGGGACTCGGTGTGGAGCCCTTGCGTGCTGTTGAGCACGGGATGTGAATAATAAAAAGGGACTCAGTGTGGAGCACTTAAATGTGAAATTGCATGTAGTGTGAGTTAACACGCGGTGTCATAATCCTTGGTTAAGGATAGTGTGGCAGGTCTACAGGCTCGCCAGTCATTACACCGATGGGAGTTGACAGATATACTTTTGACGGTTTGTGTGTCCTCTGTGCTCATTCCCGAGGCCCTTTCCATGCCAAGTGGACAGTTTGGTTGTGTCCTCGGTGCTCATTCCTGAGGCCCTTACTGTGCCACACCGGTAGGCCAATTTGGTATGTGTTCTTGGTGCATATTTACTTGAGATCCCTCTAAGTCGTAGTACGCATGTGAGCTTTGTTGTTGTGTTCTTAGCATTGAGGCGTATGGAGGCCTAGGCTTAGTAGTGTAGATGCCCGCCTAGTAGTAGAAAGCTCATTCCACTATCATCGTCTGGGCACGATGGATAGCACCTGAGAGGTTAGCTACTTACTTGAAAAGTGGGAACTACAAGTGAGTGTCGACATAGCAATGTGCGTGTGTGTGAGCATGGTTGAGCCATCATATTGCATTCATATCATTGCATTGCACTGCATAAGATCCTTATCATATAAGTTTGTATGGGTACTCTTATATGATGAATTACTTTACTGTTAAGCCGATCCTTAACTTATATGTCTGTATGGGCATTCATATAAGTTGAGTTAGTTTCATGTTGTAGGTTCATACTGGTATACTGTTGTTGATAGTAGAACTATTAGTATAGATTGGTATACCCACTTGTTGTATATGTTGGATACTCTGCTATTGATTAGTCTTATATCACCTGCTTGTACTACTGCTTATATATATATATGTTTGTGTATATATAGTACCCTTTTTCCTTTCTCCGCTCGGTGCCTAAGATTCGTCGGGGGAGAGGATGTGATAGCCACTTAGTATTTATGACTAATGGTTGTTATGTCTTCCTTTTTAGGAGGAAACCCTACAGATAGAGCAGCAGCAGATTGTGCAAGTGGGAAACCAGGCCAGGCTGACAGGGCCTGACGTGACGATACCATCGCTATCTTCGGTTACGGATGTGAGTTTTTGAGAGACTCTTATTGTATCCCTTTGGGGAAAGTTTTTATATACTTTGATATTATAGAAGCATGTTAGTGCTTCTTATTATTGATGTACTTGTGGACTTTTATACTTATATGGATTTTGAATTCTGTTTGTTCTTTATGTTGGGTTGGCATGAAAGATATTATTTTTAGCCGACAGAATGGGCGTCTTATAGTATCGGTCAACCTATATGTTAGTGTTACTGTAAGGTGGCTGTTCTGGGCATAAGACTTCCCTCAGTCGTGTCTTGTGTTTCGAGAGGGGGGGTCTTATAGTAAGAGCTCGGGAGGATTATTACAGTCATTACTCATCCCCAAGTGGAATTTCGAGGATATCTCCATAGTTGTTGTCCATGGGTTGCTTCGGTCGTGCTCTGGGAACGATTCAGTATGAGTGATTGTGGATCGCTTGACGAAGGTTGCCAAGTTCATTCTAATTAGGAAGGAGTCATATGTTGAATGGGGGCAGTTCAAGTATATATGGGCTCTCACCTTACCTTTAATATGGCTTTTCATCCTCAGACGGATGGCCAGTCTGAGAAAACCATTAGAACCATGGAATATTTGTTGAGATTATGTGTGTTGGATAGGGGAGAGGCGTGGGAAAGACTCTTGCCTCTAGTAGAGTTTTCATACAATAGTAGTTATCAAGCTAGCATCGGAATGGTGCCCTATGAAGCACTTTATGAAAGGAGGTGTAGAACTCCATTATCATGGGTGCAGGATGAAGACCCAAAGACTTTGGGAGTTAAGTATATTGATGATACTGATACAATGGTAAGATTGATACGAGACCACATGTTGGAGGCTCAGAGTTGGCAGGCAAAGTAATATAATGCGAAGCATCGGATGGTGGATTTCCAAGTGGGTGACAAGGTGTTCATGAAGATCATGCCAATGCATGTAGTATCATGTGTGCGTGGTAAAAAGAAGCTCAACCCTAGATATGTGGTGCCCTTTGTTATATTGGAAAGAATTGGCCCTTTGGACTATCGGCTAGAGCTACCACCTAAGATAGACAATTTTCACAATGTCTTCCATGTGTCGTCGCTTTGTAGAGCACAACTACAAGCCGATCAGCATGTCACCACTAATAATGGAACAGTGGCAACTGATAGGTCTGTTCAACTAGAGTCGGTGTAGATAGTGGACACCAAGATAAGAAGCTTGCGGCGAAAGAGTGTTCCTTTAGTGAAGGTCCAATGGTCAAATCATAGGAGAGAGGAGTATACTTGGGAGCCAGTGGACTTGATGCTGAAGCACTACCCAAAGTTGTTTCCCCAAGGAAAACTTAAATGTATACTTTGTATTCTTCATACCTTATTCCCCCCCCCCCCCACAGAGTTAGCCTGATTTCCGGCACAAAATTTTTTATTTTGTTTATAGTATTTATAACGTCCCGATTCGTTCTAGACCCCTTTTGCACATTTTCAAGTTAGGTGAGTTTACTTGGGCTCAGGGTGCACTGGTGGACAGTATTTGACCTGAGTCGGGGGAAGTTCTGACTCCACAGTCAATGTCTGGACGCTACCGGGCAGCGGTAGTGGGATACTGCGCAGCAATAGCGATCGTCAAGTGTATACGATGAATGTCAAAAGGGGTTGAGTGGACACAACGATCATCGAATACTACCACGTGACTGTAGTGGAATACCATGCAGCAGTAGTGATCGTCGAGTACATACAGAGAATTCCAAAAGTAGTCAAGATCATCGAGTGGACTCAACGATTGTCGAGTACTACCGCACGGCGGTAGCAGGATACCGCGTTGTGGTAGCCTACTGAGTTATTGGCGTATCGCTCTGTGAGCAATCGCCCAACGTTAGTGATACCATTGGCGAAAGCCACGCTGAATTATTTGGTATGTTGCTCGGTGATATACCTCGTGGTAGTAGAAGAATACCGCGCAGCAGTAATAGTATAGGTGGCAGCCCTCGAGTGGTCAGTTTGGGCGGTGGCTTATGGGAGAAGTCATTTTATGGAGGTACTACGCGACGGTAGCAAGCTACCGTGTGGCGTTATCCCTCTATTCAGAAAAACCCTAGCTCTAAAAATCCATTCCTTTATATGTATTATCCAAGTCTTGGCTACCAGTCTTCTTCTCTCAGTGCCGAACCTCATTGTAAGAGAGAAGGTTGACGGGCAAACTTTCTCTCGGAGGAGGAGAACGATACCGATGAGGAAACCAATCATGCCGCCAAGAAGAAGAATGATATTTATAACCAGAAATGAGGTGAGATTCCTACCCTCTCCCTTAGTGCTAGATCTTAAGTTATGAAATAGGAGTGATGTTGGCTCAAGAGAGCTTGACTTTGGTATGAAATGATGATCTCCTAAGAAGAGACCACGTTAGGACCTTTGTCCTAGGTTTTGTTGTCTTCAACCTTTCCTCTCTTCAATATGATGATGGTGGACTTGGTTTCGAGAAGAATGGTGGTCTATTTAGGGTAAATAAGGGAGGAGGAAGAGTTGAATGTAACTTTGTATAAGTGGTTAGAGGAAGAAGATGAACTGATGTCATTCGTTTGACTTTAAGATGCGTGCAAAAATCTATTTTCTGTATGCAGCAGCCTTTATACTCACTTTAAGCCATGTTTGGAGCACTTCTAGGTCTTGGGATGAACACGAAAGTTGTAGCCCTCGAAAAGACCTTTCCAATAGATGATTGCCCATTTTTGGGAGAGTCATGTAACCTCGAGAATGTTCAGTCAAATTGACTGTGTTGTATTGTATTATGTGTAGGTTGTGATTTGTATAAACTAATATAAGGCCGGAATAGGCTTTCTGTCTAAGTAAGTTGTGTTAGCTGTACATCCAGATGTTTGGGTTTAATAGGAAGATCGTAGCCAAATGATATTTTGGATTGGGTCAATTTATTATATGTAACCATTATAAACTAATGGTTTTGGATGAACCTTGGCTGTACAAATATTGTATTCATGAAATCCGATGAAGATGCACTTGATATCAATGCGATGAACGTTATGAGTTTTGGAAGAATTTTTGATACATGATGCATGAATGTGTAGCCTACAGCTATGCTGTGGTTTACAATTATTGAGAGAATGTGTGATGTATTCTATGCAAGGTTATGTTGAACATGTTAAAGCTTAAGTGTTTAATGAAATATAGTTTGGGGAAAGATTTATGATTTGATATGCAGGTGCAAGCTAAATTGTAAAAGAAGGGCTAGATGAGAAAAAGTCCATGGCCATGTGTTGTGTTAGTCACTTATATCAAGTAATGAAGATTTTACATGATTGACAACTTAGAGGATTAGTCTCCCATACTAAGGTAGGCCTTACGTGCTTTTGAGCACCAGATTGGTATGATGATAAGGGACTCAGTGTGGAGCCCTTGAGTGCTTTTGAGTAGTTGATTGGTAATGTTGAGAAGGGAATCGATTATAGCCCTTGGATGTTTGATGGTATGGCCAAGTGAAATTGCATGCGGCGTGTGTTGCTATATGGTGTCATAATCCTGGGTTAAGGAAAGTGTGGAAGGTCTATAGGCTCGCTAGTCATCACACCAATGGGAGTTAACAGATAAGCCTTAGGCGGTTGGGCTTGGTCCTCGGTGCTCACTCCTGAGACTCCTTCCATGCTAGTAGATGGTTGGACTTGGTCCTTTCGTGATACGCTCCCAGGGCTCCTTCTGTGCCACGACGATAGGCCAGTTTGGGTTGTGTTCTTGGTGTACATCTACCCGAGACCCCTCTAAGCTGTAGTACGTAAAAGCTTTGCTATTGTGTTTTTAGCATTAAGGCATACAGAGGCATATACCTGGTACTGTGGATACCCGCCTAGTAGTCGAGACGCCCGCTCTACTGTCACTGTTTGGCCACGATTGATGATGCCTGAGAGGTTAGCTACCTGCTCGAAAAGTGGGAACTAAGGACTATGCTGACATAGCAAAACAGAGTGCTTGAGTTGCATGTGTGCATCATAAGTCATCATTGCATTGCATTGCACCGCATAAGATCCTTGTCATAAAAATTTCTATGGCACTTTTATATGATGAGTTACTTTGTGTTAAGCCGATCCTTAACTTATAAATCTGTATGGAATTTTTATAAGCTAAGTTCTATTTTTGTTGTTAAATTATATGTTGTAGATCATTATTGTACCTTTACTGAATTGCTAGTGTATATTGATGTTATCACTTGTTATACACTGTTTTCTTTACTCTTATGATATGTAGAGATATACCACCAGCTTGTACTTACTGTTATATATATATAAATATATATATATATATATATATATATATATATATATATATATATATTACCTCCTTTCTTTCTCTTGCCTGGTGCCTAAGAACCGCTGGAGTGAGAGAAAGAGATGGCCACTTAGTCTTTATGACTAATAGTTTCTACAATGACCTTTTAGGAGGACACCCAGCAGATAGAGTAGCAGCAGGAGGAGGTTATGTAGGAGGGAAGCAAGGGTAGGGAGATAGAGCTTGATACGATGATACCCTCGCTACTATCGGTTATTGAGGTGTGAGATTTTGAGAGACTTTGTTATAGCCTTCGAGCAATTTTGTTGTACTCTGATATTAAAGGAACCAAAGTAGTTCCTTATTATTCATGTACTGTGCTATGGATAATTACTTATTGTGATGCTTTGACTTTTGTTTATTATATTTATCTTGGGTTGGCTTGGATGATATTGTGAGAGCTGGCAGAATAGGCATCTTATAGTACCGGTAAACCCGTGTGTTGACACTACCGCAAGGCGGCATATATGGGCATAAGACTCCGCTCGGCCGTATTTTGTGTTCAGGGAGGGGGTCTTAATTCACTTTTGGTCTTTTACTACCACTTGTTTATTATTGCTGAGGCATTTTTTCTTTTGAATGTCTCAGGCTCGGAGAAATAGCGGTCAAGGAAGCTAGAGTTGGTGGTTCTTGGCGTGGCTTAGTAGTTGTGGTTTCCTTCCCTCACCTTCATGAGTTACTTTTGTTGTTCTTGTTCTAGCTAAGACATACATTTGTCTGTGGGTTTGTGTCGGGTTGTTTACGCCCATAGTATATTATTGTCAATGCTAGACTATTTTCTAGTTGTTATGCTATTTTCTTATTGGTTTGTTTTACTTGCTTGCTCTCTGGGAAGGATTTATGCTAGGTTGCATGTTAGTTATTTTCAAAGTCTAAAAAAGATCAATGTTCCTAGATCATACAAATAGCTTCTCTTTAAATAAAATATCACTCTATTTTAGCGAACGTAAAACCTCTTTTGGTACTTATATTAAACCTAGATGTGTGCATAACATGAATTATTCCAATAGATTTTCATGCTCGTATAGGACAATAAATAAACTAAATAAAGTATTTTCCGCTACGTATATGTATATTTTTACCCATGGATTAGTTGATCCACTGAGCCAAGGGACACGACCATCAAAACCTAAACTCAAACTATATTTTTATCATAAAATACTTGAGGATTTCATGAAAAGAATTAGGAGTAGGTTCTTGCCTGAGCATCTACAGTTGTCCCCTGTACGGTGTGGTATCATGATGCATATTTTCTCTCACTCTGATGTATATTATTTAATACTAAGAAAATTTGGGTTGTGACATAACTGGGGCATCGACCAATCTTTATTGACAGTAACAAAAAAGGACTTGTATCGTGCTGATGCAAGCTACAAGAGAGAAGGTATCAAAGAAGTCAACACCATAAGTTTAAGTGAATCCCTTTGCCTCTAGGCGAGCCTTATAACAATCCACGGTGCCATCAGGATAAGATTTCACCACATAGACCCATAAACAACTAACAACATCGACCCCATGAGAAAGAGGAATGAGAGTCCAAGTACAACCATTTGAGAAGTGTGGCCATCTATTCATCCATGGCAGCCTCCAATGTGGAATTGTAAGAGCTTCTTGGTATGTTACAGGGGTGACAATAGCCGGGAGATCTAGAGAAAAATCACTACAAGAAGGGGTGAGTCAAGCATATGAGACAAGATCATGAATGGAATGATGAGTACACATTTGAACCCCCTTATGAAGAGCAATGGGATGATAGAGGTCTGTCCTGTCATCACGCTCTGAGGCATTCAGCAAAAATATAGCTGGCCCAAAAACTAATAGTAATAGCGGTATAGAGGTAGAGGAGGTTAGAGGTTTTGAGATAGAAGATGGTGGAGAGATTTCTTATGGAGGAGCCAAAATAAGAGGTGTGGAAGGACTATCAGGCGACAGGAAGGTGGCGAAGTGTTTGAGAAGTATGGCTTTATTTCAAAGAAAATAACGCCAATAGACACATATTATTGTTAGAGAAGGGGGTCATAACAAGATTAACCCTTTTGAGTGGGATAGTATCCAAGGAAGATCCATTTGATAGCATGAGAGGAGAGTTTATCTCGCCTTAATAAGGGAATATGGACAAAGGCCGTGTAGCCAAAGTTATGGGGAATTAGAGGAAATGGTTCATCATCTGAATAGATGGGGTAAAAAGGTGTCTTACCTTAAATAATAGATGAAAGCATACAATTGATAAGATAACACGATATTAGAATGACATGGCCCCAATACGATAGTGAACATTCATTTGAGTGAGAAGAGCACGCGCAACATCGAGAAGATGCCAATTTTTCCATTCAACAACACCATTCTATTGGAATGTGTATGCAGAAGTAGTTTGATGAACAATACCATTATACATACAAAAGTTGGAAAATTGATGACTAAGGAATTCTTTAATATTATCTGTGTGAAGAACTTTGATAGAAGTACCCAATTGGGTTCGAATTTTATTAAAAAGGTAGTCAATATAGAGAAGAGTTCAAAACATTCTTTTAACAGATACACCCAAGTACATCTAGGAAAATCATCAATAAAAGTTAGCAAATACAAACTTCTCCAACCAACAGATTTGGTAGAAGATGGAATCAAATCATCTGAGTGAATAAGAGAAAAAAGGACTAGAAGAGCTGCGACAATGTTTTGTAGGATAGGTGGAGCGATGATGTTTGCTAAATTGACAAGCTTCATAGTTGAGGGAGGAGTCATCCTTGGGTGTATCTAGCAAGAGCTGGTAGAGATGATGAGGATGACCCAAGCAAAGAAGTTATTGTAGAAGAGTGTTGAATTTTGTGGAGGCAGGAAGTGCATATATATTATCAAGTAAGTAGAGACCATCACTCTTAGTCCCAGTAGCAATCGTCTTCTTAAAGAGACGATCTTGAAAAAAATAACAAGTTGAGGTAAATGTGACTGAACATTGTAGTTATTTGCAGAGAGATGTGACAGGAAGTAAATTGCAAAGGAATGTTGGCAGTAGAGCGTGTCCTCAAGTTGAAGAGATGGAGTGGCTTAGACCAGGCTAGTTCCACACATAGTAGAAGGAGATCTATATGTTGGTGTCCTGGTGATCTAGAAGTAGTCAACGCGTTAATCTCGCCGTCAATGTAATATGAGCTTATAGGGTCACACATAATAATGTACAAGAAATTGGATCATTGATTGATGTAGCTACTCATAAAGATTATGAGTGTGATGGCTATTTTAGTTGATTGTAAACTATATGACATCTTGTCAACTAGAAGGTTTTGAAAGATAGGGTAAGCTCTGAAAAACTCTAGAGGGGGAGTGAATAGAGTTATTGAAATCTTTTAAGTTTTACTGAAATAAAAGATCTTTAATAAATTATGTTACTATAGTATAAGTGTATAGGTGCACAAGTGCAGCAGATAAACTAGAGAGAGATAACTAAGCTACACAATAAAAATATATCACAGCACAAGCACAAAGGAAAAACAACACAGCCACACAGACAACACAAGAAGTTTATAGTGGTTCCCCAAACTTGGGTACATCCACTCTTCTACCACCCTAGGTAGGAATCCACTACAGGTTTTGATCAGGTGACTGCCACCAATGAGCTTTTGATCAGGTGCTCAAAAACCAAACCTCAAGTTTTTTGGTTAGGAGACTTGCAACCAGGAATAATTTTGAAGGGAATTAAAACCTTGTACAGAGATGGGAAGAGAGGTTGATGGAAGACTTATTTTCTCAAATCAAAATGAGAAGACTAAGTGGATTTCTGTTATTGTCAAAGCTCCCCCTGAGATCTTGACTGGTTCAGGAGTGGAAGCTTTGCAAAAGGGTGAGTAGGCCTTTTAGCTCTTCAGAGATCCTTGACTTATTTGAATAACTTGTCACTTGAGATCCCTGAAAACAAAAAGAGAAAGGAAGAAGGACTCTTGATGATGATGGTTGTTCCTTCTTCTTATCTTGAGAGCATTTAATATTCTGAGAGCTATTTTTACTGCACTTTGCTTGTTTGTATGCTTTTTCCTGTATCTATCTTATTGATAGCACACAAGTTTCTATCTATCTCTTTTCTTCTCTATTTTTCCTCTTTTTATCAACTGTTTTCTATCTGTCTATGATAGCTGCCTGAAGGTCGACTTCAAAATCCTGCAATAAATGTTCAGCCAAGATCTAGGGAATGAAAATTGCAAGAATGCTGTCAATTATTCTATTCTATGTCTGTCTTGAGATATAAGCAATTAATTTCATGAAGGATATTTATAATCAATGCTGCCAATAACGGCTCGATTCAAAGAATATAAGAGCATTGATTATCCAGGGAATTAACGGCTTATAATTGTATAAATAAGGAGACAGAAAAGGAAAGAATAAATGACAATATGCCTTAATGTTTTCGTCGACCTGAGAATAGCTTTCGTCGACCTGAGAATGGCTTTCGTTGACCTGTGTGATCAGCTTTCGTCGAACTGAGCTCTGCGAACAACTGCACTGCATAAACTGACTGATTCTGTGCACAAAGTTTGTCGACTTGAGAATGGCTTTTCGTCGAGCTGAGATCCAAGATCGTCGAGCTGAGTCTACAGTCTGGACTTAGAATATTTTCTGATGTTGAGTGTTGAAGTATTGATCTGGCATTGAGTGAGATGTCCTCTGGCTTTGAGTGTTTGATCACCATTCTGGAGTTTAGTCATTTAAGAGTGTTGAGTCATTGATAGCGTTGAGAGCGTTGAGTGAAATTTGGCTCTGAGTAAACTTTGGCTTTGAATGAACTGTGGCGCTGAGTTAATTTTTGCGCTGAGAGTTCTTTGGCTTTGAATGAACTGTGGCGCTGAGTCAATTTTGGCGCTGAGAGTTCTTTGGCTTTGAATGCTGAAGTGTTAGCGAACTGAGGACAGAGTTCGTCGACCTGATGATCTTAGTTCATCGACTGAAGTTTGACAGAGGAGTTATCACTTTGTTCAGAGATCGTCGAGCTGAGATCTAAGTTCGTCGAGCTCAGCTAGAAGAATTGTCTCTGGGTTAGTCGAGCTGAGTACGACGATCTCCGACCGGAGTTCGACGAACGCAGATCTCCTTTTTATTAAGTCTTTAATTTTCTAAGTCTTGAGTCTCTAGCAGTGTTGGAGGCTGGTCCTTTCTACTAATGACTTTAAGGACATGGCCTAGACTCTAACAACACATAACATTTGACCCTTCTATACAACATGGGTCACAACCTAAGAAGAGAACCTAGCCCAAATCACCTAGGGGTTCCAACAGGTTTGCTGATGAGAAAGGTTTTTGGTGCAAAGTAAAAAAATGTGGCTTGATGGTCCAGTTTGATAGGATATAGTAGCGGCTAAGTCCATATTCGACATGATGAATTCGATGCAATCCAATTCTTGTAGTCAAATTCAATCAGTTGAATTCATGCAGTCAAATTTCTTATTGTTTGACAACTTGGAAATTTGGATTTTCGGCTAAGTCCCTATTCGACTTGATGAAGTCGATGCAATCAAATTCATACAATTAAATTCATGTAGAAAAATTCATGCAGTCGAATTTCATGTTGTTTTACAGCTTGGAAATTTAGATTTTCATCTTAGTCCATATTTGACTTAATGAAGTCGATGCAATCGAATTCATGCAGTTGAATTCATTCAATTGAATTCATGCTGTCGAATTCATATAGTCGAATTTCTTGTTGTTTGACATCTTGGAAATTTTGATTTTAAGCTAAGTCTATATTAGACTTGATGAAGTCGATGCAATCGAATTCATGTAGTCGAATTCAATCAGTTGTATTCATGCAGTTGAATTAATGCAGTCAAATTCATGCAGTCAAATTCATGTAGTGAAATTTCATGTTGTTTGACAGCGTGTATATTTAGATTTGCGACTAAGTATAAAATCGACTGTGCCCTCCTTTTTTCCTGATTTTGAATATTGAACCCGGTTCAGGCTATTAGGGTGTAATTAATGTTTAGCCCAAACTTAATTCACTAAATATTATATATAGTTATTATTTCAGGGTTAGGGCGCAATTTTTAGGTTCATTTCTTTCTCCCAAACCCCAGCCGCAGAAACAGAACTATTCCGTGCGGCAAAATCCGGATGGCGGCCTTGCTTGTGATTTGAGCCCTAGCACTTGTGATCTTCTCCAAGAATCGAACCTAGCAGTTCATGGAGATGAAGATCTCGATCATCTCTATTCCAACCTAGCAATGGCGGTAAGGCGTTTCTCGCGTTAGTGTGGATACTCATAAAGGTGCCAACATCTCTTTGCTCTTTTAGACTCGATGGACCAGAAATCACTAAAATAGGATTCCAAATCAAAGTCTGAATATTTTCTGGAGTTATTGGCCGGAGCACTTTGGTCAATTTTTGAATTACCCTGTACAAGTACTTCCTAAACCCTAGCGGTTTGTCTATTTCTTGATTCATGGATCCTGCAAGTTCCTACTCTATTTGGGTTGTTCTAGAGTTTTATTCCGTTATGCACTTAGTGATGTGTCGTTCACACCCCTGTAGAAACCCCAACAGTGGTATCAGAGCTAGGGTTTTGCAGTCCAGTTTGTGTAAATCAGGACTTAGAACTGTTTTAAGACCCATGTTTATTCCTAGAAATCAAATATTGATTTATTTCCAGCAATGCTGAGATTTGCAATGTGATTTCCATGTTTTTTTTGTTAAGCAGTAACCGTCCATCTTTGTGGTTTGTGAAACCAAATATTGTCTTTGATTTGGAATCTGACAATGAGAGACGAGCTTGTCTACTGCAATAAGGAAGATTGTATGTGCATGTATCCAATACATGTAAATCTAAAGATTTAGAAATGTTCTAGTTTAGCCCTTTTCCATCAAGTGTTGATGGTTTTATTTTTGTGCACATATGGGATGTATCTGAAATGCATATGTTGTCATTTTTTGTATGTGCACAATGATTAAGTGTTAGTTAATCCTCTAAAATTCCTTAACTAAATATTAAGTGTTTGAATGCCTTCTGATAGATGACACTCTTCCTTCCTTGATCGATGAAGTGTGGGCCTGCCAAACCAAGGCACATTAATCTATCTTAGTAAGGGTGAGAGCGGTTAATTGTGATATCCCACTATCAACATCGGGTCTAACTTTACTAGGTGATCTCAAAGGTTAAATTCCTAGAGGCATAGGGTTGGCATACACCATATTTGGAATATTGCCCCCAATATTCCTAGATTTGAAGAAATATCACCTACAGTTCTAAGTATATATTGTATTTGATAACACATTTATTTTATGTTTGTGCAGAAGTTCTGACTCTATAAACAGGTTTAGAGCAAAGAAGGGTTATGCCACTAAGATTCTATACATATGTTAACTGTATAGTTGATATACCACTGAGAATAAATCCTCATCTCAGCATTACCGTGGAGAGGCTAATCTCAGTACCAAGATAGATACCACTTAGAATATAGTAACGTATCAGCATTACCATGGAGAATTTAATCTCAGCACCAAGATAGATACCACAGAGAATAAAGTCTCTTCTCAGATTTACCGCGGAGAAGCCGCTGAATGCCGCAAAACTCAGTGTCATGGCAGATAATGTTGAGAATAAAGTCTTGGCTCGACATTACCGTGGAGAATGAAGTTTTCATTCAATTGTACCATGGAGAAGATTCAAAATGTTATCATTGTTCCTGTATAGACTGGCAGGATTCATTTGTGTTGGTGGCGCAAGGAGATAGGATAAACTATTCTATTCTTGTCGATATTATTGACAAGTCATTTCATAAGATCGTTGTAGATTGTCAAAGTTTATAAGAAGGAACTTCTAGGGCAATGGAATATTGATGTTGTTAAATTTCATAACACTAGAAACGACGCACTGCAATATGCAATCTACAAGATAGTTCTTCCTGATAGCTCTATGGAGAACAAGATAGAGTCAATCCGGACTTATCGCTAGATCTTCTTTCAACTACTGAAGAAAATCTAGAAGGAGTAAGGCCTAACCCATGCAACTTGAAGGTTCATCCATCCAGGGACCTACTCTAGATACTTGCCATCAAGGAAAGAACAACATAAGATAAAAAAAAAGTCTCAAGGTTAAATCTGATTATGGATTTTGTTGTAATTACTCACCTACCTTGTACTGAGGATCTAAGGTTATTAGATCTGAGTGTAGGGCCTTGTATGCCTGAGTTGTAAGGCTATGCTCCTAGCCATAAGTGTATGATTTCTGAGGAGATCTGAGGTAAGACTTGTAATAGTTCTAAGGTAGGAAACCTGGAGATTTTCTGAGCTATAGAAGTTGGAGCACTCTGATTATAGGGCCTATGTGCCTTCGGTAGGGAATGTGTGCCTGAGGTAGGGCTTTTTTATAAGCCTAAGGCAGGATCTGGAGGATATCTGAGTTGTTAGCTCAAGGAGTTGAGTTATTGGAGGAGTTTGCCTACTCTAGTTCATTCCTAAATAGGTGTATAGGGTAAGTGGATGTACCCAGACCTGGTGGAAACACTATAAATCCTTATTTGTGTGCTTTAATTTTCCTTATGTGTTGAAATCTAAAAAGTATACACCATAGTGCAAGACACCTATTCACCCCCCTCCCCCATCTAGGTGAGTTAGACTACCACTAACAACAAACTATTAAGTGGTATCAGATAGAGGTTGGTCAAAAAGGACTTAACTATTTGACCATATTCCTAAAAAGGGTAGTCTAAGTCTTCACCATGTCTTCAGTAGTCATAAGGAGTTGAGCTCTATGAATTTGCCCATATGTCGAAAGGAAACATTTAGCATGTGGAAGCAAAGAGTTAAGTTATTCATGGCGGCCTCTGATCCAAGAATATAAATAACTATTATGGAGAGGCATTTTGTCCCTATGAAGGTAGCCTCCATTGATACAACTCTTATGGTTCCAATGAAATATTCTGAAATGGATAAGGATGAGATTGTGCTTGCTATAATGGATAAAAGAGCAATGAATATAATAGTCAATGAACTTGATTATTACACCTTCCAAAACCATGTGCACTGCCAGACCGTAAAGGAAATACGGGACACCCTCATTGCTTTCTTGGAGGGAACATAAGAGGTAAGGGATGATAGGAAGTCCCTACTCAATCAGGAATATGAAGCCTTCAAGCAGGGAGGCAAGGAAATTATAATAGAGTGCTATGAAAAGTTTTTCAAGATAGTAAATGAGCTAAATACCTATGGAGGGGTCTTTACAGATTATTAGTTAAATGACAAATTTCTTAGGTATCTGATGATGCATAATTTGACCTAAATTATTAATATAAAAATCTAAATAATCTAATATAAATATATTTATAATGTTAATTTTATTTGCTAAATCGTATCTTTTTATAATTCTATCCTAATGATGCCTACTTTATTATATTTTCTGCGCGCAGCAAACTTCGGGACAACTTTTGGGCATGTTACGGCCAGAATCAGATCTTGGGCTGAACACGAAAGTTGTAGCCCTCAGAAAGACCTTTCCAACGCATGGTTACACGTCTTCATCGGATTTGTGTAGCTTCGGGAATCTGCGTTTAAAGTTGCTGTCCAGCAGATTTCCTGCATGTATGATTCTTTGGTTTGAGCTAGAACCGAGGATCCCGCGACAAATGGCAAAAGAACACGACTTCAGTTATGACGTGCCAACCAAAATGTCAAGTGCAGCCATGCCACCATATTATTGAACTATTTTCAATAAAGAGAATGAAGCCACAATGGTCCAATGAGATATTTTCTCATAAGTGGGAAAGAGGCTAGCCACCTTTTGACTTTGTATTCAACATGTGTTCTTAAAGGAAGCTTCTTGGAAAGAGAGAAAGAAAGCCAACTTTTATCATACTTTTCATGACAAGTATGAAAGAGGCTAGCCTCCATTGGACTTTATATCCAACATGTGCTTTTTGAAAAAGGGAAGGTTCATGGAAGCTTCATCCTCATGCCAAATTCCAACTCTACCCCCTTGGTTTTGTACCTATAAATAGGCAAGAAGGAAAGGGGGAAAGCATCCATCCTTCCTACTTCATTTTGAGCATTGTAGAGAGCCATTGGAGTTTGTTTTTAGAGTATTTTAGTTTAATATTTTCATGCTTTAATGTTCTTACAATTTCTTTTATCGTACTTGTAATTTTCTTGCAAACTCTCTTTATAATGTCTTTTTTGAAATCTTTTGTAACTTCTTTTCAATAAGAAATAAATTAGTTTGTTATTCCCTTTCCCTCTTTCTCTTTCTTTTTATGCATATTCTTAACATGATTTTCATTTCCTATATTATGAGTAACTAAACTTTGTTTAGTGCTTGATCGAAATGATCCGAGGAATGAAATGATCTCTTTTTCTGAATCCATATCTTCTCTTTCTCTTTGAACAAATGTTTAGGATTTACCCTTGATTAATTTATAGAGAGGTCATGTCATCGATATATGATTTTCTCTTCTGTTTCCATACTCTAGTAGCCGAAAGGATCATGCGTATGGATTGATCGCTCATGGGTAAAGGGAGTTGAATGCAATCCTTGAAAGAGGACGACATAAATTTCCCGGATTGGAGTCAAATCCAATAGAGGGGTTCACTACATAAAGCGAGTTTTAGGGGTTTCAATTATAGAATGAAAGTTCGGTTGATCAACCTAAACTCAGTTGGGCATAGCCTTGAAAGAGGTGCGTTCATATTTTGGGAACCTCCACGGTCCAAGCATCTTCGTTAAAAAGAATTAGAGATTTATCTATTTTTTTGGTCATTTTCATTCCAAGGTGATTCAAGATCAAGTACTAACCTTTTAAATTATTGCTTAATCATCCTCTTTTATTGTATAACCGTTCTCTCATTTGCAAACAAAATCAAAGTATCTAATTGATAAAATAACAGAAATCTCTTTGAAGTAGAAGTAATCGATGCGCCTTGGTTCTAATACGACCTTGATATTATATCCTATGCTATAAGCGATAAGGTACACTTGCCTTTATCGAATATAGATTCGGAGAACATCATCTTCATCTTCATCTTCTCTTTTTCATAAAACACCTCCGGGATTTTCTCCATCAAGTTTTTGGCGCCGTTGCCGGGGACTTGCGTCGATATTTCAAAAAAAAAGATAACTGTTAATTTTATCATTTTTCCTTTTTTTTCTAAAAAATATATATCTTAATAATATACCTAAAACCGCCTAAAAAAACAAAAAGAAAAAAAATCCATAATTAATTTTTAAACTCATCTTTAATGATTTGTCTTTTTTTTCCTTCTAGTATATGACCCGAGCAAGTTCTTCGAATAATCCTGAATCCCATTTTGATCCAGAAATTGAGCGCACCTTTAGGCGACGCCTTCAATCTCGTGGACAGGATTTACCAATTATTTTTGAAGAATCTATCGGAGATACTAATATAGCAACTATGGGTGACCCCAATCCTAATGAAGCCCAGCAACGGACCATGTCCTACTATGCACGGCCGAACTTGGAAGGGACACAATCTAGTATTGTTCGCCCTACTATAGCTAATAATAATTTTGAGATCAAGTCTAGCATCATCCAAATGGTGCAACAATCGGTTACTTTTGATGGTTTACCAGATGAAGATCCAAATCAACATCTTTCAAATTTTCTTGAAATCTGTGATACCTTCAAAATAAATGGCGTTACTGATGACGCCATTCGATTACGACTATTTCCCTTTTCTTTGCGGTCAAAGGCCAAGCAGTGGTTAGGCTCTCTTCCTAGAGGATCTATCACTACATGGGCCGAAATGGCGGAAAAATTCATGACTAAATATTTTCCTCCTGCAAAGACCGCCAAATTACGTACTGATATCTCTTCATTTATGCAAATCGACTCAGAGACTCTCTACGATACATGGGAGCGCTTCAAAGAGCTTTTGCGTAGATGTCCTCACCATGCACTTCCTACTTGGCAACAAGTACAGATTTTTTATAATGGCATAAATTTCCAAACAAGGCAGATGATTGATGCAGCTGCTGGGGGTACTCTCAATAATAAAACCCTAGAGGCCGCTCAAGAGCTTTTTGAGGAAATGGCCATGAATGCCTATCAGTGGAATGTGCCCCGAGCGCGCCCTAGCAAGCCGGTAGGACTTTATGAAGTTGATATGACAGCTAATTTAGCTTTACAACTTGAACGTTTAAGCAAGCAAGTGGCAGAGATGTCTGCTTCCTCTGCCACTCCTTCTTGGGCAAATAATACTAATAATACTTTTATTGAAGAACAGGTTGATTTCATGGGGAATCTTACTCGTCCTTCCTTTAACCCGAACAACGCTCCGTATAATAATGCTTATAATCCAGGTTATAGGAACCACCCGAATTTCTCATGGAGCAACCAAAGTAATGCCCAGCGCCCTCCTAATATGAACCCACCTGGTTTTCTTCCACCACCACCAAAGCCCTCTTCGATTGAAGAGGTATTTTCTAAATATGTTGCCTCGAACGAATCCAACATCCGGAATCTCACCGGATCTGTAAAGAACTTAGAGAATCAAATTGGCCAGCTTGCCAAAATGATTGCCGAGCGCCCGCATGGAGCTTTGCCGGGCAACACTGAGATGAATCCAAGGGAGAATGCAAATGCCATCAACCTTCGCAGTGGAAAGGAGGTAACCTCTCCAAGTAGGATTGAACCCGAGGTAACTGTTTCTATTTTACCCCCTCCAGTTTTATTTTCTAATTCTCCGAATGCTTCAAAATCTCCTCTTGTTTCTACTTCTGCACCCCCTTATCCATCTAAAATTAAAAATGAGCGAGTAGAGGAGCAATACAAAAAATTTTTAGAAATTTTAAAACAAATTCATATAAATGTTCCCTTCTGCGAGGCAATCTCTCAAATGCCTAAATACGCGAAATATCTCAAGGAGTTACTCTCCAATAAAAAGAAACTTGAAGATATCTCACGTGTTTCCCTCAATGCAGAATGCTCCGCAGCTTTATTAAATAAATTGCCTCAAAAATTGAATGATCCGGGACGGTTTTCTATCCCGTGCCTCTTTGGCAATTTATTAGTAAAGCATGCCCTCGCCGACCTAGGTGCTAGCATCAATCTAATGCCTTACTCTTTGTTTAAGAAATTGGGGTTAGGAGATCCAATCCCAACTAAAATAAGTATACAACTAGCGGATCGTTCTGTTAAGTATCCAGTAGGGGTAGTGGAAGACGTGTTAGTCAAGGTTGACAAGTTCATCTTTCCGGTGGACTTTGTCATTCTTGACATCGAAGAGGATGCTGAAGTACCACTCATACTCGGCCGCCCCTTCCTTGCCACCTCCCGCGCAATAATAGATGTTAGTAACGGAAAACTCCTCCTTCGTGTTGGAGATGATGAAGTTACTTTCAGTATCAACCCCTCAATGCGAAATTCTCTTTCAAATGATGATTCTTGTTACCATCTAGATGCATCATTTGAAGAAGATTTTTCATCATTTTCTAATTTGTGTCCCACATCTTGTGATGATGCAGAACATGATGAATTATTTTGTTTTAAGGAATTATCTCGTTCTTCGCCTCCTGAGCCAATTGGCTTAGAGAGTATTAAAATCACGACCTCTTACGAAGTACCACCTACTCTTGAGCTTAAGCAACTTCCAGAGCACCTAAAATATGTCTTTTTAGAAAAAGACTCTAAATTGCCGGTCATCATTTCATCTACTTTGCGTGATTCGGAAATTTTTGAATTAATTCAAATCTTAAATAGGCATCGCCGAGCTATAGCTTGGCAATTATCTGATATTAAAGGGATAAGCCCCTCCTTCTGCACACACAAAATATTACTTGAAGATAATTCTCGCAATAGTGTACAGCCTCAGCGACGACTTAATCCCAACATGAAAGACGTCGTTAAGGCTGAAGTAATTAAACTATTAGATGCAGGAATTATCTACCCGATTTCGGATAGCCCGTGGGTTAGCCCCGTACAAGTAGTACCAAAGAAAGGCGGCATGACAGTAGTGGTTAATGAGAACAATGAACTAATTCCAACTCGTACTGTTACGGGTTGGCGGATGTGCATCGACTATAGAAAATTAAATGATGCCACCCGAAAAGACCACTTTCCCTTGCCATTCATTGATCAAATTTTAGAACGCCTTTCTGGTCACTCCTACTATTGCTTTCTTGATGGTTTATCGGGATATTTCCAAATACCAATCTCACCCGAGGACCAGGAGAAAACAACCTTTACTTGTCCCTTCGGCACCTTTGCTTATAGAAGGATGCCATTTGGCCTTTGCAATGCACCAGCTACTTTCCAAAGATGTATGTTGGCCATCTTTGATGAGTTGGTTGAGGATGTGATGGAAGTCTTCATGGATGACTTTTCCGTATTTGGAAATTCTTTTAAATCATGCTTAGCTAATCTTGAACGTGTTCTTCAACGTTGTGAAGATACGAATCTAGCCCTAAATTGGGAAAAATGTCATTTCATGGTCCGAGAGGGGTTGGTACTCGGTCATAAAATATCGGGTAAAGGAATCGAGGTTGATAAGGCCAAGATCGAGGTGATTGAGAAACTTCCCCCTCCCACAAATGTAAAATCTATTAGAAGTTTCCTTGGTCACGCAGGTTTTTATCGGCGGTTTATACAAAATTTTTCCAAAATTACAAAGCCGTTAACACACTTGCTAGAAAAAGAGTCTTCTTTCATTTTTGATAATGAATGTTTAGCAGCTTTTAATATTATCAAAGATAAGCTTATCAACTCGCCAATTCTAGTAGCACCAGATTGGTCCTTTCCTTTCGAGATAATGTGCGATGCAAGCGACATTGCTGTAGGCGCAGTGTTAGGCCAACGGGTGAACAAGTATTTTCACCCAATTTATTATGCAAGCAAGACACTCACATCCGCACAGGCCAATTACACAACTACAGAGAAAGAACTTCTGGCAATTGTTTTTGCGTTTGATAAGTTTAGGTCTTATATTACACTCTCTAAAGTCATTGTGTTTACTGATCATTCTGCCCTTAGGTACCTACTAAACAAGGCAGACGCCAAGCCCCGATTATTAAGATGGATCCTCCTACTGCAAGAATTTGACTTGGAGATCCGGGACAAGAAAGGAGCGGAGAACTTGGCGGCCGATCATCTCTCCCGCTTAGAAAACCCTGCTGCGGATACGCTGGTGGAAGCTGATATTGATGATAAATTCCCTGAAGAGCGCCTCCTCGCCATCGAAAAATTAACGAATTCTTCTACCCCTTGGTTTGCGGATTTGGCCAACTATCTAGTGGCTCGGGTCCTGCCAAAAGGTTTTTCAAGTCAACAAAAGAAGAAATTCTTTTCCGACGCGAAGAACTACTTTTGGGAGGACCCCTTCTTATTTCGTATCTGCGCAGATCAAGTGGTAAGAAGATGTGTATCGAGCGAGGAAGGCTTGCAAATATTGCGGCACTGCCATGAAGGACCAACCGGCGGACATTATCAAGCAAGCCGGACCGCAAGGAAAGTGCTGGAGGTCGGTTTCTACTGGCCCTCGATCTTTAAGGATGCTCACTCTTTTGTAAGTGGATGCGACAGGTGCCAAAGGTCAGGTAACATATCTCGCCGAGACGAAATGCCCCAAAACTCCTTTATGGAGTGTGAAATTTTCGATCTATGGGGTATCGATTTCGTAGGTCCTCTCCCTCCCTCATTTAATAATAAATATATTCTCGTCGCAGTCGACTACGTGTCGAGGTGGGCGGAAGCACAAGCTCTCCCATCCAACGATGCAAGAGTGGTCATTAAATTTTTGAAGAAATTATTCTCTCGTTTTGGCACGCCTCGTGCTATAGTTAGTGATAGGGGCACACACTTCTGCAATAGCCAGTTTGCTAAAATTTTAGCAAAATATGGCGTTACACACAAACTCTCCACCGCCTATCACCCACAAACTAGTGGCCAAGTGGAGGTAGTGAACCGCGAGCTCAAGAGGATTTTGGAGAAGACTGTCTCTTTTAATAGGAAGGACTGGTCTTTGAAGCTCGATGATGCTCTATGGGCTTATCGGACGGCATACAAGACCGCCATTGGTTGTACACCATACCGATTAGTCTACGGCAAAGCTTGCCACCTTCCAGTTGAGTTAGAGCACCGTGCCTATTGGGCGCTAAAATTCCTCAATCTTGATTATACTTTGTCCTCCGAGCAAAGAAAATTCCAACTGAACGAACTAGATGAATGGCGTGCTAACGCATATGAAAATAATAAGTTTTATAAGGAGCGCTCAAAGTTCTACCATGATAAAAATATTAAAATTCCTAAAAGTTTTTCACCGGGGGATCTAGTCCTTCTTTACAACTCACGCCTTCGTCTTTTTCCAGGAAAGTTAAAATCTCGATGGTCCGGCCCCTTTGTCGTCAAAGAGGTTTGGCCATATGGGACCGTTCTTATTTCCCACCCGGAACTCGGCTCCTTTAAAGTGAATGGCCACCGATTAAAATTTTATTTCTCTAATGATACTTCGGCCACCAATATTGAGACCCTCACCATATAATCTTCCATGCCAATTAGTCAAGCTACGCGACGGTAAACAAAGCGCTTTTGGGAGGCACCCCAAACTTTATCTTCTTATTATTATTTTCTTTGCTTTAACATGTATTTGCAGGTTTCCTTCTAACCTCCTCGATTTCACCATCAGGGATGTCCTCTTTCCTCACTTCTTCTTTTATAGCATTTTTATTACTTCATACTTAGTTTTAAACATTGGGGACAATGTTTAACTTTAAGTATGGGGGTATAAGTCCTTAAATAATAAAATTTTAAAAATATATAAATTCCAAAAATTCAAAAAAAAAATATATTCTTTCTTTTGTCTTTAATATATATACAAAAAAAAAGAGAAGATAAAACTTATATAAAATAATTAATAATTTGAGTTAATCTTTGCTAAATCTTTTAGTACCCCATGACTTTGCATTTTCTTGTTTTTAATCATTTATGTACTTGTTTAGTTGAAATAAATTAAATTAAATTTCATTTTGTCTATGTTTCATGAGTAATATGTTGACTCATGTAGTGTTCCTAATTAAGGTAGCATGTTATTTTTGAAAAACATTCTTAAATATTTGCACTTTTTCATAGCCATTTTTTTATGTTTTTCACTTTTATAAAATCTACCATCCCTTGTTTTCTCTTTTAAAAATTTTTGAAATGATTGATTAGTGTTAAGTATAGTAGATGCGAACTAATCTAAGATGCTTATTATCTTCATTTTTCATGAAAAGTCAATTATCTCTATTTTCTATCGGGAATTTGCGTCTCTTGAATTTTTTTTAATACCTTGCTTTAAGTAGACTTAAGAGCATGAGGATGATCTAGGCAACTTTTTGATTAGTTTGAGCTTTTGCATCCCAAACCTTAAATTCCTAACCATTGCTAGCCACGTTGTGCCTTTTCCATTTTCTTTTTATAAGTCCCACTTATTTTTCACCAAAGCCATATAACTTACCCATGTCGCACACTTAAAACTTTTTGAGCTTTATATCACTTGTGTGTACTATATTTTGTGAAAATGGTGGAGATTTGTATTATATCTCAATTGCTACAAAAGAGGAAAAAGAAAAAAAAAAGGGGAAAACTCAATTGTTTCAAAAGAAGGAAGAAGATATGATATATATTTATATATATATGCAAAAAAAAAAAAAAATTTATGAATGACCTTTTAACCCCAACTTTATATTGCAAAATGACTTGGGGTGTCAAAATTTTATTTTTTAGCAACAAGTTATTTGCAAAGCTCTTCTTTTTTGTTTTAAGTGTGCTTTACCCATCATGTTTATCTTTTGAACTCCACACCCTTAAAACCTAACCCAAAAATTTACACCTAATGAAAGTCCTTTTGATTCATGCTTCTGAGGTTTATTTTTAGTACGGTAGCGAGAAAGTAAATTGAGTAAATTCTTAGGTAGCAGTATTGATCTTTGATTTAGATTGGTATGAATATAAAATGTCTCTTAGATTTTAGTAGCAACTCAATATCCTTTTCATTTATCACATTACTCAATTTTTAGTTTTGCTTAAAAACATGGGATGATTTATTTTTTTTATGCTAGTGAAAATTGTAAAATTCTATGCCAAGACTAAGTAAAAATATTTCGTTTTCTTTTCATAATTCCTCTACCTTAATTTCACATCGTACTTGTGTTCGGCATAGCCAATTTGTTTGGTTTGTTTTTTTTATTTTTTCTAGCTCGTATGTCTTTGCTTGAGGACAAGCAAAATAATAAGTATGGGGGAATTTGATGATGCATAATTTGACCTAAATTATTAATATAAAAATCTAAATAATCTAATATAAATATATTTATAATGTTAATTTTATTTGCTAAATCGTATCTTTTTATAATTCTATCCTAATGATGCCTACTTTATTATATTTTCTGCGCGCAGCAAACTTCGGGACAACTTTTGGGCATGTTACGGCCAGAATCAGATCTTGGGCTGAACACGAAAGTTGTAGCCCTCAGAAAGACCTTTCCAACGCATGGTTACACGTCTTCATCGGATTTGTGTAGCTTCGGGAATCTGCGTTTAAAGTTGCTGTCCAGCAGATTTCCTGCATGTATGATTCTTTGGTTTGAGCTAGAACCGAGGATCCCGCGACAAATGGCAAAAGAACACGACTTCAGTTATGACGTGCCAACCAAAATGTCAAGTGCAGCCATGCCACCATATTATTGAACTATTTTCAATAAAGAGAATGAAGCCACAATGGTCCAATGAGATATTTTCTCATAAGTGGGAAAGAGGCTAGCCACCTTTTGACTTTGTATTCAACATGTGTTCTTAAAGGAAGCTTCTTGGAAAGAGAGAAAGAAAGCCAACTTTTATCATACTTTTCATGACAAGTATGAAAGAGGCTAGCCTCCATTGGACTTTATATCCAACATGTGCTTTTTGAAAAAGGGAAGGTTCATGGAAGCTTCATCCTCATGCCAAATTCCAACTCTACCCCCTTGGTTTTGTACCTATAAATAGGCAAGAAGGAAAGGGGGAAAGCATCCATCCTTCCTACTTCATTTTGAGCATTGTAGAGAGCCATTGGAGTTTGTTTTTAGAGTATTTTAGTTTAATATTTTCATGCTTTAATGTTCTTACAATTTCTTTTATCGTACTTGTAATTTTCTTGCAAACTCTCTTTATAATGTCTTTTTTGAAATCTTTTGTAACTTCTTTTCAATAAGAAATAAATTAGTTTGTTATTCCCTTTCCCTCTTTCTCTTTCTTTTTATGCATATTCTTAACATGATTTTCATTTCCTATATTATGAGTAACTAAACTTTGTTTAGTGCTTGATCGAAATGATCCGAGGAATGAAATGATCTCTTTTTCTGAATCCATATCTTCTCTTTCTCTTTGAACAAATGTTTAGGATTTACCCTTGATTAATTTATAGAGAGGTCATGTCATCGATATATGATTTTCTCTTCTGTTTCCATACTCTAGTAGCCGAAAGGATCATGCGTATGGATTGATCGCTCATGGGTAAAGGGAGTTGAATGCAATCCTTGAAAGAGGACGACATAAATTTCCCGGATTGGAGTCAAATCCAATAGAGGGGTTCACTACATAAAGCGAGTTTTAGGGGTTTCAATTATAGAATGAAAGTTCGGTTGATCAACCTAAACTCAGTTGGGCGTAGCCTTGAAAGAGGTGCGTTCATATTTTGGGAACCTCCACGGTCCAAGCATCTTCGTTAAAAAGAATTAGAGATTTATCTATTTTTTTGGTCATTTTCATTCCAAGGTGATTCAAGATCAAGTACTAACCTTTTAAATTATTGCTTAATCATCCTCTTTTATTGTATAACCGTTCTCTCATTTGCAAACAAAATCAAAGTATCTAATTGATAAAATAACAGAAATCTCTTTGAAGTAGAAGTAATCGATGCGCCTTGGTTCTAATACGACCTTGATATTATATCCTATGCTATAAGCGATAAGGTACACTTGCCTTTATCGAATATAGATTCGGAGAACATCATCTTCATCTTCATCTTCTCTTTTTCATAAAACACCTCCGGGATTTTCTCCATCAGTATCTAATAAGAGACTGGGTTAATAAAATCTGTGCTATCAGGGAAATGTGGAGCATTTTTAACATTCCTCCTCACACTCTTAATGGTAAGCTATTCTCTTGTGAGATGCAGCTAAACTTAAGAAAGAAGGAGGATAATGATGCCAAGTCTTACCTAAAAGAGAAGACAATGGCCCTCAAGGGCAAGGAGAAGAATAAGGAGAGAATCCCCTATCCTCCCAGAAGACCTGATGATTCAGAATCTTCTGAGCCTAGCACATCTGATGCTGAGATGTCAGATAGGGAGCTCGTTACCTTCTCTAGGAAGTTCTAGAAGATTATGTCCAGAAAGAAGAATTGGAAAAGAAAGCCTTCTTCCTCCTCCAGCTACAAGAAAAACCCCAAGGGGTACAAATATAGTTCTTCCCACAACAAACAGATTTCTACTGATATTATTTGTTATTATTATAGCAAGTTTGGATATGTCATTATTGATTGTCTAGTGAAAAGAAAAGAAAGAACTACTTCCAAGGAGAAGAAGAATGACGGTGAAAGGAGACATCAAAATAAGGGTAAGAAGTCTGAAAAAGTTTTTCATTGCCAAGAAGGTAGAGAAGAGCTAGATTCAAAGTGACTCAGACTCTTCTGATTATGAAAAGGAAGAAGCCTATATTGGGTTGTTTGTTGTAGATGAAGATAATATCCATCCTGTTGCCAGGATTAGAATCAGGGCTACTTTGTCACATCAAGAGAGTGACAATGAGGAAGATGATGATGAAGAAGAAAGTTGTGGCCAGATGGACTTGAATGAATGAAGAACATGGGATGAAATGTATCCTGATGAGGTACTAACACATGTTATTTCTTCCTCTGAATCAGAATATGAGACTAGCCCAGATTCCGAAGTATCTTCATCTGATGATGAGAATGGTTCAGAATCTGAAGAGGATGTCAATGAATTCATTGACAAATATGGTGCTCTCTTGGAAGCTCTAAAGAAGAGAAAGAAGCTTATCAAGAGGCAAGCTGAAGAGATTGCTTCTTTGCAGCTGACTGCATCTGTGACTCTAAATCAACTTCCCAACTAGTTTAGATGAGCAGAGAAATCAACCAGCTAAAAGCAGACACTATCATCCAAATTAGCTCCTTAAACCAGAAGAGCAAAATGATAAAGGATCTAAAAGTGAAGCTCCTCAAGGAGAGGGTGCTTGTGCCTCAATTCTCCAAGTTAAAATCTGTGTTGCCTATCATTGACTCTTTCACTTACCAAACAAATAGAAAGGGATTGGGCTTTAAAGGTAGTATAGCAGGTGATTATAAAAAAAGAAAGGGCAAGGCTCTAGTCAAGCCTCAGACAACCTTTCAAAAGGTTTTATTTCCTTCCAACAGGTATGAACAAGAGTGCATGTATGGTCACTAGAGGAATGGAAGTTCCTATAGTGATTGCAAAAATGCTCCTAACTATAGTGGAAGAAAGGGGATGGGGATGAGTGCTTTTAAAGCTCCTCATGAGGAAATACAAATGCATCAATGTAATCCATTTGTATTTGGTGCTCCATCCCGTATACTCAAGGGTAAGGAAGCAGCATCTTCCAAACCTCTTCGAGCAAAAAAGCATGTTGTTGGTAAGATAGTAACTAACCCTCAAAAAGCCATATTAGATGCCATCAACTCCATGTTAGCTACTAAGCTGACATCTGTTGCTAGCATGCCAATACAGTTGAGTAAGGTTGCTAACCGTCGAGCAAGCTGCCAAATCATAGCTGAGAGGAATATGAAGAATGCTGCCATTTTTTCTACTAAATAGAAAAGGCCAGATGTTTCATCTACTTAAAGAGGTGTTTAGAAGAGAAGATACAACATCCATGAGTGTTGGTGTTGTAGTAAAATGGGACACTTTTCCATAGCTATTTGACACAAACCTTATATGACTAATGCAAAGAGAATCTTTGCAACCGAGGGAGTAGTAAACAAAAATATAGCATTTAATGCTAACAAGAACCTAGGACCTAAATTCAATTGGGCTCCTAAGGTAAAGCAATCTGTCTGTGCAGGATATCCTTAAGTCAAATCAAATGAAAAACTTGGCATTGGACATGTATCTCAGAAAAAGGGAAAAGAGTGAGGACTTGTGCATTAATTAATAATGTTAACTACAAGAACAAACATTCCAGAGGTTCGAATCTGTGCGATGGGGCTAGCTAAGGTTGTGTCGATGATACCATCGAGTTTGATTAACCAAGGTTATCATAATCAATTTCGCTTCAAGATAATTCTCAGTCGTCTGATTTTGACATTCATCACAGCTAAAGGTATGCGGCTCTTCAACTTCCATTTTTTAAAGAAATTGAAATATAATAATAAATATGATGCGTCAAGATACGAATTCCAACAAGATGTGCAAATCACGTCCCCTAATTAAAATTTGAGATCTATCCAATGAACTAGAATGTGCAACGGTTTGCCATTTAAGAAATATACTTTTGTTGACTCTGTATAAATCTATTTTCATATCGTCTAATTTCACCTTCCTACTTCAAACAAACCCTAGACACCAAACCGACAAGAATGGAATCTATTGAACGAGTTTCATCAAAGAAGATTGGTACCACAACAATCCAACCCGCCGATGACCATGATCTGAGTTTAATCCTAAGAGCACAAACTCATCACATTAAGTCACACCTTGATAGAGTTATCCAAGGTGTTCGTAGCATGTTTGATGCTCAAATCACTGAGCTCAAAATCAAAATAGACAACCTCTCGCTCACACTCAAGTCACATTAAGGAATGCAGGGTGATGGGATTATAAAACTGATTGAAGTTGACCACAAGGAGGAGAAGAAGTACAATAATGCTTCCTTCTAGAATGCACGCCCAACTAGAGGTATATTGACATCTTCTAGAGGTTCTCTCATGATAAGGGAAATCATTGATCATTGAAAGTATTTAATTTCAAGGTAACTAACAACCTAGAGGGGGGTGAATAGGTTTCTTAGTCTCTTGTGACTTTCTTTTAATTTCTTCTTTAAGTGTTTAGTGTGTTAGTAGTTTTCTGCTTTCAAGAAACACTAAACCTGCAAAAAAGAAACAACACAAGAAGAAAACACATAATATATAGTGGTTCCCCATATTATGGGTACGTTCACCCTCCTCCCACCTTTCTAACTTCTAGTTAGACAAGGCACTTCTACAAAACTTAGCTCCAAGATCTTACACTACAGATCCCACAGGATCTCTCAATATCCTCCAAGACTTACAACTCAGGCCAAAGCCCTACCTCAGAGCAAACTTGCTCCTACAACTCAGTGATCAATTGATCACCTACCTCAGGCCAAAAGGCCCTACAACTTAGGCTGGGAGGATATCCCTACCTCAGAGAGAATGACTCTCCTACATCTTAGGCATAAATGCCCAACCTTAGATCCAAAGGATCCTATAACTCAAACACAAGTGCCCTACAACTCAGAGAGAATGACTCTCCTACCTCAGGCTCAAGTTCCCTACCTCAGAGCCAAACTAGATCCTACTCTTAGAGAGTATAAATCTCCTACAGCTCAGGCAAAACTGCCCTACCTTAGGTTCAAAAGCCCTATAGCTCAGATCCAATAGGATTCTATAGAAGTACAATGGTTTTAGTTAATTTGACACAGAGAAGTTTCTCTGTGTCTGCAACTAGAGCTGAGTTATCTCAGCTCTAACTATCTTCATAGTAGTAGAAAAATTTTCTTCAATAAATGGTTGCCTCTGCAGGAAGTATCCCAGAAAAATGTTTCTGAACTTGTTGTAGAAGACTGAGGATTTGCTAGGTCTTGAGTTCTTCAAACAGCTAACCTAAACCTATAGAAGAATGAAGGCTCTCCTCTCTTTCATTATCAGAAGTGTTTCTAAACTTAAAATAGTTGAATAAAATGCTATAGCTAACTGGACTGAACTTTTAGTTCAGCTGATAAACTTCAAGCTTTTTCCCCGACAACAATGGTGAGCAAGATGAAGTCCAGCCGCTCTTTTTCTTTTTGAAAAAAACCCTAAAAGTTTTGTTCAACATCCAGAAGCTGCTCCCTTTTATCTTTCGTCGATTAACGGCTCTAAGAAGCAGTGGGGACCACCTACAGTTGACAGATGCACCTTGCTTTAACGGAAGAATACGTGCAGTAGCTCTCCGGTGCTATTTGGCGTGTTCTGTAGCTTTCCCGCAAGTATTTTGAACGATGTTGACTTCTGTTGACTTTTGCTGACATCATCGGTTATGGACATAGCCATTTTCTCAAATTCACTCCAGGCATTGAGTGCATTGAGTGAACAAGCTTCACTCAACTATAGAACCCTTAGTTAGCTTTTTGAAACTTCTACATCATAGACGTTGAGAGCATTGAGTGATCCTTCCTCACTCAGCGCCTCTAGACTTATCCATTTCTTCACTAGTCTGAAGGCATTGAGTTAGCTGGCCTCACTCAATGCTTTTTGCCTTTACCTGTCTTCTTTATTAGGAATTGAGTGAACTGGCTTCACTCAACACTTCTGTACTTAGTCGATTTCGGTCTTCTTCTTAGGCTTTGACTGCAGCAGCAAGACTACACGTTTTTAATGTCTGGCGTTGAGAGCATTGAGTGATCCTTCCTCACTCAGTGCCTTTGAACTTGGCTGCCTTTTTTCATCTTGGTCTTTATCATAACACGATGCCTTTTGCTTTGGGTCGAGTGAGCTCTGTTCACTCGATGCTTCTGGACTTTGTCGAATATTCAGCCTGTCAATACTTAGGCATTGACAGATTCAGCTATACTCGACGATGGCGTTGAGTGAACTTTCATCATTCAATGCATGTGGACTTGGCCACAGAATTGATTTGCAAACTGCATGGCTTTGAATGTCCACAACTAACCCAGCGCTTTATGGCATCTGGTATTGAGTGAACTATCATCACTCAACGCATATGGAATTTGAAAGATTTCTGTCTCTCTACATCTTTACTTTGTGACCACCTATCACATCACATGGAATACTTGTTCTATCAATGTTTCAAGGACTAACTTGCATGCATGAACTTGAACATACATCAAATATAATACTGTGTATATCATTGACATGTTTGACTTCTTCAAATCTTCTTCAAATATGGGACATTGTGGGCAATAGACCCAACAATCTCCCCCTATTTGAAGAAGTCAAAATCCTTAATCAAATGAGTCAATGACATACACTAACATATGCAGTAATAAAACATTAACTTGGAAAACATATTACAAGAGAACAAGTTATAGTTACCACACTTCCTTGCTTGTAGGTGAACATCATCACACAATCATCATACCTGCTCCCCCTGAATTGTTGCTACCTGGACTTGATCATATTGATCATTTCCTTCTCATAGATCTGATACCACTTGTAGCCTTCTTATTTCTCTCCCCCTTTTTTACTTCTATAAATAGTCAGGTAGGCACTGATTATCTGCTCCCCCTATTTGAGTACAGATAAGCTAATCTTGTAGCAGTGAACCACTTGAGAGTGCTGGAGATGTGCTAGAGAGTGCTGGAGATGTGATGCACCTTCTCTACAGGATACTACTTGAATCTACCTCTATAGGGCTGGACATGCTCCCCCTTAATGGATTCATCCTCTATCATACTTCCTAGTAGACACTCTAGTCTATACTAGTCTAGATAGCATTTGAACATGATACCACTGAAGGTACACCACTTGAAAAGTCTTCATTCCATTAAAGAACAATTCCACCTGCAAGAAATGGTATAACCTACAACAAAGAAACAATAATGAGGAGCAACTGAAGCTATACCAGGTTCAACATACACAACTAAAATTTAAAGGTGTTGAACTTTGCTTTATCTAGTGGCTTAGTAAAGATTTCATCCACTTATTTGTCTATAAGGACAAACTCAAGGTTGATATCTTCACATTTCACATGTTCCCTAAAAAAATGATATCTGATCTCAATAAGCTTAGTCCACCGTGTAAGATAGGATTCTATGCAATTGAGATGGCACTAGTAGAATCACAATATAAGGGACTTCTACTTATCTACAGGTTTTAATCCTGGAGCTGATGATGGATCCATAGCAACTGAGCACAACAGCTACCTGCTGAGATGTACTCTGACTCTGTAGTTGAGATATCAACACTTATTTGCTTCTTGCTGCTCCAAGATACTAGTCTTCCTCCCAAGAACTGATAGGTTCCAGAAGTGCTCTTCCTGTCCTCTTTGTAGCCTGCAAAATCTGCATTTGAATAGCCGGCTAGTTCAAACTCCCCATTCCTAGGGTACCATAGGCCAAGATCTGGTGTGCCTTTAAGATACCTCAAAATCCTCTTCGCAGCTGAGTAGTGATATTCTTTAGGGCAAACCTGATACCTAGCACAAACACATGTAGCATACATGATGTCTAGCCTACTTGCAGTTAGATATAGAAAGGAGCCAATTATCCCTCTATACAAAGTTTCATCAACAGGTTTCCCTGCCTCATCTTTTCTTATAGGCATACTTAACTCCCTGGTGAACTTAAACTGGGATATGGACAATCCATCATCAGTCTGTCTAACTTGGAGACCCAAGTAGAACTTAAGTTCACCTATACTGCTCATCTCAAACTTCCCTTGCATAAATTTTGCAAACTTTCTGCAAAGGTTGTTATTAGTATATCCAAAGATTATGTCATCTATATAGATCTGGACTAGGATGATCTTGCCCTTAGATTCCCTTAGGAATATGGTCTTCTATCTTCCCCCTTGAGAATTTGTTCTCAATGAGGAATCTAGACAAAGTCTCATACCATGTTCTAGGGGCTTGCTTCAGCCCATATTGAGCTTTCTTAAGTATATAAACAAAATCAGGTGAGTTAGGAGCAACAAAACCTGGAGGCTGCTCAACATAGACTTCTGGATTTATGTCACCATTTAGGAAGGCTGACTTCATATCCATCTAGTAGACCTTGAATCCCTTGTGTACAACATATGCAAGGAACAGTCTGATGGCTTCCAATCTATCTACAGGGGAAAAGGTTTGATCAAAATCAATACCTTCTTCTTGTTTGTACCCCTTAGCTACTAGCCTTGCCTTGTTCTTGATAATAATGCCATTTTTATCAAGTTTATTCATGTAAATCCACTTGAATCCAATGACATTATGTCCTTATGGTCTGGGAACCAGCTTCCCGACCTTGCATCTCTTGAACTGGTTCAGTTTCTCTTGCATAGCAATAATCCAGAATTGATCTATGTTGGCCTCCTCAAATTTCTTTGGCTCTTTTTGTGACAAAAAACTTTCATACATAGCTATATTAAGGCTCTTGTTTCTTATCACTACACCTTGGATTGCATTACCAATGATTTGGTTTCTTGGATGATACCTTAGATGCCTAATTGCTGGAGGTAATCGTCTTTCAACAATAGCTTCAGGAGCAGCTTCTTGTTGATCTTCATCCACTTCAAGTGTGCCTGGTAGTTCTTATGGAATATCAACTTTATCTTTGATAATTGGAGATGCTTCCTTGATGATAAGCTTGTCCATCATCTGTTCTGTACCTGTAGTACTAGAAGTGGAGCTTGGCAGGTCATTGTTAATCATAGTAGACTCATCAAAGACTATATGTACAGACTCTTCTACAACTTTGCTTTTTAAGTTGTAGATCCTATGTAACACCCCAAAAAGGCCCCAAAAAGACTCAACATGAAGTTTGAGTAGCAGGCTGTTTGACACGGCCTGGGACACGGGTGTGTCCCAGGGCGTGTCGGGTGTACACGGCCTGGGACACGGGCGTGTCCCAGGGCGTGTTCAGGCTAGTCGACGGTTGAGAGTCGACGAGCGTCGAGCCTGGGACACGGCCTTCGACACGGGCGTGTCCCAGGGCGTGTTCGAATTATTTTTCGAAATTGGCCTATTCGAGTCCGAGCCGAACACGGCCTTGAACACGGCCTCGAACACGGGCGTGTGAGGCTGGACACGGGCGTGTCAGCTGCCGTGTTCCGACCCGTGTACTGGTTTTGGAAATCGGTGAGTACCGTGTAGCAGGAGACACGGGCGTGTCTCAAGAATGACACGGGCGTGTCAGGTTCGACACGGGCGTGTCGATGACCCGTGTTGTTTAGTCGGTTCAAGCTGTGTGTGCCGCTTAAAGGGTACACGGCCTGTGACACGGGCGTGTCACAGGCCGTGTCGGCCAAAAAGTGAATTTTTGGGAAAATCTTGGCCGTTCAGTTTTCTCTCTTTTGATCCAAGGGTCCAGGTGGTTTCCTGGCTGGGTTATTACGTAATGTAAGGATGAAAGGTCATTCTTCATGTATGCTTAAGAAAGAGAGAAAGAGAGTGGAAGAAGAAGGAGGAGGAGAGCAAGCCACCGGCGGAGTTCCCGTGGTCCGATTCGTGATCCGAAGCCGGCGTTGTGAAGGCAAGGCTGCTGCGGTTCTTTCTAACCGGCTCGTTTTCGATGGCACCGAAGAGATCGACAAGGGTAACGATCTCCCTCCTTGGACATGTGAAGTCCTTCTTTTCTGCATTGCATAGGGAAAACCCTTCCCCGCGAGTGTGCGGTGGGTTGTGGTGTCCCTTGGGGTAGATATGTGAGTCCCCCTTGTTAGAGGCCGGAATTGGAGTACGGCTCTAGGCATGCTGTGTGAAGCCCATCTGGACATGGTCTGGATTGGTGATGCTTGTTTGCATATCGGAGAAGGCTCCGTGATTATGGCTTGTGATGCCTATGGCTTGTGATGCCTTGTTCCTACCTGTTGCTTGGTGCGGTAGGAAGTACTGGACAATGTCCAGGAAATGAAGAGGGTTGGATGCAACTCTGGTGGCCGTGTGTTGCCACTTTGTGAGTGGTTGAGCCGTTGGGCTGCAACTCGATAAAAAGGCAGATTGCCGAACAGGAAAGGTGAAACCGACCCGCGCCTATAAAAAGCCATGGATACTTCCGTATTCGAGGTGGCTCGGCGACTTGAGCAACGGGGGGTGGCTGATCCGTACCTGCGTTAGGTTCGTCCGACTTGGAAGCCTGGTATAGGTTTTGTTGGAGCGCCTAATGAGAGTCTTAGGCCCGCGCGCCGGAAAGACTAGAATGCTCAAATACCGTGTAGACGGTGGTGTTGACCCTGGTATTCCGGTACTCCGAGAATGTGCCCTGAGTGCACGGACTGTCGGGCCGTGTGGCCGATAGTTGTGATGGCTTGAATGTGCCTGCGCGCACATAATTGCTATTTGATGATGCCATGCTTGCAGGGAAAGAATGCTCATGCCCCGAGAAAGGGGTAGGATTGTTATAATTGGGTCAGCTGAATGCTGACCGTTGCATTGTTTGCCACCGGTTGGGTGGATTGTTCCCGTGCAGGTGCTGGAGAGACAAGTGGTAAATGATGGGCTGAAGCCCTACTGCTGTTGCTGCTGCTGCTGCGGCTAGCCTGGAAGGCTAAGCGAATGGCTTTGTTTTGTTTTCTCTTTTTACTCATGTATGGCCGGCCTGCGCGCCGAGGTTTGTAAAACATTATGTATGTTCAGAGGAACTGTAAGGCCTTAAGGCCAAACGCTTGTGGTTGTGTACATTCCATGGTTTGATATATAAAGGTGGTTTTATATATTTGGACATTCCGGATTAGAGTTCAAAGTTGTAACTTAAAGCTTCCGCTAGAATGCTCTGAGTTAGGATTCGTATGGTTTGGTATTATCCTGTGACCTCACCGTCTGTTTATGGCATATAGTGTGGGGCCCCGGCCGGACCTTCTACTATACGTCATTTAACGGATGGTGTCGTTACATCCTATAGGTCTTACTATGATTATTGTGCCCAACAAAGATCCCATCAAAGGACTTGGCAACAAACTTAGTCACATAGGAATTCCCATAATTAAGCACAGAGCACTTACTACCAAAGATTCTGAGATAGCCCAGGTTTGGTTTTCTGCCCTTCAAGATCTCATAGGGAGTCTTCTTGTGGCTCTTGGTAATAGAGTCCCTATTGAGGACATGACATGCAATATTCACTGCCATAGCCTGGAAATATTCTAAGAGATGTATCACTCAACAATATTCTTCCAGCCTCTATAAGAGTCCTATTTTTGCTCTCAATAATCCCATTTTGTTGGGGAGTTCTTGGAGAAGAAATTTCTTAATGAATCACTTGCTGTTCATAGAACTGTCATGCTTTCAGACAAGAATTCAGTTCCATGGTCACTTCTAATTTTGACCATAGTACTATCAAATTCATTCTAAATTTGCTTGACAAACTTCATGAAGACATCAAGAGTTTCATTCTTTTTCTTAAGAAAGAACACCCAAGCATACCTGGAATAGTCATCAACCTTCACAAGGGTGTAGACTTTCCTACTAAGACTATGAACTGGCATAGGAAGAAACAAGTCCAAATACAAGATGTATAAACACCTCACAGAGTCTAGATACAGACTATGAGCTAGCCCCTTGTTCCATTAGACACAATATGAGACTTTCTCATTAGCCACTAGACAAATAGGAGAGTCTGTATCTAAATAAAGAAAGTTTAAACAATAAACATTTCCACTCCTGGTGCCTATCAAGATGACCTCTTAGTCACTTGACCTCTTAATCTGGCACTCATCTTTGTGGAAGACAATAATATAGCCAAGATCAGAGAGTTGGCTTATGCTTATAAGGTTATGTTGCAACCCTTCAATATAAGCCACTTTTGTGATAGTGACTATGTCATTGGTAATCTTACCATAGCCTCTAGTCACCCCTTTATCTGAACCACCAAAGATAAACTTGGGTCCATCTTTCACTGGAGTGTACTCCTTGAAGTTGCTCCTTATCCTATTCATGTTCCTTGAACAACCACTGTCCAAGTACCATATAGGGGTATGGGCACTTAGACTAACCTGCATCATACAATTCACTTTACCTTAGGACCCCAATATCTATTGTGTCCTAGTTTCATGTTAGTCTGAAAATGAACTTATCTACCAGCAGCCTTTCTTACTGGTGGACTAACAGCTTCTCTTGGCACACTTGGATTGTGTCAGCAGTCTATAGAAAAGTGGCCCAGTTTGCCACAGCACCAACATTCATGAATGTTGTATCTTCTCTTCTGTACAGGCCTTATAGTTTGGTTAACTGCTGACTGAATAGTAAGAAGACGAGCAGAAGCCTTCTTCAGATTCCTTTCATCAAAGATCTGACTTAAGATAAGTATTCTAGCTTGTTTATTTGGTCTATTCTGAGTGCCATCAGCAACAATCTTCTTTCTAGAAAACATTCTCTTGGTAGCATTAAAAATGCCCAAATCAGGCTTGTTATAAACTGACCCTCAGTCTGAGTCTTAGTTATATGGTTATGAAAATTGGTTGTAGCCACATTTTTGAGAGTGGGGGCTGGAGTACAAAGACAAATGGTCCAGGATGGGCCATTTGAATTTCTGCATGGGCAGCCTTAAAGGCACTCACCCTACTATACCTTCCACCATAGTTGTCAACATTTTTGTTCACACCAGTTGATCGTCCATTCATTTAGTGACCATAGATGCTTTCTTGGTTATACATGTTTGAAGGCAACTGAACTTTCCTAAAATGAATGGGAGTGTCACAGCCCGCATTTTATCCGAATTTAAATGTAAATTAGAGTAAGAGAAAACACGTGTCGTGATGCTACGTCGTGCAGGGGATAACTGCAGACATTCAGGCAAACACCAATCCCAACATATTTTATGAAAAATACTAAATTATGATATGAGAAATCATGTTCTAAGTTAAGTATTGGATGGCTGTATCCCTCAGCTCAGTGGATCAACTAGTCCATAATTGAAAATATAGTTATACGCTGCGGAAAATTGTTTGTTTATATTATTTGACATCCTACATGAGCAAAAACAACCATTTAGGACAACTCATTGTATGCAAGACTCTAGATTTAGTATAAGTATAGAACTTAGTTTGTACGTTCAAAAAAAGATAATGACTTTAGCTTTTATAAAATGATATGCATGAGATAAAAGTAATATTTTTATAATTTAAAATATCTAACATGCAACCTAGCATAAAACCTTCCCAGAGAGCAAGTAAAACAACACAATCATATAGAAGAGGCTTAGCAGCTAGCAAGTACTTAACATTAAACAAAATCCAGTGGGCGTCAACAACCTGACACGAACCCACTAAAATATATGTATGTCTGAACAAGAGTAAAACAATACACTACCTCACAATCGGTGAGGAAAAGAGACAACTGTAGCCACTAGTCAAAAACAAACATTAGCCACTCAACTGGCTACGTCTACAAACCTGAGACATTCAAAGAAAAAATACCTTAGCAAGAATAAAAAATACAAGTGGCGAATAAGAGTAAAAAGGTTAGCAATAAACCAAAAAAAGGGTTTCTAACCCATCATGAGGAAACTGACAAAACTCAGCAAATTAATCATATGACTAAGGTAAAAGATTATTTATTGAGTTCAAAAGTAAGAAAGTTGCACCAAGTGTGAAACGAAGCCATGCTTCGAGATTATCTGCAAAAGTAAGCAGAATGAAATATACATGTACAATATGAGGATAGAAACTTAATAAATTCTACTCATGTGAATCATTAACACTGGTAAGAAATGGTCCATAGTCGGTGGCCATATTATCCAACCGAAAGTTACAGACCCAAAATATTTCAAGAAGGTACTGTGGTGGTGGAAACATTGTCCAACACAACCAGGCAGTCAAATTGTCTCAATAAGACACTAGGGTGGTGGGCTCAATATCCAACTCAACCCATTAGTCCAAACATATAAACAAGATATTGCGGTGATTGCCACTTTGTCCAACTTAACCTCGCAGTCCAAAAATAACTCTAGTAGTGTATTGATTCATAATTTGGCACTAGGTTGGTGGTCCATTATCCATTGCCAACCCAAATACCACAACTAAACACCCATATACATCAATAAAACTTTAACCAAAACACTAGATCTCTCCTCATAATAAAAGGGAAGAAAGAATCCGAAAAGAAAACCATCCTAAGCCATACTCGACGAATTAGACCCAATTCGGCGAAATTTTCTAAGTCCACACTAATTCGTCAAGTACACTCGACGAATAAAGTAGATACACGACAAATTTCACTTAGCAATATCAATTATCTTATTAAACGACAAATCGGTGAAATTATCCCAAGTCCACAGAAAAGCGACGAGTCAACCCGACGCTGCGTTGAGTGCATTTAACGCACTCGATGCCAAACAGCTAAACTCAACAATTCTTCCTTCACTCAACTTCATGTTGAGTACACTCAACGCTTTTTCCTTAGCACCAAAACATCACTCGATGCACTCAATGCCAAACTAGTATTACTCGACAAATTCATCGAGATTACTCGACGAATTTAACTTAGACACAAATCTCACTCAACGCAAAGGCTTATACTCGACAGACTCAACGCTAAGCTAGCATTACTCTACGAATTCATCGAGATTACTCGATTAATTTGACTTGGACTCAAAAATCACTCAGCGCTATCAGTGCTAGGTCTAATTCACTCAACACCAAGTCTTATACTCGACGATCTCAACCCCTAACACTCGATGACCTAATAATCACTCAACGCCAACCATTACCCGACAAAATTACTTCGGATACTCGACAAATTTGGTTATGCTCACACTGATACTCGCCGAAATTTACTAGGACAATTCTCAGCCTATACATGACAACTCTAATCACTCATAATCGACGAAATTTAGATTTACAGCTACTAATTCGACGGATTAATATTACTCCCTTATATACATCAAAATTTCCTTAAATTTAACTAGAATAAGCTCAACGGGTTTTTCCTAGACAATTCATTAAAATAGGATGAAATTAACTTAGATTTGCTGATATACAATGAAAATTAGACTTACGTTAACTTCCTTGTATGCGACGTGATATCCTAGGCTATCAGCCATAAACTTGACGTATTAATCTAACCAGATTGATTCCATAATCAACAAATCTTACTCGGCTATCTCTTACAGAATCGACTAAGTTGACTTGGCCAGAAAACCTACACCACCAGCAAATCATCATCGGCCAAACTCTACTCTAATCCTAAATGCTATGGAAAGGAAGATAGCAATAGAAGATATACAAAGGAAAAGAAAACTTGGCAAGGGGAAAGAAGACACCACTTGCCTCGATCTTGCCAAAATCCGGCCACACAACCTCACCTCTTCACGTATTTGGCCGCAAGAACACCTAAAAAACAAATCCTGAAACTTTTCAAGATGAAGGAGGGTCAAAACAAAATTCCTTACACCAAAAATTTCACAAAACGGGAAAAATTCACCGTAGAAACGTAGATCTTGGCGAGAGCTATCCGGATCTACTCTCCGACGACGATTTTGAGCACCAAAGCTCCTACAATCGGCGGTCGAAAGCCTAGAAGTGTCCGCCGTTCTCGCTCTTTCGCAAATAGGTCGACGGTTTCGGGAAGAAGACGATGAAGAATAGGGTTACGTCTAATTGCAAGGCTATTTATAGGGACTAATCAATATAATATATTATTATTATTATTAAAACATCTGATTAACCAAAACTCACACTAATTCAAATTTCTATGAAAATCACATAGTAGCTAAATACCGATGCTACGAATCCAACGACAAAGTCAAAATCGAAATCTGACAAACCAAACTTGGGGAAATATTCCTCGCAGTTAAAAAACAACATTCCCAAAAAGGCTCCGCCGTGTTCCAAAACGAACCTCGGCTCGCAAGGGAATATCAAAACTCGCAATAAATTAGCCATGCTAATATTCAAAGTCAAAACCCTGGGTACCAATGAGCAAAAAGCCACTCTCCAACAATGAAACTCTTTAATCAAGCATCAAAGTAACGCCCAGACGTCAAAATACGTCACTAAAGAATTTAAATAAATCTTGGAAAAATAAGGGGCGTTACAGGGAGGCTTGGAAGCAAGAGGCTGAGCTGGAGCTAGTGCTTTGCCCTTCCCTTTGGAAGGAGCAAATATTGTGCTTCCCTTAAATCCCAACTCCTTCTTACCCTTCTGAGAGGAGAAGGAGTCTATCAAGGGTAACACAGTACTTGGCTTAGAATAGCTAGCCACTATTCTTTTCTTCATCCCTAGTCTCTCTTCAAGATCCCTGATGAGACTATTATTGAACTTGATGGAGCCTATCTAGATGAGATTCATGACTCTAAGTTGGCTAAGTTCCCTGTCCTTCTGATCCAGCAAAGATGCTATCTCAGTCAGTTGGGGAGCAGCTACTTGTAGAGAGGCAATCTCCACAACTTGCTTCTTAGACAACTTCTTACACTTTTTGAAGGCATCCAGAAGTTCTCAATACCTGTCAATCAATTGATTGACATCTCCTTATGATTCAGAATCATCTTCACCACTGGATGAAGAAGCTTCTGTATAGGGACTAGTCTCATATCCAGACTCAGAAAAAGAGCTTGATAGAGAATTTACCTTGCTTTGACCAGGCTGATCCTGGCTGGATTCCTCATCAGACATTGCCATCCACACATAGCAACTGTAGGCATCTTTACTATCTTCATCATCTACCGTGGAATCACTGTTTGAGTGTGATAGAGGGGCCCTGATACCTATCCTGGCAGTAGGATAGTCTTCATCTACTGCTACAGCTTCTTGTTCAGCAGCAGCAACCACCCAATATAGGCCTCTTCTTCTTCACACTCAGATGAAGATGAGTCTTTCCAGCTCTTCTCTTTCATAGCAATGAAGGACTTCTCCTTCTTTACCTTTTGCTAGTGTTGTTTCTTCTCACCAGCCTCCTCTTCACTGGGCAGTCAGCTATCACAAGCCCTTGTTTGCTGTAATAATAGTAGAAAACTTTAGGGAAATTATATTTACTAGATTTAGAATCATACCTGTCATCCTTGGAGTGATTCTTCCTGTGATGAGAATAGGTGGAAGGTCTGCTCTTCCATTATTTATTCTTCATCAGCTTTTGAAAGTGTCTAAAGAATGCAGCAAAGTCCTCATCAGATATACTGCAGTCTGATGCTTCTGACTATGAGCTGTCTGAACCAGCTGGTCTTCTTGGAGAAGAGGGAATCCTCTCCTTACTCTTCCTTGTACTATCTACTCTGAAGGCCAAGGACTTTTCCTTCGCATGGGATTTGCTGGCAGACTCTTCCTCTTTCCTGGCAGCTAGCTGCAACTCATAAGAGAGCAGCTTTCCAAATAATGTTTGGGGAGGAGTCTCGGTAAGCTTGGCTACCTCTCTTATGGTATAAATCTTAGTATCCCAGTCTCTAGTAAGAGACCTTAGGAACCTGTCATTTATCTCATAATGACTGAAGACCTTCCAATAGGTCCTGAGTTCATTTATCATCCTGAAAAATCTTTCATAGCAAGAAACTATATTCTCTTTTAGGGATTGCCTGAAAGCATCATACTCCTGGTTGAGCATGGACTTTCTATTATCTCTTACCTCTTCAATACCCTCCTTGTATACCACAAGGGTGTCCCACATCTCTTTGGAGGTCTAGTAGTGGACCAAGTTCTGAAAGGTTGAATCATCTATGGAACTAACAATAATGTTTTGTACCCTTTTGTCCAATGTAGCTAAGATGACTTCATCCTATAATATCCCGTTTTGTGTTAGACCCCTCGTACGCACTTTGAGTCAAGAGGAGTGACTCAAACTCGGGAAGCGTCGATTGATCCGACTGGTTTCGATGAATTTTAACTTAGTAATATTTCGGATGTTGAGGCGTTGAGTAGACTCGGCACCACTCAACGTATTTTACTTAGAATATTTTCTGGAAGTTGAAGCGTTGAGTGAAGTCAACACGGAGTTGAGTGGTCTCAACGCCACTCAACGCTTTTAACTTAGATTTATTCTAGCTAATGTTGGCATTGAGTGAAGTTAACGTGGCGTTCAGTGGTCTCAACGCCGCTCAACGCTTTTAACTTTGATCTATTCTGGCTGATGTTGGCATTGAGTGAAGTTAATGCGGCATTGAGTGGTCTCAAATCCACTCAACTCTTTTAACTTAGATCTATTCCGACTGATGTTGGCATTGAGTGAAGTCAATGCGGCATTGAGTGGTCTTAACGCCACTCAACGCTTTTAACTTAGAATCATTTTGAGGGATGTTGGCATTGGTGAAGTCAATGTGGCATTGAGTGGTCTAAACTCCGCTCAATGCTTTTTACTTAAAGTTATTCTGAGGCCTATAGGCGTCGAGTGCGTTGAGTGCACTCGACGCCACTCGACGATTCATCGAGTGAAGGAGGCACACTCAATGATTTTGACTAAGTGGATTTTTGTCTTAGTCAGCTTGCTGCCACATGCACGGTCTTAACCAGACTTTTATGATTGGCGTCAAATGAATTAAATTGGATGCGTATTTTCTAAAGGACATAGTTAATGTAATAATAGGCGGTCCAATGTTAGGGCAACACGTGGCGGAGCAACCTAACCCTAATTCTTATTATAAAAGGAGGCTTACGGAAAACCTAACCGCCACTTTGATATTTTTGGTCGAGCAATTACCTTTGCCGAACTTGATGGAGAAGGAGATTGCAAGAGTCAGATTTTCTGAAGGAAATTCTTCCCTTTCTCTTGCCCGTAAAGAACATCTCCAACAAGGAGAAAGATGCCGCCATGGAGAGTGATTTACACTAAGTATGTCCAATCATTACCCTATGATTAGCTAACCTGACCTTAGGTATGTACCTTTGGTGTAGATCTCGGTGAATGTAGAGCTAGTAAGGGGCACTCACGCCCCTTCCATACCCACTCGTTTTCAACAGTCGGAGTTAGGACAAACGCTCACGGCTATTTTGGACGTGTTTAGGTCTCAACAAGATCTGGTGCAACAGCAAGCCCCAAGCTCTAATTGGTTAAGCACATTCTGGGCTCTCTCTCCACCTTCCTATCATGGGACAGAGTCGAACGTGCGTACAGAGGAATGGCTCATCTTAGTGCAAGAACTAATGGCGGGAATCCGATGTCCTGCCAATATGGCTGTCACATTAGCCGTGTCAGTATTGGAATCCCATGCCAAGAGGTGGTGGAAGTCCTTCATGGGCTCCACGTTTTAAGGCCGGGTGTACACGGATATTAGTTGGAGTGATTTTCGGAAGCCTTCTTGGAACACTTCATCCCTTCTACCGCTCGGCATGAACTTGAAGAAAGATTCCTTCAACAAAAATTGGGATCCAAGATAGTTACAAAATATCAGCGAGAGTTTCAACATCTCGCTAGGTTTGTTGACACATATGAGTTGAATGACAGGGGGTATACTAAGCAATTCTACAAAGGCTTGTGGGATCCCCTGAGGCAAGCCCTTTTGTTTATAGCAAATTCAAGCTTAGCAGAGATAATTGATATGGCGAAAAGGCTTGAGGCAGATCACTTGGGAAGTAATAAGAGACCCTTTAAGGGTGTGATGGAGGCCAGTCCTAGCTATAAGAGGAGGCAGGATAACAGAGGGAGAGGAAACAATAGAGGCAGAGGTTGCTTCCATCAGAATTTTAGGATTGAGCATCCGGCCCCGTAGCCAGCACTACCTCCACCACCATAGATGCCTCTGAAACCCAAGGAGCAATATGAGCGAGTCTGCTTCCAATGCAACTAGTCGTGCCACATCCGGCGCTACTGTCCACAGCTAGGTGGAAATGCTCCCCCTGCTCTTCCTCCGGCATCTCCACGAGGATGGGGACATATGCGTGGTCGAGGACGGGGACCACCGGACCTGCTCGGTATCAGGTGTTCGCGCTGGACATGGCACAAGAGAGGAATCCTCGAGATGTGATTGCTGGTATGTTGTGATTTAAATACTATGTTATAAGCTTTTCTCTTCAAAAAGTCTAAAATATGTTAAGAGTCTAGCTTGAGTCTTTATAATTGGTACATAGGCAACGTGATAGTTGGTGGGAAACCAACTTATACTCTATTCGATACCGGTGCCACACACTCATTTAAGTTGGCAGATTTCGTTAAAGACCTAGAAGGAGTGCAATACTTCACCAGTATTACTCGGAGAGTACACCTCCTAGATGGCTCTGAGATGACTGCATCCGCAAAATGTTATTTGGAGGTACTTCTTGGTGGAAAGTTCTTTGAAACCCCTGCAACATTGTTGAGAATGCCATAATTCGACCTCATTCTGGGTATGGCATGGCTCGATTGGCACCGCGCTAGGATTGATTGCGGGGGGAAGCAAATCATGTTGAGGAATGGGGACTCCGAGTTTGTTTTCCAAGGTATTATATTCGCACCCCGAATTTTGTTATCTTCAATTCAGACCTCTAAGGCCCATATAAAATGGGATGAGGTATACATGATATGTTTTGAATTAAAAGAGATGACACCCAGTATGAAAGATGTGCGGGTAGTGTGGGATTTCCCTGAGGTGTTTCCTGAAAAATTGTCAGGATTACCCCCGCATTGGGAAGTGGACTTCCAAATTAAACTGGTACTAGGTTCCAAACCCATCTCTAGGACCCCTTTACCGAATGGCCCCTAAGGAACTCGTCGAATTTAGAGTTCAATTGCAAGCATTAGTAGAGTCAGGGTTTGTTCGCCCCAGTTCATCACCCTGGGGAGCCCCTGTTCTGTTTGTTAAGAAGAAAAATGGAACCTTGCGTCTGTGCATAGACTATCAGGAGCTCAACCGACGGACAGTGTGAAACACCTATCCCTTACCCTAGATCGATGAGTTATTCGATCAGCTGGTGGGAGCGTATTGGTTCTTCAAACTAGATCTATGCTCTGGGTACTATCAGTTAAGGATGCGAGAGGAGTACATTCAGAAAATAGCTTTTAGCTCATGGTACGGTTTGTACGAGTTCACTGTGATGTCGTTTGGGCTCACAAATGCCCCTTCAGCGTTCATGATTTTGATGAACAAGGTGTTTGAGTCATATCTAGACATCTTTGTCATCGTCTTCATCGATGACAATTTGGTCTATTCAAAAACAGAGGAAGAGCATGTTGAATACTTGACCTTGGTGTTGAAGAAGTTAAAGGATCATACCTTGTTTGCTAAGTTTAGCAAGTGCGAATTTTGGCTCTGAGAAGTTGCCTTCTTGGGCCATTTGATCAGTGGTGCTGGACTAGCTGTGGACCCGACCAAGATGCGTACTATGAAGGAATGATAGTCTTTGAAATCAGCGGCCGATGTATGGAGTTTCTTTGGACTTACTAGGTATTATCGCAAGTTTATGAAAGGATTCTCAAAGATAGCCCTTCCTCTCTCCACTCTAACAAAAAAAGGTGTGCCATACGAGTGGACACCCTAGTGTGAAGCTGCATTCCAAGAGCTGGATGATAGACTTACCACTGAACCCATCCTAGCCCTTCCATTTGGGAAGGAAGGATTTCAAGTTTATACATATGCGTCATATCATGGGATGGGAGCAGTATTGATGCAACATGGGCACGTGATTGCTTATGCTTTGAGGCAACTGAAGAAGCATAAATCCAATTATCCAGTCCATGATTTGGAGTTGGGGGCAGTGGTGTTCGCCTTAAAGGTTTAGAGGCACTATTTATATGGGATCCACTACGAGATCTTTTCGGATCACAAAAATTTGAAGTATGTTCATACCCAAAAGGAGTTAAATTTGAGACAACGAATGTTGCTAGAATTTTTGTGTGATTATGAGTTTACATTGAACTACCACCCTAGAAAAGCAAACTCTGTAGCAGATGCGTTGAGCAGAAAGGTATCGGAGTTGAGCGCTGAGTCTCAGTTGATGAGTATGGAATTAGCTCGAATGCTTGAGGAGATGGAGATCACATTAGTGTACAAAGATCATTCTGAGCATTATATTGATTATCTATCTACTATGAGTATAGTATGTGACATTCAAGATCGAATTCGGCAGATCAAGGGAAGGATGCTGCTCTGGCCCCTATGATTAAGTCAATTCAAGATGGAACCACTAAGGAGTATACACTAAAGGATGGTCTCATGCATTTTCGTGGCTGACTCTACATTCCTAAGGGCTGGCAATCTGGGAAGACATATTGAGAGAGGCATATTATTCTAAGTATTCAGTGCACCCCGGGATTTCAAAGATGTATAACGACTTGTGAAAGACCATTTTCTAGCCAGGTATGAAGAGTGTGGTCAAGTATTTTGTTACACACTATAAGGCTTGTCAGAAGAAGAAGGTGGAGTGTAAGAGCCTCAAAGGATTATTACAGTCATTGCCCATCCATGAGTGTAAGTTCATGGATATCTCCATGGACTTTATTCATGGGGTGCCTCTCTCACGCTCTGGGAATGATTCAGTTTGGGTGATCATGGATTACTTGACAAAGGTGGCTAGATTTATCCCTATGAAGAAGGAGGAACATGTTAATGTTTTAGTGCGGCTCTTTGTGGAGCAATTTGTACGGTACCATGGTGTGCCTAAGACGATAATCTCTGATCGTGATGTTCGTTTTACCTCTAAGGAGTGGAAGGCAGTACAAGCATATCTGGGCTCTCGCCTTACCTTCAGCATAGCTTTTCATCCTCAGATTGATGGTTAGTCTGGAAGGACCATCAGTATAATGGAAGATCTTTTGAGACTGTGTATTGGATAGATGGGAATCGTTGAAAAGGCTCTTACCACTGGTAGAATTTTCATACAATAATAGCCATCAAGCTAACATTGGGAAGGCTCCCCACAAAGCACTTTAAGGGAGAAGGTGTAGAACTCCATTGTCATGGGTGTAGGATGAAGATCCAAAAGTTTTCGGGATAGAGTACATTAACGACATCGATGTGCTTATTAGATTGATATGAGACCGCTTGCTTGAGGCTTAAAGTTGGTAGGCAAAGTACTATAATGCGAAGCTTCGGATGGTAGAATTTCAAGTGGGTGATAAGGTATTCTTGAATATCAAGACAATGCATGGAGTGTCGCGAGTGCGTGGTATGAAGAAGCTCAGCCCGAGATATGTGGGGCCCTATGCTATATTGGAGAGAACTGGCCCTTTAGCCTATCGGCTGGAGCTACCACATGAACTGGAAAATTTGCACGACGTTTTCCATGTGTCATTGCTCCGGAAGGCACTACTGCGGCCTGACCAATATATCCCCACTATAGCTGAAGCAATGGCAACTGATAGATCTATCCGACTAGAGCCGATGCGGATAGTGGACACCGAGACAAGGAGCATGCGATAGAAAAGTGTACCATTGGTAAAGGTCCAATGGTCTAATCACGGAAAAGAAGAATACACTTGGGAGTCGGTGGACTTGATACAAAAGCGCTATCCAGAGTTGTTTTCTCAAGGTAAATTTAAAACTTATTTTATCTTTCATTCTTTACTCCCCAAATAGCCTTAGCCTGATTTCGGGGACGAAATCTGTTATTTTGTTTATAGGATTTGTAATACCTTGTTTCGCTCTAAACCCCTCGCACGTGCTTTGAGTCAAGAGGAGTGCCTCAAACTCGAGAAGCGTCAAGTGAGCCGACTTGTTTCAACAAATTTTAACTTAGGAATATTCCGAATGCTGAGGCATTGAGTGTACTCAACACCACTAAACGTATTTTACTTAGATTATTTTCTGGAAGTTGAGGCATTCAGTGAAGTCGACGCGCCATTAAGTGGTCTCAACTCCACTCAACACTTTTAACTTAGATCTATTACGGTTGATGTTGGCATTGAGTGAAGTTAACGCGGCATTGAGTGGTCTCAACACCGCTCAATGATTTTAACTTAGATCTATTTCGGCTGATGTTGGCGTTGAGTGAAGTCAACGCGGCATTGAGGGGTATCAACAACACTCAATGATTTTAACTTAGATCTATTCTGGCTGATGTTGGCGTTGAGTGAAGTCAATGCGGCATTGAGTGGTCTCAACGCCACTCAATGCTTTTAACTTAGAATCATTATGAGGGATGTTGGCGTTGAGTGAAGTCAATATGGCATTGAGTGGTCTCAACACCACTCAACGCTTTTTACTTAGAGTTATTCTGAGGCTTGTATGCGTTGAGTGCACTCGACGCCACTCGATGATTCGTTGAGTGAAGGAGGCAAACTTAACGATTTTTACTTTGTGGATTTTTGGCTCAATCTGCTTGCTGCCAATGCACGGTCTCAACCGGACTTTCGGGATTGGCGCAAAACGACTTAAATTGGAAGCGTCTTTTCAAAAGGAAATAGTTAATGTAATACTAAGCGGTCCAATGTTAGGGTGACACGTGGCGGGGCAACCTAACCGTAATTCTCATTATAAAAGGAGGCTTATGAAAAACCTAGCCACCACTTTGACATTTTTGGCCGAGCAGTTACCTTTGCAAAACCCGACGGAGAAGGAGATCGCCGGAGTCAGATTTTCTGAAGGAAATTCTTCCCTTTCTCTTGCCCGTAAAGAACATCTCCAACAAGGAGAAATATGCCGCCAAGGAGAGTGATGAGATCCATGGTTGGAACTGCCGGAAATGAGGTGAGCTTCCTACCCCCTCCCTTTGTGCTAGATCTGTAGTTACATTCTAGGAGAAATGCCGAATCAAAAGAGTTTGACTTGTGATATGAAGATCTCCTAGGTAGAGACCATGCTAGGGCTTGTGTCCTAGAGATTTGATGTCTTCAACCTCTCCTCTCTTCTTTGTGAAGATGGTAGACTTGGTTTTGTAAAGAGAAATTGTCTATTGAGGGTGAATAAGGGAGGAGGAAGTTCTGCATATAGTTTCGATTAAATATCTAAAGGAAGAATATGAATCGATGTCGTTCATCTTGCTTTAAGATGCGTGCAGAAATCTATTTTCTGTGAGCACCAAACTTCAAGGATGGTTTGGGTATGTTAAGACAAGATCTGGGCTTTTTATTAAACACAAAAGTCATAGCCCTTTGAAAGACCTTTCCAATAGATGGTTACACATTTTCATACGAGTCCTGTAGATGCGGGAATGTCTAGTCGAAGTTGTTGTATAGTCAAGCCTCATGTACATGTTGCTCTCTTGTTAGTGTAGAGCCGAGTTTGGAATTTAGCCGAGAAGTCATTGTAAATTACGGTTGAGGTTTTGTATGAAGTTTTTTGAACTTAATTTATTTGTGATTGTTATAAATTATTGATTTTTTGGTATTTAGTTGATAGATATTAATGTTGAAGTTTGCATAAAGTTTGCTGGACTTAATTTGTCAGTGGTTGTGATAAATAAATGATTATTGGCATTTAGTTGGTAGATCCTTAAGTAAACCAAATGGTTTGGCGGGACGCATTTGTGAAATTGAGTTAGTGGAGTTTAATAATCAAATGGATAGAAAATCTAGTGAACCATATATGCATGCAAAGTATCATGGTAGTATGTGAAAATCTTTTGGAAGCATAGTTGTTTGTGTGAATGCTTAATTTTAGAAAGAATTGGATAAGGCTAATGAATGGTTAAATGAGATGTTGATTAATAGAATGTGTATCGTAGTTCGCTGCTTAGAGTTGAGTCTCCCTACGGGTAGCAGTGTGGGATTGGTATGTTGTGTAAGGTGGCTTCCCACCTATATAAATGATGAACCCTTGTGTGGTATAAAAATGTGGAAGGGTTGGAAGTGTGTGTTTGTTTGATGTACTGGAATGACATACTAATACGGGACTCAGTATGAAGCCCTTGCATGCTGATGAGCACGGGATGTGAATAATAAAAAGGGACTCGGCATGGATCCCTAAAACTGTGAAATTACATGCGGTGTGAGTTGACACGCGGTGTCATAATCCTGGATTAAGTATAGTGTGGCAGGTCTACAGGCTCGCAAGTCGTCACACTGACGGTAGTTGACGGATAGACTTTAGACGGTTGGGCTTTGTCCTCGTTGCTCACTCCTGGGGCTCCTTCCATGCCAAGTGGATGGGGTGGCTTGGTCCTTTGGTTATACGCTCCCATAGGCTCCTTATGTGCCACGATGATAGGCTAGCGTAGGGATATGTTCTTGGTGCACTCTACCCAAGTCCCCTCTGAGCCATAGTACGTATGTGAGCTCCGCTATTGGTTCTTAGCGTTGAGGCATACGGAGGTCTAGACTTGGTAGTGTGAATGTCCTCCTAGTAGTGGAAAAGCCTATTTCACTGTCATGGTCTGGCCATAATGGATGACCCATGAGAGGTCAGCTACCTGCTCGAAAAGTGGGAACTACAAGTCTGTGTCGACATAGCAATTGCATGTGTATGCATGGGTAAGTCATCGCATTGCATTCATAACATTATATTGCATTACATACACAAGATCCCCATCATATAAGTTTGTATGGGCACTTTTATATGATGAGTTACTTTACTGTTAAACCGATCCTTAACTTATATGTCTATATAGACATTCATATTAGTTAAGTTACTTCATGTTGTATATTCATGCTTGTACACTGCTGTTGATAGCAGAACTGCTAGTATATATTATTGTAGTTGCTTTGAAATACTCTGAAATTGTTTAGCACCTTGCCACTTATTTTGTACTACAGCTATTATATATATTGTACCTTCTTTTTTTCTCCGCTAGGTGCCTAAGAGTCGCAGGGGGAGCGAATGTGTTAGCCAGTTGCTTTTTATGACTAACGGTTGCTAAGTCTTCCTCTTTAGGAAGGAACCTCGTAGATAGAGCAATAGTAGGTTATAAGAGGGCAGCCAGGCCAAGGTGATAGGGCATGAAGTAACGATACCATCGCTGTCATCGGTGAATGATATGAGTTTTGAGAGACTCAATTTATAGCCTTTTTGGCGTGTTGTACTCTAATACTATATAAGCATTGGTTGCTTCTTTTTATTTGTTGTACTTGCCATGGACTATATGCTTATATGAATTTTGACTTCTATATTTTCTTATGTTGGGTTGGCATAGATGATATTGATTTAGCCGACAGGATTGGCATCTTGTGGTATAGGTCGACCCGTGTGGTTGTGTTACCGCAAGGCCGCTGTTCTGGGCATAAGACTCCCCTCGGTCGTGTCTTGTGTTTTGGGAGGGGGTGTTACACATCTTTTGTCATCTCTGAGTATGTCTTAGGTATTTGGACATTGGCATCCAGAATTGAGACCTTCATAGGGATGAATGGTCCCTCCTTGACTATCATAAAAATCCTAGGGTCATAGGCTTCCATAAATAGCCTAACCCTCTCCTTCCAAATTCCAAAATTCTCCTTCCTACAAATGGGGAGTTTTATGGAACCTAGCTCCTTATGGTTTTTTCCAGAACTCATAAGTACAGAACTGTAGCTACCATTGGAGAACACTCAGACTATTAAATCCTTTTTGAGCACCCTCCCTTTGATACCACTTGAAAGTATTTAATTTCAAGGCAGCTAACAACCTAGAGGTGGGTGAATAGGTTTCTTAGTCTCTTGTGACTTTCTTTTAGTTTTTTCATTAAGTGCGTAGTGTTTTAGTAGTTTTTTGCTTTCAAGAAACACACAACCTGCAAGAAATAAACAACACAAGAACCACACATAGAATATATAGTGGTTCCCCAGATTATGGGTACATCCACTCTCCTCCCACCTTTCTAACTTCTAGTTAAACAAGGCACTTATCCAAAACTAAGCTCCAAGATCTTACACCATAGATCCCACAGGATCTCTCAGTCTCCTCCAATACTTACAACTAAGGCCAAAGCCATACCTCAGAGCAAACTTGCTCCTATAACTCAGTGATCAACTGATAAGCTACCTCAGGCCCAAAGGCCCTATAACTCAGGTTGGGAGGATAGCCCTACCTCATAGAGAATGACTCTCCTACAGCTTAGGCACAAAGGCCCTACCTCAGGTCCAAAGGATCCTACAACTCAGAAAAAAGTGCCCTACAACTCAGAGAGAATGACTATCCTACCTCAGACTCAAGAGCCCTACCTCAGATCCAAACTGGATCCTACTCTCAGAGAGTATAATTCTCCTATAGCTCAGGTAAAACTTCCCTACCTTAGACTCAAAAGCCCTACAGCTTAGATCCAATAAGATTCTACAAAATTACCATGGTTTTAGTTAATTTGATAAAGAGAAATTTCTTTGTGTCTACTACTAGAGCTGAGTTATCTCAGCTCTAACTATCTTCACAGCAGCAGAAAAATGTTCTTCAATAAATTGATGCCTCTGCTAGAAGTATCTCAGAAAACTATTTCTGAACTTGCTGTAGAAGACTGAAAATCTGCTAGGTCTTGAGTTCTTCAAAAGGCTAACCTGAACCTGCAGAAGACTGAAGGCTCTCCTCTCTTTCTTTATCAGAAGTGTTTTTGAACTTGCTATAGCAGAAGAAAATGCTACAGTTAACTGGATTGAACTTTTAGTTCAGCAGATCGACTTCAAGATTTTTCCCCGGCAGCAATGGTGAGGAAGATGAAGTCCAACCTCTCTTTTTCTTTTTCAAACAAAACTCTAAAAGTTTTGTTCAACATCCAGAAGCTGCCCCTTTTATCTTCTGCCGATTAACGACTCCAAGAAGTAGTGGGGACCACCTGTAGTTGATAGTTGCACCTTACTTTAACGAAAGAAGACATACAGTAGCTCTCCAACACTATTTGGCATGTTATGTAGCTTTCCCGCAAGTATTTTGAATGATGTTGACTTCTGTTGACTTTGATTGACGTCATCGGTTATGGACTTAGCTAATTTCTCAAATTCACTCCAGGCGTTGAGAGCATTGAGTGAACAAGCTTCACTCAACTCCAGAACACTTAGTCATCTTTCTAAAACTTTTGAATCATAGGCATTGACAGCGTTGATTTATCCTTCCTCACTCAGCGTCTCTGGACTTAGCCATTTCCTCACTAGTCTGAATGCGTTGAGTGAGGGCCTCACTAAACTCTTTCTGCCTTTACATGTCTTCTTTATTAGGCATTGAGTGAACTGGCTTCACTCAATGCTTCTTAACTTACTCGATTTTTGTCTTCTTCTTAGGCTTTGACTACAACAGCAAGACTCAATGCTTTTGCTATCTAGCATTGAGAGCATTGAGTGATCCTTGCTCACTTAGCGTCTTTGAACTTGGCCGCCTTCTATCATCTTAGGCTTTATCATAACACGACGCCTTCTTCTTTGGCATCGAGTGAGCTCTATTCACTCGACGCTTCTGGACTTTGTTGAATATTCAGCTCGCCAATACTTAGGCATTGACAGATTCAGCTATACTCGATGGTGGCATTGAGTGAATTGTCATCACTCAATGCCTGTGGACTTGGCCGTAGAATTGCTTTGCATACTTCATGGCTTTGACTTTCCACAACTAACTCAACGCTTTATGGCATCTGTCGTGGACTGAACTATCATCACTCAATGCCTGTGGACTTAGACAGATTTTTGTCTCTCCACATCTTTACTTTTGACCACCTGTCACATCACTTGGAATATCTGTCCTATCAATGTTTCAAGGACTAACCTGCATACATGAACTTGAACAAACATCAAATACAACACTTTGTATATCATTGACATGTTTGACTTCTTCAAATCTTCTTAAAATCTGGGACATTGTTGGCAATGGACCCAACAATCATGATTCTAAGAAACGCAAAAGGGAGTACCTTTAAGAGGAATTGGATAGAAGTAAGATGAACAAGGTCATGTTGATAGGAAAGGGAAAGGTGAAGTCGAGTCTTATAAAAATTTATAAAACAACATGGTGTAGTGAATATTATGAATGATAAACATGTGATTATGTATTTTGATATACTCTCTCTTGTACATGATTTCATTCATCATATAGCTTATTAAAGAGAATGTTGGGGATGTGTTTATCTAAATCTAACCGTTGTAACTTGGTTAAGTAGATTAATCATACTTCTAGATTTTGATTCTGTTCACATTCAATTATATTAGAAAACACATGGTTAGTAGTAAGATAGAAAGTCAACCTTAGTTGATATCTCTCACTAGGTGATATTGTCTAGCACAGTAGTCTAGCTAAGACATTTAGCTGAGTAGGTTTATTGAGAAAGTCCTAGCTATACAATTGAGACAGCTGAGAAAATACTCAACAATATAATTCTCAGCCTCTATAGTACCACAGAGACAAGCTCAGCTATATAGTAAAAACTGCTGAGAAAACAATTAGCGGTATATAGCTATGCTAAATACACATTACAAATCACTGAGATAATGCTCAGCGGTATATTTCTCTGTCTTAATGGTATCACTGAGGCGGGATGCTATGTTAATATTTGATCAATCTCAGTCGTTGGATCAATTCCTTATGATCAGTCTAGTAGATGGTGCTTCAATACACATTTAAATCATTAAATAAATATGAAATGAAATTAATATAATGTCAAGGATGTAACTGAGAACTTAAAACATTAAACCCTAGAAAGCCGTCGATAACCTTCTGTCTTTGTTAGTTTCTCAACATCTAAGTATCCTGAAAGCAATGGCTCCTAGAGCTTTATTCAAATTCTAAGCTCTCCTCTTCTAAAAAAATATAAAGAGCAAATTAGGGGAATTAAGAATTAAGATAAACCCTAAGAGATTTTCCAAAGCCTTAATCCTACATCTTGAAAATACTAAAGGAGAAAAGGAAGTATTTACCAAGGACATTGAACAAGCACTGGAATGGTGTGGATACAATGGAGTAAGATATGGGTCCTTGAAGTGAAAATGCTTCAGCCAAAGAGGCAGAATTATGGCTGATATCATTGGGAAGGCCATCTTGTGTAAGATAGGTTCCCATGACACTAACTCCAAACTAATGTTTGAGCTGATTACAAGAGTCATTATACAACAGAAAACAAACTAGGAACTTATAGTTTTTCAGAAGATAATTGAATACCTAAAGTCTCCGAACCTAGGAAAATTTCTATCCATATATCTCATTAATGCTTACCCTGAGCATTTCAATAAGAATTAAGGGGTAAATATTCACTACATGAAGAGGATGGACATCAAGACCCTTGAGAGGTTCACAAGGGCTTTCCTAAGAGTCATTTTGTAAAAAAAAAAAGAATCAGACCTCAATCAAGAGAAAGAAAACAATTGAGGACAATGACTCTGAATTGGAATCAGATAGACAAAGGGGTGGTAACAGGAAACCCATTCATGAGCCTGACCTATCCTCTTTAGGAGAAGAAGAAGATGATGTTCAGGACTTCTGTGTGCAGGTAAATAAAAAGTCAGATCATGACACAGATGAAAGAGAGCAAGATGCACCTGAATTAGATGATCCATCCCATATGATAGATCAAAATGTTCTCAAAATAACTAATGCCAAAGTTGAGGGGGAGAGTGAGCAGTCCATAAGTGGTCTTTAGAACACGATTGATAAGTTTCTTGATAATCTCATGGAAAAAAATTGATCAAATCTGAGATGATCCACAAGACAAGACTGAGATAGAGCCAATGGCTCAAGAAAATTTGGATGCCCCAACTGAGAGGGAGCAAGAGCTGATCATTGAGGATATAGAGGACAATCCTCTTGATCAATTTTTAAATTTTGATGATCAAGTTGAGGGGGAGCTTCCCACAGAGGTCCCTTCTCAGGGAGAAGATTTTCATATATCCCTAGTGGCTGAGACATCAACTCCAATTGAGTTGGATGGTCAAGAGGACCAAGGGACAAGTACTAATCCTACTGAGGTTCAACCACCACAGATGCCCCAACATCTTCCCTCTACCAGCAGTACTAAAATTTATTGGAGCATGCATTCCACGCTTCTTTGTTTGCTAATAACAAATCTCGTTTGTATTTGATCATTATGTGTTTATGGTGTACAGATATAATAGGTCTAAGACTCTAATCATTTGGGAATTGGATTGAGGATTGAAAAGAGAAGTTAAGGTGATATTGACTGGCGACATCCAATATCGCCACCAGGCGATAGCTCAAGGGACTGTTACGGCATGATCTCCATGGCGTATAGTTACATATGATATCGCCCGGGCGATTGCTCGTGATTGGCCACGATCAGATCATCCGGCAAAAACCATGGAATCATGGGACACATGGCAGATGGATATGATATCGATGGCAAGTGATAGCCAGCATCGTCAGCGATAACTCCAAAGTATAAATTTGGCTCATTTTTTTGTGGAGATTACTACTTTCCTAATCTGCAATATTCCTTCTCGTGCATCTTGTCTAGAGAGCTCCAGCATCCAGAAAACTCTATCTTGCCAAGAAGTTTCAAGAGAAAAAAAGTGATAACTCATGCGTGGCATCTCATGCAACCTTTGTAAGGATTCGTCATCATCTTCAACACTTCATTTAGAGAGAGTTTTTATTCTAAAAGTTATTCTTTGTACTTCTTCATTTCATCGGTGTAATCGTTAGGGGAAATCGCCTCCTTGTGCTTGGCATGGCATCTAGGTCCTAGTGTGACTTAGAGAGTGTTTGTCGCCTTATGTGTAGTGACTAAATCGTGGTGAGATTTAGGAGGAGGCTAGTAGCAATATCTAGGGAGAGATACACTATAACAGTCCGATTCTTGGTAGAAGGACAGGTGAAATCAAAAGGATTTTATATTTTTCATAGCCTAGATCTCTAGCTTTATAGAGATTCATTGTATTATTTTTTTTACACTTATGAAATAAAATATAATCTTTTGTATTCTTATGATTTTCTAAGTATTTATCTTTGGTTATGAAAAATTGGATTTGATTTCTGTAATTATTTCAATAAGTAAATTTGATTAAGAACTAAATTTTATTAACCCTTATTCACCCCCTCCCCCCCCCCTCCCCCGAAGGGGGCCTCACGATCCAACACTTGGTACCATAGCAGGTTGATTCAAATTGGTTTTACCACTAGGAGTCATGGCGCAACCTAATCACGCTTTTATAGAGGGTAAAGGAATTAGTAGATCACCACTTTTCATGGGCACTGACTAAAACTATTTGAAAACACTGATGCTTTGTGTTAGACCTCCATCTGCCACATGAAATATAATAGAGGGTCTAGCCGGGGCCCCACACCATATTCCACAAACATGCAGCAGGATTACATGTAAATATCAAAAGACTACACGCATCCTAACTCAGAGCATTCTAGCGAAATATTTAGGATTAAGTTTTGAACACAAGTATAACAGTAATATCCACTATAAAAACACAGGAATGTTTATTATAAAAATACACAAAAGTTACTATCGCCTAGCGATAGTCACTGTCGTCTAGTGATAGTCAACAGTATCTTAAAACTATTCTGGCCTTACGGTCTTACATTTACTTTTTACAAGGTGTGGATTATAGACATAGGCACACAGGCCGAACACCAATGAAAGTTATAACACTTCATTTGGCCTTCGAGGGCCGGCATAGCTTCAGAGCTTTAGCCCACTACTTCCCGCTTGTCTCTCCAGCACCTGCGCAGGGACAAACCACCACGAGAGCAGCAAACAAGACAATGGTCAGCATTAAGCTAACCAATTTATAACGACCCTACCCCTTCTCTGGGGCAGTTGTATTCCTTCCCTACAGTCATAACATTATCACAAGCAGATATATCACAAGAACGTGCACTCACACACAGTTCAATATATCACAAATGTCAGTCTTAATTGCCAACACTCCGTGCACTCAGGGCACATTTTCGGTGCGCCAGTTTCCCGGATTGCACCACTGTTCAGAGTTTAAAGACATGACAGTCAACTTTGAGCATTTCTAGTCTTTACGGCGCGCAGGCCTAAGATCTCATTATGCGCTCCAATGAGACCAATAACCTAGGTCTTCGAGTCGGTCGGACATAACACGGGTATGGTTCAGCCTTTACCCGTTGCTCAAATCGTCAGTTTATAAGCAAAGACTGATGCAGGTTGGCTTCCCCTTGCCCATTCGGCACGATGGCCTTACAAGCTTATATCTCACACAAGCCCCACTGTCTCTAAGATACTGGCTTTACAATCAAAAGGGTATCTGGGAGCTATCGCTAGCGATACTCACTATCGCCAGACGTTTATAATAGAACTCACTTTTTGTACCAGACCCAGCCAAAAACCCTGTCGTAACCTGCAGTGCTAAAAATACTGGACTTTCACAGTATATAGCACAAATAGCTCACCAAGAGCTATCATCATTGGCGATACTCATTGTCGTCTTGTGATATCCAATAGGTCTTAAAACCGTGTAATTTATTGGGTATTTTCCTGGAGCGCACCTCCAATACTTCCTATTACCCCACCGTATACCTACAACCCATAGACCCCGTAAACTACTCGTTTATACTCTAAGTCACCAGCGTCACTTAAAATGAAACATCACCAATCCATACCAACCTGTCCATATGAGCTTCACACAACATGCTTATTCCATACTATACATTTTTTGATCTATATGTAAGACTAACCGGGGATTTTATGAATCGACCCAAAGGAATTCCCTTCACTTTTCCACCTTCTGGTGGGGGATTCCATGCATATACCAAAAGAAGGACATCACTTGTTCAAGAAGTAAGATCGTTACCCTTGTAGTTTCATTCGGAGCCATGGTGAAGCTTTTCTTCGGGAATGGAAAGGAGCACCTCACTTCTCTCTTCGCGGATCTAGCCTCGGTTCTGAATTCCGATTACAGAATCTCCTTCACCAAGCTATTAAAGCTCAGCTCCAGCCCTTAGATCCAATCCTTAGCTCTTTCTATCAAGAGCATGGATGAAAGAAGGAGAGAGTGTGAGAAGAAGAGAATAAATTCTCATTCCTCTACTCCTCTCTATAATGGCCTTGGGGATTAATCCCAACCATTGGATCATTTCATCAAAAGGGAGCAAAGGCCATGATTTTGGTTGAAAAGTTAAACAAAGGGATATCGTCGAGTGATATCAGCTATCGCCTGGCGATAGCGACCGTAACCGCCTTGACCCTAGTCAACCACTGCTCATCAGTCGCCATCCGACCATCTAACACATGTTTAGCAGACGTGGCACTATCGCCTAGCGATATCCACTATCGCCGTTCTAATAGCTCACTCAACTCTTGATGACGTTGAATGCGTTGACTTCACTCAATGCTTTAAGGAATCGAGAGCATTGAGAGCTGGGGCTATCGCCGCACGATAGAGACTACCGCCATGTGATAGTCTCTTACTCAACAATTTGTCGAAAGGCATCGAGTGTGTTTAGCTTACTCAATGCTTCAAGGCATTGAGTGTTATCGCTATCGTCGTCAGCAATGCCCACTATCACCCGGCAATATAGACCAGAAGGCCTGCTGTCAAATTTTAGGTGTTACAACCCTCCCCTACTTACAGAAATTTTGTCCCGAAATTTTATTCATCTATAAGGGAAAAACAGTAACTAATATGTTGCAACATGCAACAGAATGTTACAAAAATTCGGGAAACTCATCACACATGTTTTGCTCAGGCTCCCATGTCCGTTCTCGACGGTGACCATTGTCTCAACGGATTTTGACTATCCCAATTGTCCTTTTTCAGAGCTACTCACTCTCTGTACCGTTGATTCAAATGGGCTTAACCTTCGTCGTCAGCCTTTATTCGACCGGTACTCAATCATCCACAATCACTTCTATTGGCTCTTTCATCGCTTTATGCAGCATCGATATGTGAAATATATCGGGCAAGCCACTTAGCTTCGCTAAAAAAGCTAATCGATGGGCCGCTTCTCCAATTCATTCAACCACTTTAAACGGACCAATATACCTCGGACTCAAATTTTTCACACGCCTAATCCTGGACACGCATTTGAATGGCTTAATCTTTAAGTATACTCACTTGCCAACTGCAAAATCCATGTTTCGGTGCTTAGCGTTGTAGTATTTTACGTGCGTATCTTGGGCTATCAATAGCCGCTCTCATATAGTATGTATGGTCGAATTTGCATTTTCGACCTCCTTACACTTACATAGCTTTGACTTGCCTATTTCTGCCCAAGCTAAGGGTGTATGGCACTTCCAACCATATATGTTTCAAAGGGCGTCGTTTATATGCTAGCTTGATAGCTATTATTGTGGATGAACTCAATCTTATAGAAATGGTTTTCCCACCTCTTCTGAAATCCAGGGCGCACATAAGGAGCGTATCCTCCATAGTTTTGTTGGTCCTTTTGTTCTAACCATCCATTCAAGGATGAAAAGCCGTACTGAACTTTAGTCTAGTTCCCAACCAATAATGGATTAATCTCCAATCATTTATAGTAAAGCACCTGTTTCGGTCACCAGCGATGCTACGGGAACACCATACAATCGTACTATGTCGTCTATGTACAATGTAGCCAACTTTTCACGAAATCGTCCTTTTTGTTCAATGTGATGGGCGATACTTTTGTCAATCGGTCAATGATCACCCACTCGGCATCATTTTCGCTCTATGATCTTGGTAGTCCATGTACGAATTTCACAGGGACCTCATCGAACTTTCGTACCAGAATGAGTTCATGCACATCTTTATGCTCTCTAGGTGAATTAAGTATTTCATGAAGCGTACTTCATGTATCAACTCCTCACATAGCTTACCCACATTGGGGATGTACCATCGACTGTCCTTTTTAAAAAGGCCAGCATCCAAGGAGAACTGGGAATTTGACCCATTCTCTGCAGAGCGTTTCATACTCATCACGAGTTCCATTACATGTCAAACCTTGTCTGTAAGGTCATATTGTACCTCCGTACAGTTTAGGCACGAATTTGTCGTGGTACTCTTGTCATCACAAGAAATATGTACCATTTCCAACTATTAGACTAGACAATCATCATGTATTTATGCTCCCTTCGCGCTTGCCGTATTTTTACGTCTCTAGGCATCTGCGACTATATGTCCCTTCTCGGGAGTGTAATGAATATCGAAGGGATAGTCCCGAGGAACTCCACCCACCTTTTGCTGAAGCAAATTTAGATCCTTATGACTCTTATGGTCTGTGAAGACGTCCACTTTCATACCATCTATATTGTGATGCCACAATGTATGTTCAAAATCACAGCCATTAAATATACGTATAAGACTGGATATTTCCACTTATGCATTTTCAACTAGCATGAGCCATAAGCTATTACTTTTCCAAACTGAAAAGCACACAGCCTAAGATGCTCCCTAATGCATCACTATACACCAACCGTCTGAACCACAAGGCGAACTTAAAATAAGTGTCGTGATCGTATGAATTTTTAATTCTTCAAAGCTCGTGCGCACTCGGGCGTGCAAACGAACTTCTGATCTTTCCTCGTCAGTGTGGTGAGAGGTAAGGCTATCCACGAATAGTAGCAAGTAAGTCCAAGGAATTTCGGAGTTTAGCTTCAATAGATAACATAGGTCACTCCTGTATCGTAACTATCTATGCAAGATCAACTATAATACCTATATCATTAACCACATGGCCAAGAAATGTCACCGACGATAGCTAGAACTCGCATTTTGAGAAGTTGGCCTAGAGTTTGTTCCTTCACAGGGTGTGCAAAACCATTCTTTCGTTATTGTTTACCTAAGTGTACACCAATATATTGTTAATTAAGATGACATAAATAGGTCCAAGTACTCCTTAAAAGCATAAAGCATTCAGTCCCTGAAGGCCGATGTCGTATTTGTAAGCCCAACTGACAGTATCGGGGACTTATAAGGACTGTAGCATTTTCCACACGCAAACTTGGGTAATGTCACATCCCCGTATTCTCCACTGGTAATAGCCAGACTTCAAATCTAGCTTTGGGTATACCATCGATCTAACTAGCTGATCGAACACGTTATCAATCCGTGGAATTGGATACATGTTTTTCTTCGTCAGCTTGTTCAGCTTTATATAATTGATGCATATATGTAGGCTACCGTCCTTCTTTTCTTTCCACTAAAGGGGCCGGTGCAACTTAAGGTGATACCCATGGACTTCTATAGCCTTATCTTAGCAATTCTTACAGTTGAACTATACATTTTTGCCATTTCCTCTAGTGTTACTTGATATGGTGAGCAGGTTATAGGCTTCACACCTAGCACCACTATAACAGTGCAGTCAGTCTCCTGTGGGGACATCACCCATGGAGATCATTAGAAAACACATCAACATAGAATGTCAGAATAGAAGAGTCACTCAACCTGGCTTCGGCCCAGTGGCCTCTATAGGCATGAAAAATTACTTTGCGCACAACCGAATAATTTTGATGACTTGGAGTGCAGATATCAATATCTTGCTCTATCCTCGTATACAAGCGAACTAAATCCCTCGTTCGGTGATCTATCCTAGTGTGTCTTCCTTAAAGGTGCAATCTATACCTCTACATTGTTCCAAGAGCTAGTCCATACCTATGATCACATCAAACACAACTATTGCCAGCACATATGCTTCCATGTAATGATATGACTCCATAACTGCATCTTAACATATCACTTTCTACCCATATTCACTCTTATTACTATGGACATGTCATTCCACTCTTATCTATGATACAAAGATAAGCACACAGGGCATACATTAAGCCTTAATCAAATGACTTCTTGATTATTCATCACAACATGTTTATATACCCAAAATAGGCATTATATACATCATTACTTATTAGGAAATGTACGGTACACAATTACAGTTATTTTTATACACATACTCAACATTCCCTTTCAATTTGGAGTCGTCTAAGGGCCACTTTGGCAGTCTCGGGCTATATGTCCCTCTTTGCCACACAAGTAGCAAGTGTGTGGAATTCGCCCTGCAACTTCTCCAGCCTTAGCCTTCTTTGGCTTTTGGTCACCACCCCAACCATCTCGAGCGAGATGTCCTACCTTGCCACAAGAAAAGCAAACATATGGACCACACCTTTTCTTTGTTCCTATGATTGTGCAGGATGTTAATTCCAATAGATGTAACTTCTTCTTCCACTGGCAAGAGTTTGATTTTGAAACATTTGCAAAGCTCGGCACATTGAACTCTTGTTTCTCCTTGAACTTTCCCAAGTGCATTTCCAAAGACCTAGTAGTCATTACAAAGGCATGGAATCTAATTAGCTGTGTACCCACCAATAGACGTTGTAGTTCATCACACAGACGATCATAAAATCTGTTGGTCATAGTCTCCTCGGTCTCAAACACAGACTCTGCATGTTGTCTTAGCACAACAAATGCATGAAAGAACTCCTCGACCATGTACGGTACTTGCATCAGACACATATTCAATGGCAGGGCAGATGCTCTTCCCTTTGCAATCTGCTCAAGTACACCAACCGGCATTGAAATCACCACCGAAATAGAGGGTTGTACATGCCTTTCATGTTGGGCATTGATCATTACGAAGACCACATCAGCGATCATCTAAACCGTCTCTACCAAAGGAGGAGGTGTTGGCACCTCAGTTGGCACATTACTCCCCATCCAATGCTGGGATTCTTGCTACTCCTCATTACTTTTAGTCGCCTACAATCGTGAAACACATAATTAAGCAACTCACATGATTACAAAAGCAATAACAGGAACACACTTTCCTCAAATATGTGTATTTTCATTCCTAAGTGGACATTCTTGAGTTCATTTAGGTTATGACGGCAAGTACTTACACGTGCTCTCCACCCCTCAAAAGAATTCGACCACCAATTCGCAGGAGGAAGACCAAGACAAGATAATACCAAATTGTTACACCTCCGTCCGTCACATGAAATATAATAGAGGGTTCGGTCGGGTCCTCACACCATATTACACAAACAGGCAGCGGGATTACATATGAATATCAAAAGACTATATGCATACTAACTCAGAGTATTTTAGTGAAAGCTTCAGGGGTTAAGTTTTGAACTCAAGTACAACAGTAATATCCACTATAAAAACACAGAAATATTTATTACAAAAATACACAAAAGTTAATATCGCCCAGCGATAGTCACTATCTTTCGGTGATAGTCAATAGTAGCTTAAAACTATTTTGGCCTTATGACCTTACATTTACTCTTTACAAGGTGTGGATTACAGACATCGGCACACAGGTCGGCCACACATGAAAGTAATAAAACTTTGTTTGGCCTTCTAAGGCTGGTATAGCTTCAGGGCTTTAGCCTGCTACTTCCCGCTTATCTCTTCAGCACCTGCATAGGTACAAACCACCATGAGGGAGGCAAACAAGGCAACAGTCAATATTAAGCTGACCAATTTATAACGACCCTATCCCTTCTCTAGGGCAGTGGTATTCTTTCCCTGCAAGCAAAACATTTTCACAAGCAGATATATCACAAGAACATGCACTCACACACAGTTCAATATATCACAAACGATGGTCTTAACTGCTGACACTTCGTGCACTCAGGGCACATTTTCGGTGCGCCAATTTCCCAGATTGCACCACCATTCAGAGGTTCAAGACATGTCGGTCAACTTTGAGCATTTCTATTCTATATGGCGTGTAGGACTAAGACTTTCATTATGCGCTCCAATGAGACAAATAACCTAGGTCTTCGAGTCGGTCGGACATTACGCAGGTACGGTTCAACCTTTTTCCATTGCTCAAATCGTCAGTTCAAAGGCAAAGACTGATGCGGGCTGGTTTTCCCTTGCCTGTTTGGCACGATGGCCTTAAGAGCTCGTAGCTCATACAAATCCACATTATCTCCAAGAGACTGGATTTATAATCAAAAGGGTATCTGGGAGATATCGCCAGCGATACTCACTGTCTCCAGAAATTAACAATAGAACTCACTTTCTATACAAGACCCAGCCAAAACCCTGCAGTAACCTGTAGTGCTAGAAATATTAGACTTTCACAACACACTGCACAAATAGCTCACAAAGATCTATCGTCATTGGCGATACTCATTGTCGCTCGGCGATATCCAATAGGTCTTAAAAATGTGGAATTTATTAGGTTTTTTCCTGGATTGCACCTCCAGTACTTCATGTTACTCCATTGTATAGATACAACCCACAAACCCCGTAAACTACTTGTTTATGCTCGGAGTCTTCTCCGACATGTAAAATGAAACATGACCAATCCAGACCAACTTGTCCAGATGGGCTTCACACAGCATGCCTATTCAAAACTACACATTTCTGGATCTATATGCAAGACTAATCAGGGATTTCATGAATCGACCCAAAGGAATTCCCTTCGCTTTTCCACCTTTTGGTGGTGGATTCCATGCATATGCCAAAATAAGGACTTCACTTGTCCAAGAAGGAGGATCGTTATCCTTGTAGTTTCCTTCGGAGCCATGGCAAAGCTTTTCTTTGCAAATGGAAAGGAGCACCTCACTTCCCTCTTCGCGGATATTGCCTCGGTTCTGACTTCCGATTACAAAATCTCCTTCATCAAGCTATTGAAGCTCAGCTCCAGCCCTTAGCTCCAACCCTTAGCTCTTTCTCTTAAGAGCATAGATAAAAGAAGGAGAGAGAGTGATAAGAAGAGAATGAATTCTCATTCCTCTACTCCTCTATATAAGTGGCCTTGGGGATTAATCCTAGCAACAGGATCATTTCATCAAATGGGAGCAAAGGCCATGATTTTGGTTGAAAAGTCAAACAAAAGGATATCGTCGAGCGATATCGGCTATCGCCTGGCGATAGCAACAGTAACCACCTTGACCCTAGTCAACCGCTGCTCATCGGCCGCCACCCAACCATCTGACACGTGTTTAGCAGACGTGGCACTATCACCTTGCGATATCTACTATCGCCATTCCGATAGCTCACTCAACGCTTGACGACATTGAGTGCGCTGAGTTCACTATGCACTTTAAGGCATCTAGAGCATTGAGAGCTGGGGTTATCTCCACGCGATACCCACTATCGCCACGCGATAGTCTCTTACTCAACGATTTGTCGAAAGGTGTCGAGTGTGTTTATCTCACTCAAGGCTTCATGGCATTTAGTGTGATTGCTATCGTCGTCGACGATACCCACTATCTCCCGGCGATATCAACTAGAAGGTCTGCTGTCAAATTTGGGGTGTTGCACTTTGTTTACTAATATCATTAGACATCGATGTATGGAACATGGTAGAACTAAGTTACACTCCACTGATAATAATCATTGGTAGCATAACCATGGAAAACCAAAAGACAAATGGGATGAGAATGATAAACTTATATGTAAAAATAATGCTAAGGCAATGAATGCATTATTCTGTGCATTAGATAAAACATAGTTTAATAGAGTTTGTGTTTGTGAAATAGATTTTGAAATTTGGAATTTATTAGAAGTTACTCATGAAGATATTTCGCAGGTAAAAGATTCAAAGTTATTCCAACTACAGTCGGAATTTAAAAAGTTCAGAAAGGAAGTGGATGAATATATTAACATAATTTACACACGATTTACGAAGATCGTAAATGATTCAAAAGTCCTTGGAAAGACTGTTCCCCTTGGTGACTTAGTAAGGAAAGTTTTGAGATCACTTCCGTCGAAGTTCAATCCTAAGATGACCGCCATTTCGGCGTCTCATGATATTAAAACATAACAAATTGAGAGACTCATTGGGAATCTCAAAACTCGTGAGGTGGAGTTAAAAATTCAACATCAATAATACAACTTGAAACCAAAGAAGAAGACTTTGGCGTTAAAATCAAAGGAAAAAGTGGAAAGCGATACTGATGAAGATGACGAAGAGAATGAAGAAAGTTTGTTTGTAAGGAAGTTTAAGAGATTCATGATGAATCCGGAGAGGAGAAACTCCTTCAAGAATTTTTTTAACAAAAAGAATTTTTCTTACAAGAAAGGTAGAGGAAAATGAGAAGTTGAGAATGATGATGAGCGTCCGCTACCGGAGTGCTATCATTGAAAGAAAGAAATGACATATAAGAAGCAAATGCCCAGAATATTTGAAAGAGAAGAAAGAGAAGAGGCAAGATAAAAAAAGGGCAAGAAGAAGGTCTTGAAGGCAAAGACTTGGGACGATATCACATCTAGAGGTATGAGTGATTCAGATTCAAAAAAAAATGAGGAAGTCAATATGTGCTTGATGGGGAAAAGCGTTTCACTATCAGAAGACGAATGTAGTGTCCAGAGCGACACTGGGGTAACTCCTCCAACTTATGATGAACTCTATACTGAATTTCCACGCACTTGCATTTTTTAAAAAAGTGCCTTTAAGATATTGATCTTTTGAAATCTGAGAACAAAATGTTATTAAAAAAATAAAAAATTGACTAATGAATTGAAAGTGCTTGGAAAGGAGCAGATCTCTTGTCAAGAGTGCGATCACTTTTCAACAAGAGTGAAAGAATTAGAAAACACTCTCGCTAAGTCTAACTTGAAAATTGATACTCTTACCAAAGAGAAAAAAGACAGAAAATGTTAAAATATTCTCAATCTCAAGTAAAAAATGGCAAGAAGGCATTCTCAAATTGGTGTGTCATGTTGGTAACAGAGAACACCACATTGAAAGCCAAAGTTAATGATCTAAATATGGCAATTAAAAAGTTTGAGTTAGCCAAACATCCCTGGATATTATATAAGCCAACCAGTGTCATGGATCTGCTAAGTTTGGACTTGGATATGTCACTGGAAGCTATCGCCTGGCGATATCCACTATCACCGGCGATAACAAAAATTCTCGAAAAGTGAATTTTAACAAGACAAATATTATTCATTCTGTCGATACTACCTCCTATTCCAGTAAGAGTCCTCAAAAACTATTAAAGAGAGCCTCATCTCTCTTTATTACTTGTGTCAAATGTTATAGGTTTGGTTACACCATAAACTCAGGTAGGAAGAAAGGTTCTAGTGATGTTAAACAAATCTGGGTACCTAAGACGTCCACCTATTCTATAGGAGGCACCACATGGGTAACAAGATCTTTACTCTCATCTTCTTCTTAGATTTGTTGGCAGACTAAGGACAGAGAAGACAACAGTAAAGGAAAAAATCATGGGCATTGGTGTAGTGGGTAATAATTTTTTCTCTATTTCAAATGTTTTATATGTTGAAAGTTTGAAAAACAATTTAATTTCTATAAATCAATTATGTGATAGGGGCTTAAATGCAACCTGAGGTGGACGATGTACGGGAGGTGGCCCTCCACCGTGGATGGCAAAAACACTTCAGCTGGTATCTCGGAAGCGCGAGTGTGATGTTGCAGATCTTGGCTTTAATGACCTTTCTAAACACGAGTGTGTTGAGTTTGATGCTGATGAAGAGAAGTAGGATCCATTATTTGTTATATTTGATGTTGCCTTGTACGTTTGTTGTCTTGGTGGCATTCTTATACTTTTTTGTGTACTGCCTAATAAGCTTCTTTCTTTTTTATAGTTCATTGATAACTTTGTATGCTTGCTTTTAATATTCGTTACTTTGCTTTCTATGATTGTCTCTGGCACATTCTTTTGGAGTTTGAAGTTGGGGATTGACCCCTTCTAACTTTGTGGTTACTACCAAAGCTAAGGGAGAACCCTTATAGATGGGTAGGGAGAGGTCTGTCTTTCCGAATCTTGGGATGTTGTTGATGACTTTGGTGAAGGGCACACATTTGAACCTTGGAAATCACGAGGGTGCAAGCGCTGGTGACAGCATGACCTACTACATCGGATAAAGGTTAAACCTTTGATCGGTGATAGTGAGAGGTCATAAGGGCTTGGTCCTAAAAAGCCGGTGAAGATCAGACACTTCGAGGTGCTAGAGAACATGAGGGGGCAGGACCTGGTGGTGTCGCGACCTACTAGGGCAGATAAGGGAAAAACCTTTGATCGACAACAGTGAGAGGTTGCTATGGTTATGGACCATTAAAAAAAGCATAGATCAGACACTTCAAACTGCTAGCGAACTCAAGGGGGGTAGGCAATGGCGATGTTGTGACCTACCGCGACGGATAAGGGAAAAACCTTTGATCGGCAGTAGTGAGAGGTCACTAGGGCTGGGGGCCTGAGAGACGGCAACGATCTGGCACTTTGAGCCACTAGCGAACATGAGGGAGCAGGCCCTGACAACCAACTGCAACAGATAAGTGTGAAACTTTTGATCAGTGGTAGTGAGAGGTCGCTGGGGATAGGGGGCCCATGAGGAAGATGAGGGTAGATTACTGATATAGGCTTCTACCCACAATAGGGGAGAAGGACAAACCTTCAATCCATAATGGTGAGGAGTTTACAAGGAGCCGCCCTTATTGTGATGTCGAGGGGGCGAACCCTGGTATAAGCTTTTACCCACTATTGGGGAGAAGGACAAACTTTCAATCCCCAATAGTGAGGAGTTCACGGGTGGCCGCCCTTATTGCAACATCGAGGGGGCAAATCCTGGCAAAGGATTATACCTACTATTGGGGAGAAGGATGAACCTTCAATCCTCGGTAGAGAGTAGTTTACGAGGGGTCGTCGATGAGATTGTTGGCGAGGGTCCAACCCTTAGTTGGTGCGGGCACCGATTGTTGGGACATTCCCAACTCCTTACTGTGATAATAGTCTTAGGAGCAAACATAATATCCATAAGTCAAAAGATAAACAGGGATAGTTCTTGCACAAGTATCTGCTCATGAATTTATAACATTAGTAGTGGTTGTGTTCATATCAAATAAAAGCAAATATAAAGGCTATTTTGAGGAGACGGAACATAGTGGGGGTTTATTGCCCTATTCATGTCTTTTAATTTTCTTCCTCCAGGGTCCTCCTGACCCACTTGCTCTGGACCTACTTGCATAGGACGGTCCATTTTGCCCATGGCACATCAATTACAGGTAGTATATTTGTGTTGCCTCCTGATTTCCTTTAGTGACCCCGACCCTGGCTGATGTGGCAAACTTCATGCTCAGATGAGGAATTGAGGGAATCTCCCCAAACTCCATATGGAGCTGGGGGACGAAGATTGCGTTGTTTGGTGATTCTGATTTCTTAGCTACGAATTGGACCCGGTGGGGTGCATGCTTCGGGAACTCTCTAAGTAAGACTAGGAGGTAAATATTCCTTCGACTAGGATTGCTTATCCATTGAACCCATAAATAGGCCCTTTTGTAGGATGGATCTACTCCTTAGAGTCGTGCATCCCACAGAGAGCCAATATACATAACACGTTTACTAAGCTACTATTGTCCATTAATATTCGCTTCACGCAAAATCTCGGGTCTCCGATTTTGGCAGTTATAACTAGCGGGTCCTAGAGTGGTGTCAACAATCCTTCTAGGTCTTCATCCCCAAAGCTAATCTTCTATTTCACTGATGGGCTATGATCTATATTAGATTGTGCTACGGAGTTTACGGTGGAGAACGGGGGCCAACTATGGTATCTACTGTTCCAAAAACTTGTCTGCACCTAGTTCTTCTTGGAGCGTAGGAGATTGTTCTCTCCTTTGGTTTCTTGGTTGGTTCCACGTCTGATCCTGCAGTAATCGGTCAAGAATCCCATGATGAATGAGGCGCTCAACTTCGTCCTTCAACTTGATACACTCCTTAGTGGAGTGGCCCATCCCCCTATGAAACTCACAGTACTTCGCTTAATCTCCCCTACCATCGTGGATCTCTCGTATCATCCGCAACAACGGGTCATTTCAGATTGTGTAAAGTATATTGGTACACGAGCTATTAAGTGGGGTATACTCTCGATATTTGGCGGGGGTTCATTCAGCGCTCCTCCTGGTGCCTCAATGCAACTTCCTCTCTCTCTTCCTCTTTGGGATGCTCTCAAACTGTCGCAAGTGCGCTTTGACTGCTTTGTCTGTCGCGATCTGGGCCTTGACTCTGTGGTCTAGGTCTGGATAACTAGAGACAGTTTCCATCATTAAGGTGGAGTATAATCCTCTCAGCCGGAGTACACCAAGGAAGACCCCCCAAAGGAGTTCTGGGTACACCCCAGGGATTTGTCTTGCCTCTTTGCTGAACTGACAAAATAATTCCTTGAGGGTTCCCCCCCCCCCCCCCCCCCCGCCCCACTTTGGCAGATTTTAGAGAGATGGAAGGGGTCCTTAACAATACGGCAGTTGTCAACGAACTGGTCTAGGAACTGTTGGGTGAGCTGATCGAAGTTCCAAACTATCCCTTCTCTCAGCTAGTGGAACCACGTCCTTGCCTGCCCCTTCAATCTTGTAGGGAAAACTTGGCAGATAAGTTGATCAGGGCGATTTAAATATAGAGGATCGTAAAGAAATGATTCACATGCTCGAGGGCTTCCTTGGTCCTATCGTAGGACTCAATGCTTGGTAGCTTGAATCCTGTCGGGACTGGGTGCGCCAAGACTTCAGCTATTAATGGTGATTAGTTTCTCATTGGTTGGTGGATGTGTTCAGCACGACGGCCGAACTGGCCGAAATCTTCATCAATTAGCTCCATTATCTCTTCCTTAGACATTCTCTGATCTCGTAGACCTAACCTGACAGGCAAGATGTCCTGTATTAACCACTTAATAAGACTCGAAGTCTTCCTCCTAATAAATTCTCTGGTCGCAGTCCTGTGGTCGCGGTGTGCTGACTGGTGTCGTGGGTGCTTCAAAAGCCTGTGGCATTCCGTGGCTCCTTAGAAAAGCTAGTATCTCTGCTTGATCCTCCTCCATTTAGTCCATACACCCTGTCAAGAAGGTTACGGGCGCGTTGTCTTCTTCTTCTGTGAAGTGGAGGTTGATGAGTGAGTGAGTCGGTCCTGGATCGATGCATTCTTTGTGGGTTAACCCTTTGGTGATATGCATACTTCGCCTGTCCATCCTTTTGTGCCTTGCAACATCATAAACTTCTTTGTGAACCTTTCCCGCAGAAGGCTCCAAACTATTGCAGGTCGCTTGAGTCTCTTGGTAGAACGGGACTTCTAAAACATCTTAGCCTGTCGAGTGATCGAGCATGCAAGCAGTCAAAGATTCACAAAATCATGAGAGAGAGTTGATTATGTGGAAAATCCACAATCGGGGTGAAAAACCATGCGGTCAGTTCGTGCTAACCTAAATTCCACTATTCCATAGTTTATTATAGGGATCTTTGGGTGAAGGCGTGGGCGACATGCCACTCCTCGTTATACTTGGGGTGATGAGAGAGAAAGTCATGGGTATGACAAGCTTCTGTGCACTTTCGGCATTCTTGCTTCCTTTGCTTAGAGGGTAATGTACAAACTTGGTCTTCTTGACAGGCCTATCGTGATGACAATACGTGATCTTGCCGCTTGCTTCTGATCTTTGTGAATGGCAAGAGGTTGTGTGCGGCGAGCACGAGTCTGTGCACATCCCAATGCTCGTCTTATCTCCATGCAGATTCTGTTTGGCTATAAGTTCTTTGGTAGAATTTCTTGGGAGAGATCTTTAGTGGAAGTCTTGTAGAGAGAGAAATGAGAGAGTAGAAAAATAAAATAAGAAGAGGATTTAGAAAACCAAATGAAGTGAAAAACTGGTCTATTTATAGATTTCTACAGGAGCGGCCCGTTAAATTTACCCAATAACTTATGGACCGGTTAATAGAAACGATCGACAATTAAGAACGCGGATTACCATTTTTGGGAAATGGTGATCCTTCCCCAGGGCCGAGAGAGGGCTCTCCCACGGAGAATGGCGGCCTGAGACCGACGGTCAAGGCAACGGTTGCCAAGGCGGCGACTGACCCTTGTGCGCACGATAGGCAACTGGGAGTGGCCAGCCGGTCTTGTTGGGGCAGGCGAGGGGTCACCCCTGGCTCTGGAGTCCATGGTGCCACCACACCTAAGGCCCAAGTGGCATCGCGAGGGGACGATCGGCCCCTAGTGAGGCCGTCCATGGCCATTAATACCCCTTCCTGGGACCGGCGGCGTCCAAGGCCGCCCCTCTCCGTGCGGCAAGGCGCATCCAACCCTTGGTAGGGCCAACCGTTGTCGAGGGGTCACCGACCTCGCAAGGTCCAACCGCAACCGAGGCTCCCCGCATTCTGGCGGCCGAAGGAGCGGCCAGCCCTTCTGGGGTTGGCTGCGGATGAGGCCACCAGTGGCCAGGCGACCACAAGAAGGGTGGCCGGCCCTTATGGGTCTGGCCACGGCCGAGGCCTCCCATGATCGGGAGGCCCCCAAGGGGGGCGGCTGAACCTTGTAGGACCGGTCGCGACTGAGTTTGCCGACGACGGTGTAAGACCCCCCTCCCGAAACACAAAACACGTTCGAGGGGAGTCTTATGCCCAGAATAGCCTCCTTGCACCTATACTATAAGACGTCTATCACGTCAGCTAAACATATCATCAATGCCAACCCAACATAAAGAAAGTAAAGAGAATTGAAAATTACACACTAGTATAAAGTCCACAAGTACAACAAGTAAAAGAAGCAACCAAGGCTTCCTTAATATCAGAGTACGTAATGCCAAACGGCTACAAAATGAGTCTCTCAAAAACTCACGTCAGTCACTAATGGTAGTGATGGTACCGTCACTTCAGGCCCTGTCATCTTGGCCTGGCTGCCCTCCTACAAAATATAATGCTGCTTTATCTGCGGGGTTTCCTCCTAAAAAGGAAGACGTAGCAATACTTAGTCAAAAAGTCTAAGTGGCTATCATATATGCTCCCCCGACGACTCTTAGTCATCGAGCGGAGAAAGGAAAAGGGTACAATGTATGTATATAAACAGTAGTACAAATAGGTGGTATAGGATCAATCAATATCACAGTATATGAAAGTAAATGCAACAAATGTGTATATCAATGTAACGCCCCCGATTTTTTCGATGTTATTATTTGATTTGGTGTCGTCATATTTATGATGTCAAGGTGTTACTTTTTCTACGTCATGTTGACGGCGCTACACCGTTAGTGAATTTTCGCGTCCGTTGGGTCTGTTTGACAAGATTTTGGGATTTTTATTTGGATTGCATGTTTTCCCTGATTGAAAGGGGTGCAGTTTTGAGGCTTTGGACTTGCCCAGTTATGTTGTGATCCAAGCATTTCGGAGTCTCGGCACGTGTTTGGATCTTTGTGATGATTTTGCTTATGTAAGCATTTGATGATAATGTCTCAAGATTGGCGCGTCAGATTCTAGGGTTGTATACGTTGCTAAACTCATAGAGTTTTCATTTTTATTCCGGAATCAGAGATTATCTGAACTTTCTAAATTTTTGCCATGCTCAGTTCTCGAGAATCCCTAGCTTGTTCTCAAAAAGCTTGCTTTGTACTCGAGATCGCAAGCTTTGTTCTCGAGAAGCCTGAGAGTTGTTCTCGAGAAGTGTTATTAGTACTCGAGAAATCCACCTTCATTACTCGAGTAATCCTCCCTTAGTACTCGAGTAATCCTTCTTTTGTACTCGAGTAGGCCTCCTGTAGCACTCGAGTACTACTTACCTTCTTTCTCGAGAAGTTCCTTTATTCCTCGAGAAGTCTTCTTTAGTTCTTGAGAAATCGATGCCTTTCGTTCTCGAGAAGCCTTCTATTACTCGAGAAATCCACCTTTATTACTCGAGTAATCCTCCCTTAGTACTCGATTAATCCTTCTTCTATACTCGAGTAAGCCTTCTTTAGCACTCGAGTAATGTTTACCTTCTGTCTCGGGAAATTTTCTTCCATGCTCGAGAAGCTCTCTATAGTACTCGAGTAACCCATGTCTTCATCTCGGAAATCGGTTCAGCCGACCCCGGTTCATTCTTCTAAGTGTGAAAATTTTTATATTATATTAATTGTATATATATAAATATATATATCCTTCTTCTTCCTCCTTCAATTAGACTGAACTTCTGTTCTTTTTCCCAAACCAAAGAGGCATGAGCGAGAGAGAGAGAGAGTCTTCCGTGATTCTTCCGGTGGCCGCCGATGGTGCTTCGGTGCTCGAATTTTCCAATCGATCATAGATCCGGAAAGCTCTCAGCAAGAGCTTCATCATCGTCGTAAAATCTTCCCTATTTCTTGAGTTTTTCTCGTTAGGGTTTTTGGCCCTAACCTCTACTTCGGTTATTTTTGTTCAGATTTCGACTTCCCTCATCTTCTTTAGCCCCGATCTGGGACAAGGAGTGATTTGGAGAGTTTTTCCAGCGAAACCAAGGCAAGTTGTTGTTTTCCCTCTTTTCCCCTCTTTACTGATCTTGACGGTAACTGTTTAACATTTGTTCTTTAATCCTTCTGTAATTTTGTCATTTCAATTGTAGATATGTTTAATCCCCCTTGGAATCTACTTGAATTTATAAGTTCTTATTATGATTATTCAACTTCGTAGCGTTGTAATGATTTGATGAAATGTTATATTATTGGAATTAATCGCCCTTAACTATTATTGTATAATGTATTAGAGTTTATCTAGGATTGTAAATCCTTCCTGAAGGTTGATCAATCGCTTCTTAATCTAGAAATGTCTAGTAGAATCCGATGTGCCGAGTTTTGAGATTTAATATGATTCTCTTATTGCGGGAGTTAGTGGACATAACCACCTCCACGATGTCTGAGATTTATATCATGGTTTTCCTTTGTTGCGGGTGTTAGTGGGTGAATCCACCGCCGCAAGGTTTGTTTCCTTTATTAGTACCTTGTGGAACTCTACCGTGTGTTTTGGCGTCTTCGGTGAATGGTCGAGTGTATGAGTCTCCCCCGTAGTTAGATGGATATTATATATCTGTGAGGGTATGAACAGATGAGTTACCGCCTCGCCTGTGTTTTTTGGGTGTAGTTGACCACATATGGCTAATAAAGTTTTGAGTATTCTTTCTTATGATTTAATCATGTTTTCCACCCTTTTAGCCTTATGCATCTGGTGGGATTTGTTGTACGTGATGATTCACGTAAGTTCTATGTTTCCGATTTTAGTACTTTACTTATGTACTTTACTTCAGTACTTTTGGTCTTGGGTTGGTACCCCTTTTGACCTTTGTTTACTTTTGGCTTACTTTTCTGCCATCGCTTGTACCTTCTTGCTGAGGTATTCTGTGTTTAGAATGCCTCAAGTTTGGAGCTGTAGCAGGTAGTGGAGCTGGTTTTGGAGTTTCTGGGTAGTAGTGTTGGTTGTGGTTTTCACCTCGCTGTTGCGAGGTAGTTTGTTATTTTAGTTGCTTACTTAGTTCAGACATACTTTCGTTTTATGTGGGTTCGTGTCAGCTTGTTGACGCCCACAGGATAGTTGATTTTGGATACTTTGATAGCTGCTATTTTTTTTTGATGAATTGGATTACTTGATCTCTGAGACGTTTTATGCTAGGACTGTATGTTAGATACTTTCAACTTATAAAACCCTATTATTAGTATATCATACATGTCATCTCTTTCAAAATGAAGACATTAGTTTCTGGTTAGCATAAAGACTTTTAGATATACTTATTATAAATCTAGGGTATTGCATAACATGAGTTGTCCATTAGGGACGTTTACACTCATGTAGGATGTTTAACCTCATAAAAGAAGTATTTTCCGCCGCATATAATTATTTTTTCCGTGGACTAGATGAGCCACTAAGCCGAGGAGTACGGCTAACCGTTTAACTTAAACTGGATTTTTCTCTAAATAACTAAAAAAACTTTATTTATATGTCCAGTAGGAGTCTTGCCTAAGCGCCCGTAGTTATCCCCTGTTGACATGACATCATGACGCGCATTTTCCCTTACTCTGATATATCTTTAATACGGAGAAAATGTGGGTTATGACAATCAATCTACTCTATCAGTTCTACCATCAACATTAGTATATAAGTATATATAAACTTCAGGAAGTAACTCAACTTATATGAATGCTCATACAGACATATAAGTTAAGGATTAGCTTAACAGTAAAGTAACTCATCATATAAGAATGCTCATATAAACTTATATGATAAGGATCTTGTGTATGTAATGTAATATGATGATATGAATGCAATGCAATAACTCACCCATGCTTACACACATGCAATGCTATGTCGACACAGATTTGTAGTTCCCATTTTTTGAGTAGCTAGCTAACCTCTCAGGCATCATCCGTCGTGGACAGACGGTGACAGTAGAGTGGGAAACTCCACTACTAAGCTGGCATCCACACTAACAGGCCTAGGCCTCCGTATGCCTCCATACTAAGAACACAACAGTGGAGCTAACATGCGTACTACGGCTTAGAGGGGTCTTGGGTAGATGTGGACCAAGAACACAGCCCAAACTATCCTATAGGTGTGCTACCGAAATGGCCTTGGGAATGAGCACCAAGGACAAATCCAATCCTTCCACTTGGCAGGGAGAGGGCCTCAAGAATGAGCACCGAGGACACAGCCAAACCTCCTAAAGTCTATCTATCAGCTCCCGTCGGTGTGATGACTAGCGAGCCCGTAGACCTGCCACACTATCCTTAACCCAGTATTATGGAACCGCGTGTCAACTCACACCGCATGTATTTCACATATAATGGATCCACGCAGATTCCCTATTTATTATTCACATCATGTGCACTTAGCACACAAGGACTCCAAACCGTGTCCCATATCAACCCATCATTACAATGCGACATCACACACACACTTCCAAGCCTTCCACATTTCCATACCCACCAGGGTTTATCATTTACATGTGTGATAAGTCCTTTAGACTACTTACCACTCCCACACTATTACCCGTAGGGAGACTCATATCTAAGCAGTGGACTTCTAAATACATTCCTTAACCAATATCCCACATAACCATGCAATAGCTTTACCCAATACTCTCTTAAACTAAGCATTCACAAATAATCATGCTTCCAAAAGAAGTTCAAGAACTATCATGATATTCAACATACACACGTAATGTTCACTAACTTTTCCATTCAATTGATTATGGAACTCTACCAAGTCAATTGTACAATGAGTTTCATCAAACCGTTTGTTGACTTTAGGATCTATCAATTAAATCTCATCCATCTCTTGTTTAGCAGAATCACCAATATTTTAAGTTCAGCAAATGACATGCAAACCTCGACATTAATCTACTATGACTTCCCCACCAAGTTCAAACCCAATTCCACACTAACCCGAGAGCAACCTATAATCAAGACTTGACTATACAGCAACTTTGACTGAACATACCTGAGTCTACAAGGCTCGTATGAAAATGTGTAACCATATGTTTGAAAGGTATTTCCAAGGAATACAACTTTTGTATTTGGTCCATCACCCGGTTCAGAACAAAAAGTACTTGAAATCGGCCTCGAAGTCTGCTGCGTACAGAAAACAGATTTCTGCATGTATACCATATCAGTCCAGCAAGTTCGATTGGTCTTACCCAAGGCTACAGACCTTGTATGAAGACATGTAATCATCCGTTGAAAAGGTCGTTACAAGGGCAATGACTTTTTTTTTAGATGAAAGCCCAGATCTGACCGTATCGTACCCAAAAATGGCCTTGGAGTTCGCTGCGTGCAGAAAACAGATTTCTGCACGCATCTTAAAGCAAGATGGACGACACTGGTTCATCTTCTTCCTTTAGGTATTTCTTCAAAACCAAGTATAAATTTTCCTCCTCACTTATTCACCCTCATGGGACCATTCTTCTTCACGATACCAAGTCCACCATCTTCACATAGAAGAGAGGAGAGGTTGAAGACAATTAATCTCTAGGGCAAAGACCTAGCATGGTCCTTTCCTAGGAAATCTTCATCTCGCAAGTCAAACTCCTTTGAGTCGACATCTCTCCTAAAAATAACTAAGGATCTAGCACTAAGGGAGAGGGTAGGAAGCACACCTCATTTCCGGAATTTCAGGCCATGTTCTCATCACTCTCCTTTGCGGCATTCTTCTTCTTCGTTGGTATTGTGCTTCCTAGAAAGGTGAGGCGACTCCGGCGACTTCGGCAATTTGTCGTCTTCCTTCCACTTCCGTAAGTTTTGTACAGCAAGGTATCAGCTTGGTAAGAATGACGGCTATGTTTTTGGGTTCACTCTATTTTTATAATGTGTATTTGGTTAAGTCACTTCACCATGTGTCATCTCCTCATTGGACCGCTCCTCAGTAGCACTTAAATTAAGTCTTATTGAAAAGATCAGTCCAAGAAATCCATCCGTACGAATCTCGAGGTCCAGTTCAGCCCGCCTATACCAGACTGCGAATTTTGTTTGTGTCGCAAATGTGCCAAGTTAAATTCGTCGAGTATCATGCTCCATACTCGACGAATCGTCGAGTGTTCCCGCGAAGTTTCGACGAATACTCCTCCAATTTCGCTGAACCGACCGAGTGATATTCGAATAATTCGTCTTAACCAATCTGTTGTATCCTCAACCACATTCGATGAATTCATCGGATATCGTTGGCGATATCCGACGAATTTTACTTGGCTGATATCTCCAGTTCTGGCGTCGAGTGCGTCGAGTGTCAGCCAGCGATACTCGACAAATTCGTCGGATATCATCAGCGATATTCGACGAATTTCACTTGACCGTTTCTCCAATTCTGGCATCGAGTGTGTCGAGTATCAGCCAGCGATACTCGACTAATAGTCATCACACTCGACGAATTTGTCGGATATCATCAGCGATATGCGACAAATTTCACTTGTCCGTTTCTCCAATTCTTGCATCGAGTGCGCCGAGAATCACCCAACGATACTCAACCAATTTGTCGTATATCCTCGAAGATATCCGACGAATTTCCCTTGGGTCATTTTTGTAACATCCCATTTCCGGCTAGACCCCTAGGAGTCGGATGGTTGTGGTAGAATCCCAGGGAGCCCAAAACTTGAAATAAATCGACCAAGAAATCGGGTCACGGGTCGGTCACGCCCGTGACCCGCCATGTCACGCCCGTGATATAGGGCATGACCATGATCGTCGGTTCCAGGTCGACGGTCGTCGACCCAAAATGGGCCCACGGGCATGTCACGCCCGTGACCCGCCATGTCATGCCCGTGACATAGGGCGTGACATGCTCGACGATCGTCGATTCCAGTTCGACGCCATCGAACCAGAATTTGGCCACACGGGACAGTCACGCCCGTGACCCGCCATGTCACGCCCGTGACATAGGGCGTGACCATGATCGTCGATTCCAGGTCGACGGCCGTCGACCCAAAATAGGCCCACGGGCATGTCACGCCCGTGACCCGCCATGTCACGCCCGTGGCATAGGGCGTGACACGCTTGACGATCGTCGATTCCAGTTCGACGCCGTCGACCCAGAATTTGGCCACACGGGCCAGTCACGCCCGTGACCCAGGTGTCATGCCCGTGACCACCCTTCGACGATCGTCGATCTCAGTTCGACGATCGTCGAACCCAGAATTGGCTAACCGGGCCTGTCACGCCCGTGACCCATGTGTCACGCCCGTGACCAAGGCCGAAACGACAGCCAGGTTGGAAATTTCGGTAACCGACGCCATAATAAATTCTGACCATGGGAATGAAAATCAAGAGTATTTATGGGTCGTTCCCTACTTTAATTATGTTAATAATTAAGGAAAAATGGGTCCAATAGGAAATTGCCACCTGGCAAACACCTCTTCATCTCCAACCTTTCAACTGCGATTCGTCATAACCGAAACGTCATAAGGGTGTTATTAATGGCCGCCAACGTTTCTTCTCCAACGTTTCATCTTTTCACCTCCCCATTTGCTGATCTATAAAAGACTCCTAAGAGCAAGAGGAAAAGGTTACACTCCCTCAAACTGTTTCAGACCTCCGCCTTGCTGTTGAAGAATTTCCGGCGACGCCACCACCGCGCAAATGGCTTCCCGACGCTCTGCACGCCTCCAACCCGCGAACAAGGTCCTCCCCTCCCTCTTCTTCTGCGGATAGATCTTAGGAATCGTTAGGAGAGATATCGGGCTCAAAAGAGCCAGATCGGGTGAGCGTATTCGTGGTTTTCTAAAAATTTCATGGTGGCGGGTTCGCCGGAAACCGCCTCTCCGGCGGCCGTGCCGCCGCCCGACGATAGCCCTCGCCTCAACGGAGGTGGTGGTGGTGGTGGCCGGCCAGGGAGATGGCTGGATGGCCGGGAAATAGCTTGGAAAAGCTACAGGAAAATTAGGTTTTTAGGCCTCTGGTTCGGGCTCTGAAGAAGATGAACAGTGCCATGAAAATTGGATTCTATTTTTAAAACAATTTCTGAATGAATTTATCTGTCATGTTAAATAATTTGGGAAAAGTACCTAGAGGCTCCTACAGGAAAAGTGGTCAACATAGAAACTGTAGCCCTTGAAGTCTAGTTTTATTAAAAATTAATTTTACTCGATTCGGAATCCTGGTTAGACCACAGCACCCTTTTTGGTGAGGTCTATCCAGAGGGCTGTCTGGACCTTAGAAAAATTCCCCACTCTAAACCAGTCATCAAAATGACTTGAAATTTGGGGTGTGGTCTAATCTTACATATATCTAGGTGCTATCCAAAAATGAGATTTTTTGGAGAATATTTTTCTATAGTTTTTAGAAAAATTCAATAATCCTAGCCGAATTTAATTAGATAAATAAATAATTTCCAAACCCTCCCAAATTCTGGTGAGTGGTCCCTGGGGTCACCATAAGGTTCTGTATAATTTTCCATCTCATTTGTAGATGGTTTGGACTAGAAATGATCAACCCTAAGTTTTGCCCTAATAAGGGGTCTTAGGTTAAAAGTGCACTTTTGAAGTTTGAGTGGTGAGATCTCCTCAACAGAGGCTGAGATTTTTACCACTGGCTAGTAATATTCTCTAGCACCCCCTCATGGAGTTTGAGGTGGATCGAGGTGAGTTTACCCTAAGGACCAAGGCCAAACCCTAAGGATGGATCTTGGTGGTTTGTGAAGGTCATGTGGTCAAATGACCTTGGATTGACCCGAAATTGGGTGAAGAGAACCATAGGGTCAATATAGTTCTCTGGATGAAATCTTAGTAAATTTGGAGACCGTTGAGATACCTGAAAGTCTAACCCTAGTTTAGGGCGCAAAACTTGTAGAGATAGGAAATGACACTAAATCCCATTGAAAAGTGATAAGAATTGGGTAGAGTGAATTATAGGGATGGTACAAGCTCTGGATATTTTTCTATGAATTTTATGTTCATTATTTTGGATACTTCCTTTAATGATGTAGTAGTAGTATGATTTGCTTAGAAAATTTATTAGGGAATACACACTCTCTGGAAAGTGATGAAATTTAAGCAGAGAACGTTTATTATGATTTTAAATCTCTGTGAATTTTTATGGGACTTTTGGAAGATTAATTCTAAATCTTGCTTCTTTAAGTATGTTTTACCTTGATTATTTGATTAAATATTTAGTGGTATTTAGCAAGCTAGTAAAATTATGATTCTCTGCACAAAGATCTTTTATATATCATACTACTGACTAGTGATTTTTCTATAATTTTTAGATGAATAATTTCTGTACTTCCTTCATTAAGTAGGATTAACGTGATTATACTGAATAAATTATTTAGAGGTTAAATACTTTCTATAAAATTCTGAGAATTTGTATTTGAGGTTATCTTGCTGTTATTTAATGAACATAATTTTTGGGTGGCCATTACTTAAGAATATCATGAAGTTCATGTTTAAAATTACCCATGGCCAATCTTTGGGAAAAATTAAATAAATATCAGATTAAATAGGAAAATTATAAATTTCTGGATTTAAGCTAATTATGTCATGATAGACCTCCATTAAATTTTATAGGAGATTTGGAAGATAATTCGGTGTACCTCCCCTTGTGTACCTCATATAGCTTAGGATGGTCTGCATATAGTAAAACCATGGAATTTTGATAATTGAAGATTGGTAGGGTAAGTTAAGATTGAGTTCATCATTAGGAGTCAGGATAAGTAGAGAGTGGGACTGGTTAGGATAAGGGAGTACGGGAACGACGAAAGATCGTCCATCCCGGGAAGAAGAGGAAGAGTCTTAATACTCTAGGGTTAGAACTAAAGTAACTAAAGAGGATCGGGATGAGGGACATCAACCAATAATAATAAGTGCCTTGCGAAAGGGAACTTCAGGCCGTATCGCCGCCATCTTGGTTCCTAGTGCCCCTTGAGAGCCCTTCACGGGGTATACCGGGGGCAGTCCTGGGCTAACATAAACCATAGGGATAATAAATTAAAAGAGCAACTAGTATAACTAGGGTTACACATGCACACTCCCCGATAGCTAGGAAGGTAGAATAATAGGACTTGTTGCCATTCAGACAGTAGCTCTAAAGGTAGATGCACGGACGGGACTGTCCGGGGGCCGCGGGCTCGAGGGTTGGAGTACAGAATAAAAGTGGTGGGTCATCGGTACTAGGCGATCGATCACACCGACAGCGGTACGATGACTCGGCGAAAAGTCTGGAGGGTACATCCAGCAGCAGTACGCGAATACTCTAGGTTGTGTTCTTCTAGGGGCGTACGGAAGGGCTAGGCCTGGTAGTGTGGTTACCCGCCTAGGAGTGGGGGGCCCGACTCACTGTCTCCGTTTGCCACAACGGAGGTTCCTGGGGGTGAAGCTAGCCTCCCGAACAGGGGTAACTAAAGGTCTGTGCGCATAGAGTCGTGTGCGTGAGTTGCACTTGCATGAATCATGGCATAGCATATCACTACACTCATATTTGCATACAACCGACACCCCCAACGTATAAATTGGTATGGGACTTTTTATACGATGGGAGCTTTGCAGAAGATCCCTTAACTTATAAGTTTGTATGGGCATTCATATAAGTTAAGGTTACAAACTTACTTACTTATTTCTTACTTACTATTCTCTAGCTGCCTTTTATACATTTTGCTATTTATTAATTGTTCTACCTATTACAACATTTATACTGTTCACCTGTTATAACTTGCTAGTTAGGTCTACCGTCACCTGCTTGACTATTCTCCACTTTGTAGCTTCCCTTTCCTCCTCTCCGCCCGGTGCTTAGGAGCCGTGGTGGGAGGGGTAGGGGATGATAGGGCTTAGTCTTTATGACTAATGGTTTTCGAACCAAACATTACAGGAGCTCCGGATGGGAGACAGGGACCAGCACCAGCGGAGTACGGTACGCATGGAGGTGGGACAGTCTAGCACCGGTGCACCTGCGACCAGCTCCGTGAGTGATTAGTATTTTCTTAGCTTCTGCGATGAGTGACTTGTAGTGAGGACTCTGATGTACTGGGCTCGAGCCCATTTATCTATTTTCCTATTTATTGATGGACTGGATATGATTCACTTTTATTTACATGTTTTTGTGGATTTATTTACACGTTTGTATAAATGCTTCTCTCTCTTGTGATCGAAAAGGGCCGGCAGAATTGGCGTTTTGTAGTGGTTGCCTTCCCATGAGTCGGTGCCACCGCAAAGCGGCAATTCTGGGCTAAGACCCCGGTGGTTGAAAAAGAAGAAAAAGGGGGTCTTACAAGTGGTATCAGAGGAGACCTCGATCGAAAGAGAAGTAGTCCACAAAAACCTTGGGCCACCCCCGTGCGAGCTTAGTTTGCGGACAAACTAGCAGCGGAAGCAGTGGTGAGCCCATGAGGGAAATCACATGTGAAAGTCCATCATAACTCTTCTTAAATTCCATTCATTCGCTCTCTAACAAATGGAATTTTTGCTTGTAGCCTGCGATGAACCCTACATCGCAGCAGGGGACACCTCAGGCTCCGAATGTGGTCCCGACTCCGCCAGCACCCGTTCCGTTCTAGCAGACGGAGATGGGGCAAACATTGACGGCCATCCTGGAGGCCTTCAGAGCTCAGCAAGCCCCGGCCCCACAGCCAAACCCCGGGGCCAATTGGATGACGGTCTTCCGAGGACTTTCCCCTCCATCCTACCAGGGGACGGAGTCTGTAGTACGTACGGAGGAGTGGTTGGACACTATTTACGAGATGTTGGCAGGGATTCGATGCCCCATGGAGGAGGCAGTCGCTTTGACAGTCTCCTGCTTAGAGTCACACGGAAAGAGATGGTGGAAATCTCAGCTGGACACCACCTTTGCGGGGATGGACTGTGCTGATATTACTTGGGAGGAGTTCAGAGCAGCGCTCTTGGGACATTTTGTACCTCAGTCAGCGAGAGATGACCTGGAGGATAGGTTCCTGTGGTTGAGGCAGGGGAACAGGACTGTGGTGGAGTACTATCAGGAGTTCACTCACCTGGCCCGTTATGCGGACGCTTACCAGTTAGACGATGCTGGCTACGCCCGGAGGTTTTATAAGGGGCTGCAGGATGATATGAGGCAGGCCCTCCTTTTCGTTCAGAGGGGAGTCTGGCCAGGATTCTGGAGATGGCTAAGAAGAGAGAGGCGGATCAGCTTATAGTGAAGAATCGGAAGAGACCGGCTGATGATTCAGTGATTGGAGGTCGTAGAGACCGTCCTCGGGGCCAGGTCATCGGGGAGAGAAGGAACGGGGATCAGCCTCGTCAGGAGTTTGGGCAGGAGCAGATGACTCAGGGGGTATTGGCCCCCCAGCCTATACAGATGCTGGAAATGCCGAGGACGGCAGGGCAGCCACCGGTATGCTATCAGTGCAACCAGTCGGGGCATATCAAGCGGAACTGCCCTGTGGGGCGAGCACCCCCACCAGCACATCAGGGCGCTCCACCTCCCCGACGGTTTGGCGGACGAGGACAGGACCAAGGACGAGGATTTCAGGATCGAGGTCATAGGCCAGAGAGAGCAGGTGTATGCTCTAGACCTGACACAGCCCCGGGACCCGGAGCAGGTTATCACAGGTATGGCAGTACTTTTCAGATTTTCTTCATATAAACCACTATTTTAAACATAACCTGGTTAGAAATTAAGAGAAGATAAACTACAATAAGAATACTAAGACATCTAATTACCCCAGGCATAGTATTCGTGAGCGGCAAGCCCGCTCACACCCTCTTCGACACTGGTGCGTCGCAATCATTCGTGTCGGAGGATTTCGTGAAAAGACTGGCAGGAGTGGAGCCATTCACCGGGAAGATGATGAGGGTGCGCCTACCCGACGGGTCAGAGATATTGACCTCTGCTCATTGTAATATGGAAGCAAGGATCGGCGGAAAGACATTTGAGGCACCAGCGACGGTTCTGAAGATGCCAGATTACGATCTGATCCTGGGCATGACTTGGCTTCATTGGAACCATGCCCAGATCGATTGTGTGGCGAAGAGGATCACCGTGAGGCACGCCGACTCCTTCATTGTTATCGAAGGTACTATATCAGCACCCCGTACTTTACTATCGTCTGTGCAGGCCGTTAAGGCCCACCTGCAGGGGGAAGAGGTTTATCAGGTCCTCTTTGAGGCGGTCGTAGCCAAGGATTCCATTGCAGATATTCCGGTAGTACGGGACTTCGCCGACGTGTTTCCAGAGAAGCTACCAGGCTTACCCCCGCACCGAGAGAAGGACTTTCAGATTCAGCTCGTACCGGGGACTAAGCCGGTATCCAGAGCTCCCTATCGAATGGCCCCAAAGGAGTTGGTGGAATTTCGAAGCCAGCTTAAGGAGTTAGTGGAGGCCGGGTTCGTTCGGCCTAGCTCTTCACCATGGGGAGCACCGGTGCTGTTCGTTAAGAAGAAGGACGGGACCCTTCGACTGTGCATCGATTACCGGGCTCTGAACAGGTTGACAGTTCGGAATACTTATCCCTTACCACGGATAGACGAGCTTTTTGACCAGCTGGAGGGAGCCCATTGGTTCTCAAAGCTGGATCTGAGGTCAGGGTACTACCAGCTTCGTATTCGGGAGGAGGACATCCCGAAGACGGCCTTCAGCAGCAGATACGGCTTGTATGAGTTTACCGTGATGCCTTTCGGGCTCACGAATGCACCCTCCGCATTCATGTCTTTGATGAATCGGGTGTTCGAGGAGTATCTGGATGTCTTTGTCATTGTATTCATCGACGACATTCTCATCTATTCAAGGACGGAGGGGGAGCACGCGAGACATCTGACCTTGACCTTGGAGAAGCTGCGTGAGCACGAGATGTATGCCAAGTACAGCAAGTGCCAGTTCTGGCTAAGGGAGGTGGCCTTTCTGGGCCATGTCATCAGTGGAGCAGGTCTGGCAGTGGATCCGGCAAAGATCCAGGCAGTACGGGATTGGCCACCACTAAAGTCGGCCACGGATGTTCGAAGTTTCTTGGGACTTGCCGGTTACTACCGGAAGTTCGTAAAGGGGTTCTCTCAGATTGCCCTCCCTCTTACGTCTCTGACGAAGAAGGAGTCCCCTTTTATATGGATGCCTCGATGCGAATCTGCCTTCCAGGAGCTAAAGGATCGTCTCACCTCGGCTCCCATCCTTGCTCTTCCATCAGGGAAGGAGGGATTCCAGGTGTATACAGATGCTTCCTATCAGGGGATGGGTGCCGTTCTGATGCAGAACGGGCACGTAATAGCCTACGCCTCCCGTCAGTTGAAGCAGCACGAGCAGAACTACCCCGTGCACGATTTGGAGGTGGGGGCAGTCATTTTTGCTCTTAAGATCTGGCGACACTATCTCTATGGAGTACATTGTGATATCTTCTCCGACCACAAGAATCTGAAGTACGTCGACACCCAGAAGGAGTTGAACATCAGACAGAGACGCTGGGTGGAGTTTCTGTCGGACTACCAGTATACCATGCACTACCATCCTGGGAAGGCGAACGTGGTCGCAGATGCTCTGAGTCGGAGAGCGAGTACGACAGGAGTAGGCCCGCAACTGATGGCCTTAGAGTTTATTAGATCATTCGAGGAGATGCAGATTTCGCTAGTGTCTGAGGATGACCCGGAGCTGTACATGGAGTACCTGGGGTCGATGGCGACTACTGATGACATTCGGGACCGCATCAGAGATGGGCAGATGTTGGATGAGAGAGCTGAGCCGATGTTCCGAGCCTTGGAGGAAGGCACGACGGGAGATTACTCGTTGAGGGATGGGCTCCTGTGTTTCCGAGGCAGGGTCTACATACCAGCAGGAGGACGGATCCGGGAGGATATTTTGACGGAAGCTCATTGCAGCCGATATTCGGTACACCCGGGGATCACCAAGATGGTAAAGGATTTAAAGAGGATGATGTACTGGCCGGGTATGAAGAAAGATATTACGTATTTTGTGACGCATTGCGAGGCCTGTCAGCTCGTGAAGGCGGAGTGTAGGAACCCGGCAGGCTTGCTGCAACCACTTCCAGTGCCAGAGTGGAAGTTTGAGGATATAGCCATGGACTTCATACATGGGCTACCTAGATCCCGTGCGGGGAACGACTCGATCTGGGTGATAGTGGACAGGCTGACAAAGGTGGCCAGATTCATTCCAGTAGCAAAGGGGGCACCAGTCAGCGTATTAGTACGGAGGTTCATTGAGCAGTTTGTGCGTTATCATGGGGTGCCCAAGACTATCGTTTCGGATCGGGATGGGCGGTTTACATCCAGGGAGTGGAGGTCAGTCCAGGCCCATCTGGGTTCCCGGTTGACATTCAGCACAGCTTTTCACCCCCAGACCGACGGGCAGACAGAGCGCACCAACCATACACTGGAGGATCTGTTGCGACTATGTATTTTGGACCGTGGCGAGCCTTGGGAGAGATTGCTGCCACTGGTCGAGTTTTCGTACAACAATGCTCATCAGTACAGCATAGGCATGGCTCCATACGAAGCGTTGTACGGAAGGAGGTGTAGAACCCCACTATCATGGGTTCAGGATGAGGATCCGCAGGCACTAGGCTCGGAGTTTGTGGGCGATACAGATGCTCAGATTAGATTGATCCGAGACAGGATGTTGGAAGCCCAGATCAGGCAGGCGAAATACTACGATGCGAGGCATCGCCAAGTGGAGTTCCAGGTAGGAGACCGGGTTTTCTTGAAGATACGGCCGATGCACGGAGTCTCGCGGGTTCGCGGGCGGAAGAAGCTCAGTCCGAGATATATGGGGCCCTATAAGATCCTGGAGCGGATCGGCCCCTTAGCCTATAGACTGGAGCTACCGCCGGAGTTAGCGGGATTGCATGACGTCTTCCACGTCTCCTCACTTCGGAGGGCTCTGCTACGCCCTGAGCAGCTGATTTCCTCGGCAGATGGCCCAGTGGCCTCGGATCGGTCAATCGATTTGGAGCCTATCAGGATTGACGATACAGCAGTGCGGGTCTTGCGACGGAAGAAGGTCCCGTTAGTCAAGGTTCTGTGGAACAATCATGGGCAGGAGGAGCATACATGGGAGCCACAGGACTTGATGCGGCAAAAATACCCGGAACTTTTTCGTCAGGTATACCTCACAACCCCGCTGGACAATTAATTTGCCTTCCTGTTTTAAATCAAAGGAACTGAAACTTCAAAAATAGGGGCTAATCTTTTGTTTATTGGGGTGTATATACCTAGTTAAGTGGACGAATTAATCTTAGACTTGAAACCGCATAAAGCGAACATAACATATGGATGTAATTTCTTTAATTCTCATGGGATGTTACAAGCTTATTTTCCCGATTTGAGTCCCGTAGGCTTAACCTTGATTTCGGGGACGAAATCTTTGTTTTGTTTATTGGGATTTGTAACATCCCATTTCCGGCTAGACCCCTAGGAGTCGGATGGTTGTGGTAGAATCCCAGGGAGCCCAAAACTTGAAATAAATCGACCAAGAAATCGGGTCACGGGTCGGTCACGCCCGTGACCCGCCATGTCACGCCCGTGACATAGGGCGTGACCATGATCGTCGGTTCCAAGTTGACGGTCGTCGACCTAAAATGGGCCCACGGGCATGTCACGCCCGTGACCCGCCATGTCACGCCCGTGACATAGGGCGTGACACGCTCGATGATCGTCGATTCCAGTTCGACGCCGTCGAACCAGAATTTGGCCACACGGGCCAGTCATGCCCGTGACCCGCCATGTCACGCCCGTGACATAGGGCGTGACCATGATCGTCGGTTCCAGGTCGACGGCCGTCGACCCAAAATGGGCCCACGGGCATATCACGCCCGTGACCCGCCATGTCACGCCCGTGGCATAGGGCGTGACACGCTTGACGATCGTCGATTCAAGTTCGACGCCGTCGACCCAGAATTTGGCCACACGGGCCAGTCACGCCCGTGACCCAGGTGTCACGCCCGTGACCACCCTTCGACGATCGTCGATCTCAGTTCAACGATCGTCGAACCCAGAATTGGCTAACCGGGCCTGTCACGCCCGTGACCCATGTGTCACGCCCGTGACCAAGGCCGAAACGACAGCCAGGTTGGAAATTTCGGTAACCGACGCCATAATAAATTCTGACCATGGGAATGAAAATCAAGAGTATTTATGGGTTGTTCCCTACTTTAATTATGTTAATAATTAAGGAAAAATGGGTCCAATAGGAAATTGCCACCTGGCAAACACCTCTTCATCTCCAACCTTTCAACTGCGATTCGTCATAACCGAAACGTCATAAGGGTGTTATTAATGGCCGCCAACGTTTCTTCTCCAACGTTTCATCTTTTCACCTCCCCATTTGCTGATCTATAAAAGACTCCTAAGAGCAAGAGGAAAAGGTTACACTCCCTCAAACTGTTTCAGACCTCCGCCTTGCTGTTGAAGAATTTTCGGCGACGCCACCACCGCGCAAATGGCTTCCCGACGCTCTGCACGCCTCCAACCCGCGAACAAGGTCCTCCCCTCCCTCTTCTTCTGCGGATAGATCTTAGGAATCGTTAGGAGAGATATCGGGCTCAAAAGAGCCAGATCGGGTGAGCGTATTCGTGCTTTTCCAAAAATTTCATGGTGGCGGGTTCGCCGGAAACCGCCTCTCCGGCGGCCGTGCCGCCGCCCGACGATAGCCCTCGCCTCAACGGAGGTGGTGGTGGTGGTGGCCGGCCAGGGAGATGGCTGGATGGCCGGGAAATAGCTTGGAAAAGCTACAGGAAAATTAGGTTTTTAGGCCTCTGGTTCGGGCTCTGAAGAAGATGAACAGTGCCATGAAAATTGGATTCTATTTTTAAAACAATTTCTGAATGAATTTATCTGTCATGTTAAATAATTTGGGAAAAGTACCTAGAGGCTCCTACGGGAAAAGTGGTCAACATAGAAACTGTAGCCCTTGAAGTCTAGTTTTATTCAAAATTAATTTTACTCGATTCGGAATCCTGGTTAGACCACAGCACCCTTTTTGGTGAGGTCTATCTAGAGGGCCGTCTGGACCTTAGAAAAATTCCCCACTCTAAACCAGTCATCAAAATGACTTGAAATTTGGGGTGTGGTCTAATCTTACATATATCTAGGTGCTATCCAAAAATGAGAATTTTTGGAGAATATTTTTCTATAGTTTTTAGAAAAATTCAATAATCCTAGCCGAATTTAATTAGATAAATAAATAATTTCCAAACCCTCCCAAATTCTGGTGAGTGGTCCCTGGGGTCACCATAAGGTTCTGTATAATTTTCCATCTCATTTGTAGATGGTTTGGACTAGAAATGATCAACCCTAAGTTTTGCCCTAATAAGGGGTCTTAGGTTAAAAGTGCACTTTTGAAGTTTGAGTGGTGAGATCACCTCAACAGAGGCTGAGATTTTTACCACTGGCTAGTAATATTCTCTAGCACCCCCTCATGGAGTTTGAGGTGGATCGGGGTGAGTTTACCCTAAGGACCAAGGCCAAACCCTAAGGATGGATCTTGGTGGTTTGTGAAGGTCATGTGGTCAAATGACCTTGGATTGACCCGAAATTGAGTGAAGAGAACCATAGGGTCAATATAGTTCTCTGGATGAAATCTTAGTAAATTTGGAGACCTTTGAGATACCTGAAAGTCTAACCCTAGTTTAGGGCGCAAAACTTGTAGAGATAGGAAATGACACTAAATCCCATTGAAAAGTGATAAAAATTGGGTAGAGTGAATTATAGGGATGGTACAAGCTCTGGATATTTTTCTATGAATTTTATGTTCATTATTTTGGATACTTCCTTTAATGATTTAGTAGTAGTATGATTTACTTAGAAAATTTATTAGGGAATACACACTCTCTGGAAAGTGATGAAATTTAAGCAGAGAACGTTTATTATGATTTTAAATCTCTGTGAATTTTTATGGGACTTTTGGAAGATAAATTCTAAGGCTTGCTTCTTTAAGTATGTTTTATCTTGATTATTTGATTAAATCTTTAGTGGTGTTTAGCAAGCTAGTAAAATTATGATTCTCTGCACAAAGATCCTTTATATATCATACTACTGACTAGTGATTTTTCTATAATTTTTAGATGAATAATTTCTGTACTTCCTTCATTAAGTAGGATTAACGTGATTATACTGAATAAATTATTTAGAGGTTAAATACTTTCTATAAAATTCTGAGAATTTGTATTTGAGGTTATCTTGCTGTTATTTAATGAACATAATTTTTGGGTGGCCATTACTTAAGAATATCATGAAGTTCATGTTTAAAATTACCCATGGCCAATCTTTGGGAAAAATTAAATAAATATCAGATTAAATAGGAAAATTATAAATTTCTGGATTTAAGCTAATTATGTCATGATAGACCTCCATTAAATTTTATAGGAGATTTGGAAGATAATTCGGTGTACCTCCCCTTGTGTACCTCATATAGCTTAGGATGGTCTGCATATAGTAAAACCACGGAATTTTGATAATTGAAGATTGGTATGGTAAGTTAAGATTGAGTTCATCATTAGGAGTCAGGATAAGTAGAGAGTGGGACTGGTTAGGATAAGGGAGTACGGGAACGACGAAAGATCTTCCATCCCGGGAAGAAGAGGAAGAGTCTTAATACTCTAGGGTTAGAACTAAAGTAACTAAAGAGGATCGGGATGAGGGACATCAACCAATAATAATAAGTGCCTTGCGAAAGGGAACCTCGGGCCGTAACGCCGCCGTCTTGGTTCCTAGTGCCCCTTGAGAGCCCTTCACGGGTATACCGGGGGCAGTCCTGGGCTAACGTAAACCATAGGGATAATAAATTAAAAGAGCAACTAGTATAACTAGGGTTACACATGCACACTCCCCGATAGCTAGGAAGGTAGAATAATAGGACTTGTTGCCATTCAGACAGTAGCTCTGAAGGTAGATGCACGGACGGGACTGTCCGGGGGGCCGCGGGCTCGAGGGTTGGAGTACAGAATAAAAGTGGTGGGTCATCGGTACTAGGCGATCGATCACACCGACAGCGGTACGATGACTCGGCGAAAAGTCTGGAGGGTACATCCAGCAGCAGTACGCGGATACTCTAGGTTGTGTTCTTCTAGGGGCGTACGGAAGGGCTAGGCCTGGTAGTGTGGTTACCCGCCTAGGAGTGGGGGGCCCGACTCACTGTCTCCGTTTGCCACAACGGAGGTTCCTGGGGGTGAAGCTAGCCTCCCGAACAGGGGGGAACTAAAGGTCTGTGCGCATAGAGTCGTGTGCGTGAGTTGCACTTGCATGAATCATGGCATAGCATATCACTACACTCATATTTGCATACAACCGACACCCCAACGTATAAATTGGTATGGGACTTTTTATACGATGGGAGCTTTGCAGAAGATCCCTTAACTTATAAGTTTGTATGGGCATTCATATAAGTTAAGGTTACATACTTACTTACTTATTTCTTACTTACTATTCTCTAGCTGCCTTTTATACATTTTGCTATTTATTAATTGTTCTACCTATTACAACATTTATACTGTTCACCTGTTATAACTTGCTAGTTAGGTCTACCGTCACCTGCTTGACTATTCTCCACTTTGTAGCTTCCCTTTCCTCCTCTCCGCCCGGTGCTTAGGAGCCGTGGTGGGAGGGGTAGGGGACGATAGGGCTTAGTCTTTATGACTAATGGTTTTCGAACCAAACATTACAGGAGCTCCGGATGGGAGACAGGGACCAGCACCAGCGGAGTACGGTGCGCATGGAGGTGGGACAGTCTAGCACCGGTGCACCTGCGACCAGCTCCGTGAGTGATTATTATTTTCTTAGCTTCTGCGATGAGTGACTTGTAGTGAGGACTCTGATGTACTGGGCTCGAGCCCATTTATCTATTTTCCTATTTATTGATGGACTGGATATGATTCACTTTTATTTACATGTTTTTGTGGATTTATTTACACGTTTGTATAAATGCTTCTCTCTCTTGTGATCGAAAAGGGCCGGCAGAATTGGCGTTTTGTAGTGGTTGCCTTCCCGTGAGTCGGTGCCACCGCAAAGCGGCAATTCTGGGCTAAGACCCCGGTGGTTGAAAAAGAAAAAAAAGGGGGTCTTACAATTTTATCTAAGGTCCCCTCCTATTATCCTGAGTCCAATTCCCATGATTCATCAAATATTATTCAACCCCAGTACATCAGCTGATGCACTCTGAGCCTAAATCAAGTCTCTTGACTCAAAATGCATGTGAGGGGCCTAGCATGAAATGGTTCATTACAAATCCTATAAACAAAATAAAAGATTTCATTCCCGAAATCAGGCTAAGGCTATGGAAAAGTAAAGCATGAGAAGAAAATACGGATTTAAACCTTACCTTGGGGGAACAACTCTAGGTAGCGCTTTTGTATCAAGTCCACAGGCTCCCAAATATACTCCTCCTTCTTATGATTAGACCACAGGAATTTTACCAACGAGACAGTTTCCAGCGCAAGCTCCTTGTTTCGGTGTCCACTATCCGTATCGATTCTAGTCAGATGGATCTATCAGTTGCTACTCTCCATCTGTGGTGAGGACATATTGATCGGGCCATAACAGTGCCTTCTGAAGTGACGACACATGGAATATTTCTTGTCAATTCTCTAGCTCTGGTGGTAGCTCCAACCGATAGGCCAAAGGGACAACCCTTTCCAATATAGCATAAGGCCCAACGTATCGTGGGCTGAGCTTCTTCATACCACGCACCTGTGACACTCCATTCATCGGCCGGATCTTCAGGAACACTTTATTACCCACTTGAAATTCCACCGTCCGGTGCTTTGCAGTATAATACTTAGCCTTCCGACTTTGAGCCCCAAGCATGCAGTCCTGTATTAATCTAGCAACAGCATCTGTATCGTCAATATACTTAATTCCCAAAACCTTTAGGTCTTCATCATGCACCCATGACAAGGGAGTTATACACCTTCCATAAAGGGATTCATGGGGTATCATCCCTATACTAGCCTGATGACTGTTGTTTTATGAAAATTCTACCAAGGGTAAGAGTCTTTCCCACGGCTCTCCTCTATCCAGCACACACAATCTTAATAGATATTCCAAGGTTCTGATGGTCCTCTCAGACTTACCATCCATCTGAGAATGAAAAGCGGTGTTGAAGGTAAGGCGAGAGCCTAGATATGCATGTCCTGCCTTCCACTCTCTGGAGGTGAAACGACCATACGGTCAGAAATATTTGTCTTTGGCACGCCATGGTACCGTACAAACTGCACCATAAAGAGGCATACTAAAACATTCACATGTGCCTCTTTCTTCACAGGGATAAACCTTGCTACCTTCATCAGGCGATCCACGATTACCCAAACTGAATCGTTCCTAGAGCGTGACAGAGGCAATCTGTGGACGAAGTCTATGGAGATATCCTCGAACTTCCACTTGGGAATGGGAAATGACTGTAATAGTCCTCCGGGGCTCTTGCACTCCACCTTCATCTTCTGACAAGCCTCACAGTGCGTAACATAATATTTGACAGCTTTCTTCATTCCCAACCAATACATGGTCTTCCGCAAGTCACTATACATCTTAGAAATCCTGGGGTGCACCAAATACTTAGAGCAATGTGCTTCTCTCAATATATCATCCCAGATTTCCCCTCCCTTGGGAATATAGAGTCGGCCATAGAAATGAACGAGGCCTTCCTTTAGCGTATACTCTTTATTAGATCCATCTTCAATGGACTTAATCACTAGGGCTAGAGCAGGGTCCTTCCCTTGCTCTGCCCGTATTTGGTCTCGAATATCACAAATTAAAATCATTGCGGTTAAGTACTCCATATATTATTTAGAATGATCTTTATACACCAGTGTGATATCCATCTCTTCGAGCATTCAAGCTAATTCCATACTCATCAACCGAGACTCAGGGTTCGATTCTGGTACCTTTCTGCTCAAATCATCGGCTATAGAGTTTGCTTTTCCGGGGTGGTAGTTCAAGGTAAACTCATAATCGCACAAAAATTCTAACCATCGCCACTGCCTCAGATTCAACTTCTTTTGGGTATGAACATACTTTAAATTCTCATGATCCGAAAATATCTCACAGTGAACGTCATATAAATAGTGCCACCAAACCTTCAAGGCAAACACCACTTCCCCCAATTCCAAATAATGAACTGGGTAATTAGCTTCATGCTTCTTCAATTACATCGAAGCATAAGCAATCACATGCCCATGCTGTATCAGTACTGCTCCCATCCCTTGATTTGATGTGTCTGTGTACACTTAACATCCTTCCTTTCCTAATAGATGGGCTAGGATGGGTGCGGAGGAAAGTCTATCTTTCAGCTCTTGGAATGCATCTTCGCACTGGGGTGTCCACTCATATGGCACACCTTTCTTTGTCAGGGCAGTGAGATGAAGGGCTATCTTTAAGAATCCTTTCATAATAACCAGCAAGTCCAAGGAAACTTCGCACATCGGCCGATGACTTCAGAGGCGACCATTCCTTAACTGCATGCACCTTAGCCGGATCCATAGCTAGTCCAGCACCACTAATCACATGGTCTAAGAAGGCAACTTCTCATAGCCAAAATTCACACTTGTTGAACTTGGAAAACAAGGTATGTCATTTAGCTTCTTCAGCACTAAGGTCAAGTGTTCAACATTCTCTTCCTCTGTCTTCGAGTAGACCAAAATGTCATCGATGAATATGATTACAAAGACACCTAAGTATGCCTCAAATACTTTGTTCATCAAACTCATGAATGCAATAGGAGCATTTGTGACCCCAAACGGCATTACGGTGAACTCATATAGGCCATACCTTCAGCTAAATGTCATTTCCTGGATATCCTCCTCTTGTATCCTCAATTGGTAATACCCCAAGTGCAGATCCAACTTGGAAAACTAATGCGCTCCTACTAGCTGATCGAACAACTCATCGATCCGGGATAAGGGATAAGTGTTCTACACCATTAAACAGTTGAGTTCTCGGTAATCTATACATAACTCTAGGGTTCCATCCTTCTTCTTAACGAATAGAACAGGGGCTCCCCAAGGTGATGAACTGGGGAGAATGAACCCTGATTCTACTAGTTCTTGCAACTGATCACTAAACTTCAGGAGTTCCTTTGGGGTCATTCTATAAGGGGTCTGAGAGATGGGCTTGGCACCCGACACTAATTTAATTTGAAAGTCCACATCTCTATGCGGGGGTAATCCCGACAGCTTCTCGGGAAATACCTCGATGAAATCCCGCACCACTCGCACATCTTTCATATCTATTGTCATCTCTTTCAACTCGAAACAAATCATGTAAACTTCATTCCCCTTCATGTGGGCTTTTAAGGCCTAAATTGAAGATAATAACATACGAGGTGTGAATCTAATACCTTGAAAGATGACTTCAGAGTCCACATACCTCAAGGAAATTCGTTTCTCCGCACAATCAATCCAGGCGTGGTGCCAATCCAACCACACCATGCCAAGAATGTGGTCGAATTCTATCAATCTCAATATAATGGCAGTGGTTTCAAAGATCTTTCCTCTGAGAAGTACCTCCAACTCACACATGGCGGATGCAGCCATCTCAGAGCCATCTGGGAGGCGTATTCTATGAGTAATACCGATGAAGTATTACACTCCTTCCAAGTCTTTAACGAATTCTACCGACACAAAAGAGTATATGGCACCGGTATCGAATAGAGTATAAGCTGGTTTCCCACCAACCATCATGGTGCCTAGGTATCAATTATAAAGACTCAATGCTAGACTCCTAGCATATCATAGGCAATCAAAAAGAAATTCTTATAACATATTAATCAACTCATGACATACCTGCAATCACCTCCTAAGGATTCCTACCCTACGCCATGTCTAACACAAACACCTGATCCCAAGCAGGTCCGGGGTTCCTTCCTTTTGGTCCTCGTCCTCGATCATGCACATGCCCCCACCCTCGTGGAGCTGGCAGAGGAAGAGCAGGAGGCACATTTCCACCTAGCTGTGGGCAAAAGCACCGGATGTGTCCTGGCTGGTTGCACTAGAAACAGACTCGTTTATATTGCTTCCTAGGCTGCAGGTACAGTTTTTACGGTAGAGGTAGAGCTGGCTACGGGGCAGGACACTCCATTCTAAAATTTTGGCGGAAGCGACCTCTGTCTCTATTGTTTCCTCTTCCTCTATTATCCTGCCTCCTTCTATGACTGGGACCGGCCTTCATTACTCCTCAGCGGGTCTCTTATTACTAGTCTAGACCCACAGGTGGTCCGCTTCCAATCTCTTCGCCATGTCAATTATCTCCGCTAGGATCGAATCCACTATAAACAAAAGCACTTGCCTCAATGGATCTTGCAAGCCCTTGTAAAATCACTTTGCATAACCTCAATCATCCAACTCATAGACATCTGCGAACCTAGCGAGATGCTGAAACTCCTACTGATATTCAGTAACAGACTTTGATCCCTGTTTCAACTGCAGGAATCTTTCCTCAAGCTCGTCTCTAGTTCTTTATGGGATTAAATTTTCGAAGAAATCTCCAGGGAACTCAGCCCAACTGATCTTCGTATATGCTCGGCCTTGGAAGGTAGAACCCATAAGGGACTTTTACCACCTCTTCGCATGCAATTGTAGGGCTGAGACTGTTAAGATCACAGCCATATTGGCTAGAAATCTGATTCTAGCCAGTAATTCCTACACCGTGTCGAGCCATTCTTTGGTGCGAAGAGCCGACTCCGTCCCAAGGTAGGCAGGCGGGGAGAGAGCTAGAAAGGTGCTAAACTAATTAGAGATCGGGGCTTGTTGTTGCACCGGAGCCTGTTGTGACCTAAAGGCATCCAAAATAGCTGTGAGGTTCTGCCCTAGCTCCGACTGCTGAACCTATGTGGGTACGGTAGGGGCGAGAGTTCCCCTCTACTGGCTCTACATGCATTGGGATCTACACATAAGGTACAAATCTAAGGTCAGGTTGGCTAATCATAGGGGCAAAATTGGATATACTTACTGTGAATTACATATATGCACACCACTGCTTCCGCTAAGTCAGTTTGTCCCAAAACTGACTAATCAAACGGGGGTGGCACCATTGTTCAATGACTTCTTTAGTTCAGGATCGTAGCAAGCTGATACCATTTGTATGACCACCCCTCCCGGAACATAAAACACGGTTGAGGGGAGTCTTATGCATAGAACAACCGCCTTGCGGTAGTATTAGCACACGGGCTAACTTGTACTACAAGACACATATCCTGCAGGCTTAACATATCATCAATGCCAACCCAACATAAAGAAAGTAAAGAGAAATCAAAATTACACACTAGTACAAAGCCCACAAGTACAATAAATAAAAGAAGCAACCAAGGCTTCCTTAATATCAGAGTACGTAATGCCAAATGGCTACAAAATAAGTCTCTCAAAAACTCAGGTCAGTCACTAACGGCTGTGATGGTACCATCACTTGAGGCCCTATCATCCTCGCCTGGCTGCCCTCCTGCAAAACCTGTTGTTGCTCCGTCTGCGGGCTTTCCTCCTAAAAAGGAAGACGTAGCAACCGTTAGTCAAAAAGACTAAGTGTCTATCACATCTGCTCCCCCGGCGACTCTTAGGAACCGGGCAGAGAATAGTAGGGTACAATGTATATATAAACAGTAGTACAAACATGTGGTATAGGATTAATCAATATCAGATTATAGTAAAGTAATTACAACAAATGTGTATATCAATCTACATTAGCAGTTCTACCATCAACAACAGTATACAAGTATGTATAAACAATAAGAAGTAACTCAACTTATATGAATGCCCATACAGACATATAAGTTACGGATCGGCTTAATAGTAAAGTAACTCATCATATAAAAATGCCCATACAAACTTATATGATAAGGATCTTGTGTATGTAATGTAATATGATGATATAAATGCAATGCAATGACTCACCCATGCTCACATACATGCAATGCTATATCGACACAGACTTGTAGCTCCCACTTTTCGAGCAGGTAGCTAACCTGTCAAGCATCATCCTTCGTGGCCAGACGGTGACAGTAGAGCGGTCAACTCCACTACTAGGCTGACATCCACACTACCTGGCCTAGGCCTCCGTACACCTCCATGCTAAGAACACAACAGCGGAGCTCATATGCGTACTACAGCTCAGAGGGGTCTTGGGTAGATGTGGACCAAGAACACAACCCAAACAAGCATACAGGTGTGGTACATAAAGGGCCTCGGGAATGAGCACCAAGGACACAGCCAATCCTTCCACTTGGAATGGAGAGGGCCTCGGGAATGAGCACTGAGGACACAGCCAAACCGCCCAAATTCTATCTGTCAGCTCCCGTCTGTGTGATGACTAGAGATCCCGTAGACATGCCACACTATCCTTAACCCAGGATTATGACACCGCGTGTCAACTCACACCGCCTGCATTTCACATATAAGGGCTCCACGCAGAGTCCCTATTTATTATTCATGTCCTGTGCACTCAGCACGTAAGGACTCTATACCGAGTCCCTTATCAACCCATCGTTACTGTGCGGCATCACACACACACTTCCAAGCTTTCCACATTTCCATAGCTACTGGGGTTTATCATTTACATGTGTGAGAAGTCCTTTAGACTACTTAACACTCCCACACTATTACCTATAGGGAGACTCATCTCTAAGCAGTGGACTGTTAAATACATTCCTTAACCAATATCCCACATAACCATGCAATAGCTTTACCCAATACTCTCTTAAACTAAGCATTCACAAATAATCATGCTTCCACAAGAATTTCATGAACTATCATGATATTCCACATGCACACGTAATGTTCACTAACTTTTCCATTCAATTGATTATGGAACTCTAAAGAGTCAATTGTACAACGAGTTTCATCAAACCGTTTGTTGACTTAAGGATCTATCAATTAAATCTCATCCATCTCTTGTTTAGCACAATCACCAATATTTTAAGTTCAGCAAACCACATTCAAATCTCGAGATTAATTTACTATGACTTCTCCAACAAGTTCAAACCCAATTCCACACTAACCCGAGAACAACCTATAATCAATACTTGGTTGTACAGAAACTTTGATTGGACATTTCCGATTCTACAGGACTCGTATAAAAATTTGTAGCCATCCGTTAAAAAGGAATTTCTAAGGACTACAACTTTTGTATTTGTTCTATCACTCGGTTCAGACCACAAAGTACTTGAAAACGGCCCCGAAGTCTATTGCGTACAGAAAACAGATTCATGCACGTGCACCATATCAGTCTAGCAAGTTCTATTAGATTTACCCAAGGCTACAGATCTCGTATGAAAACGTGTAACCATCTGTTAGAAAGGTATTCCTGAGGGCTACGACTTTCGTGTTTATTTAAAAGCCCAGATCTAACCATACCATACCCAAAAACGGCCTTGAAGTTCGCTGCGCGCAGAAAATAGATTTCTGCACGCATCTCAAAGCAAAATGGACGACATCGACTCATCTTCTTCCTTTAGGTATTTCTTCCGAGCCAAGTACATATTTTCCTACTCCCTTATTCACCCTCATGGGACCATTCTTCTTCACGAAACCAAGTCCACCATCTTCACATAGAAAAGAGGAGAGGTTTAAGACAACTAATCTCTAGGGCAAAGCCCTAGCATGGTCCTTTCTTAGGAAATCTTCATCTCGCAAGCCAAACTCCTTTGAGTCAACATCTCTCCAAGAAATAACTAAGGATCTATTACCAAGGGGGAGGGTAGGAAGCAAACCTCGTTGAAATTTTATATAGCAGAAGATGGGAAACCAGGCGCAGGAACACTCAACATATTCGAGCCCAAATAAACAAGATGCAAACAAGAAGAGCAAGAATCTTGTACTAAACAATCTTTATAAGGCGAGACATACATGGCGAGACATGATTTGTCAATGTACTCAAAGGTAAAATAGAAATTATACAAGGCATAACCTAACCACACGGACTCAAGAAGTTAACCGCCAACTCTACTGCAGCACTACGGAGTTCGCATTAACCGTCGGCTCTACTGCTGCATTACGGAGTCCGCTGAAATCGGCAGGTCGCCAAACCGCAAACTAAGCCACGCGGAATGCCCGTTATTCCAATGCAAGAAGGAACTCTACTGGCCGATCAGTAAGCCGCTTAACCACAAGGTCGCTTAGCCGCTTGGCAACATGATCTGCTGCAGCCAAACTGAACAGGCCTCCATATGCAAATAGCTTATTGAACCGGGAAACTAGATGCAGAAGAGATATCGCCTATCTGTAACCCGCGACCTGCTATTAACCACTGGGTACTATCCTCAAAGTCTGTACTATCCCTGACCGTAGTCAGAACCAATTCCTGGCTTTCCAGCGCTATCCGCACAACCTGCACAGCACAACCCGGTCAACCTTCAAACCGCGCGGATACAACATCAAGACCGCAGCAACTACCCACGATTTCACTTACAATTTATTTGATTATGACTGATGTGACAGGGGGTCCTATTTATAGGCACGATGAGGGGTGTGGTCACTACCCTAGCTAATAGGATAACTTCCCCATCCCGCGACGATCACCAAGTGTATTTGCAAGCCACAGATACAGATCCAGTCCGCCGCGACCTGTGCAAGAAAGCCAGATCACCAAATAGCTTTGCCAAGGCCGGATAGCCAACCTTATCCGCCTTATCACCAAAAGCCAAGCCAGACTTAGCCACCCGCAGAACTCTGGAGCAACACCACCTATCTACATATCAGCGGACACCGCTCTAGTCTGCGCGCCCGGCTAACACGGTATTAGTCTGCGCCCCCATGTTCGCAACAAAGACACAACAGCAAACTAGCGAACTTGGCGGACACTGCACCAGTCCACATGCCTTGCGGACTTAACTCCAGTCCGCATTCCACAAGATCGCAACCAAGGCACACAAAAACTGTTGTCGAGCTTGGCGGGCTGAGAAGCATTCCGCGCTTTAACCGCGCGATCTCCCGGACTAAGCCAACGTGAACTTGGTTCAGAACCAACCAAGTCCACACCACTGGCCATAAGGGCCAGTCCGCACTTACTGGCAGATACTGGCATCAGTTCGCCAATCCTAGCGAACTCCAGCACTAGTCCGCACTAACTTGTAAACCCTGCGGCTTCCACCAGTCGCACCACCAAAGCTAGACAAAGGCATCTACCATGCCGGTTTGCCGAGCTCCATCCCAGTCCGCATCTTGTCGTACTCTTCAATAGAGAAGTTATCTGGTCGGTTACCTTCTGGGATCCAACTACCTGCTGAACATAAGCCGGCCTGGCTAGCTGCCACCTTTATCCGCACAGACTGCACGAACAGATAGCCCAGGCTGCCAAAGAATAAGCATACTGCAATAACTCTGCCGACTTGGCTATCCGTCAGTCTTGTCCGCATAGACCGCGTGGATAGGTCGCCCAATCACCCACTTTCACTTCACCATTTTCAATACTCCCCCTTGAAGTGAGAAGTGGTGAGCAACTTCAGCAGTTCCCATAACCTTTCACATGGTCCTTACAATAGCGTCGTCGAGAAGATGTCTGAGACATAGTCGCCTCCCCGCATATCCTGGACAATGAGGGATCCCTCTAGCATCTTACAAAGGGATTCATGCTTCCCTCCGCCTTCTTCTTCAGCTTCTACCTCCACTTGTGCGTCGCAGAAGTATCACCAACGATCTTGGGCACAAGGCCCCAAGCCACATTTCCTCTGAGGGTAGTCACCTCCTCAACCATGGCGTCATCCACATCCTTAACTCCAATGGTGTCATCACAACTAGAAGACACTTGTTCGATCTGAGGTCCTGTAAGGAAACATGAGACCAAGCTCATCGTGTTTCCTCTGTTATATCGAGTTGGTGGGTTAGTGACCCTCTTCGACCTATAAAGAGCCTAATCACGGCTAACCACCTCCGCTGCTCCTTCTAAACCAGCTCTGTTCCCAGGAAAACCCATAACAATGCTCCCCTTGCTTCCTGAACAAGAAGCCACTGCACTGGAACCAGAAGCACCTGGAGTATCACTCCCCTTGCTACCTAAACCAGAAGCCTCCACTTTTGAAAAAGAACTGCCTGTAACATCGCTCCCCTTGCTACCTGAATAAGAAGACACAACCCTAGACTTAAAAGCACCTGGAGCATTTGCTCCCCCTACTTCCTGAAATAGAAATACCTAGAGTATCACTCCCCTTACTTACAAAACCAAAAGCATCCGTATTCGAACTAGAAGCACCTGGAGCATCGCTCCCCCTATTTTTAGAACCAAACACCTCTGCCCTAGAGCTAGAACAACCTGGAGCTCCATCTGAACCTTTACAGAGCCTCTTCCAGCCCACCATCTGACTTTCTCTCCTTTAGCTCCACATATGAGTTACCCCAATATGATGTTAGCTCATCGAAGACAATGTCTCTCGACATGATGAACTTCCTTGTTACAGAATCCATACACCTCCATCTCCTCTTCTGCTCATCATACCCAATGAAAACTAGTTTCATCTTGAGAGCATCCAAAGTGTGTACATAGTAGGTAGATCCAAACACCCAAAAGTGCTTCACGCTGGGCTTTATACTGAATATCAGCTCATACAAAGTCTTCATGTTGATCGTACTCAGAGGCATCCGATTGATGACATGAGCCATGCAGGATATCCCTTCTGCCCAAAAAGCATTAGGAATGTCTTTGCATTAAAGCCAACACTTGCAGGTCTCTGTCAAAAGACAGATCTTCCGATATAATACTGCACTTTATTTTGGAGTATGTCCACAAGAGAGCTCCCTTCGGATTCCATGCTTCCTACAAAAGTTAGAGAACACAGTTGAGTCAAACTGATGCAGGCCACCCCTACGCGATGCTAGAATTGAAAATAACAAAAGGAAAGACTAAGGGGCATTTTCCCGAACACCTAAAGTGCTTTGAAAACGTCCTAAGAGGCATTTCTACGAACACGTGGTGCGCGTGCATAGTTGGAAATTCCGGCAGAGTTTTGTTCGTAACAGCGCGACCTCACAAGTGGGTATCTCTCAACCAAACCTACACGAACAATCATATATATATAGCATAACCTAACACAACACCTAAGCATTCCTTCCCAAGCAAATTTTCTATCAATATGGAGGGTGTTCCAGACTCAAGCAACGATCCAAAAATAGTCTGAATTCGGCCCTCAAAACAAATCAACGAGGATATACCAAACCCTCTTGAATCGTCCGAAATCAAAGGGCTAAACAAACCCCGATTTGCAAAACGCCCAAGGGGACCTATCCTTCAAAACCTTCGCGAAAATCGGAATGAAAGCAATATAAATTTCAGATTTTAACAAGCAAGATTTGAATCAATTAATAGGATAAAACTTGCAATCCAAGTTTCCATAACCTCACAATTTCATAATAAGAAACACACAAGCTAGGAGAGAAAAGCGTTACCCAAATTTCAGAAATTAGAGAAAGAAGTGAGGAGGAGGGGGAGCAAGATAATGGTGGAAGAGTCGCACTTCCACGGGGTCACCGGAGTCACACCGGATGAGAAAGAACCGATCCGCCTTCTTCGGAGTCACACTGGAGGAGGAAGGAGGTTGCCGCAGCAGCAGCAATACACCTAAAGAGGGGCGGTAGCAGTAGCCGATCGGAGGTTCCTGGGCGTCGAGATGCAGGCTCGGCCAGGCCGAGAGAACGGGGAAGGGGAAGGCGGCTACAGCAAACCGAAAATAGGTTTAGGGGTTTCTTTTTTTTCTTCTTCGATCCCTCTCCAACTCTTCATACAAATATATATAATGACATACAACCTCCATCTACCCTTCATCTTAAACAACAAGAGATCCTAACCACTAATAATACTTAACAATATAAAACTAAAACAACATAGTTATAAAGCTTATAAAAATGAGACTAACTAATAAAATTAAAGATAGGAGGATTATGATGATTATTTCAAAATGAAATAATCATGATAACCATAATGGAATGACGAAGCGCCGGAGACGGCGGCGGCGGCGACGGCGGTTGCGGCAACGATCAACAACGTCCACGAACATGTAGCGGCGACTGCGGCGGCGGCGACGACAGTTGCGGCAACGGCCGTCAATGTCCACGAACATGTCGCGGCGGCGAACAAACGAGAAATCCATATCGGCACGAACAAATGGCGGGGGGTCCTCGCCATCAATCCTTCCCCGCTCAAAATCACTCATTACCGACGAGTGGCCAGAGAGAGAATAGCAGGAGACAGTAACATCCACAGGTGGCATAGCGAGAGCGGACATCCATGGGGCGTCCGCATTAGAACAGAACCTGTCATGAGCAAGAATAACAGAAAACCTCGCAGATGTGTCAGCATAAAGAAAAACGGTGCAGTTCTTACCATCCAATACGAGAACCAGAAAAGCCACGTGGAAGAGTGACACGTAGAGAATCTCACCTCTCAACCCAAGAGAATCTGACGTGGAAGGAAGAAGTAACGTAGAAAACCACTCAGGTGGAAACCAGATATGCAAAATAAAATCCGAAAAATTGAAGCACGGTGAAACACCGAATGCACCATAAAAATCCGAAAAAATTGCATTAAATCTGAAATCTGGGAAAATTATGTAAGGATCGGCGCTCCAACGTGTGAAATTCATTACAGGACCCGAAGGTATCCACTTGAGGGCCGACAAGACTAAACTCAGATCAATCACTCCATAGTCAGACGCTCTCCAGCATGTATAGTCGTGCAAGTGAAGCAAAGCAAAGGCACCGGTATAAGGCGGTGCCCTGTATACATGAAGTTCTTGTCGGGGCGAATGAAAATAATGTGCAAGGTGACTTGATGGGTGGCCATATCGTAAAGACACCAAATCAAAATGCACAAGCATAAGGAGATCAAGCATAGTCACCAACAAAACACTAACAGTCGGGAGATATCTCGTGAAGTGACCCGTCTCGTATGAAGCATGAGCAAGATAAAGTGGTGTAGTGACAAGATCAACGATTATTAGGATCAGCTCGTGAGCATCTAAACGAGGGGCCAACGCTAGTGTAGGGGGTATCCAAGTAGGTATATCATAAAAGCGTAGACTATGACTAGCGGATCCATGTCCTAAAATGATATCAAATGTAGGCACACAAGTAGGAGGGAGGGTCGGTAAAATCGAGCCCGGGACTGAATCCAAATCCAAATGAATCTCACACAACGGTGAGTCAATCACGGGGCAGTCATCTGGGAAACTCACGTTTGGGCAAACATTAGAAGAATCGCCCAAAGATACCCTACCATCAGGAGGAAACTCATCCAACATAGTAATTGAGAAATCCTCAATCTCTGACTCCACAGATAGCTCAGATTTAATTTCAGAAAAATCAGATCGAGGTTCACTCGACATAGAGATCATAGACTCGAGAGGGTACTCAATAGTAGGGTGAACTGAAATATCACTAACAAGACATGTAGTGGCTAAAGGGGTACTCTCACAAGGCAAAGTCTCATCAAAATCCCAAAAATCATCATCCAAGTCGCTAGGATATCCAGTCTCCTCATCGTCAGATAAATCGGCAGAATCATCGGGCGCTATGGAACATGCCAGGATACTCTCATCTAACTGGACATCCTCAACAAAATCAAAAGATACCACATCAACGTCCAGATCAGGATCAGCAGCAATCTCAGAGGTAGGCTGGGGTGGTTCCGGAGGGGAGACTGACATAGCTGAAGCCCTAGGTTTTGTGGGGCATGTCACGGCGTAGTGGCCAGTCACGCCACAAGCATAACATAAAGCCTTCTCCTTGGCAACCTTAACTGGCTTCCTATGCCTAACCTTCGACTAGATAACATCCCTAGTCGAGATAACAACAGATGGTGGAATAGGGGACCTAGCATGCTCTGGTTCCCGCACGGCATGTGTAGGTGTACATGTGCTCAAAATAGTCAGATCTTGGCGGGGCAGAGATCTAGCGTGGGGCTTATAGTCACCCCTATGATCAGAAATGGGTCTAGTGCCCTAGCGGGGAGGAATAAAATCATGAGACGTCCTCATACGGGAGTACGAGGGAACATGCTGGTTCGATATAGGCAAAATCTTGTGCGGTGACTCACTCAGATAATCAGTAGACGGAGAGCGGCAGTATGGAGGGTAATACTCGTCCGTTAATAAGTTCTTCATAATCGTCCAACCTACAAGTGAGCTATCGAGGGATACCCCAAAACGTCTCTCCTCATTGAGCCAGAAAGTCTGGGCTCAACCAAATAATTGAAGTTTGGCAACGGGAATCTTGTGGGGGTCCACAAGATGATATTGCTCAAAATAACGTTCTATATCCCTTACCCAACATAAAAACACTCGCGGTTCACCTAACCCATCATAGGTCGGAGCAGGAATTCTAACAAGCCTATAGGTGCGCGGTGATGGTGTCATAATCTCTTGACCAACCCTCGAACTAGGAACAGGGGTCCTAAGCTGTGGCTTGGGGGGCTCAAGATGTGGCGTTAGTAGCTGACCGCTAAGTTGCACTATTAATCCCTTTAGGTCATCACATTGGCGTTTCATCTCCTTGCGAAATGCACCAACCGAGGAAAGTGAGGGAAGGGGATTCCCAACGTGCGCCATGACAGACCAATCGGAAACAACTCAAATTAAGTAGAAACGTAAAACATATATATATATATATATATATATATATATATATATATATATATATATATTGGTATAAAAAAAACTAGAAATAAAATTTTAAAACCAACGAAACATGCCTAAGTGCAAGTGAGGGGTAGCATGGAGAGAGCAGATCGTTGCCAAGTTGAGAAATTAACAAACCTCCCTCTGATACCAAATTGATGCAGGCCACCCCTACGTGATGCTAGAATTGAAAATAACAAAAGGAAAGACTAAGGGGCATTTGCCCAAACACCTAAAGTGCTTTGAAAACGTCCTAAGAGGCATTTCTACGAACACGTGGTGCGCGTGCATAGTTGGAAATTCCGGCAGAGTTTTGTTCGTAACGGCGCGACCTCACAAGTGGGTATCTCTCAACCAAACCTACACGAACAATCATATATATATAGCATAACCTAACACAACACCTAAGCATTCCTTCCCAAGCAAATTTTCTATCAATATGGAGGGTGTTCCAGACTCAAGCAATGATCCAAAAATAGTCCGAATTCGGCCCTCAAAACAAATCAACGAGGATATACCAAACCCTCTTGAATCGTCCGAAATCAAAGGGCTAAACAAACCCCGATTTGCAAAACGCCCAAGGGGACCTATCATTCAAAACCTTCGCGAAAATCGGAATGAAAGCAATATAAATTTCAGATTTTAACAAGCAAGATTTGAATCAATTAATAGGATAAAACTTGCAATCCAAGTTTCCACAACCTCATAATTTCATAAGAAGAAACACACAAGCTAGGAGAGAAAAGCGTTACCCAAATTTCAGAAATTAGAGAAAGAAGTGAGGAGGAGGGGGAGCAAGATAATGGTGGAAGAGTTGCACTTCCACGGGGTCACCGGAGTCACACTGGATGAGAAAGAACCGAGCCGCCTTCTTCGGAGTCACACCGGAGGAGGAAGGAGGCCGCCGGAGCAGCAGCAATACACCCAAAGAGGGGCGGCAGCAGTAGCCGATCGGCGGTTCCTGGGCGTCGGGATGCAGGCTCGGCCAGGCCGAGAGAACAGGGAAGGGGAAGGCGGCTACAGCAAACCGAAAATAGGTTTAGGGGTTTCTTTTTTTTCTTCTTCAATCCCTCTCCAACTCCTCATACAAATATATATAATGACATACAACCTCCATCCACCTTTCATCTTAAACAACAAGAGATCCTAACCACTAATAATACTTAACAATATAAAACTAAAACAACATAATTATAAAGCTTATAAAAATGAGACTAACTAATAAAATTAAAGATAGGAGGATTATGATGATTATTTCAAAATGAAATAATCATGATAACCATAATGGAATGACGAAGCGCCGGTGACGGCGGCGGGGCGGCGGCGGCGGTTGCGGCAACGATCAACAACGTCCACGAACATGTAGCGGCGACTGCGGCGGCGGCGACAATGGTTGCGGCGACGGCCGTCAATGTCCACGAACATGTCGCGGCGGCGAACAAACGAGAAATCCATGTCAGCACGAACAAATGGCGGGGGGTCCTCGCCATCACAAACTCACATCCATAGCTCATTCTCAACTTCTTGATCCGCAGACCAAGCTGGCCCTTTACAAGCTTCTTGAACTCCACAAACAAACGGAACATGTTCGACTTCTCCTTCATGAAGTACACCCAAGTATACCTCGAGTAGTCATCAACCAATATCAGCATGTACCTGCTTCCTCCAAGACTGACGGTGATAGTGGGTCTAACCAGATCACCATGGACAAACTTTAATGGTGCCTTACACCTGGACTGCTCCTTATCAATCGTAAAGCGGTAAGCTTCACCGTGTTGATATCCTGTGCAAGCTTGACCTTCGCCTAAGGATGACAACTTAGGCAAGCCTCTCACAAGGCTCCTCACAGCCATTCCTTTCAGCTTGTCTTTCCCTACATGTCTCAGTCTTTCATGCCAGATAGCTACACTATCATTAACCTTCATTCGATCAGCATCAGAACATAATGACGACCCAACCAAGTCCTTTCCATTACTCCCAACATGAGCAACGTTCACCAAGTGTAGGACAACCTTACACTCTTTCTTTAGGTGACCAGGGTGGTTGCATCTATAGCACCTTGGTCCTTCCTTCCTCTTCCCATCATGCCTAGGAGAAACACTCCTCTCTTATTGATCAGAAGTAGAGGGACCAACCTCAGCAACCAACTTCACATCCTCGTTGAACAACCCATTGAGGGAAGTACAAATCTCCGCAGCCGACCAACATCCGCCGATGTGGTCTAAGAGTTCCGATTAGATAAACTACTTGAGAATAGACTCTGCATTCGCATTTGTCTCCTTCCAAGCTCTCATCACTTCAGCATTTCCAGCAGTAACCACTTGCCTTCTATCTCCGCAAACCACCTCCCAAAGGTCCTCGCTAAGAAGATAGCTTTCCATACATGACTTCCACTTTCGAAAGTTAGTCCATGTAAGAAGCTCCATTCCAAGATCCCTTGCTAAATCACCTTCCATTGCACTTAACTTTGGTTCGCTTAGACTCACAAAAGCACTGAAGCAAACTGACGGTTAATCCACTGCTCAAGTCTTTGTTCCCTCTGATACCATGTTGAAATTTGAAATAGTGAAAGACGGGAAACCAAGAGTAGGAACACTCAACCTATCCGGGCCCAAATAAACCAGATGCAAACCAGAAGAGCAAGAATCTTGAACTAAACAATCTTTACAAGGCGAGACATATATGGCGATACATGATTCGCTAATGTACTCAAAGGGAAAGCAGAAACAATACAAGGCAAAACCTAACCGCGCGTACTCAAGGAGTTAACCGTCGGCTCTACAGCTGCACTACAGAGTCCGCATTAACTGTCAGCTCTACTGCTGCACTACGGAGTCCGCTGAAACCGGCAGGTCGCCAAACAGCAAACCAAGCCGCGCGGACTGCCCGTTATTCTAATGCAAGAAGGAACTCTACTCGCGGATCAGCAAGCCGCTTAACCGCAAGGTTGCCTAACCAACTAACCGCACGATCTGCTACTGCCGAATTGAACAGGCCGCCAGATACAGACAGCTTATTGAATCGGGAAATTAGTTGCAGAAGAGAGACCGCCTAGCCGCAACCCGCAACCTACTATTAACCTCTGGTTGCTATCCACAGAGTCCGTACTGTCCCTGACCGCAGTTAGAACCAAGTCCTGGCTTTCCAGCACTATCCGCACAACATGCACAGCATAATCCGATCAACCTTCAAACCACGCGAATACAATATCCAGACCGCAGCAACTACCCACGAGTTTACTTACAATTCATTCTGTTATGATTGATGTGACAGGGGGTCCTATTTATAAGCATGGTGAGGGGAGTGGTCACTGCCCTTGCTGATAGGATAACCGCCCCAGCCCGCGGCGATCACCAAGTGTATTCTGAAACCTCGGATACATAGCGAGCCCGCTACGACCTGTACAAGATAGCCAAATCGCCAAATAGCTTTTCCAAGGCTGGATATCCAACCTTATTCGCCTTGTCGCCAAAGGCCCGTCCAAACATATCCACCCGCAGAACTCTACAGCAACACCACCTGTCCGCATATCAGCAGACACCACTCTAGTCTGCGCGCCTGGCTGACACAGCATCAGTCCATACCCCCAAGTTCGCAACTAAGGCACAACAGCCAACTGCCAAACTTGGCGGACATTGCACTAGTCTGTATGCCTTGCAGACTCAACTCCAGTCCGCATTCCCCAAGATCGCAACCAAGGCACACGATAACTGTTGCCGAGCTTGGCGGACTGAGAAGTAGTCTGTGCTTTAACCGCGTGATCTCCCGGACTAAGCCAATATGGACTTGGTTTAGAACCAACCAAGTCCACACCACTGGCCACAAGGGCCAGTCTGTGCTTACTGGCGGACACTGGCATCAGTCCTCCAATCCTGGAGAACTCTAGCACAAGTCCACACTAACCGGCAAACCCTGCGGCTTCCACCAGCCGCACCACCAGAACTAGACCAAGACATCTTCCATGTCGGTCTGTCGAGCTCCAACCCAGTCCGCATCTTGCTGGACTGTTTGGATAGAGAAGATATCTTCCCGGTTACCTTCTAGGATTCAACTGCCTGCTGAGCATAAGCTGGTCTGGCTGGCCTCCACCTCTGTCCGCATAGACCGCGCGAACAGATTGCCCAGGCTGCCAAAAAACATGCCGACTGCAGCAACTCTGCCGACCTTGCTATCCTCCAGTCCTGTTCTTATTGACCGCACGGACAGGTCGACCAATCACCCACTTTCACTTCACCATTTTCAACACACCTCGTTTCTGGCATTTTGGGTCATGGATCTCATCACTCTCCTTTGTGGCATTCTTCTTCTTCATTGGTATCGTGCTTCACTGAAAGGTGAGGTGGCTTCGGCGACTTCGACAATTTCTCGTCGTCCTTCCGCTTCCGTCAGTTTCGTACAGCAAGGTATCGGCTTGGTAAGAATTATAGCTGGGGTTTTGGGTTCACTCTTTTTTTATAATGCGTACTAGGTTGAGTCACTTCTCCATGTGTCATCTCCTCATTGAGCCGCTCTCATTAGCACTTAAATTAAGTCTTATTGAAAAGATCGGTCCAAGAAATCCATCCGCATGAATCTCGAGGTACAGTTCAGCCCGACTATACCAGACTGTGAATTTCGTCAGTACCGCAAATATGCCAAGTTAAATTCGTTGAATATCATGCTCCATACTCGACGAATCGTTGAGTGTACCCACGAAGTTTCGACGAATACTCCTCCAATCTCGCCGAATTTGCCGTGATATTCGACGAATTTGTCTTAACAGATCTGTCGTATCCTCAACCACATTCGACGAATTCGTCAGATCTCATTGGTGATATCCGACGAATTTTACTTTGTCGATATCTCCAGTTTTGGCATCGAGTGCGTCGAGTATCAGCCAGCGATACTCGACGAATAATCATCACACTCGACGAATTAGTCGGATATCATCAGTGATATCTGACGAATTTCACTTGACCGTTTCTCTAATTTTGGCGTCGAGTGCATCGAGTATCAGCAAGCGATACTCTGACGAATAGTCATCACACTCGACGAATTCATCGAATATCATCAGCAATATGTGATGAATTTTACTTGACTGTTTCTCCAATTATGGCGTCGAGTGCGCCGAGAATCACCCAGCGATACTCGACGAATTCGTCGGATATCCTTGATGATATCTGACGAATTTCCCTTGGGTCATTTTATCTAAGATCCCCTCCCATTATCCTGAGTCCAATCCCCATGACTCGTCAAATATTAGTCGACCACAGTACATCAGCCGATGCACTCTGAGCCTGAGTCAAGTCTCTTAACTCAGAACGCGTGCGCGGGGCCTAGCGTGAAATGGGTCGTTACAGATGGGGTGGCCAAAGGGGGGAAGTCGGCCTTGCGGGACTAGCCGAGGCCTATGCCTCCCACGCTTGGGAGGCCGAAGGGGGAGGTCGGCCTTGCGGGACTTTCTGGCACTACCGCGCAGCGGCAGAAGGACCAACGAATGGGATCCCGCTTGGCGGTTGGGATCCTGTGCGCGGCAGTTATCACTTAGATTAGGCGCGCAGTGGTTACGTGCATAACTTCCCACAACATTAGTTGGGAGAGAGAGAAACTTGATTATTTGCAGCGCAGTTTTTTCTTTTATTGATGCCAATCCCATCAAAAATAAGTAATAAAAATAAACTTTAAACATTCACAATCAAACATTTCATAACAATCGCATATTTCGTAACAATCCAAAACTTCAAAAAACTGGATCCAAAAGCTTCTACTTGGAGAAGAATCAAATATGAAACCTTAGTTTGGTTGAAGTTTAGAACCGGTGGTGATGGTGGATACGCAGGAGGTCGGCATTTGTCTAATCCACGCTCTGAGGCGGTGCACCATGAAAATTACAAAGTAGCATATCTCCATACACGGAGGCGATACTTTACCGAATCTCCCACTAACATTGTTGTCAACCCCGAGCCCTGCATGCTCAGTCCTTTTTATGGTGAACGGTTGATCTGGAGAGCTTGAGGTCGTCACAATAAACTTGGTTTTCAAGTTTGTGCGGTGTCATTAGTATTTTTGAATGAGTAATTTTAATGTTAAATTAGGAGAAATTGCAGTGTGTATAGCTAAAATTACGAGAAAATGTGATGCCTTTGATATTAATATAAGGACGGTGTTATTGACAAATTTATTTACGCTAATGGCAGCCCATTGTTATTGGCAAATCGCAAAAATATTATCACAGATCAAGACAAAAAAAAATTATATCAAAACTATCTAGCTATGCAACACTCACCAAACTGACTTGTCAAATTGAAAAAAAAACATATCTATCTATGCATTCCATCATCAGAAGTCCCCCAAAATTGATGAATCCAAAACTCTCCAACTGCGACAAATTAGGGCAATTCATTCCATAGACAATTATGAGAATGCTTGTCAAATTTACAGATTCAACCTCGGCAGGCAAATCTAACGACAACACGTCTGAAATTTCACACGAAAAATCGGCTAAGAGGCTCGAAGGTCGGCAAAATTCGATGACCAGTGAATGGAGAAGCAGGAGGCAATCAGCTAAGGCATCACAATAGGGGAAATGAGATGTTTTCTTGTACAGATCTGTCACTCAACAGCGATATTTTGCCATAATTTTGTCTAGGGAATTAGGGATCAAAAAACTTACAATCGTTACAGAACAATAGAGGGTTCTGTAAAATTTCATGATGCGGCCCTAACCTAGGTGGAGACCATCCGGTGGAGTCAGCGTGTAACACCTCTACCCGTCACGTGATTATCCGGCAAGAGCACTGTTCGATACAGGTGCTTCACATTCGTTTCTTTTTGAAGATTTCATCTTGCGAATCGGGGGGCCTTTCCGGACCACGACAGACAGTATGAAGGTGTTACTACCTAACGGATGTTTGGTGTGTTCAGAAAAGATAGGAAGTCGGGATTTCAAGGTGGAAACATCAGTACTGCCGATATCAGAGTTCGATATAATCTTTGCTATGGACTGGCTTTCAGAGCAGCATGCCTGTATAGATTGCACTTCAAAAGAAGTTACACTAGGGCAGAATACCGAACAAGATACTAAGTTCAATGGCATGCGAGGGACGAGTAGGATATTGATATCTGCTCTCCAAGTAATTAAGGATGTTCAGAAGGGTGCGGAGTTATTCTTCACACTTGTAGAGGCAGTGAAGCTGAAGGCCAGTGTGAGTGAGGTGCCGATTATATCGGAATATGCTGATGTGTTTCCAAAAGACCTTCTGGGTTTACCTCCCCAAAGGGAAATCGACTTCGCTATCGAGCTGGTGCCAGGTGCAAAACCTGTGGCCCGCACGCCTTACCGGGTAGCGCCAAAGGAAATGGAGGAACTGAAAGTTCAGTTGCAAGAATTGTTAGAGCAAGGCTATATATGCCCAAGTTAGTCACCTTGGTGGGCGCCGGTTCTCTTTGTGAAATAGAAGGACGGTAGCTTGCATCTATGCATTGACTATAGAGAACTGAACAAGCTGACGGAAAAGAACAAGTATCCGATTCCACGGATTGACGACTTGTTTGATCAGTTAGTTGGCTCGATTGTATACTCAAAGTTGGATTTGAAGTCAGGTTATTATCAGTTGAGAGTTCGTGAAAGTGACATACCCAAAACAGCGTTTAGAACACGCTATGGTCACTATGAGTTCACGGTAATGTATTTTGGGTTGTCTAATGCGCCATCAGTATTTATGGACTTAATGCATCAGACATTTAGGGAATACTTGTACCTCTTTGTGATCGTCTTTATTGACGATATCCTTGTATACTCCCAATCCGAAGAAGATCATGCAAATCATTTGCGGATGGTGCTGCACACCCTAAGGAAGAACAAGCTCTACGCCAAGTTCTCTAAGTGTGAGTTTTAGTTGTCGTCAGTGGCTTTCCTTGGCCATGTGGTTAGTGGAGAGGGCATTGCGGTGGATCCTTTCAAGATAGTTGCTATACAGGAGTGGCTTATTCAATCTACAGTAGCAGAAGTCAGGAGTTTCCTTAGGATTTCGAGCTACTACAGGCGCTTCATAAAGAACTTCTCAAGGAAAGCCTTGACTCTTACCACACTGACGAGGAAGGATCAGAAGTTCATTTGGACGCCCGACTGCGCACGAGCTTTCGAAGAGCCAAAAAGTCGTTTGACCACAGCGCCAATCTTGACATCGTCATATGGTCTGGACGACTTTGAGTTTTATAGCGATGCGTCAGGGAGCGGCTTAGGCTGCGTTCTTCTACAGTTCAGAAAGGTGATAGTGTAACACCTCTACTCATCACGTGCAATATAATAGAGGGTCCGGCCGGGGCCCCACACCATATTTTACAAACAAGCTGAGCAATTACTCAATAATATCAAAGACCAATGAACCTTAACACAGAGCATTCTAGCGGAAGCTTCATGGTTGAAAACTTGATCTCAAGAATCACAAAGAGTGTCCACTATACAGGGAAAATAGTAATGTATACAACATCGGTTGGCCTTAAGGCCTTACAGATTTCTCTTAACAAAAGGTGTGGTTTACAAATATCAGCGCGCAGGCCGGCCACACATGAACAAGAGTAAACAAAACTAGCCTTCAAGTGTAGCAGTGCAACATGGGCTTCAACCCGCTATTTCCCGCTCGGACCAGCCCCACCAGCAAGGAAGCAATCCACCAAGAGGTGGCAAATAGGGCAACGGTCAGCATTCAGCTGACAAATTATAACGACCCTGCCCCTAGCATGGGGCAGCGGAATTCCTTCCCTGTATAGCATTTCACACAGCATTCACATAGAATATATGTATCAATATCCACCAAGGATGTGCACAATGGCACACGTCAATACATATCACAACCGCCGGCACGACGGCCCGGCGATCTGTGCAGTTAGAGCACATTGCTGGTGTACCGAATACCAGGTCACACCACCATTCAGAGGTCCTAAACATAACGATTCATTATGAGAATTCCTAGTCTTTATGGCACGCAGACCAAAGGCTCTCGTTATGTGATCCTAATAAGGCCTTAATCACCCAGGGTTAGACAACCATAACGCGGGTACAAATCCACTTTTTCCTTAGCTCATAATCATCAGTCATCACACCGGACCGACACGGGTACAGCTTCACCTTGCCTGTTCGCCACCAAGGCCTTTCTAGTTGCAAACTAATTGCTCAACTTTATACATACTGGCACTCACGGCCAAAGGGATTGAGCACCAAGCACTAACCCTCAAAAAATTTCCTGGACTTCTTCCAGTACTTCCTGCTACACCAAGCTGCAGGTATCTACTAAGGACTCTATACAAACAACCAATGTACACGGAGTCTCCTCCAATTTGCAAACAAAGCATCACAAATCCAGACCCAACATGTCCGGATGGGCTTCACACAGCATCTCTAACCGTACTACTCACTTCCGGTTCTAATGCAAATAAACAAGGGATAAACCACCAATCCCAAGGGAACCACTTCGCCATCCACCTTTTGGTGGAGGATTCCTATGCAGATGCAGGAATTAAGGACTTCACATGTCCGAGTGGAAGATCGTTACACTAGGAAGATGTTTCGGTGCCATGGAGAAAACTACACGGTTGGAAAGCTCGTCAATGCTCTAGCCTCCGCAGAACCGAACTCGGCTCGCGATTTCGCCCACTGTAGCACCACCGGCGACCGGATTCCTCTTCTTCTTCCTCCTATTGCTCTCCCCTCTCTCTTATTCTTAGAAAGAGATGTTAAGGCTTATCATAAGAAAGAACTCCTCATTTCTATTCTTATCGAGCCAGGAAAATATCCAGGTCCATTGGATCCCCACAAAGAAAACGAGCGGCTCAGAACCATTTTGAAAATCCAATATTTGGGGTTACACGGCCTGTGACACGGCCTATGACATGCCCGTGTCACAGGCCGTGTACTGTAAGCGATACACGAAACAACTTAACCCAGAGAAGAACACGGCATGCTACACGCCTGTGTCACAGGCCGTGTGTTCTGAAACGGCTTCAAACACGCCCGTGTCCAACCCGTGTTCTCAAGGTTGCACAGCCTCGGCCAAAGCCTTAGGAGGACACGCCCTCTGACACGCCCGTGTCACTGGGTATTTACTTACTCAATGCCCTCTCATGGCGTTGAGTACTAACAGAGAGGGACACGGCTTGGGACACGCCCGTGTCCCAGGCCGTGTGCCTCACTCAACGCCACTCAACGCCTTCTCATGGCGTTGAGTGCGTGGTACAACACCCAGAGTAGGACAGGGCTTGGGACACGCCCGTGTCCCAGGCTGTGTGCCACTCTTAACACTTTTTCAAGACCAAAAACACACTTGAGAAACCTGAGAAGGACACGCCCTGGGACACACCCATGTCCCAGGTCGTGTTGTCCAGCCTGAACTCCAAACTTGGGATTTTTGGAGTGTTACAATCCCCTCCCCCTTACAATAAATTTCGTCCCGAAATTTGCACTTAATAAGGAAATCTAGCAACCATAAAATTATAACTCCAAAGGTTCGTTACAACAAAAGATGCACGATGCAGCAGTTCAAACAAACAATTCGAGAAACTCTGCTCGCATGGTCTGCTCTCGCTCCCATGTTAGCTCTTCACGGCCACAATTGTCCCACCGGACTTTGACCATCCTAATTATCTTGTTTCGCAACTATTTGTCCGCTCTATCTTCGATCTGAATGGGTCTAACCTTCGTCGTTAGCCCACTACTGGCAGATATTTGATGTGCACCAATCACCTGTGATGGCTCTGTTACCGCTTTCCGCAACACCGAGACATGAAACACATCGTGTAAATCACTCAGCTTCAGCGGCAGTGCTAGCCGATAGGAAGCTTCACCAACACGCTCTACCACTTCAAACGGTCCCAGATACCTCGGGCTCAGCTTTTTCAGCCGTCGTATCCTTGGCACACCTTTAAAGGGTTTAATCTTCAAGTATACCCAATTGCCCACCGCAAACTCCACGTTTCGGTGCTTGGCGTTGAAATACTTAGTCTGCCTATCTTGCGCCACCAATAGCCTTTCCCGTATAAATCGTATAACTGAGTTGGTATCATCCAGCTCCTTTTGCCTGTACAACTTTGTTTCACCAGTCTCCGCCCAAGCCAACGGCGTACAGCACTTCCTACCGAATAAAGACTCTAAGGGCGCCATCTGAATACTAGCCTGGTAACTATTTTGTAAGCGAACTCAATCATAAAGAGATGATCTTTCCAACTCTTCTCGAAATCTAGCGCACACATTCGGAGCATATCCTCAAACGTTATGTTGGTCCTTTCGGTCTGACGATCCGTTTGAGTATGAAAGGCCGTGCTGAAATGCAATTTCGTACCCAACAGTTGGTGGACAAATCTCCAATCACCCGAAGTGAAATGCCCATCTCGATCACTGAAAATGCTACGGGGCACTCCGTGCAACCGTACAATCGTATCCACATACATCTTGGCCAGCTTTTCAACTGGATCGTCCTTCCGGTTAGGGATGAAGTGCAACACCTTAGTTAATCGGTCCACGATCACCCAAACTGCATCATTCCCACGCTGTGATCTCGGCAGTCCATGCACAAAATCCATGGAAATATCATCAAATTTCCATATAGGGATAGGCAATGACTTCAGAAAACCTCCTGGTTTTTGGCATTCAGCCTTTACTAAGGCACATGTTTGATACTTCGCAACGTAGTGCGCTATGTCTTTCTTCATTCCAAGCCACCAAAACAGTTTCTTCAAATCTTTATACATTTTTGTGCTCTTGGGGTGAATCGAATATCTTGTAAAGTGTGCTTCATACCTCACCTCTTCACGCAATTTACCCCTATTTGGGACACACAACTGATCATTCTTTCCGAAAAAGGCCATCACTAAATGAAAACTAAGCAACTGTACTTTCCGCTGCGTATCTTTGTAAACTTTCATCCAGTGTTGTTGTTTGCCGAACTCTATCTGTCAGGTCACACTGTACTTCTGTCAAGTTCACGCACGCATTCGCAGTGGTATTCGTGTCAACACATGAGATATCTAATGCTTCCAGTTCTTGAATTAACCTTTCATCATGTTGTAGCAACCAATTTGCTCTTGCCGGAGTCCTCCGACTCAAGGCATCCGCAACTACATTCCCCTTACCGGGAGTGTAATGAATCTGGAAGGTATAATCACCAAGAAATTCCATCCACCTTCTTTGGCGCATGTTAAGCTCCTTCTGATCCAGCAGATATTTCAGGCTTTTATGGTCTGTAAATATATTCACTTTCACGCCATAAAGATAATGATGCCACAGTTTCAGTGCGAATATTACCGCCGCCAACTCCAAATCATGGACGGGGTAATTCCATTCGTGCACTTTCAACTAGCGTGAGCCATATGCTTTCACTTTCCCAAACTGTAAGAGAACGCAGCCTAATCCGCTCCCTGATGCATCACTATACACCTCAAAGCCATCCAGACCACATGGCGACGTTAAGATTGGCGTCGTGGTCAAACGGTTCTTTAGCTCTTCAAAAGCTCGTGCACACTCGGGCGTCCAAACGAACTTTTGATTCTTCCTCGTTAGTGAAGTGAGAGGCAAGGCTATCCTTGAGAAATTCTCTACAAAGCGTCAGTAGTAGCCCGCAAGCCCAAGGAAACTCCGGACTTCTGCTACTGTAGAGAGAACAGGCCACTCCTATATCGCAGCTATCTTCGCAGGATCCACCTCTATGCCCTCTCCACTAACCACATGGCCAAGGAAAGCCACTGATGATAGCCAAAATTTGCACTTAGAGAACTTGGCATAGAGATTATTCTTCCTCAGGGTGTGCAACATGATCCGCAAGTGATTTGCATGATCTTTGTCAGATTGGGAATACACGAGGATATCGTCAATAAAGACGATCATAAAGAGATTCAGATATTCCATAAACGTCTGATGCATCAGGTCCATAAATACCGATGGTGCGTTTGATAGCCCAAACGGCATTATTATGAACTTGAAGTGACCATAGCATGTGCCAAATGCTGTTTTAGGTATGTCACTTTCCCGAACTCTCAACTGATAATAGCCTGATTTTAAATCCAACTTAGAATATACAGTCGAGCCCACTAGTTGATCGAACAAGTCATCGATCTATGGAATCGGATACTTGTTCTTTTCGGTCAACTTGTTCAGTTCTCTGTAATCAATACATAGACGCAAGCTACCGTCCTTCTTTTTCACAAAGAGAACCAGCGCGCACCAAGGGGATTGACTTGGGCATATAAAGCCTTGCTCTAGCAATTCTTGTAACTAAACCTTTAGTTCTTCCATTTCTTTTGGCGCTACTCGATAAGGAGAGCGGGCCACGGGTTTCGCACCTGGCACCAACTTGATAGCGAAGTCGATGTCCCTTTGGGGAGGCAACCCCGGAAGGTCTTTTGGAAATACATCAGCATAGTCCGATACAATCGGCACCTCACTTACACTGGCCTTCGACTCCACTGCCTCAACGAGTGTGAAGTATATATTTGCACACTTCCGAACTGCTTTAACGACTTGGAGAGCAGATATAAAAATTCTACTCGTCCCTTGCATGCCATTGAACTTAGTCGTTTGTTCGGTACTCTGACCCAGTGTAATATCTTTCGAAGTGCAATCGATACAGGCATGCTGCTCTGAAAGCCAGTCCATACCAAAGATAATATCAAACTCTGAGATCGACAACACTGATGTTTCCATTATGAAATCCCGACTCCCTATCTTTACCTCAACACAACAAGACTTATCCGCGCTTATAATACATCTGTTAGGTAATAACACCTTCAAGCTGTCTGTCGTGGTCCGTATAGGCACCCCGATTCGCAATACGAAATCTTCAGACAGAAACGAATATGAAGCACCTATATCAAACAGTACTCTTGCTGGATAGTCCTTTATAAGGACAAAACCTATAATGTCACGATTACAACAAGTACAGTACAAACACAGAGTATAATTACAGCATATAGTAAAACTATGACTTACTCGTACCTGTGACAACATCGGCCTGCTTGATGGCCTCCTGTTGTCCAAGATTGTACACTCGGTGCTGTGCTTGCGATGTAGAAGACTCCGCTACAGCCTTCCCTTTTTTTTGCATAGGATGCACCCGGCTTCTTCTCGCCCTTTGGAGGGCCAACTCGACAATCCCGAGCAAAGTGTCCTGGCTTGCCACACGTGTAGTAAGTATGAGGGTTTGAACCAGTAGACAACTCCGAAATAGCTACTGAAGGAGTTTTTCCAGCAGATTTGGACTTCTTTCCCCATTTCCTTCGGTACCCAAACTTCTCCTGACGCGGCGGCTTGAACTCCGGCTTTGTAACAGCCAAATTCCCTTTGCCTTGTCCTCTTTTCATATTCGCCTCCAAAGACCGAGGTGTACATACCAAGGCTTGAAACCCCTGGCTCACGGAACTCGAGAGCAAATATCGAAGCTCATCTCGTAAGCCCCAATAGAACTGACTGGTCTTCCGCTCTTCTTCAGCGAAGATAACACCCGCATAACATCCCAAACGCGTAAACTTCCGAAGATAGTCGTCAACACTATGTTCTCCTTAGTTAACCGTTGGAACTCCATTTCCATAGCAATTCTCTACTGCATCGACAGATTCTTTGCTAGAAATAGCTGAGAGAACTCTTCCATCGAGACTCCCGTCAACTGTCTGCCTGCCAAGTGGTGCAGTTCCACCTCATCCCACCATAGCCGAGCCTCTCCCTCGAGTAGGAAAGTGGCTAACATGACTTTCGGTTCCTCTTCAACTCGGATCGCTTTCAAGACTCGCTTAATCCTTGCGAGCTAATCCTCCGCTTGGGCTAGAGAACCTACCCCAGTAAACGTAGGAGGATTGAAGCTCATGAACCGTTTCAATTATTGATCTGTTGTTTGCGGATTAACCACAACTGCCACCGGTTCTTGCCTTAACTTAGCATGTGCTAGCTCCACTGCAGGCCAAGCCTGCCCAGCTTGTTGCACATTCATCACAGCGAGTACTGTCTTTGTAATCATCCGTACAGTTTCAACTGATGGAGGAGGTGTGGGCACCTCAACTGGTGCCGCACTTTCAATAGAATTGTGAGGTTCTGACTGACCCGCAACACTTCTGGTCACCTATATGTGTAGAAACACACTTTAGCGACCAATCAAACGGCAAACAATACAAAAGAAACACACAGGTTCAGTAAACAAGTGTATTTTCATTCCTAAGTGGACATTCTAGAGTTCATGTTAGGTGTTAAAGCGGTAGCACTGACACATGCCCGCCACCCCTCAAAATAATTCAACCACAAATTCGGAAGAGAAAGACCAACATGCTGATACCAAATTGTAACACCTCTACCCATCACGTGTGATATAATAGAGGGTCCCGCCGGGGACCCACACTATATTTTACAAACAGGCTGAGCAGTTACTCAATAATATCAAAGACCAACGAACCTTAACACAGAGCATTCTAGCGAAAGCTTCATGGTTGAAAACTTGAACTCAAGAATCACAAAGAGTGTCCACTATACAGGGAATATAGGAATGTATACAACATTCTTGGCCTTAAGGCCTTACATATTTCTCTTAACAAATGGTGTAGTTTACAAACATGGCGTGCAGGCCGGCCACACATGAATAAGAGTAAACAAAACTAGCCTTCAAGGGCAGCAGTGCAACATGGGCTTCAACCCGCTATTTCCCACTCGGGCCAACTCCACCTGCAAGGAAGCAATCCACCAAGAGGTGGCAAACAGGGCAACGGTCAGCATTCAGCTGACCAATTATAACGACCCTGCCCCTAGCATAGGGCAGCGGAATTCCTTCCCTATAAAGAATTTCACATAGCATTCACATAGCATATATGTATCAGTATCCACCAAGGACGTGTACAACCGCACACGTCAATACATATCACAACCGCCGGCACGACGGCCCAGCGATCCATGCACTCAGGGCACATTGCTGGTGTACCGAATACCAGGTCACACCACTGTTCAAAGGTCCCAGACATAACGGTTCATTATGAGCATTCCTAGTCTTTATGGTGCACAGGCCAAAGACTCTCGCTATGTGATCCTAACAGGGCCTTAAGAACCCAAGGTTAGACAACCATAACACGGGTACAGATCCGCTTTGCCCATATCTCATCATCGTCAATCGTCACACCGGACCGACACGAGTACAGCTTCACCTTGCCCGTTCTCCACCAAGGCCTTTCTAGTTGCAGCCTAACGGCTTAACTTTATACATACTGGCACTCACGGCCAAAGGGATTGAGCACCAAGCACTAACCCTTAACAATTTTCCTGGACTTCTTCCAGTACTTCCTGCTACACAAAGATGCAGTTATCTACTAAGGACTCCATACAAATAACCAATGTACACAGAGACTCCTTCGATTTGCAAACAAAGCATCACCAATCCAGACCAACATGTCCGGATGGGCTTCACACATCATGCATAACCGTACTACTCACTTCCGGTTCTAATACAAATAAAAAAGGGATGAACCACCAATCCCAAGGGAACCACTTCGCCATCAACCTTTTGGTGGAGGATTCCTATATAGATGAAGGAATTAAGGACTTCACATGTCTGAGTGGAATATCGTTATACTAGGAAGACGTTTCGGCGTCATGGAGAAAACTACATGGTTGGAAAGCTCCGCAACGCTCTAGCCTCCACAGAACCGAACTCGGCTCGCGATTTGGACCACCGTAGCACCACTGGCGACCAGATTCCTCTTCTTCTTCCTCCTCTTGCTCTCCCCTCTCTCTTATTCTAAGAAAGAGATGTTAAGGCTTATCATGAGAAAGAACTCCTCATTTCCGTTCTTATCTATCCAGGAAAATATCCAGGTCCATTGGATCCCCACAAAGAAAACAAGCGGCTCAGAATCATTCTGAAAATCCAATATTTGGGTTGACACGGCCTGTGACACGCCCGTGTCACAGGCCGTGTACTGTAAGTGGTACACGAACTAACTTAAACTAGAGAATAATATGGCATGCGACACGCCCGTGTCACAGGCCATGTGTTCTGACACGGCTTCAAACACGCCCATGTTCAGCCAATGTTCTCCAGGTCGCACAACCTCGGCCAAAGCCCGAGGAGGACACGCCCTCTGACACGCCCGTGTCACTGGGCGTGTACTTACTCAACGCCCTCTCATGGCATTAAGTGCTCACAGAGCGGGACACGGCTTAGGACACTCCCATGTCCCAGGCCGTATGCCTCACTCAACACCTTCTCATGGCGTTGAGTGCGTGGTACAACACCCAGAGTAGGACACGGCTTGGGACACGCCCATGTCCCAGGCTGTGTGCCTCTCTCAACACTTTTTCAAGACCAAAAACACACTCGAGAAACCTGAGCAGGACACGCCCTGGGACACGCCCATGTCCCAGGCCGTGTTGTCCATCCTGAACTCCAAACTTGGGATTTTTGGGATGTTACAGATAGCATATGGCTCACACCAGTTGAAGGTGCACGAACGGAATTACCCCGTCCATGATTTGGAGTTGGCGGCGGTGATTTTCGCACTTAAACTGTGGTGTCATTACCTATATGGCGTAAAACTGGATATATTCACAAACCATAAGAGCCTTAAATATCTATTGGACCAGAAGGATCTCAATATGCGACAGAGAAGGTGGATGGAGTTTCTTAGTGACTACACCTTCCAGATTCATTATACTCCCGGTAAAGGGAATGTAGTCGCGGATGCCTTGAGTCGTAGGACTTCGGCAAGGGCAAATTGGTTGCTAAGGCATGATGAAAGCCTAATTTGAGAACTAGAAGCTCTAGATATTTCATGTGTTGAAAAGAATTCCACTGCAAATGCGTGCTTAAACTAGACGGAGGTATAGTGTGACTTGACAGATAGAGTTCGGCAAGTAATAAAACTTGATGAAAGTCTACAACACTATGCAGCGGAAAGTGTGGATTCTCAATTTTCGTTTAATGACGGCCTTTTTCAGAAGGACGGTCGTTTGTGTGTCCCAAATAGAGGTAAACTTCGTGAAGAATTGATTTATGAAGCCCACTTCACAAAGTATTCGATTCACCCCGGGAGCACGATGATGTATAAGGATCTGAGGAAAATGTCCTGGTGGCCTGGTATGAAGAAGGGCATAGTGCACTATGTTGCTAAATGTCAAACTTGTGCCTTAGTAAAAGTTGAATGCAAAAAATCGGGAGGTTTTTTGAAGTCGTTGCCTATCCCTGTGTGAAAATTTGATGATATTTCCATGGATTTAGTGCATGGGTTATCGATATCACAGCATGGAAATGATGCAGTTTGGGTGATTGTGGACCGGTTAACTAAGGTGTCGCACTTCATCCTGAACCGGAAGGACGATTTAGTTGAAAAGTTGGCAAAGATGTATGTGGATACTATTGTACGATTGCACGGTGTTTCCCGTAGCATTGTTAGTGATCGAGATGGGCGTTTCACTTCGGGTGATTGGAAATTAGTCCACCAACTGTTGGGTATGAAATTACATTTTAGTACGGCCTTTCATCCTCAGATAGATGGTCAGACCGAAAGGACCAACAGGATGTTGGAGGATAAGCTCCGACTGTGTGCTCTAGATTTTGGGAAGAGTTGGGAAGATCATCTCTTTATGATTGAGTTCGCCTACAATAATAACTACCAAGCTAGTATTCAGATGGCACCCATTGAGGCTTTATAATGTAGGAAATGTCGTACACCTTTGGCTTGGGCGGAGACTGGCGAAACAAAGTTGTACAAGCGAAAGGAGATGGATGATGCCACCTCAACTATACGGTTGATATGATAAAGGTTGTTGGTGTCTCAAGACAGGCAGGCTAAGTATTACAATGCCAAGCACCGAAACGTAGAGTTTGCGGTGGGCGGTTGGGTATACTTGAAGATTAAACCCTTTAAAGGTGTGTCCAAGATACGGCGTCTGAAAAAGCTGAGCCCGAGGTATCTAGGACTGTTTGAAGTGGTAGAGCATGTTGGTGAAGCTGCCTATCGGTTATCACTTTCGCTAGAGCTGACTGGTTTACATGATGTGTTTCATATCTCGGTATTGCAGAAAGCGGTGAAAGAGCCATCATAGGTGGTTGGTTGCAGATCAAGTATCAGTCGGCAGTGGGCTAACGATGTAACGTCTCAATTCGCGCTAGGCCCCTCGCACGATTTTTGAGTCAAGAGACTTGACTCGGGCTCGGGGCGCACTGGCAAAAGGTGTCAAGTGCGTTGGATGGAGTGTAGGGTTGGGTGATATCCAACGGATCGAAAGGGAATGGCCTAAGGGAAAATCGCCGAGAATACCTGGTGATTCTCGCCGATCGTCGAGTATCGATGAGAATACTCAACGATCTCAACGCCAGATTTCCGATAAGAATGGCCTAAGGGAAAATCATCGAGAATACCTGGTGATTCTCGCCGATCGTCGAGTATCGATGAGAATACTCAACGATCTCAATGCCAGATTTTCGATAAGACTGGCCTAAGGGAAAATCGTCGAGAATACCTGGTGATTCTCGCCGATCGTCGAGTATCGATGAGAATACTCAACGATCTCAACGCCAGATTTCAGATAAGAATGGCCTAAGGGAAAATCGTTAAGAATACCTGGTGATTCTCGCCGATCGTCGAGTATCGATAAGAATACTCAACGATCTCAATGCCAGATTTTCGAAAAGTTAGACTAAGGGAAAATCGTCGAGAATACCTGGTGATTCTCGCCGATCGTCGAGTATCAATGAGAATACTCAACGATCTCAACGCCAGATTTCCGATAAGTTAGGCTAAGGGAAAATCGTCGAGAATACCTGGTGATTCTCGCCGATCGTCGAGTATCGATGAGAATACTCAACGATCTCAATGCCAGATTTCCGATAAGTTAAGCTAAGGGAAAATCGTCGGGTATCATTGTTGATACCCGAAGAATTCGTCGAGAATGTCTGACGATTCTCGCCGATCGTCGAGAATGACAGATGATTCCCGCCGAATTTGACTTGTGTGTTTTCTTCGCCCAGGCAGATTCGCTGGCTTGCACAGGCGAACCTAACCAGGCTTCGGGATTCGTGCTGGATGATTCCTTGGACCGGGTCACTTCAATATGACCCATTATGAGCGGTCCAATGGGGCGTTGACACGTGGCAGAAGATGTAACCTAATACATCGGCTTATAAAGGGACGTTAAAGCCGAACCCTAGCCTTGCGCCGATCAATCCTTGTCGTCATCGTGGATCTCGCAAACCGTCGGAGCCGAGGGAAGTCAGAGCTCTTGGAGGCAGCCTTCTCTTGATCTCTCTCGATCTCTCTCTTTCCTTTGCCGTGAAGAACAAGCACCAAGCAAGGGATGCCGCAAAGAAGAACGACTAGATCCATGGCCGGGAATGTTGGTACCACCGGAAACGAGGTAAGCTTCCTCCCCTCTCCCTTGGTGCTAGATCTGTAGTTATATTCTAGGAGAGATATCGACTCCATAGAGTCTTGATGGTGAAGAGGAGATTTCTTAGGAAAAGTCGTGCCTAGGTTATTTTCTAGGCTTTTAGTCTTCTTCAACCTCTCCATCATTCAAAGTGAAGATGAGAGAGTGATTCGTGGAGAAGTGCGGCTTTGTGAGGGTGAATAAGGGTGGAGGAATGTTTGGAGGAGTTTTGGGAGGTTGGTGCAAGAAGGAAGATGAACGGATGCCGTTCATCTCACCTTAAGATGCGTGCAGAAATCTGACTTCTGCACGCAGCGATCTTCTCCGCCAGTTTTGGAGGCATTCAGTTCATATCTGGGTTTTAGACTCAACACAAAAGTCGTTGCCCTCGAAGATACCTTTCCAACGAGTGGTTGCACGTTTCCAGGCGATACCTGTAGCCACGGGAAAGTCCGTTCGAGTCTGCTGCGATTGGGGGAAATATGTCCAGGAAATCTGTATCCTGTACGCAGCAGACTTCGAGTCAAATTTATGATGTGATGCGACTAGATATGCGCTTCCTACTCAACATGAAAGTCGTAGCCCTCACGAATACCTTTCCAACGAGGGGTTGAGCGTTTATAGCGGATTTCTGTAGCTCCAGGAATTCCAGTTTTGGTGGCAAGATATATAATAGTAATGTTCATGTTAACTCATGGTTAAGTGTACTCTTGTGAAAGTTATGATGTGCAATTTATATCGTTTGGCTCCTTTGATTATGCTACTATAGTTAACCTTATGAATGTTGTGCTCAACATGGGTAGCCATCTAGGTTAATGGTGATGTGAATTGAGATAGGATGGCTAGTGATCAATGGAGGTTGAGCTTGGTTGTAGATTATATCTTTCCTATGATGAATTGAGGTGATCAATTGAATAGATAGTTGTGAATGAGAGGAACTATATTGGGAGAGTATTTTGTTCCCGGGATTCGAGCCTAATGGGTTTTATTGATAACCGATGCTTAGAGATGTAGTCTCCCTACGGGTAGCATCGAGTGAGTTGTGATGGTGCATGTGGTGTGTGACGACTCGATGTGTCGCGATACTGAGATAATGAATGTGGCAGGTCTACGGGCCCGCCAGTCGTCACACTGATGGGAGCCAATAGTTAGACCTTTGGCGGTAGGGCTAGACACCCTGTGTCCATAACCCGAGGTCTCCTCCGTGCCATGAGAACGGTTGGGCTTGCGCCTCGTGCGATTCCGATGTTCCTTCCGATTCGAAATCAAGGTCCAGGTTGGGCTGTGTTCTTGGTGCACATCTACCCAAGAACCCTTCTGAGTCGTAGTACGTGTGTGAGCTCCGATGTTGTGTTCTTAGCTTTGAGGCGTACGGAGGCCTAGGACAGGTAGTATGGATACCACCTAGTAGTGGAGACGCCCGCTCCACTGTCACCGTCTGGCCACGACGGTAGACGCCTGAGAGGTTAGCTACCTGCTCGAAAAGTGAGAACTTCAAGTCTGTGTCGACATAGCAACTTGCATGTGTGTGAACATGGGTCGGTCATTGCATAGCATTCATACCATACCATTCATATCATGCACAAGATCCTTATCGTATAAGTTTGTATGGGCACTCTTATACGATGAGTTACTTTTCTGTTAAGCCGAACATTAACTTATAAGTTTGTATGGGCACTCTTATAAGTTAAGTTATTGTTCCTGTTGTAGATTACCTGCTGATTAATTATTTGATTTAATAGAACTTCTAGCTTACTTCATAGAGATATTATTCTTACCAGTTCCTTGTCACCTGCTTGATTACTCCTATTATATTTATAAATATTATACTTATTTCCTTTCTCCGCCCGGTGTCGAGGAGTCGCCGGGGGAGCGGATGTGAAGCCACTTAGTCTTTACGACTAACGGTTGCTACGTCTTCCATTTTAGGAGGAAACCCCACAGATAGGCCAGCAGCAGGACATCCAGGCCCGGATGACAGGACCTGAGGTGACGGTACCGTCGATACCATCCGTGACAGTTGTGAGTGTTTTGTTGTAGCCTTCTTGGCAAACAGTTTTTAGACTCTGATATTTTAGAAGCTCGTTATGCTTCTTATTTTCCGCTTCGTTTTGGACTTAAAATAATGTGTGAATTGACTTTCTTTTATCTTATGATTGGGTTGGCATAGTACATTGATATTGGTTGTAGCCGGCAGAATAGGCGTCTTGTAGTACAGACTAACCCACGTGTTAGTGTTACCGCAAGGCGGCTACTCTGGGCATAAGACTCCCCTCGTGCCGTATTTTGTGTTCCGAGAGGGGGGTCTTACAAATGGTATCAGTTTGTCGCGATCCTCACCTAAAGAAGTCATTTAACAATGGGCCACTCCCGTTCGATTAGTCAGTTTGGGGATAAACTGACTTAGCGGAAGCAGTGGTGTGCCCATATGTAATTCACACTAAGTTTGTCCAACTTTGACCTTAGTTTTAGCCAACCTGACCCTAGTTCGTACCTTATGCGTAGGTCCCAGCGCAGGTGGAGCCGGTTTGGGGTACTCCTACCCCTTCCGTTCCTTCACAATTCCAACAGTCAGAGCTGGGGCAAACGTTGTCAGCAATATTAGATGCTTTTAGAGCCCAACAAGCTCCAGTGCAGCAACAAGCTCCGGGCTCTAACTGGTTGAGCACCTTCCGTGCCCTGTCCCCTCCTGCTTACCTAGGGACAGAGTCGGCGGTGCGCACCGAAGAGTGGATTGATACCGTTGAAGAGCTGATGGCCGGTATAAGATGCCCGAGCAATATGGCAGTGACCTTGGTGGTGACGTTGCTGGAGCTGCACGCCAAACGATGGTGGAAGTCCCTCATGGGCTACACCTTTCGAGGGCGAGTGTACACAGACATTAGTTGGAGTGAATTCTCGGAAGCTTTCTTGGAACATTTCATCCCCTCTTCCGCACGGGATGGACTTGAAGAGAGATTTCTACAACTAAAGCAGGGATCGAAATCGGTGACGGAATACCAGCAAGAGTTCCAACACCTCGCTAGGTTTGCCGATTCTTATGACTTGGATGATAGAGGCTATACGAAGCGCTTTTACAAAGGGTTAAGGGACCCCCTGAGACAGGCCCTTTTGTTTATAGCTGGCGCTAGCCTGGCGGAAATTATTGACATGGCAAAGAGACTAGAGGCAGATCACATGGAAAGTAATAAGAGACCTGCAGAAGGGGTGATGGAAGTCGGCCCCGGTAATAGAAGGAGACATGATCATGGTAGAGGAAGAGGAAATCAGAGAGGCGGCCGGTGGTTCAACCGAAACTATAGAATGGAGCACCCGATTCTACAACCACCAACTTTGCCTCCACCACCACAACAGTAACAATTTCAACAACCTGGGGGCCGACGAGACATAGCGTGTTTCGAGTGCAACCAACCGGGGCACGTCCGGCGTTTCTGCCCGCGGTTGTTCGCGAATGCTCCTCTTGCTCTCCCTCCAGCAGCTCCTCGTGGATGGGGGCATATGCGTGGTCGGGGACGGGGACCACCAGGGAGAAATTAGGGACATGCGCGGGAGCAGGTGTTCGCATTGGATATGACCCAAGCGCGGAACCCGCAAGAGGTTATCGCAGGTACGTACTGAGTTAATTAATAGTGCTCGGACATGTTTATTTTTATGATACATGGAACATGCACATCCCTAGCTAGTGGTTATATCTTGATATTTTAGTCACCGTCATGGTTAGTGGGAGCCCCACTTATGCGTTATTTGATACGGGCGCATCTCACACGTTCATTTCGGCAGACTTCGTGAAAGACTTAGAGAGGGTGCACCATTTCACTGGCACTACGCAAAGGGTGCGTCTCCCGAATGGATCCGAGATGACGTCGTCTGCCAGCTATGACTTCGACACGCTCATAGGAGGGAAGTTCTTTGAAACTGCAGCGACAGTATTGAAGATTCCGGAGTTCGACCTCATTTTGTGCATGCATTGGTTGGACTGGCACCACGCCAGAATTAATTGTGCGGAGAAGCAAGTTACCTTGAGGCATGGAGACTCGGAAGTCGTCTTCCAAGGTATTAGATTCGCACCTCGTAAACTGTTATCTTCAATTCAGGTTATAAAATCTCATATGGAGGGGGACGAAGTCTATGTAATTTGTTTCGAGTTGAAGAAGATGACATTAGATGTCAAAGATGTGCGGGTGGTGCGGGATTTCCCCGAGGTATTCCCCGAGAAATTGCCGAGACTACCCCCGCATAGGGAGGTGGATTTCCAAATCAAGCTAGTTCCGGGAGCCAAGCTCGTTTCACGGGCTCCTTACCGAATGGCTCTGAAGGAACTTGCAGAGTTTAGAGTCCAACTTCAGGAGTTGGTGGAAGCAGGCTTCGTTCGCCCAAGTTCGTCACCTTGGGGAGCTCCTCTTTTGTTCGTTAAGAAGAAGGACGGCACCCTACGGTTGTGCATAGATTATCGAGAATTGAATCAGTTAACGGTGCGGAACACCTACCCTCTACCCCGCATCGATGAACTATTTGATCAGTTGGTGGGATCACATTGGTTCTCCAAGTTGGACCTGCGGTCGGGGTATTATCAGCTGAGAATACAAGAGGACGATATTCAGAAAACGGCGTTTAGCTTGAGATACGGCCTATATGAGTTCACCGTGATGCCATTCGGACTCACGAACGCCCCTTCAGCCTTTATGATTTTGATGAACAAGGTGTTCGGCCCCTATTTGGACATCTTTGTCATCGTGTTTATCGATGACATTCTGGTCTACTCCAAGACAGAAGCAGAGCACGCCGAACATCTAGCCTTAGTACTGGAGAAGTTAAAGGAACACGCTTTATTTGCCAAGTTCAGCAAATGCGAGTTTTGGCTCCAAGAGGTTGCCTTCTTGGGCCATGTGATTAGTGGGGCTGGGCTAGCGGTGGATCCGGCCAAGGTGTGGGCCGTGAAGGAATGGTCGCCATTGAAGTCGGCGGCCGACGTACGGAGCTTTCTTGGAATTGCCGGGTACTATCGCAAGTTTGTGAAAGGCTTCTCAAAGGTCGCCCTTCCCCTTACCACACTGACGAAGAAGGGTGTGCCGTACGAATGGACACCCCAGTGCGAAGCCGTGTTCCAAGAGTTGAAGGACCGGCTCACGACCGCACCCATCCTATCCCTCCCGTCGGGGAAGGAAGGCTTTCAATTTTACACGGATGCGTCGTACCAAGGGATGGGAGCCGTGTTGATGCAGAATGGGCACGTGATTGCTTATGCTTCAAGACAGTTGAAGAAGCATGAAGCCAACTATCCGGTGCATGATTTGGAGTTGGGAGCGGTGGTGTTCGCCCTGAAGATTTGGAGACACTATCTGTATGGCATCCACTGCGAGATCTTCTCGGATCATAAGAACTTAAAGTACGTCCATACTCAAAAGGAGTTGAATTTGAGACAACGGCAGTGGTTGGAGTTTTTGTGTGACTACGAATTCACCTTGAACTACCACCCCGGAAAAGTTAATTCCGTAGCTGATGCCTTGAGTCGAAAAGTACCGGGATCGAGCACGGAGTCCCGTTTGATGAGCATGGAGTTAGTCCGGATACTTAGGGAGATGGAGATCACGTTGGTATTTAAGGATCAACCGGAAGAGTATACGGAATACTTGGCCGCTATGAGTATAGTTTGCAACATACGGGACCGGATTCGGATGGAGCAGAAGGAGGATGTGGCTCTAATTCCGGTTTTCAAGTCAATTGAGGATGGGACAATGGAAGAGTACTTCTTAAAAGACGGCCTCGTCCATTTTCGTGGACGGCTTTATATCCCCGAAGGTGGCAATATTCGAGAGGATATCCTAAAGGAGGCTCATTGCTCCCAATATTCAGTACATCCTGGGATCGCAAAAATGTACACCGATTTGCGGAAGACGATATGTTGGTCGAGCATGAAGAGGGATGTCAAGTATTTTGTAACGCATTGTGTGGCTTGCCAAATGGTGAAGGCAGAGTGCAGAAGTCCCGGTGGAATGTTACAGTCATTGCCTATCCCAGAATGGAAGTTTGAGGATATCTCCATGGACTTCATCCACGGATTACCTCGCTCACGCTCGGGGAATGATTCGGTGTGGGTGATTGTCGATCACTTGACCAAAGTAGCCCAGTTTATCCCAATGAATAAGGAGGCGCATGTGAATGTTTTGGTGCGCCTATTCGTAGAACAGTTTGTGCGGTATCATGGAGTGTCGAAGACGATCGTCTCTGACCGAGATGGCCGGTTTACGTCAAGAGAATGGAGGGCTGTGCAAGCTTACTTGGGCTCGCGTCTCACTTTCAGCACAGCTTTTCATCCTCAGACGGACGGGCAATCTGAACGGACCATTTGAACATTGGAGGACATGTTGAGATTGTGTGTGATAGATAGGGAGAGCCGTGGGAAAGACTCTTGCCCTTAGTGGAATTCTCCTATAACAACAGCCATCAAGCTAGCATTGGTATGGCACCCCCATGAAGCTCTATATGGAAGGAGGTGTAGGACCCCCTTGTCCTGGGTGCAAGACAAAGACCCGAAGGCATTGGGTATAGAGTATATTGATGATACTGATGCGGTAGTCAGATTGATACGGGATCGCAAGCTTGAGGCTCAGAGTCGGCAAGCGAGGTATTATAACGCGAAACATCGGATGGTGGAATTTCAAGTGGGAGACAGGGTGTTTCTGAAAATCCGGCAGATGCATGGAGTATCACGAGTACGAGGCGTGAAGAAGCTAAGCCCAAGGTACGTTGGACCTTATGTCATAGTGGAAAGGATCGGCCCGTTGGCCTACCGGTTATAGTTGCCACCAGAACTGGGGAACCTCCATGACGTGTTCCAAGTATCATCTCTCTGGAAAGCATTGATGCGGCCCGACCAATACACCCCCATAACTGATGGTGCTGTGGCGTCTGATAGGTCTGTGTGATTGGAGCCGGTGCGGATCGTTGACAACGAGGTGAGAGCTCTGCGCCGTAAAAGTGTGCCTCTGGTAAAAGTGTTATGGTCTAATCATGGGAAGGAAGAATTTACTTGGGAGTCGGTGGACTTAATGCGGAAGCGCTACCCGGAGCTGTTCTCCCAAGGTAACATTTTATAGCGCATATTATTTTGTACTTGCATCCCCATAGCCCTAGCATGATTTCGGGGACGAAATCTTCTATTTTGTTTATAGGATTTGTAACGTCCCAATTCGCGTTAGGCCCCTCGCACGAGTTTTGAGTCAAGAGACTTGACTCGGGCTCAAGGCGCACTGGCAAAAGGTGTCAAGTGCGTTGGATGGAGTGTAGGGTTGGGTGATATCCAACGGATCGAAAGGGAATGGCCTAAGGGAAAATCGTCAAGAATACCTGGTGATTCTCGCCGATCGTCGAGTATCGATGAGAATACTCAACGATCTCAACGCCAGATTTCCGATAAGAATGGCCTAAGGGAAAATCGTCGAGAATACCTAGTGATTCTCGCCAATCATCGAGTATCGATGAGAATACTCAATGATCTCAACGCCAGATTTCCGATAAGAATGGCCTAAGGGAAAATCGTTGAGAATACCTGGTGATTCTCGCCGATCGTCGAGTATCGATGAGAATACTCAACGATCTCAATGCCAGATTTCCGATAAGAATGACCTAAGGGAAAATCGTCGAGAATACCTGGTGATTCTCGCCGATCATCGAGTATCGATGAGAATACTCAACGATCTCAATGCCAGATTTCCAATAAGTTAGGCTAAGGGAAAATCGTCGAGAATACCTGGTGATTCTCGCCGATCGTCGAGTATCGATGAGAATACTCAATGATCTCAACGCCAGATTTCCGATAAGTTATGCTAAGGGAAAATCATCGAGAATACCTGGTGATTCTCGCCGATCGTCGAGTATCGATGAGAATACTCAACGATCTCAACGCCAGATTTCCGATAAGTTAAGCTAAGGGAAAATCGCCGGGTATCATTGTTGATACCCAACGAATTCGTCGAGAATGCCTGACGATTCTCGTCGATCGTCTAGAATGACAGATGATTCCCACCGAATTTGACTTGTGCGTTTTCTTCGCCCAGGCAGATTCACTGGCTTGCACAGTCGGACCGAACCGGGCTTCGGGATTCATGCTGGATGATTCCTTGGACCGGGTCACTTCAATATGACCCATTATGAGCGGTCCAATGGGGCGTTGACACGTGGCAGAAGATGTAACCTAATACATCGGCTTATAAAGGGACGTTAAAGCCGAACCCTAGCCTTGCGCCGATCAATCCTTGCCGTCATCGTGGATCTCGCGAACCGTCGGAGCCGAGGGAAGTCAGAGCTCTTGGAGGCGGCCTTCTCTCGATCTCTCTCTCTCTCTCTCTCTTTCCTTTGCCGTGAAGAACAAGCACCAAGCAAGGGATGCCGCAAAGAAGAACGACTAGATCCATGGTCGGGAATGTTGGTACCGCCGGAAACGAGGTGAGCTTCCTCCCCTCTCCCTTGGTGCTAGATCTGTAGTTATATTCTAGGAGAGATATCGACTCCATAGAGTCTTGATGGTGAAGAGGAGATTTCTTAGGGAAAGTCGTGCCTATGTTGTTTTCTAGGCTTTTAGTCTTCTTCAACCTCTCCATCATTCAAAGTGAAGATGAGAGAGTGATTCGTAGAGAAGTGCGGCTTTGTGAGGGTGAATAAGGGTGGACGAATGTCTGGAGGAGTTTTGGGAGGTCGGTGCAAGAAGGAAGATGAACGGATGCCGTTCATCTCACCTTAAGATGCGTGTAGAAATCTGACTTCTGCACGCAGCGATCTTCGCCGCCAGTTTCGGAGGCATTCTGTTCAAATCTGGGTTTTCGACTCAACACGAAAGTCGTAGCCCTCGAAGATACCTTTCCAACGAGTGGTTGCATGTTTCCAGGCGATACTTGTAGCCACAGGAAAGTCTGTTCGAGTCTGCTGCAATTGGGGGAAATATGTCTAGGAAATCTGTATCCTGTACGCAGCAGACTTCGAGTCAAATTTCTGATGTGATGCGACCAGATTTGGGCTTCCGACTCAACATGAAAGTCGTAGCCCTCGCGAATACCTTTCCAACGAGGGCTTGAGCGTTTATATCGGATTCCTGTAGCTCTAGGAATTCCAATTATGGTGGCAAGCTATATAATAGTAATGTTCATGTTAACTCATGGTTAAGTGTACTCTTGTAAAAGTTATGATGTGCAATTTATATCGTTTGGCTCCTTTGATTATGATGCTATAGTTAACCTTATGAATGTTGTGCTCAACATTGGTAGCCATTTAGGTTAATGGTGATGTGAATTGAGATAGGATGGCTAGTGATCAATGGAGGTTGAGCTTGGTTGTAGATTATATCTATCCTGTGATGAATTGAGGTGATCAATTAAATAGATAGTTGTGAATGAGAGGAACTCTATTGGGAGAGTATTTTGTACCCGGGATCCGAGCCTAATGGGTTTTGTTGATAACCGATGCTTAGAGATGTAGTCTCCCTACGGGTAGCATCGAGTGAGTTGTGATGGTGCATGTGGTGTGCGACGACTCGATGTGTCGCGATACTGAGATAATGAATGTGGCAGGTCTACGGGCCCGCCAGTCGTCACACTGATGGGAGCCAATAGTTAGACCTTTGGCGGTAGGGCTATACACTTGGTGTCCATAACCCGAGGTCTCCTCCGCGCCATGAGAACGGTTGGGCTTGCGCCTCGTGCGATTCTGATGTTCCTTCCGATTCGAAATCAAAGGCCAGGTTGGGCTGTGTTCTTGGTGCACATCTACCCAAGACCCCTTCTGAGCCGTAGTACGCATGTGAGCTCCGCTGTTTTGTTCTTAGCGTTGAGGCGTACGGAGGCCTAGGACAGGTAGTGTGGATACCACCTAGTAGTGGAGACGCCCGCTCCACTGTCACCGTCTGGCTACGACGGTAGATGCCTGAGAAGTTAGCTACCTGCTCGAAAAGTGGGAACTTCAAGTCTGTGTCGACATAGCAACTTGCATGTGTGTGAACATGGGTCGGTCATTGTATAGCATTCATACCATACCATTCATATCATGCACAAGATCCTTATCGTATAAGTTTGTATGGGCACTCTTATACGATGAGTTACTTTTCTGTTAAGCCGAACCTTAACTTATAAGTTTGTATGGGCACTCTTATAAGTTAAGTTACTGTTCCTGTTGTAGATTACCTTCTGATTAATTATTTGATTTAATAGAACTGCTAGCTTACTTCGTAGAGATATTATTCTTACCAGTTCCTTGTCACCTGCTTGATTACTCCTGTTATATTTATACATATTGTACTTGTTTCCTTTCTCCGCCCGGTGCCGAGGAGTCGCTGGGGGAGCAGATGTGAAGCCACTTAGTCTTTACGACTAACGGTTGCTACGTCTTCCATTTTAGGAGGAAACCCCGCAGATAGGCCAGCAGCAGGACATCCAGGCCCGGACGACAGGACCTTAGGTGACGGTACCGTAGATACCGTTCGTGACAGTTGTGAGTGTTTTGTTGTAGCCTTCTTGGCAAACAGTTTTTAGACTCTGATATTTTAGAAGCTCGTTATGCTTCTTATTTTTCGCTTCGTTTTGGACTTAACACAATGTGTGAATTGACTTTCTTTTATCTTATGATTGGGTTGGCATAGTACATTGATATTGGTTGTAGCCGGCGGAATAGGCGTCTTGTAGTACAGACTAACCCGCGTGTTAGTACTACCGCAAGGCGGCTACTCTGGGCATAAGACTCCCCTCGTGCCGTGTTTTGTGTTCCGGGAGGGGGGTCTTACAAACGATGAAGGTTAGGTCTATTTGGATCGAGGATACGGCAATTAAACAGCTACGAAACAAAACTATCGGGATGGTCAAGGTCTGGTGGGACAACTGCTGCCGTGAGGAGTTGTCTTGGGAGCAGGAACAAACCATGCGTAATAAATTTCGGAGCTGTTTATTTGAGGCTGTTGTAACCTTATGATTTGAACAAAGAGAATATTTTATAAAATATCTTATTTGCTGCGAACTACGTGTTTTTGCAATTTCGGGACGAAATTCTCTTAAGGGGGGAGAGTTGTAATGCCCCAAAACCCAAATAAGGTCACACGGCCTGGGACACAGGCGTGTCCAGTGTCGTGTCCTTCTCTTTGTTAGCCTGGCTGTGTCGATTGTGGTACATGACTGTAAACACGGGTATGAATAGTGCTGACACGGGCGTGTCGATTGGTGACATGGGCATGTCAAATACCCATGTACTTCTCTGGTTGTGCTGGGCAGTTCTGACTGAAGTACACAGCCTAGAGCACGGGCATGTACTAGTCGACACGGTCGTGTCAAAGTTGACACGGGCGTGTTGGGGACCCGTGTTTTTTTTCGGGATTTTGTTGGTCCTGTGTCGATTGAGGGACACGCCCCTCAACACAGGCGTGTACTCTGTGACACGGGCGCGTCAGGAGCTTGACACGGGCGTGTCTAAGCCCGTGTCCTGGTCTGGATTGAGTCGGTTGTGTGCCTCTTAAAGTACACGGCCTCTGATACGGGCGTGTCACAAGCCGTGTTCGGCCCAGGAAAGTCATTTTCAGAGCAAATCTGAGTCATTCGTTTCCTTTGATGAAGATCTAACAGCCCTGGGTATTTCCTGAAGTGATAAGTGCGGGTATTGATGAGTTCTTTCTTATTATAACCTTATCATTCTCTTTCTAAGAAGAAGAGAGAGAGAGGAGAGCAAGGGAAGGAAGAAGAAGAGAGATCCGGCCACCGGTGGTGCTGCGGTCATCCAAATCGCGAGCCGAGTCCTGATCTGCGAAGGCAAGGCTGTTGCAGTGCCTTTCATCCGTCTTGTTTTTCTCCATGGCACAGAAACGTCTTCCAAGGGTAATTATTTCCTTCTTGGACAAGTGAAGTCTTTCTTTCCTGCATATACATGGAATCCTCCACCAAAAGGTTGAAATCGAAGTGATTCCCTTGGGATGCTATGTTTCATCCCTTGTTATATTGCATTAGAACCAGAAGTGTCTGTCATGACATCAAACATCCGTTAGGTTGTAACACCTTCATACTGTCTGTCGTGGTCCGTAAAGGCATCCCAATTCGCAAGACGAAATCTTCAGATAGAAACAAATGTGAAGCACCTGTATCGAACAGTGTTCTTGTCGGATAGTCCCTATAACGACAAAACCTATAACACCAAGATTAAAACAAGCACAACACAAAGCATACAGTGAAATCATAAACTACTCACACCTGTGACGACATCGTCCTGCTTGATGGCCTCATGTTGTCCAAGATTATAAACTCAAGGTTGCGTGTAAAATCCCATTTCTATCTAAACCCCTAGGAGTGGTTATGTCATGACTAGGTCATGACAAAACCCTAAGAAGCCCAAGAAGACCAAGTGAGCTTAGGCATGAAGGTGGAGATCACCATGGTCTGCAAATAGTAGAATTATAAACACTAGTTTAGGATGACCATAGGGCTTCACCATGACTCCATGACCCCACCACAATATCCCTAAACTATTGGAAGGTCCATTAGAGTCTCAGGGTCCATTGAAATCAACCCAAAGTGGTCAAATTGACCTAAGACCACCATAAGCCTAAATTGGGCAAGGTGCCCTAACTAAGGGAAATTGACCTCTAATGTGCCCAACCAACCCTACCTAAGTCTTCCTAGACCTTAAGTGAGGTCAATGGGTCATCAAGGACCTATTGGGGACAACCCAAGAGGCTAAGTTGACCCAAGTCAACTCTAGCCCCAAAGTGGTCAAAATGCCCTTACTAAGGGTCAAGTGACCTCCAAGGTGCCAAGTCAACCCTACCTAGACCTTAGGGGAGGCCAATGGGTCACCAAGGACCCATTGGGGTCAACCCAAATGGTCAATTTGACCAAGGTCAACTCAATCCTTGAAATAGGTCAAATTAGCCCAAATGAGCTAACCCAAGCTCAAACCCATTTCCCCCACTTGGGCTAACCCCATCCTAATTATTAATAATAATTTTATGGGCTTCCAATAGGCTAGAGATATGAGCAAATTCGTTCATAGTAATTAGGAGAGAGAAAATGAGAGTTGCATGTACTTCTAGAGAGAGAAAGTGGTTTAAAGAGGCTTCGGAAGGCCAAGGGGCCTCCTCCCTTCATCCCTAATGTCTTGATTCATCTTCCCCTCATTAGTTAGAGGAGGCCAAGGGTTTTCTCTAGCCTCTAGGTGGCTGAATGCAAGGGATATGGGGTGGCCGAAATTTCTCCTTCATGGCCATAAATGGCTTTGAAGCCATGACCCTTCCTCTCCCACAATTCACCCTTTTAAAAGCTCCCCTATACCAAGAGCATTCGTTTCCACCATCCAACTGAAGAAAATAAGGGAGTTCACTGGGTTTTTGTAAAGCATTGGAAAGCTCCACCACCGGCCATGGCGCACCACCACCAAACCCGTCGGCAAGCACGGTTAAAGGTCCTCCTCTACTCCTTCTATGGATATATCTTAGGAATCAAATAGGAGAGAAATCGGGCTCAAATGAGCCGGATCGTGTGAGAAAAATTTCATATTTTTCATGGTTTTTATACCACTCGGGTTTGCCCGAAACTGCCCCTCCGGCGGCCGTGCTACCGCCTAGCGATAGCCCCCACCTCAACGAAGGTGGTGACGGTGGTGGCCGGACAGGGAGGTGGCTGGGTACCGTGGAAAAGGTCTGGAATACGCTCCAGGTTGGGCTAATCATAGCCCTTGGCTGGAGTGAGAAGATGACCAGGAGGCGTTTGATCTGCTTCAAGATTTGTGTTGGATCATGTTTATTAAATTCTGAAATTTCTATCCTGTTTATTGGACTCTTTTAAATTAAATATTAAATATACTTAGGCCCTCTTACAAAAAATGTAGCCAGTATCAAAGTTGTATCCCTTGAAGTCTAATTTATTTTAAAATTTGTTTGAACCCATTTGGATACGTGGTTGGACTACATAACCCATTTTGGTGGGGTCTATACATAGGCTTGACCAGAACTTGGTTTGAGTTCCCCCACCAGTCCAGCCATCCAAATGACTTGAAATTTTGGATGGGGGTCACACATACCTATACCTAGAAAATATCCAAAAATGGAAATTTTTGGAAAACATTTTTCTATAGTTTTTTTAATTATTTAATAAACCATGATTAAATTAATTAAGGGGCCTAATTACATCTAATGGCTCCCAAGTTTTGTTGAGTGTTCCTTGGGGTCAGTATAAGGCTCTGGATAAAATTTCACCTCATTTGGAGATGCTTTAGTTTAGAATTTTGCAAACCTTAGCCTTGCAATAATAATGGTATTTTGGTCAAAGTGCTCTTTTTGGTGTTTGAGTGGTCGAATCCCCTCAATAGAGGCTGATATTTTGGTCACTAATTTTATATGGCATGTAACACCCTCTAATGGGATTTGTGGTGGTTTGGGGTAGGGTATCCCTAGAACCCTAGGGTAGGCTCCTTTTGTGGAGATTTTTAGGGTTTGAAGGTCATGGGGCCAAATGACCTTAGAATGACTTGAGACTTGGTGGAAGGGATCATAGGGTTTATATGGTCCTTTGGTTGAAGTTTTATTGAATTTGGAAGCCTTTAACCCCCTCAAATCCCTAATCCTAGTTTAGGGCACAAAGCCCAATAGTTGGGTTTAGGCAATCAAAACACCTCACAATAACTTGAAACTTGGGCAAGGTATTTCTCTAATAAAAAAAGTCCTAAAATAATTTTGGTTGAATTTTTGGGCTAATAAAATTAGTACTTCCTTAATAACCCTAGTTGTGTCCTTAAGTTTATTTTGCTTGTTATGATATTTATGTCCACTAAAAAGTTGTGAAATTTAGTATTTGGAAGTTTTACATCATGTTAGTCCCCTCTGTATTTTTATTGGAATTTTTAGATGATTATTTTAAGTACTTGTTTCATACATTATGAATTGTGGATTTCTAATCAAAGATAGATATAGAGCCTAATATTGCTACAAAAATTATACAACTTGGTCAGTGAGTGTTTTATATCATTATGTTGGCTTTGTAATTTTCTCATAATTTTTAGGAGATTAAAAATAGTACTTGTTTTACAAAGTTATAAATATGGAAGATTACTTTTAATTAAATTCAGAGCCCCTCGTGTATTAGAAAATTGAAAAACTTGGTTATGGTTAGTTTTAGATTATTATCTATCTCCTAGAATTTTTTCATAATTATTAGATTAATTTTTACAGTACTTGCTTCAATAACCAATGGCTATGAAATTATTGATTTAAAATTAAATTAGGGGCTACTGTTCACTATAAAATTGGGATAATACTTCTAAAGTGTTTTTAGGCTATGATGGACTTACTGGATTTTTATTATAATTTTTAGAATAATATTGCTAGCCTTTGCTTCTTAAAATGGTAATATTGACTTTATGTTCTAAATTATGGATTTGGGGCTTAAACAATTCTAAAAATTCTTAAACCTTGGATTTGCTGTAGAAATGTTACCTAGTATTTATCATAATTTTGTGGTGATTTGTTTCTGATTTTAAAGTGCATTTCATGTTCAAAGTAGGGCATTCGGAGTCTTAGGTTAATTAGATTAAATGCCCAAATAATTAGGAAAATTATGAAACTCTGGAGTTAGTCTAAATAGGTCATGGAAGACTCCCAGAAATTGTTATGGATCTGTTGGATGAGTAAATGGAATATCGCCTAGTGGGAGCACCATGTAGCTTAGCACGGTCTGCATATAGTACAGAGAACTGAAATAGGCTAGCTCGGAGAGCTTAAACACACTTAGGGGAGTCACACTGAAATAAAAGAGAGGATTGGTCATGGGTAGAAATCAATAATATTAAGTGCCTTGCAAATGGGAGCTTTGGGCTTCAGCTCATCGTAGTTCCTAGTCCCCTCGAGAATCCTTCACGGAGTATAACTTGGACAGTCCTGGGCTAATGTAAACCTTAGGGATAATATGGATAAGAGTAACCTCAATAATACCTCCACTTTACACTCACACTTGTACATGTTGTGATACAAATTGGTAATGAATTGATAGCATAGACTCATGGTCAATGGGCTTACTGGTAGAGTTAAATGAACTTGGAATCGATTTGGTAGTCCGGGGAGCTGTATGCTCGGGGACTAGTTTTAGACTTGATGGTTTGGTGAGCTGGAGGCTCGGAGATTTAAGTATGGTATAATATATAAGCTTGTATGTGCATAAAAGTGGTGGGTCCTTTTTATTGGACGATCGATCACACCGTCGTCGGTACGTTGACTCGGGAGACTAGCTAGTTTGCTAGGAATAGTACGAAAACGTACGAGAGGGGCTAGGCTGGGTAGTGTGATTACCAGTCTAGGAGTGGAGAGGCCCAACCCACTGTCTCTGTTGGCCACGACGAGAGGCTCCTGAGAGTTTAGCTAACTCCAAACTGGGTAACTAAAGGTCTGTGCGCATAGAGTCGAGTGGGTGAGTTGCACTTGCATGTTCACATCATGGCTTAATTGCATGTCATAGCATAACCATTGCATTTAACCCTGTCACCTATTGTATAAAGTGGTATGGGACGCTTTATATAATAGGCTCTGCTAAATGACCCCTTGGTTTATAAGTTCGGGCAAGCATGCTTATAAGTTAAGGTTTTATTCAATAGATTTATATGTATACTTGCTAGAAAATCGATACCCTATCGTATAAATTGGTATAGGACTTTTTATATGATAGGAGCCTTACAAAAGATCTCTTTGGCTTATGTGCTTTCACATAAGTTAAGGTTACATATTTCATGTTCTGTCTTTCATACTTTTATTACTGTTGCTTATTCTTATAGAACTGCTAGATTAGTTTCGTCGCCACCTGCTTACATTTGTTACTCTCCACCTTCATAGCTTCCCTTTCCTTCTCCCCGCTCGGTGCTTAGGAGTCATGAGGGAGGGGTGGGGGATGATAGGACTTAGTCTTTTAGATTAACGGTTTTCAGACCAAATCATTTTCGGGGATCGTGAAGCCGAACTTGGAGATGCAGCCCCAGAGGTCAGTGCGCGTGGAGACAAGACAGTCTAGCACCAGAGTTCAGACAGCTAGGACAGTGAGTCCCGGCCGTTAGTAATTGTTCTAGTTTTTCTTCCGCGATGAGTAACTTGTAGTGAGGATTTGGTTGTACCGGGCATAAGCCCATGTTTCAGTACTTTTCTTACTTTTATTATTGTGCACTCTCCCTTCGTGGAGATATTTATTACTCTGATATGTGATTTTCTGTGGACTTGTGTTTACTCTACTTTGCTACATTTTTGTGATCGAATTGGCAAGCAGGATCGGCGCTTTGTGGTGATGACCCTTTAGGGCGTGAAGGTTCACCGCAAAGTGGCGGTTCTGGGCCTAAGACCCCGGGGTTTGTAAAGAAAAAAAAGGGGTCTTATATGGCGCCTGCGATGTAGAAGACTCTGCCACAGCCTTACCTTTTTCTACATAGGATGCACCCGGCTTCTTCTCGACTTTTGGAGGGCCAACACAACACTCCCGGGCATAGTGTCCCGGCTTGCCACACGTGTAGCAAGTGCGAGGACCATAACCAGAAGATGCCTCCTAAACAACCACTAGAGGAGTTTGTCCAGCAGATTTGGACTTCTTACCCCATCTCTTCGGTACCCAAAGTTCTCCAGACGCGGTGGCTTGAACTCCGGCTTTGTAACAGCCAAGTTCCCCTTGCCATGCCCTCTTTTCATGTCCGTCTCTAAAGACCGAGCTGTACAGACCAATGCTTGAAACCCCTGGTTCACAGAACTCGAGAGTAGATACCGAAGCTCATCCTGTAGTCCCCCATAGAACCGACTGGTCTTATGCTTCTCTTTGGAAAAGATAATACCCACATGCCATCCCAAACGCGTAAACTCATGAAGGTAGTCATCCACACTATGTTCTCCTTGAGTCAACCGTTAGAACTCCAACTCCATAGAAATTCTCTACTGTATCGGCAAATGCTTTGCTAAGAAAAACCGAGAGAACTCTTCAATCGAGACTTCCGTCAAATGTCTGTCTACCAAGTGATACAGTTCCACCTCATCCCACCACAACTGAGCCTCTCCCTCAAGTAGGAAAGTGGTTAAAGTTACTTTCTGTTCCTCCTCAACTCTGATAGTTGTGAAGATTCACTTAACCCTTGCGAGCCAATCCTCCGCTTGGGCTAGGGATCCCGCCCCGGTAAATTGAGGATTGAAGCTCTTGAACAGCTTCAATTGTTGATCTGCTGCCCGCGGATCAACCACAACTTCCACTGGTTCTTGCCTTAACCCAGCATGTACTGGCACCGTTGCAGGGCATTCCTGCCCAGCCTGCTGAGCATTCATAACAGCAAGTACTGTCTCCGTAATCAAACGTACAGTTTCGGGAGATGGAGGAGGTGTGGGCACCTCAGCTGGTGCCGCACTTTCAACAGAACATTGAGGTTCCGACTAACCCACAACACTTCTAGTCACTTATATGTGTAGAAACATAATTTAGCGACCAATCAAACGGCAAACATACAAAAAGGAACACACAGGTTCAACAAATAAGTGTATTTTCATTTCTAAGTGGGCATTCTTAAGTTCATTTTATGTGTTATAACGGTAGCACTTACACGTGCTCGTCACCCCTCAAAAGAATTCAACCATGAATTCGGAAGTGAAAGACCAACATGCTGATACCAAATTGTAACACCTCTACCAGTCACGTGACATATAATAGAGGGTCCGGTCGGGCCCCCACACCATATTCCACAAATAGGCGGAGAGGTTACTCAATAATATCAAAGACCATCGAACCCTAACACAGAGCATTCTAGCAGAAGCTTCATGGTTGAAAACTTGAACTCAAGCATCACAAAAATTGTCCACTAATAAAAAAACAGGAATGTATACAAAATACCCAAAGTACTTGGTCTTATGGCATTACAGGTTTCTCTTAACAAAAGTGTGGTTTACTAACATCGGCACGCGGGTCGGCCACACATGAACAAGAGTAAACAAAACATAGCCTTCGAGGGCCAGCAGTGCAACCAGGACTTCAGGCCGCTATTTCCCACTTGGTCCTCCATTACCTGTAAGAGGACAATCCACCAAGCGGTGTCAAACAGGGCAACGGTCAGCATTCAGCTGACCAATTATAACGACCTTGCCCCTGGCATGGGGCAGCGAAATTTCTTCCCTGCAAAGCATTTTATTCACATATCATATATATAACAATCCACCAAGGACGTGCACAACCACACAAGTCATTACATGTCACAAATAATGGCACGACGGCCCGACGTTACGTACACTCAGGGCACATTATTGGTGTACCGGAAAAACATGGTCCCACCACCGTTCAGAGGTCCCAGACATGACGGTCCATTATGAGCATTCCTAGTCTTTATGGCACGCAGGCCAAAGACTCTCGTTATGTGATCTTAATAGGTCCTTAAGCACTCACGGTTAGACAACTATAACGCGGGTACAGATCCACCTTTCCCGTTGCTCAAATTCGTCAGACTCAAGCCTGTACTGACGTGGGTAAGGCTTCACCTTTCCCATTCGTCACAAAGGCATTCCACAGTTGCAGCCCAACTGCTCAACTTCACACAGAATGACACTCACGGCCACAAGAGTTGAATACCAAGTACCAACTCTCAAAACTTTTTCCTAGATTTCATCTAGTACTTCCTGTTGCACCATGCCACAGGTATCCACCAAGGATTCCATTCAAACAATTAATTTACTCGGAGTTTTCTCTGATTTGCAAACAAGCATCACCAATCCAGACCAACTCGATCGGATGGGCTTCACACAACATGTCTAACCGTACTACACACTTATGGTTCTAATGCAATATAACAAGGGATGAAACACAACATCCCAAGGGAATCACTTCGATTTCCAGGTTTTGGTGGAGGATTTCATGCATATGCAGGAAAGAAGGACTTCACTTGTCCAAGAATGAAATCGTTACCCTTGGAAGACGTTTCGGTGCCATGGAGAAAATCGAGACAGATGAAAGTCACCGCGACAACCTTGCCTTCGCAGATCAGGACTCGGCTCGCGATTTGGACCACCGCAGCACCACCGGCGGCCGGATCTCTCTTCTTCTTCCTTCCCTTGCTCTCCTCTCTATCTTCTTCTTAGAAAGAGAATGATAAGGTTATAATGAGAAAGAACTCATCAATACCCACACTTATCCCTTCAGGAAATACCCAGGGCCGTTAGATTTTTATCAAAGGAAACGAATGGCTCAGATTTGCTCTGAAAATGACTTTCCTGGGCCGAACACAGCGTGTGACACGCCGGTATCACAGGCCGTGTACTTTAAGAGGCACACAACCGACTCAATCCAGATCAGGACACGGGCTTAGACACGCCCGTGTCAAGCTCCTGACACGCCCGTGTCACAGAGTACACGCCCGTGTCAAGCTCCTGACACGCCCGTGTCACAGAGTACACGCCCGGGTTGAGGGGCGTGTCCCTCAATCGACACAGGACCAACAAAATCCCGAAAAGGACACGGGTCCCCAACACGCCCGCGTTAACTTTGGCAAGGTCGTGTTGACTGGTACACGCCCGTGCTCCAGGCTGTGTACTTCAGTCGGAACCACCCGGCACAACCAGAGAAGTACACGGGTATTTGACACGTCCGTGTCACCAATCGGCACGCCTGTGCCAACACTATTCATACCCGTGTTTCCAGCCGTGTACCACACTCGACACAGCCAGGCTAACACAGAGAAGGACACGGCACTGGAGACACCCGTGTCCCAGGCCGTGTGACCTTATTTGAGTTTTGGGGCATTACACAGCGAGCGGCGGTGGCGGCCTGAAAAGGGAAGGTCGTGTGGGATCGTCGCCGAGGAGGATAGCGACAAGGCAGGTTTCGCGGTCAGGAGGGATTTCCATGGCGACGAGGCGGGTTTTGCGGAATAGGTTTGGGCTGCCAATAGGTGGTATAACTGAGAAGAGAAAAAATATGCTTTCAAAAAAAATGAGTTGTCAATAGCTGAATGCGGACTGCCAATAAAACTATCCTAATATAATATGAACGTATTTTTATTATATATATTATTTATTTATTGGAAAAGAGCGGGGATACCGAACAAGTTTTGTTTTCAATAGAAAATGAACGAAAAATTCAAGTGACAGTTTAAACAGTGAGAAGCTTGAAATTGACAATTTTTAGCCAATTATCATAGATGAGGGAAGGGCCACATGTCTGTTAATGTTGGGAGAGGAGAAAAAAGTCAAAAAACAATAACTAAATGAAATAATGCTGGAAGTAGATATGACGTCGGTTATTTTATGGGCCATTTGATGCAATCGTTGACTAAAATGCTTGGTTATACGAATTGCAAATAAATATTTTGGACTGTTCTTTTTGTCATTCTTCTTACGAAGAAAAAATTTATCAGAGAAATTGCATGATTGGCTAGTAAAGTTGTCAACGAATCAAAATTTTCTTTGGAGTTTACTGACGGGCGATGTTATATGTAAATTGTTTTATACAAATTAATTTGTAGAATTTTTTACGTGCCTTTTAAAAATACTATAAACAAATCAACTTAGAGCTTGTTTGGCAAAGCTGTAGCTGTACAGGAACCGGTGATGGGAAACAATGGTGCAGGAATCTACTGTTTTGCAGTGGTGAAAAAATTCATAAAACTATTTGGAAAACTATATTTGCAGTACTGTGTGAAACAGTTGTGCAGAACAAAATAGAAATGAAAATTAAACAGTTGTGCATAATTAAATTTTGTAATGTGAATTTCACGCCAATAATAATTAAACATGAATTAAAATAAATATTTTGCATAATTTTTAAAGTTCAACTCCGCATTAAACAACTTGCTCGACGCAAAATATTAGATAAATATAATTGAAAGCCCTGATGGTCTCTTTTCTCCAATGCGAATAATTCTCATCTGCAAAAGAGATTTATGTCAGAGTAGATGAATTCAATAACAGAACACAATGATGAGTGCGCTTGGTTAAATATTTCACGACGGCCTTCAATATAATGAGTACCTCGAGCGAAATCCGCCACATGATATCTTGTTTCTGGATATGGTTTCAACAGTCCAGTTTCTAACGGATATCTGACATCCACCAGATAATATTTCTCTGTATTGAAATGTTTTTTAAACCACAAGTTTAAATAGTAATAGGGGAAAAAAACTTTGATAATGGAGGCTAAAATTTACCTGGAGGCGCATATGGAAATTTGCACATTCTATCTCGCACAACTCGATGATAAATGCGGCTATCATAAGCTGAACCTTCCCATCATGGCACAACATATGTGAAGCACATATTGAAATCACGCACTGCCATTACATTTTGAGTCGGCGATCCATGTCGGCCAATATATGCGACTTGCTCATGTATCGGAATGCGAGCATCCACGTGTCCCATCAATTGCTCCAATACAGTCCTTGAAAAACGGCATGTATCTATCATCATTTTGAATATGCGCGGGAATTCCTTCGAAATGTGGATCAGTGGGAGCTATGATATCCATTGAAAGTCGTGAAAGTGCACGTAAACCTTCCTCGAAAAATCTACTAATTGTCTCAGTTGAATGTTGGAAGCGTTCTGATGTCTTTCGTAGAGTTTCATGATGGCCAAGAATGTACAGTGTCATTCCCAGAACCTCTCTGGTTGCAGTCTTTCTAGATCTTTTTAAACCATATGATTTTTCTAGTAAAATCAATAAATCCAAAAAGATTTGCTTGGACATACGAAAATTATCGAAAAATCTGCCTGGATGCCCTGTTAATAATTCTGCCATCCATTTCTCCCCAGTTTGCTTTGAGGTCATGCAAGGTATTTTAGTAGGAGATTGGAGTATGTATTTGCTTATTACCAAAGCGCCCGCCGCAACGAGATTTTGGTGAATAATAAACCTCCGTTTCTGGTTATTTTGGTGAATTAACATGACATGTTCGTCATTAAACATAACATTATCATCATTGTTCTGCTCTTCCATCGTGAAAATACCTAATAACAAGTATATTTAAATGAAGAGATGCATAACATGATTCCAAATTGGTAAACATAAACAACAATGCTAGAGTCCAAATTAACATACACAGCAAAGGTTTAATATTACAAAACATTTCAAGAGTTCAAAATAGGCCAAATAACAAGAGTTTCATACAAAACATGATTTCAAAATAGGCCAAATTACAAGAGTATCTAAAAGAAACTCATGAGACCATAACTATAAGGCATTCACATCAGAGAATCAATGTAACGCTTCCTCAACCACGAGACCTTCCTATCGTCCGGTAGATTCATAAAAACAATGCGATTGTTGAGATTTATGAGGTACAGTGTGGCAAAATCGTACAAATCCGTATCATTGAATATGTGTGGAAACTTCTCAAGCTCGTGTACTGCCTCACTCTACATAAATATACTAGAGGAATAAAGGTGCTGCAACCGTAAGCCCTACTGATCGGGTAACATCTAGTAACCCATCAAATCGTGCAATCAAGGCATCCTCTGTGCCTGCTTCATTTTTGTTACATTTGCGCGCTCTTTTTATGCTTGAAGTCATTTTTGAGGTTGAGCCAACATCGTTACCTTTACTTTTACTCATATCGCCATCACATTGTCTGTGCACACTCTCATTTATTTTAGCATTTGGGGTTGCAATACTCTCGACAACATGATCATCATCATCGGAAAGAGGCTCTGATTGAGAAAACATGGGGTGCATTTCACCCATTGATGGGATCCATGATTTCTCTCTAGTAGCAACCACCAAGCTAAACATTTTCTCCATTTTTTCTTCAAGCTCTGGTGCTATGCCTGTATATCGAAATTTCTTGGCGACAGGTAACATCTAGAAAGAGGAAAACTATTAATAGAAATATACATAAACTTTTTCTATGGAATTAAGTAATACTATTAATTTCCATAAAACCTTGATGCGTTCTTCCCACCATTCATCGGAAGCATCAATCATTCTTTTTGTTCAGTTCCACCCCAAACAAGTCTCACTTCTTTTGAGATCCCTCCAAAGCTTCCACTCACGCTTCAACTGATCTCATTTTTTCTTCAATTATGCTCGAGTGTAATTAAAAGTTATATGGTCTTTGAAGTTTTTAATCAGGTTGATCTATCCATCTCTGTTGAAATGAGTGTTTGGCCTATTTCCTAGGTCAATCTCTTGAATACAGAGATCACAAAGTAGGTGTACGTGCGCAGACTCTCACTGTGCTGAAACGGCACCATCCTTTGGTTTACCCATCACTCACCTACCTGGACAAAATGTGAAACACTGAAAATCTACTTTGATTATTGTGATCAATAACGATATAGAGTGATGATTCATGAAGTCAATCCCATATAGTTGATATGAGAATGATAGCTGATGATGATGATGTTGTAATAATCTTTGATTTTTAAACTATTAATAACAAGTGTCATGCAGTTAAATGATAACAGTTAGTATAATATTGGCAGTTTGGTTTACCCATCACTCACCTATAAATATAAAGTTATATAAGATGATCAAAAGGGTCAACATATTTTTTGTATCAAGAACAAGAAGTACTAACATATGATAAGCATTGGTTAAAATTACTAGAAATCATCAAAAGAAGCATGAATGATACAACCATCATTAATGGTAACTATTTTGCATCATATGATGCAAATCCTGCAAAGTAGACTATTGATCAAAATAATTAAGCAGGTATGTGGCTGACCTAAATGGGATGAGCCAAGGCACAGGGATGAGCACAAGATTTTATCACCAGAGAAGATGCACAGGAGTTGGCGGCGTTCCTGGAGGTGAGATCTGTGTCGGTAGAGGACTGCAAGAGTGTGGAGGAAGAATTAGGAGGAGAGATTGACGACGATAGAGCAGAAAAATCAACCCAAAACGGGAGAAAAAATCTCAACGTTGGCCGACGAGCGGACGAGAACGGCGGAAATCAAGCGGAATAATCAAACATACCTAACAGAGGAGAAGAGAGGCGGAGAATGATGTCGGCGTTGGCCGACAAGCGGCAGAGAACAGCAAAGAAGAATGCGTTGTGGCTAGGGCTGTAACACCCCGAAACTCAAAAGAGGGACGGGTGACGTTTTAAGCCAAGTCTTGGACTTGGAGCAAGTGACATGGCCGTGACATGGGCGTGTCACAGGCGTGACACGGGCATGTCACGAGCGTGTCAAGGGCGTGTTCGGCTACGGGTCGCGTGGTCGACGTTTTGGCGAGCAGCGATCGTCGGGTGTAGGCACACGGCCTGGGACACGGACGTGTCCCAGGGCGTGTCCCGCTCGTGAGGTTCTGAGTTATGCACATGGGCTGTGACACGGGAATAGACACGGGCGTGTCGGGTGTCGTGTCACAGGCCGTGTCCAGCTCGGGAAAGTCTTGGTTGGTGCACACGAGGCGTGACACGGGCCTGGACACGGGCGTGTCACATGTGACACGGGCGTGTCGGAGGCCGTGTCACAGGCCATGTACTGGTCGGGCTATGGGATTGACATCGAATGGATAACACGGCCATGCACACGGTCGTGTTGCAACTCGTGTTCGGCCCAGATTTTCTAATTTTCAGCCTAAATCGTGGTCGTTCGTTTCCTTGGCTTGGGATCCAAGGGTTGGGGTTGTTCCTGATGGGGTTTAACCCCAGAATAGGGTTAGAAAACCCTTATTTTCCATTTGGGTTCTCTCTCTAAGTTCTAGTGAGAAGGGAGAGCAAGGAGTAGGAAGAGGAGCTAGATCCGGTCACCGGCGGGGCTTCGGAGCTCCAAATCGTGAGCTGACTTCGGATCCGCGGAGGCAAGGAGATTGCGGTGCTTTCCATCTGCATAGATTTCCATGGCGCCACGGAAGAACGCTAGGGTAACGATTCTCATCTTGAGCATGTGAAGCTCTTCCTCCTTTGCATGGGAAAACCCTTCTCCCGCGAGTGTGCGGCGAGTTTGCGGTATTCCTTGGGGTAGATATGTAAAGTCCCCCTTGTTAGAGTCCAGAATCGTAGTAAGGACATAGGCATGATGTGTGAAGCCTACCCGGACATGTTGGTCTGGATCGATGATGATTTGCTATGCATTGTTAGCCGGAGAAGACTCTGAGCGTTTTGATTGTTTTTGGGTTGCTATGCGTTAGAATGCATCAGAGAATCTTGGGGATTAACCCCAAGGTGCACCCGGAAACCTGGACGGAAATGCATTTCTTTCATATTGGTGGCCTGGGAGACAACCGAGCACATATCGGGGCTATGTACCGTGTTTGATCGATAGTTGGGACTGGGGAAGCTTAGCCCGCGTCAAAGGCCAAATGGCAATGGCGGGGTGAGCAACGGGCTGGTGGACCCCTACCCGCTCCATCTGCTCGGTTAAAGTGACCTAAAGTTTTACGTGGGACTTGCCGAGGTTTGGAGAACGAGTCTAGGCTACGGCTGAAAGGACTAAATGCTCACGTGGTTGGCGCCCCTTGGGGGGGGGGTGGTGGAGTCAAGGACCGGACGGGGTTCAGACTGGCTTTGCCGAGTAAGTGCCCAGAGAGCACGAGGTATACGGCCTTGTGTGCGTGTACCTGTGATGTGATGTTGCTTTGCTATATTGCTTGTTTTGCTAACAAGTGCAGGGAAGGAGCTTTGCCGCCCCGGTCTGGGGGCGGAATCGTTATAATTTGGTCAGCTTTAGCTGACCGTTATTTTGTTTACCACCGTGCGGTGGATTGTTGCTTGCAGGTGCTGCGGAGTCGAGTGCTAAATAGCGGGCTAAAGCCCAAGTTGCTGTGCCGGCCCTTGAAGGCAAATTTTTGAGTGTTTTCCTTATGTACTCATGTGTGATCGGGCTACGTGTCGAGGTTTGGAAGACACTTTTTTTAATCAAACTCTTGTAAGGCCATAAGGACATTTTTATTTGTATATTATACATTCCTATGTGTTTGAGTAGTGGACATTCATGCTTGGCTGGGTTCTTTTACTTGTGCAACTTAATAATTTACTTCCGCTAGATGCTCTGTGTAGGACGTTGTGATTGGTTGATTGGTTTCAATGAGTAACCAACCAGTCTGTCCGTAGTATATGGCGTCGGGCCCCCGGCCGGACCTACTGTTATATGCTATGTGACGGATAGGGGTGTTACAATTTGGTATCAGACTACCGGTTTCGGTCAAGCTTAAATGAATTCGTGGACGAATTCACTTTAAGGGGTGGTGAGCACATGTGTGTGCGTCATCGTTATAACATGAAAAGAACCCATGAATGTCCTCTTAAGAATGAAAATACACATGTTTGGGGAACCTGCGTGTTCCTATAATTGCTTTTTGCAATTTTGTTCGGGCACTTATCGGTGTTTTGTACTACTATAGGTGTCCGGAAGTGGCGCGTGGCAGCCTAAACGCACATTCTATGAGAAAAGTACTTCACCAAGCGACGTGCCTGAGACCCCTACTTCTTTGGAAACCATAAGAAGAGTGGTTGAAGCGGTGCTCGCTGTGACCAACGCACAATATGGGAGAAATGTGTAACCCTCTGTCCCTGAGATGGCCCCAACACCGAGCGGTATGTTGGAGCAAAGTGCATTTGGAGGTCCATTAGGGCAGCAGATGAGCATGATTATGGTGCAGGGAGCGCATTCAGTTGACGAATACTTGAAGACGTTCCTTATGGTAAGGCGATACCCAGGCTTTGAATGGGAAAGCGAGCAATCTATAGTTGATAGATTTTATAATGGTCTGCGCAGCGAGTTGCGTATCCTACTGCTAGGACCAAAGTTATTGGGATTCTGAGCTTTGGTGGAGTCAGCCAGAGCTTTGGAGGTGGAGTTGGGGAAAACTCATCAAGTACCAGTGAATAGGGTACCAAACCCTACAAACCTATAAGGACTGCCTATCGAAAAACCCTGAGGAAAGAGCCTAGATCATTTACTAGCCAAGTCACTTATAATTGTTATTCTTGTGGCAAGAAATGACACTTTTCCAAAGATTGTTGGGAGGGTGCTCAGAAGACAATGAAACCTATGGTAGGAGCAGTTGAAGACTCTAGTGCAAAGGAGACGATGTTCAAAATGCCAACCTCAAAATCTGGGTATCGTAGGTGGCACAAGAAGGCTAGGAGGTCGGGTCTAGTCCCTTCCTCTAGCACATCCGGAGCGATTATAGCCCAAAGCCTGGGTGCATGCTTTGTCTGTGTAAAGCTGGGACACTATGCTCGGGATTGTCGAAGTGGATGCCCAATGTCCGAAAAGAAGCCGGGGCCAATATCTAAGGAGAAGGGCAAGGCGGTGGCATCCACCGCATCACTGTTTACTCCGGCCCAACCAGGAGTGGACATCCTTTGCCAGCAGGAGGCCATGTGGCCGACCGTCGGGATGTCAGGTATGGTTTTTCTTGTTAGCAAACTAGTTTCTTATACCGGATACCTTATGCGTGTTAACTTAGAACTGGAAGTTCTAGGCTTTGTTTTGGAATCTTGGTAATCCGGATAGAGCATAGTTTCGATAGGGGAACTTCGCACTCCTGTTATCCGAAGGATCTGTATCACGCATCGGAGTTTTCCCTTCGATGGTAAAGGAACAATTCGGATGGGTTATTGCCCAGTAGTCGTCCAATGTGCGTGGAGATACAGTCTGTGCGGTAAGAGTCTTATTGAAAGCCAAGGATTCGACTTACTAGCGTCACTATTGCCGCTAGTAGAGTTTGACGTCATCTTTGGTATGGACTGGCTTTCGGAGCAGAAGGCTTTTATCATTTGCAACCGTAAAGAGACCTATCTGGGTGTTGGGCAGGAGACAGCGTTTGCGGAAATGAAGGGATCGAGCAGGACACTTACGTCTGCCCTCTCGGTGGTCAAGATAGTTCGTGCTGGCGTAGAGCTGTTCTTCACTTTAGTGGAGGCTGTAACGCCTAAGTCCACTCTGGGTAGTATCCCAGTGGTTTGTGAGTATCCTGATGTGTTCCCGGACAATCTCCCTGGAGCCCCACCGTAGCAAGAGATCGATTTCACGATTGAGTTGTGCCAGGTGCCAAACCTGTGTAACACTCTCCATATAGTTTGATGCCTAAGGTGATGGCGGAGTTAAAGGTTAAACTGGAAGAGTTGATGGAGTGAGAGTATGTGCGTCCAAGCTCGTTGCCTTGGAGCGCTCCGGTCCTTTTTACCAAGAAGAAGGACGGGAGCTTGCAACTTTGTATCTGTTGAAGAGAGCTGTATAAGTTTGCAGAAAAAGGACAAGTACTCGATCCCAATGATCGATGATCTTTTGATCAGTTAGTCGGGTCTTCGGTGGACCTGATAGTGGATCATAAGTCCGGTTACCCTCAACCGAGAATAAGTGTAAGTGATATCGCAAAGACGGCGTTACGCACGAGGAATGAGCAATCCGAGTCTACGATCGTGCCATCTTGGCAGTCAAATGCGCCATCAGTGTTCATAGACCGGATGAACGGAACGTTCATGGAGTACCTAGTCCATTTTTGTGATAGTCTTCATCGATGACACCTTGGTGTACTTGAAGTGCGAAGAATATAACTTTTGAATACCTACTTTTGGTTTTGGGGATGCTAAGGAGGAACCATTTATACGCCAAGTTCTCCAAACGCGAGTCTTGGGTTATCCTCGGTAGCGCTCATCGGTCCTATAGTTGGTAGAGTGGGATTGCGTGGATCCAGCATTGTTAGTTACGATACGAGGGTGGCCTGTGTTCTCTCGGTAGCGGAAGTCCAGAGTTTTATGGGGTGGACGGCTACTACAGGCGCTTCGTAGAGGACTTCTTGTGGATAGAATTACCCCTCACAACGTGGTCAAGGAAAAACTTAAAAGTTTGTTTAAGAGGCGCAAGTGCGCACAAGCTTTCGAAGGGTTATAGAGTCAGTTAACCACGGCACCGGTACTAAGTTCTCCGAGTGGGACCAAAGGCTTTGAGATCAACAGCACTGCCTCGGGCAGTGGATTGGACTGCATGCTGCTACAGCATGGAAATATTATGGCTTATGGCTCGCGCTAATTGAGAGAGCATAAGAGGAATTGCCTGGTCCGCCATCTGAAGTTAGTGGTCGTGTGTTTTGCGAGAAAAATGTTGAGGCATTACTTGTACGGCGTAAAATCCGATGTCTATACCGATCATAGGAGCCTGATATATCGGTTGGATCAAAAGGATCTGAACTTGAGGCAGCGGAAATGGATGGAGTTCCTGGGGGACTATACGTTCAAAATTTATTTTGTTCCCGGGGTAAGGCAATGTAGTTGCGGATGCGTTGAGACGCAGGGCTCCTGCCCAAGCCAACTGGTTGTCAGTTCATGGTGAGAGGTTAATTCGGGAGTCGGGGCGTTAGAGATCCGTTGTCTGACAAGCAGGCTAGCGCTGAAGCGTGTTTGAACTGGACGGAAGCTCAATATGACCTGGCTGATCGGATTCGGCAGGTTATGGAGTTAGATAGTAGTATGAAGGGCAATCGTTTGTTCGTCCCAAATGTGGGAAATCTACGGGCGGAGTTGACGTACGAGGTTCGTCATACCAAGTACCCAATTCACCCAGGGAGCACGAAGTTGTATCGAGATCTAAAGAAGTTGTTCTGGTAGCCAGGACTCAAGAAGGCTGTGGCACTGTATGCGGCAAAATGCCAGACTTGCGCCTCTGTGAAGGCAGAGTGCCTAAAGCCGGGGGTTTCTTGAAATCCTTGCCTATTCCGGAGTTGAAGTTCAACTGGACTTTGTTCATGGCTTGCCAAGGTCACAGGGGGAAGCGACACCATGCGGGTGATCGTGGTTTGGTTGCCAAATTGTCGCACTTCATTCCACATAGGAAGGATGATCCGACGGAGTAACTGGTAAAGATGTTTATGGATAACATAGTTAGACTGCACGGCGTGCCCCGCAACATCATGAGCGATCGAGATGGACACTTTATGTCCAATGTTTGGAAGCAGGTGCAGCAAACGCTGGGGACTAAGTGTAGTTTAGTACAGTCTTATATCCGCAGATGGATGGGAAGACCGAGAGGGTCAATAGGACGTTTGAGGACATGCTTCGCATGAGTGTTCAAGACTTCGATAAGCATTGGGAAGACCACCTGTATTTGGTGGAGTTTGTGTACAACAACAGCTACCAAGTGTGTATTCAAATAGCGCCCTTCGAGGCCCTATATGGTAGAAAGTGTCGCACGTCGTTGTCGTGGCTAGATACGGGTGAGGCAAGGTTGTACCAAAAGTAGGAGGTGGAGAGTGCCACTTCATTGGTACAAACCATTCGAGATCGGTTGTTGATCGCTCAATATAGGCAAGCTAAATACTTTAACGCCATGCATCGGAGTGTGGAGTTCGTAGTTGGCGTATTGGGAACTATAGCCGTTCAAGAATGTCTCACGGGAGCGACGCTTGAAGAAGCTGAGCCCGAGATACCTTGGACTATTTGAGATTCTGGAGCGTATCGGTGAAGCGGATTATCTCCAAAGGCTATCAGTGGAGTTGAGTGGACTACACGATGTATTCCACATTTTTGTATTGCGGAAGGCGATGCAAGAACCTTCGCAGGTGATCGCAGTTGACCAAGGGCCGGTGGACGAAGGGTTGACGACTAAGGTCAAGCCCGTTCGTATCAAAGACTTTGAGGTTAAGAGACTCTATGATAAGGAGATCCGGATGGTCAAGGTCCGGTGGGACAATTACGGTCGGGAGGAGCTCTCTTGGGAACGGGAGCAAACCATGCTGGAGGAGTACCCGGAGTTATTTCGCTCAGGTACCGCTTAAATTTTTCTGTTTTCTTTCCTTTAGTAATTTCGTGGGCGAACTTCTTTTAAGAGGGAGAGAGTTGTAACACCCCGAAACTCAAAAGAGGGACGGGTGACGTTTTAAGCCAAGTCTGGGACTTGGAGCAAGTGACACGGGCGTGTCACGGGCGTGTCAAGGGCGTGTTCGGCTATGGGTGGTGTGGTCGACGTTTTGGCGAGCAGCGATCGTCGGGTGTAGGAACACGGCCTGGGACACGGGAGTGTCCCAGGGGGTGTACGGCTCGGAAAGTTCTGAGTTATGCACACGGGCACAGACACGGGCGTGTCACATCTGACACGGGCGTGTCGGGTGCCATGTCATAGGCCGTGTCTAGCTCGGGAAACTCTTGGTTGGTGCACACGGGGCGTGACACGGGCCCCGACACTGGTGTGTCACATGTGACACGGGCCCCGACACTGGTGTGTCACATGTGACACGGGTGTGTCGGAGACCGTGTCACAGGCCGTGTACTGGTCGGGCTGTGGGATTGATGGCGAATGGGTAACACGGCCATGCACACGGCCATGTTGCAACCCGTGTTCGGCCCAGATTTTCTAATTTTCAGCCTAAATCGTTGTCGTTCATTTCCTTGGCTTGGGATCCAAGGGCTGGGGTTGTTCCTGATGGGGTTTAACCCCAGAATAGGGTTAGAAAACCCTTATTTTCCATTTGGGTTCTCTCTCTAATTCTAGTGAGAAGGGAGAGCAAGGAGGAGGAAGAGGAGCTAGATCCGGTCACCGGCGGGGCTTCGGAGCTCCAAATCGCGAGCCGACTTCGGATCTGCGGAGGCAAGGAGATTACGGTGCTTTCTATCTGCATAGATTTCCATGGCGCCACGGAATAACTCTAGGGTAACGATTCTCATCTTGAGAATGTGAAGCTCTTCCTCCTTTGCATGGGAAAATCCTTCTCTACGAGTGTGCGGCGAGTTTGCGGTATTCTTTGGGGTAGATATGTAAAGTCCCCCTTGTTAGAGTCCAGAATCGTAGTACGGACATATGCATGATGTGTGAAGCCAACCCGGACATGTTGGTCTGGATCGGTGATGATTTGCTATGCATTGTTAACCGGAGAAGACTCCAAGCATTTTGATTGTTTTCGGGTTGCTATGCGTTAGAATGAATCAGGGAATCTTGGGGATTAACCCCAAGGTGCACCCGGAAACTTGGACGGAAACGCATTTCTGTCATATTGGTGGCCTGGGAGCCAACCGGGTACATAGCGGGGCTATGTACCGTATTTGATCGATAGTTGGGACTGGGGAAGCTTAGCCCGCTTCAAAGGCCTAATGGCAATGGCGGGGTGAGCAACGGGCTGGTGGACCCCTACCCACTCCATCTGCTCGGTTAAAGTGACCTAAAGTTTTACGTGGGACTTGCCGAGGTTTGGAGAACAAGTCTAGGCTACGGCTTAAAAGACTAAATGCTCACGTGGTTGCCGCCCCTTGGGGGGGTGGTGGAGTCAAGGACCGGACGGGGTTCGGACTGGCTTCGCCGAGTAAGCCCCCTGAGAGCACGAGGTGTATGGCCTTGTGCGTGTGCACCTGTGATGTGATGTTGCTTTGCTATATTGCTTGTTTTGCTAACAAGTGCAGGGAAGGAGTTTTGCCGCCCCAGTCTGGGGGCAGAATCGTTATAATTTGGTCAGCTTTAGCTGACCGTTATTTTGTTTACCATCGTGCGGTGGATTGTTGTTTACAGGTACTGCGGAGTCGAGTGCTAAATAGCGGGCTAAATCCCAAGTTGTTGTACCGGCCCTCGAAGGCCAATTTTTGAGTGTTTTCCTTATGTACTCATATGTGACCGGCCTGCGTGCCGAGTTTTGAAAGACACTTTTATTAAGCAAACTCTTATAAGGCCATAAGGCCATTTTTATTTGTGTATTATACATTCCTATGGGTTTGAGTAGTGGGCATTCATGCTTGGCTGGGTTCTTTTACTTGTGCAACTTAATAATTTACTTCCGCTGGATGCTCTGTGTAGGACGTTGTGATTGATTGATTGGTTTCAATGAGTAACCAACCGGTCTGTCCGTAGTATATGGCATCGGGCCCCGGCCGGACCTACTGTTATATGCTATGTGACGGATATGGGTGTTACAAGGGCTCCGGAGAAAATATCAGGAAGATGAACTTGCGAAAATCAGGGCTGCCGCTGCTTTGACGAAACGTTGTCCCACTTTCGCTGCTTTAAAACTGTTTGGCGCTGATTTCTCTACCGCAGCAGTGTGTAGCACCCCTACCGCTTTACCAAACAGGGCCTTAAATACTCAAAAACCGGATTTTCCTCATTTCCAACCCCTCTCTCACGAGAGGCTCTGCCCTACCTATTCACCCGCTCTTGATACACCTCCGCATACACCTCCCGATCTCTCATGCAGCTGTTATGATCAGGGCACGTGGATGCATCACAGCGAAAGTCCAAATGTGATTATTTCTCCATCAGACACTTGGCGTCATCATATCCATCAGCATAAAGCAGTATACAGGGGATGATTGACATTTGGAGTCATCCCAAGAGATACCTCAGTTCAAAAAATGCATCCAGCCATTTATTTTTTTTACCGTTTTTATTCAATTGACAAACGGTCAAATGTTATTTGTATAAATAATTAGGCTCCTGTAATTAAGAACTCATTGTGAAGGTTAATAATAAGTTTGTTCTCTCTCTTCCCGAAATCTCTGTCTTCCTCTCTCTCTCCCTCTCTCTGACTCTCTGTGATTTTTATCCTCTTATTAACGTAATCTTTCCCCTGTAACTCTGCCAACTCCGGCAACCTCTACCCATCTTTACTCCAGTTATCATGAGCCTTAAATTTGGTGCTCTCGTTTTTGTTATCAATCTCCTAATGGCTGATAACACAAGATCAAAAGACCTTCACAATCAGTTTCTTGAGTTCCAAACGATAGTCCAGGCCGCCCAGGAGGCTCAGGCGATTCAACTTGATGAATTTCGGGAAGGCATACAAAACAAAGAAGCATTTCTGGTACAACAAATTGTCGAAACACGAACGGATTCTACCGACAAGATTACTACGTTGCACAATGACATGATGATACAGTTCACCAAGATGCAACAATCCATGGATTTCCTGCAAACCAAGGCATCACAACAGGATTTCGGCCAGTCGTCCACATCTAACGACGTTCTTGGACATTTTCCAACATCGTTTACCCATCAGGTCATTTCTTTACAATCTGAAATTAAATTTAATTATCCGCGTTTTAGTGATGGTGATCCCATTAAATGGCTTTACAACTTACAATTATACTTTCAATTCCACAACACAAATCCGCAGGACTTTTTGTTGATCGCTGCATGCCACCTGGATCGTCCAGCACCACGTTGGTACCAGGCAACATTGTGTGATCAACCGAATCTCACGTTCCCAATTTTTGTCGAAGCCATTAATAAGTGATTTGTTCCTTGGGTTACGATGATCCCGCAGGGGCCCTCACTAAATTACAACAAACGGCCACTGTATTAGACTATAAGAATCAATTTGAAGACTTATTAACACGTGTGCCAGGTCTAACCCCAGGATTTATAGCTAGCATTTTTGTTTTCGGCCTAAAAACCATTATTCGCAGCACAGTTAGAATGCAACGACCCAAGGACTTACATGACGCATACGCTTTAGCTCGAATGGTCGAGGATCAGGAAAAAAAATGGAACACAACCAATCATCCCACGTCTAGACAATTCACAACACAACTGAGGAACAGACCCAATTACACGTCTAACGTTACCACGATTGCAATGGCACAACAATAATAACGCTGCACATCCTAATCCACAATACTACCCAAATACCCCATTCGAATACTTTCAGCCGCTGAACGCCAACGTCGACGCGACCAGGGCTTGTGTTACACTTGTAACGATAAGTACACATATGGTCATCGTTGTAAGGGTTCTGGTACACTACTATATTTTCAAGGAACGGATGAACCAGACGATAACGACGACACCACTGACGAACCAACTCAGGAGGCTGTTGATCAGAATGGATCTGTTTACCTTTACGTACTAACGGGGGAACCTTCAAGCAATTGCCTTCGATTATTTGCTTATTTAGACCAACAACCCCTACAAACCTTAATTGACAGTGGTAGCACTCACGATTTTATTTCAGAACTTATAGCTATGTTTTTACATATACTAATTATAGCCGTCAAACCGTTTTCAGTTTTTATGGGAAACGACACATCAGTGACTTGCACAGGAAAATGTGTGGACTTAATCCTGCTCATTGAAACCAATGTATATAAAATACATTTATATGTTATTGCACTTCACGGGGCAGATATTGTGTTAGGAGTACGATGGTTGCGGTCATTAGGACCGGTAACCACAGATTACTCTACCTTAACATTATCATATAATTCGGCTTAGGGACCGATCACCTTGCATCGTCAATTAACGACTCCTGATAAGGAGATTTTATCATCGCAGGTTGCTCGATTAATGTCTATGCAAGCCTTAGCACTGTGTTTATTGACCACAAACATTTCAGCCTCAACTAAAAATGATTTCCAGAATTTTGATCACACATTACCCCCACATTTCTAATCATTATTACTTTCTTTCAAAGAACTTTTTTAGGAACCACGGTCACTGCCACCTAAGCGGACTATAGATCATAAAATTCCACTAATACCTAATTCAAAACCAGCGAATGTGAAGCCTTATCGTTACCCCCATTTTAAAAAAAATGAAATTGAACGATTAGTGGTAGAAATGCTACAATCGGGACATATCCGACCAAGCACCTCTTGTAAGACCCCTATTTTTTTCTTTTTCAAACCACCGGGGTCTTATGCCTAGAATTGCCGTTTTGCGGTGGCACCGACTCTCGGGAAAGCCGCCACTACAAAATGCTAATTCTTCCCGTCTTTTCGATCGCAAGAAAGAGAAGTAAATATACACTGAATATAATCAAGTCCACAGAATCACATATAAATAAAAATCACAGCAAGTCCATCAATATAGAAAGAAGAGAGTATTGTAAAAGATCGGTACAAATGAAATATAAACGGGCTCAAGCCCGGTACATCAGAGTCCTCACTACATATCACTCATCGCGGAAGCTATAAGATGGTACTAAAAACTCACTGAGTTGCTCACTGGTGCTCCGGAACTAGACTAGCCCACCTCCATGCGCACCGTACTCCGCTTGTGCTGGTCCCTAGGCTGCTAGTCCCTGTCCCCCATCCGGAGCTCTTGTAATGTTGTGGTCCGAAAACAATTAGTCATAAAGACTAAGTACTATCATCCCCTACCCCTCCCCCACGGCTCCTAAGCACCGAGCGGAGAGGAGGAAAGGGAAGCTACAAAGGTGGAGATTAAGCAAAGCATATGACGGTGGAACTAATCTAACATTTATTCATGGTGTATATCAGCTAAGTAAGAAAGGTACAATCTAGCAGTTCTACAACAGTGAGCAGTAAAGTAAACAAGTAAAATAAGCAGCAAATGTAATAAAAGACAAAGTAGAAAACAAGCAAGTAAGTAATCTTAACTTATATGAATGCCTATACAAACTTATAAATTAAGGGGTCTTCTACAAGGCTCCCATCGTATTAAAAGTCTCATACCGATTTATACGTTGGGGTGTCAGTTGTATGCAAATATGAGTGTAGTGAAATGTTATGCCATGATTCATGCAAGTGCAACTCACGCACACGACTCTATGCACACAGACCTTTAGTTCCCCCTATTTTGTCAGCTAGCTTCACTCCCAGGAACCTCCGTAGTGGCAAACGGAGAGAGTGAGTCGGGCTCCCCACTCCTAGGCGGGTATCCACACTACCGGGCCTAGCCCTTCCGTACGCCCCTAGAAGAACACAACTTAGAGTATCCGCGTACTAGTGCTTGCTATATCCACCAGAATTTCTTTGGCTAAGTGTCCCACACCGCCGAGTCAACGTACCGATGTCGGTGTGAACGACTGTCAAATATCGAAGACCCATCACCTTATTCCGTATCCAAACCCGCGAGCCCCCGGCTCTCCGGACTATCCCGTCCGTGCATCTACCTTCCGAAGCTACCGTCCGGATGACAATCAAACCAACCTATTCAACCTCCCTAGCTACCGGGGTGTGTTAATGTGAAACCCTATTTATACTAGTTGCTCTTTTAGTTTATTATTCCTACAGTTTACGTTATCCTAGGACTGCCCCCGGCATACCCCGTGAAGGGCTCTTAAAGGACACTAGGAACTATGATGGTAGCTGAAGCTCATTGTTCCCTTTTGCAAGACACTTATTATTATTAGTTAATACTCAATTCCCAATACCTCTTGTGTTATATTGGTTCTAACCCTAGTGTATTTGACACTTTCTCTCCTACGGGGTAAACGATGTTTCGTCGTCCCCGAGCACCTCTAAACACTAGCCAAACTTCTCACTCCTCATCATGACTCCTCATATCACTTAACAGCCCATTACACTAATATCCCATCTCTTTAGTTCACTTCTGCACCCTAATATGATTCCTGTATTTTTTACAGAACGCAGACCATCCTAAGTTATATGATGTATATAATGGGAAGTACTCAAAATATTTATCCAAATGACCTAAGTTATTTACTGGGAGTCTATCATAAGATAATTAGGCTAAATCCAAAAATTCACATTTTTCCTAATTTGTTTGATATTTAATTAATTACTTTCCAATCTAATTCATGCTTGAATTGAACATGATGTACAATATTTTCTCAAGTAATAGCGACCTGGAATTTATAAACATTAGATAACAGAGAATTAACAATAAATATCAAATTCCATGATTTTTCATAAATGCTTCGGCTTCTAATTAATTAATCCAATATAATTCCAACAATCACGGTTAAAGAAAGAAGTAATACAATTTATCATCAGATAATTATCAAAAATTACTGAATCTTAAGGGTGATCACATAGGACCTCTGAGCAAATATCATAATTTTTCAAGCTTACTAGATACCAAAATTAATTCAAATGGTTTTACATGAAAAGTATCACTTTGTGAAGCAACCCATAAAACAAGACTTCCAAAAATTCCACAAAAATCTACAAAGCTTTATAACATCATAAAAGGTCCTCTGACTAAATTTCATAAGATTCCAGTGAGTGGTTAATTCATAAGAAATTCTTAAGTAGAAAGTACAGTTCGATGATTTGTAAATAAAATACTATATTTATTGATCTAAAATTCATAACAAAATTCCCAGGCATGAAAATCACTATGGAAACACTCCTGCCAAAGTTTCACTATGAATCAAGGTCACATTACTCATTATAAAATTCCTAGGGTGTAAAGACCTAAATACTTATTAAGTGGTTTATGTAGGGTATTTGTGTCCAACCACTACCCAATCACTTCCTAGAGCATCTAACCACCCCACAAGTATTTATTCTAAGTACCAAGTCCATACAAGGACATGTCACCCTATGTCCTTCATAAACCCCCGAAGTCCAACCTTAGGGTTTGAACTAGGGTCCTAGGGCTAACCCACCCCTATCCTTCTCAAACTCCATGAGAGGGTGTGTTTACTGACCATGGGGCTCTGGCCAAGGTCCCAACCCATTTGGGTGAGAATTGGCTCTTCCAAGCCCCATATACTCCTTGCCCTATTTTATCCCTTAGGAGACCAAACTTTGGTCACAACAAAACTTATTCAATCAAACCCAATTTGACTGAGCTTTTTACCAGAGACTTACGATATCCCCCAAGATCACCCTCCAAAATATTGGGAGGTTTTGAGCTATTTAAGACACCTAATTAAATTGTATAAGGATTATTAAAATTTTCAAAAAACTATAGAAAAATGTTTTCCAAAAATCCTCATTTTTGGATAGGTCTTAGATATAGGTAATATTGAATCTCATCCAAAATTTCAAGTCATTTGGATGGCTGGATTAGTGGGAGCACTCAAAATACCTTCTGGTCTAGCTTAGGTATAGACCCCACTAAAATAGGTGCTGTGGTCAAACCGCTTATCCAAATGAGTCCAAATAAATTTTAAATAAAACTATACTTCACGGCCTACAACTTTCATGTTGGTCATATTTTTTGTATAGTGGCCTACCTATTTTTAATATTTATTTCAAAACCATTCAGTAAACGAGACAGAAAATACTCTAAAAAGAAAATAATAAATTAGACCAGCACAGATCTTAAAGCAGATCCAACAGCGTTGGGTCGTCTTCTTCCTCCAGCCAAGGGCTGAGATTAGCCCGACTTGGAGCGCATTCCAGATGCTGCTGCCGGCCATCCAGCCTCCTCCCTAGCCGACCACTGCCACCACCACCTCCGTTGAGGTGGTGGCCATCGCCGGGCGGCGGCGCGGCCATCGGAGAGGTGTTTTCCGGCGAACCCGAGAGCTACATTTTTGCGGGAAAAACCAAGAAGAGAAGCTCTTCCCGATCGGGCTCAGTTGAGCCCGATTCTTAATCCTAAGGAAAGCTATGATCTACCCGTAGAGAGAGGAGGGGAGGACCTTGTTCGCAGGCAGGAGGCGTGCAGATCGACGGAACGCCATGAACGGTGGAGGTGTCGCCAGTACTCTTAAACATCACACAGAACTCTCTCGTCTCCTTTGGACAAGGTGTGGAAACGAAGGCTTGAGGTATAAGAAAGCTTTTAAATCAGTAAAATGAGGGAGGGGAAAGGTCTAACTGTTGGTGACCATTAATGGTCCTTCAAGGAAATTTTGGCCATAGTGGTGGGGGGCTAAACACGACTCTGTCCAGTAAGGTAACGGATGGAAACTCCTCCTCTTCCCTAGAGGAGTTGAATCCAACCATTAAAAGAGGAGTGAAAGGTTGCCAAGGCATTCAAGCGGCATTAGTGACCATGAAAACCACTCTCGGCCATGGCTGTGGCTGTTCATTCTCATAACCGTCGACCACATGGCATTTCATCCACTTGACCGGTCAAAATTAATTTAAATAAGACTTAATTAGGTCTTAATAGAGAAACGGCTAATTAACACCTCTTGGCCCACTTCCCGAAACGAACCGGTTCAGCTGAACCAGCAAACAAGCCAAAACCTCCAGGAAAATATTCTAAGTACAATGGCGTTGAGTGAGCTCAGCTCACTCAATGCCATACGGTCTATGGTGTTGAGTGAGCTCAGCTCACTCAACGCCATTCAGCCCATGGCAAGATGGCACTGACTGCACTCAACGCCATAAACTGAATGACGTTGAGTGCGCTGACTGCACTCAACGTCATTCAACCCAAGTAAGATGGCGTTGAGTGCAGTCAGCGCACTCAACACCATTCAGCTTATGGCGTTGAGTGCACTCGATGCACTCAATGCCATTCAGCCCAAGTAAGATGGCGTTGAGTGCAGTCAGTGCACTCAACGCCATTCAGCTTATGGCGTTGGGTGCACTCGACGCACTCAACGCCATCCAGCCTTTGGCGTTGAGTGCACTCGAGGCACTCAATGCCTGCCCCAAAATCCTCCCTAAATATGATGGCGTTGAGTGCACTCGACGCACTAAACGACCGAGCCCAAACTGCATGAATAAGATGGCATTGAGTGCACTCAACGCACTCAACTCCATTCGGCCCATGGCGTTGAGTGCACTCGACGCACTCAATGCCCGAGCCCAAATCCTGTTTTAAGTAAATTTCTGACCTACTATTTGCAGACCAAGGTGATTTTCACCTTGAGTCTGGGTCACTTGGCCTCCTTAGGCTTCCTAGGGTTTTGTCATGACTTGGTCATGACAAAACCTCTTCTAGGAGTCTGGTCGGAAATGGGATGTTACACCTCTAGCTTTAACTCACCCGTAATCACATTAAAAAAAGTTGACACTTGACGTTTTTGTGTGAATTATAGGGTTTTGAACAATATAATGATAAAAGATCGCTTTCCAATACCCACCATAGATGAACTACTTGACGAATTAGTACATGCTCGTTTGTTTACCAAACTAGACTTCAGAGCAGGATACCATCAAATTAGGATGGCTGACGGTGACATTCACAAAACGGCATTTTGGACACATCATGGGCATTTTGAATTCACAGTAATGCATTTTGTCCTTACCAATGCTCCATCAATGTTTCAATCCCTTATGAATTTCATATTTCGGTCCTATCTTAGAAAATTTATTGTGATCTTTTTCGATGATATTCTCATTTTTAGTACTACGGAAGGGGAGCATTTAGAACATTTACATATTGTTTTTAAGATATTACAAGCTAATCACATGAACATTAAAAATTCTAAAAAAATAAAAACAAAAATAGAGTTCTTAGGGCATTGTATTTCAAAAGGGATGGTGTACCCGAACCATACTAATATAAACGCAATCAAAAATTATTCTACACCAACGTCACAAAAGGATGTACGAGCTTTTTTAGGTCTAACATGGTTCTATCGTAAATTCATAAAAAAAATTCCCTTATCGCTTCACCATTGTCATATTTATTAAAGAAAAATAGTTTTGCATGGGATAGCCAGACCCAAAAAGCTTTTGAGATATTAAAAGAAGCACTAATATCTAAGCCCATTTTGACATTGCCAAATTTTGAGGAACCTTTTACCGTCAAAACGGATGCATCTGGGACAGGGATAGGTGCAGTGTTATTGCAAAATAATAAACCCATTGCCTACTTCAGTAAGAAATTGTCACCACTTTTGCAACGGAGTCGACTTACGTACGTGAAATGTACGTTGTCACCCCCATTGTTTCAAAATGGAGACAATACTTATTTGGCCACTCATTCCAAATTTTAACAGACCACAAGAATTTACACAATTTACTATCAGAAGATTTTTCATACCAAGGAAAAGTAGCTGTTCCTGGCTAAACTTATTGGCTATGATTATACCATTAAGTATAAACCAGGAAAAAACAATGTTGTAGCGGATTCCATCTCCAGGTCATGCGCCGAGCACACAAACACCTTTACTGACACGCCAACACTCAGACAACTAGAACCAGCACAACTCAGCACCATGTCAATATCAAGGCCCTCTTCTCCACTGCTGGAAGGGCTCCAACAAGACTATGCTAATGATCAATTCGTCCCCTGGCAAAATAACCCATCTACACGACCAGGATTGATATATAGAGGGGAAATAGTTTTTTATAAGCATAGACTTTCTGTGCCACAAAACTCTCCTATTATTCAGAAAATAATTGCAAGTTCACATGACACCCATTTTGGAGGGCATTCAGGCATCAAAGCTATTCTACATAGAATTCAAAGAAATTTTCACTGGCACCATATGAAAGAAGACATAACAAAATATATTAAGGAGTGCGAACTTTGACAAAAAGCTAAACCCACAAATCACTTACCCTATGGCCTTCTTAAACCACTATCTATTCCTACTTTAATATGGTCAGACCTTACTATGTATTTTATAACCCGATTACCTAAATCCAACACCTACACTATCATTATGGTAATGGTGGATAGATTATTCAAGTCTACCCATTTTGCTCCCCTGACTCCCCCATTGACTGGCTCGATAGCGGCAGCAACATTTTGGAAATCAGTCGGAAAATTACACGGTCTGCCTACTTCAAGAGTATCAGACCGTGACTCAATCTTTTAAGCAATTTTTGGACTGATTTGTTTTCATTACAAAGGACAACATTACACTATAGTTCGGCCTATCACCCGCAAATAGACGGGTTAACGGAACGCACCAATAGGAGTTTGCAGCAATACATATGAATGTTTACACATGCACATCCAAGCAAATGGTAATTATTTAAGTTTTGCAGATTTTCACTTTAATACTACACTAAATACTGCGATCGGCATGACTCCTTTTGTAGTCATGTTCGATCTACCTCCATCGGGGTTGCTTTCATATTGTGCAGGAAGGACTAGGACTGAAGCGGTGGAGATTGTTGGAAACGCGAATGGGTCCCCACTTCTGACTGCACCTCTAAAACACTTAGCACAAAACTGCCAAGCGTAACCGGCGAGTTCGCCAACACTACCCGCCTACCCGCGCGGGCTCCCACCTGCGAGATGACCAACGCGAGACCGCCACTCGCAAGCACCTACTTGTCGGCACCTACTCGCGGTTAGCACCACCCGCAACTCGCACTCGCTCCAACTCGGCAACCTCCTTCTCGCGCGGCCACACACTTCTACCCGCGCGAGTACACCACCGCCGAGCTCGCACTCCACAACCGCCGAGACCAACACTCGGACGAGTCCACCGGCTCGCGAGAAACAAACTTGGCGAGATGGACCAGACCACTTGCGAGACCGCAGCCTCGGCGAGTTCCAACTCACGCAGCGAGATCACCTAACCGCCTGGCCTTACTTTCTAGCCGCCCGAACTCGGCGAGTAACCACTCAGCACTGCAGCGCTCTCCCTCTATCACAAAACCGAAAAACGCAAACTTGGGGAATTTTTCTCTTCTATTTCAGCAAGCAAATAAGTACAAAGGGGGGCCTTTATATAGGCAAAGCAAAAAACTCTCCAACTACCCTATTAAATGCAAACTCTCTCTCTATCCTTATTAAAACACAATAAAGCAAATATATAACTCCCATGCATGTGGGGCCCGGTTAACATGTCAAACAACAAAAAACTCCAACAAACTCCCCCTCAAACTTGACAGCACATGCCAAGTTTGCCTTTGAGTTTTAAGAACATGTCCACCTTCAACGCCTTGGTAAAGATATCCGCGACTTGCTCTCCGGTCGGGCAATACTTGACCTCCACGATCTTCAGCTCCACCTGCTCTCTCAGGAAATAATACCTTTTATCGATGTGTTTGCTGCGCCCATGCAGCACCGGGTTCTTCGCTAGCTGGATGGCCGACATGTTGTCCACCAACATGGTCGTTGGCCCCTCCACTCCATGCTGCAAACTCTCCAGGAGGTTCCTTAGCCAGATGGCTTGGCAGGTGCCAGCTGCCGCCACAATGTACTCCGCCTCGCAAGACGATAGAGCTATCGTGGCCTGCTTCTTCGAACTCCAAGAGAACACTCCTGTTCCCATGTTGAAATCATATCCAGAAGTGTTCTTCCGGTCATTCACATCCCCGCCGTAGTCACTGTCTGAGTAACCTACCAGTGTCAGCTCCTCTCCAGTAGCATACTTCAGCCCATGACCTCTCGTCCCGTTGATGTACCTCAGGATCCTCTTCACTGCTATGAAGTGGTCTTCCTTTGGCTCCTCAATGTGCCTACTCACCACCCCGACCGCATACATGATGTCCGGTCGGGTGAAGGTCAGGTAGCGCAGACTACCCACCAAGCTCTTGAATAAGGTGGAGTCCACCGCTCCTTCCTTCGATTCCTTGCTCAGCTTCATTCCTGGGTCAACAGGAGTGGAGATAGGCTTGCTATCCTCCATCCTGAATTTCTTCAAAATTTCTTCTGCGTACTTCTTTTGGGATATGAAGATACTGTCTTCTCCCTGCTTCACTTCCACCCCCAGGAAGTAACTTAGCTCTCCTAAGTCTGTCATTTCAAACTCCTTCTTCATCATCTCCCAGAACTCTTCATACATGGCAGCACTGTTCCCCGTGAAAATCATGTCGTCCACATAGAGACAGACTATCATCATGTTGCCCTCCTAGTTCACCTTGGTGTAGAGGGCGTACTCATGTGGGCTCTTCTGATAGCCATGCACTCGTAGGAAAGCATCTATCCTTCCGTTCAAGCTCTAGCCCCTTGCTTCAAGCCATACAAGGCCTTGTCCAGTTTGCAGACTTTCCTTTCCTGCCCCTTTACCACGTACCCTGGAGGCTGCTCGATGTACACCTCTTCCTCCAGGTACCCATTCAAGTAAGCAGAGACCATGTCCATCTGCATAATCTTCCAGCCATGATGAGCAGCTAGGGCGATGATCAGGCGGATGGTGTCTATCCGCGCTACGGGTGCGAACACCTCATCATAATTGACACCCTGGACTTAGCGATAGCCCTTCACGACTAGCCTGGCCTTGTGCTTCTCCACGCCGCCATCCTTGTTCTTCTTTACTTTGTATACCCACTTCACCCCGAGGGGTTTGTGGCCAGCAGGAGGGTCGACCAGCCTCCATGTCTCATTCTTCTTGATGGAGGCGATCTCCACATCCATCGTCTTCCTCCAGCTTTTATCCATTGCGGCCTCATCATAAGAGCACGGCTCGACATCTGCCAAAAGACAATATAAAGAAAAATTGTTAAGGACCAGTGCCGTCTCCTCATAGATTTCATCCAGCCCCCTCATCCTGGGATGAGGACGATTGTCCTTGCTCCCACTGGTGCTTGCTCCTCCAGAGCTGCCTCCACTTGTGCTTGCACCACTAGAGTAAGGGGTGAGAGCTCCCCCTGAACCTCTGCTAGGTGGTGATGGTGGCTCCGCTCCACCCATCTCGGCTTCAGCCTCTTCTCCACCTTCTTCCTCATCATCCTCGTAGAACATCCCCTTGGTGTTCTTCACCTCCTCATTCCAGCTCCAGCAGCTTCCTTCTTCAAACACCACATCTCTAGAGATGATGGCTTTCCCTGTCTCTGGGTTATACAACTTGTAAGCCTTTCTCGTAGGAGCGTAGCCTACAAAGATGCATCTCTCGCTCCGGTCATCTAACTTCCTCCTCCTCTAGTCCGGGATGTGAGCATAAGAAACACACCCGAAAAACCTAAGGTGCTTCACACTGGGCTTCCACCCACTCCAAGCTTCAAAGGGTGTCTTGAACTTCACACTCTTTGTTGGACAACGGTTCAGCACATACACTGCCACCTGCACTGCTTCCGCCCAATACTTCTTTGGCAACCCCTTGCCCTTCACCATACTCCTCGCCATATTCATGATGATAAGGTTCTTTCTCTCCACCACGCCATTCTGCTGAGGAGAGTATGCCGCCGTCAGTTGATGAGAGATCCCCCATTTCTTACAGTACTCATCAAACAGCCTAGAAGTGTACTCCCCACCCCTATCCGTTCTGAGCACCTTCAGTGGTTGACCACTCTCCTTCTCAGCCATCGCCCGGAACTCCTTGAACTTCTCCAGTGCCTCAGCCTTCTCCCTTAGAAAGTACACCCAACACTTCCTGCTGAAGTCGTCGGTGAATGTGATGTAGTATCTGCTTCCACCTATTGAAGTAGTCTCAAACGGACCAGCGATGTCCGAGTGAACCAACTCCAACGGCCTTGTTGCTCTCCGGGACTTGCCACCCTCAAATGTCTCCCTTCTTTGCTTCCCCTTCGTGCATGCCTCACAGACCCTTTGAGGAGGTGTGATCATAGGCAGCCCTTCCACCATCTTGGATCCAGACAACAGCTTCAGGCCTGTGAACCCCAGATGCCCCATTCGGTGGTGCCACAGCCAAGCTTCTTCCTCCTCTTCGGTCCTCGCAAGACACGCCGTCTCCTTCGCATCCATGCTCAAAGTAAAGAGATGATTCATCGTCATCTTCACCCTCACCACTTCTTTCCCTTGACCATCTTTCATGGCTAGGGTGTCATCCCTTAATAAGACCCGGTAGCCCTTCTCCACCAGTTGCCCGAGGCTTAGGATGTTACTCCTCAAGCCCGGCACGTAGAAGACGTCGTTGATGAGCACCTCCTTCCCATTCAACACAACCACCACTACTCCTATTCCTTCAACCGAGATCTTAGAAGCATCGCCGAAACTCACCTCACCACCATTTGGTTCAAGGCTCGTAAACAGCTCTTTCTCTCCGCACATGTGATTACTGGCTCCGGTGTCCAAGTACCATATTCCATTCTTTCCGCCTCCAGCCCCTTGGACGGTAAGGAACATCATCGGGTCGTCTCCCGTATTGCTAGTCTCCGCATAATGGTTGGCATCTCCTCCCTTCCTAGGAGTCCAACAATCGTAGCTCATGTGCCCGAACTTGCCACAGTTGTAGCATTGGGTCTGGGACATGTCTCCTCTTCCTCCTCTTCCTTGACCTCTGCCTTGGTCCCTTCCTTATCCTCTGCCTTGGCCTCTCCCTTGGCCTCTTCCTCTTCCTCCTGCGTCGTGTATCCAACCCTGAGGTTGCTCCACCTCACGCTGGTTGTACTGATTCCTTCCAAAGTCTCTTCCACCTCTTCCTCCTCTACCTTTGCCTTGGTAGCCTCGACCGCGCTGGCCTCCTCCTCTTCCTGAGCTCTCTCCAAATTTGAGTTGAGTCTGGAGTGCTTTCCCCAAACCACTCGAATCCTCCTCATCTTGCACCATCTGATACTCATGTGCTTGTAGCGAGCCAACAAGCTCATCCACCGCCATCGTGGTGAGGTCCTTCGACTCCTCAATAGCCACAACCACGTGTCTGAACTTCTTGGACATCGACCACAGAAGCTTCTCCATGAAACTGACGTCGTCAGTCACCTCTCCGTTCCTCTTCATTTCATTTGTGAGCATCCGCAGACGGTTCACATAGTCGCCCACCTTCTCCGAGTTCTGCATCCTCATCACCTCGTATTGAGCCCGAAGTGATTGTAATTTTACTTTCTTTGCCTTGTCCACTCCCTGCATGGAGCGTTGCAGTATCTCCCATGCTTCCTTTGAAGTCTCGGCGTCCGAGATCTTCTCAAAGGTCGCTTCATCCACCCCTTGGTACAAGATGAACAACGCCTTCTTGTCCTTCTTCTTGGCTTCTCTCAACGCCACCCTCTGAGCGTTCGTCATCGCAGCTTCTGCTTCGGCAGTAATTTCCTCAACACCATCCTCTACTACCTCCCACAACTCCATGGAGGCTAGTAGTACTCTCATCTGAATGCTCCAGTTCCCGTAGTTCGTCTTGCTCAACTTGGGGACTTGCCCCGGCATCCCACTACTTGTCTCCATCACTTTTCACTTCACACTCTTCCGAGTACAACTTCCAGGGGTCTGAACCTGGCTCTGATACCACTTGTTGGAAACGCGAATGGGTCCCCACTTCTGACTGCACCTCTAAAACACTTAGCACAAAACTGCCAAGCGTAACCGGCAAGTTCGCCAACACTACCTGCCTACCCGCGCGGGCTCCCACCTGCGAGATGACCAACGCGAGACCGCCACTCGCAAGCACCTACTCGTCGGCACCTACTCGCGGTTAGCACCACCCGCAACTCGCACTCGCTCCAACTCGACAACCTCCTTCTCGCGCGGCCACACACTTCTACCCGCGCGAGTACACCACCGCCAAGCTCGCACTCCACAACCGCCGAAACCAACACTCGGACGAGTCCACCGGCTCGCGAGAAACAAACTTGGCGAGATGGACCAGACCACTTGCGAGACCGCAGCCTCGGCGAGTTCCAACTCGCGCAGTGAGATCACCTAACCGCCCGGCCTTACTTTCTAGCCGCCCGAACTCGACGAGTAACCACTCAGCGCTGCAGCGCTCTCCCTCTCTCACAAAACCGAAAAACGCAAACTTGGGGAATTTTTCTCTTCTATTTCAGCAAGCAAATAAGTACAAAGGGGGGCCTTTATATAGGCAAAGCAAAAACTCTCCAACTACCCTATTAAATGCAAACTCTCTCTCCTTATTAAAACACAATAAAGCAAATATATAACTCACATGCATGTGGGGCCCGGTTAACATGTCAAACAACAAAAAAACTCCAACAGAGATAACACTACAAACCAGTGATGAAATAATGCACCAGTTAAAGGAAAATTTGCAGCAAACCCAACAACGCATGAATACATTTGCAGACAAGAAGAGAATAGAGAAGACCTTTCAAGTGAACGACTATGTGTTGCTCAATTTACACCCCTATCGTCAACTCACCTTCCTTCGAATGAGTTACAGAAAGTTAGCTCGCTGGTTTCACGGCCCTTCAAGATCATGGAAGTCATAGGAGAAGCTGCGTACAAATTGAAACTTCAAGAAACTTGTAAAATACATCCAGTATCACATTTCACTTCTGATGTCGTACAACGGACGCGAGAATTTCCATATAACCTAAGAATCACACAAGGGTTAGTCCAGTGGAAGGACCTTCCACCCGAAGATAGTTCCTGGGAAGATCTCGAATCTCTACCTAAGGATCTACAACTACAAGCTCAGGAAAACGCTACCTCTTCTACAGCAGCAGAGGCCTACACAGATCTCACTGATGTGCTTCAATCAGCTTGGCTTCAACGACAAAAATGAACTCAACGCCAACATCGACCCCGAACTACCGTCGGCGCCTAAAAAATTAACAAAACTTACCTTCCATTCCAGGACAATAAGCTCCTCTCAGTCGGCAAACTACATCTTCTTCCTCAAGTGGCTCTTCACCTCAAACCCTAACTCCTTCAGGAAGCAATAAGGACAACGATGAGGACATCGTATTTAAAAAGGGGAAGCAATTGTTATGATCGACACGTGGGCGCATCACAGCGAAAGTCCAAATGCGATTATTTCTCCATCAGACACTTGGCGTCATCATATCCATCACCATAAAGCAACATAAAGGGGATGATTGACATTTGAAGTCATCGCAGGAGATACCGCAGTTTGTTCTCTCTCTTCCCGGAATTTCTGTCTTCCTCTCTCTATCTTCCTCTCTCTCTCTGATCTCTATCCTCTCATTAACTTAGGTTTCGTTTGGGGGGACTTATTTTCACCGGTCAAGCGGTTACGATCGCATGAATCGAGACTTAATTAAGGGCCGCTTCATGCGGTCTCAACCGCTTGACCGGTAAAAATAAGTCCCCCCAAACGGTGCCTTAATCTTTCCCCTGTAACTCTGCCAACTCCGGCAACCTCTACGTACCCATCTTTACTCCAGTTATCGTGAGCCTTACAGTAGCGTTCATGCTGAAGTCACCGACGCGCAATGGAGCGGGAAACCTCACCGACGACCACCCCAATTGATGATTTGACAATGATGTAGGGACGGCCACTGACTCGATCTTGAAGGCGAGCTTTACTCGAGCTTTTGAGTTTCCAGGCGACGGCAACAAGTGGCAGACCACAAATTAAGGTTTACAGGCGATGGGGATGACAAGAAGATAGAAAGAAGTGGCTAAGATTAGGGCTAAGAAGAGGCAGAGCACAACTTAAGCATTGTTTTTCTTACTCCGGCTGCAATATTTTATGCATTATTCTAACAGTGCTAATTGCTGCAATGTTTTTCCTCCGTTTTTTTTCTCTGAACTCCAATACAAGACAGATAAATCAAGCTATCACAAAAAACACTAGTCTTCCCAAAATAATCATAAAAAGATTTAAGAAGAAGCTCCATTGACATTAGAGTGCCGATTAATTCTTACATAGGAAAGAGAACAAGGAATGGACAGCCACTCCCCCCATATTGTTATTAATTGATTTCAAATTTTTTTGTACTGATTTAAATATAATCATTTGATTTGTGTATAATAAAATTATATTTGCATTAATTTATATACAGTAAAGATTTGTATATACTCAAGAGTGATTTACATATAACACAGCCCTTAATTGCAAACACCAAGCAAGAAACGGAAGCACAATCATACTTGGATACTGTGGACAAGGAACATCGTGCGCAACTATTGATTTTAAATTTTTTTTCCAATTATATTTAGGTATTGTTAACCGTAACCCGTTATTAGCTAGTCGCACTCCAAAATCTCATAATTTTTCGCGCTTTTTCGAAATAGTCCTTGTACATGCAATTTTAGGAAAAGTGCTCAACACGAAAGTTGTAGATCTCGTCGAGATCTACAACTTTTGTGTTGAGCACTTTTCCTAAAAATGCATGTACAAAGCGTACTTTGAAAATATACCCAGATTTTGCGCTTTTCAGAAATACGCCTTGTACATGCAATTTCAGGAAAATTGTTCAACACGAAAGTTGTAGATCTCGTCGAGATCTAGAACTTTTGTGTTGAACGCTTTTCTTGAAATTGCATTTACAAGGCGTATTTTGAAAAGTCGCGAAAAGTTGGGAGATTTTGGGGTGCGACTAGTCAATAACGGGCTGCGGTTAACAATCGCCTATATTTATTTTAAGTCTTCCCAATATTAATTTTTGATTTTCTCTCTTTTAATATGTTGCTGTTATTATTATTATTGTGTGTCGCTCGACGCTCTTACAAATCGATCAAATTGAACCGTCTTAGCTCGAGAGTGAGCAGAGTGCACAAACAGCTAGAGGGAAGACTATCAGTTGGCACTGAGACTTTTGTTACGTGAAAAGCCCGAAAAGCGTGAAAAATCGCAGGACTAAATCGATCCTGACCAAATTACAGTACTTCTTTCGGTGTTACTTGGATCATTGCTCGTTAGAGTAGGAGTTGAGTATAACACAAAAATGAGGACTTCAAATCGCCTTTGAAGGAGATCTTCGAAGGGAATGGAGATCTTTAAAGGCCAAATTGGGATCATCATGCCCCCTTCGAAAGAGATCTTTGAAGGGCAGAGAGATCTTCAACCACCAAAAAAGATCTTCAAGGGAGTTTCCGCACGCTGAAGGAGAACTCTGAAGAATGTTCAAAGGAGCTCTCTATGATAATAAAGAGAAGGTATCTTCAAATGAGTGTTTTGGGCTTCTTGTATATCTTTTGAGAGAGACGACATGATAATTGCGTCATTGTAACCACCATAACCACCGGACGGGCGAATCACATTCTTCGATCTGGAGCACATGGTTCGCCATGTTTTCATATGTGACGATTTTACCCCAAGGCAATTTGAGTAGTTCAGGCAAGACTGATGGCAATGATAGTAACGAAATGCGAACAACCCCGTGGTCTTTGTAAAGAAGGTAAATTGTAGCACGTGCCCAGAAGGAAATCCATGCGCTCGCATGTGCGAGTGTGTTATGAGCGCTCCATGAGTGTGATGGTGTTGTGAGCGTGCTGTGAGCACGAAGGCATTATGAGAGTGACGTGAATGCGATGGTACTACGCTCATGGTCCACACTTCTTAGGAGATAATTGTGGGACGTCTGGGAAAGAGTTGTAAGAGCGCCCACACAAGCGCTTGATGAATAAAACATGTGAGAACAGGGCCGTACAATAGAGGTCATGTGCGCCTTCCTCCCAGTATGACCACACAGCCGAGTCCGCGCTCGCCCATGTGTTGGAAGCGATATAGTAGGCAAAACGCAAAGGAGCAAAACAACTTCTCTATTATAAAAAAAAATACAAGGCTACAATACAATACAATTCCACAATGAGTTACAACTCAACACTTCACTTCAAGAGCTCACACACACTCCTCGCCAAAAGCTGTCCGCTGCGAACTTGACCGCCCAATACTTGATGTCTGCCAAGCTTTGAGATTGGGAACTGCTGTCCGCTACCTTTGACCACGAGGCTTGCCGCTGATGAGTTCGCAAACTAGGTTTTGCTGTCCAAGGAGGAGGTCGCAAATGATAGGTCGCAAGTTTTCTTAGCAGTGATCCTATTTGCGAGCTTAGACAGTCCGCTTATGCAGGCCGGTGGAGGAGGTACTGTGCAAAAATTACAGTCCACAAAAAACTGTCCATAGTTTTTGCTATTCCTGTGCTACCGCTCCTTTTTTTTTCTTCTTCAATGCGGGCTGCTGTACTAATGCCTTTATATAGGCAAAGCTTTCAAATGAGAGCTTGATTTGAAAGGTTGCCATGCATACAGAGAGAAAGGAACGACATTATTCCCGCCTGCCAACCCGAGTCCCGACATTCATGCCATTAAATGCTTCCTGCCATTAATATATATATATATATATATATATATATATATATATATATATATATATATATATATATATATATATATATATATATATATACATACTAATATACCAAAACTATTCTTTGGTGAAACATTGCCTGATGTCCTTATATTGCCCTTATAGTTGTATTCATAATTACACAATTATATCACACTTTATATTAGTATATTATAAAGGCAATGCCCTTTTAGGTAATTACATAACTTTACAATATTAAAATACAAAAAATAAAAACACTAGATACTCTAAACCTATTGTCTATGACTAAGAATGACAAGAGAAAAATTAATGTTTTGACGTTAAAATATTATTTGTTTTACAAAATAAAAATTATATTCTTGATTTATATTTTTTTACGGTCATTTTGAGTACTCATATGTATATGTTGCGGAGCGGGCGGAGCCCGCCGAGAGCGGGCGGGTACTGTCGCGCGAGGCCATAGGGGCGGGTACTGTCCATGACAAATGTCGCCGCCCACGACAAATGTCGCCACCACGACAAATGTCGTCCCCACGACAAATGTCGCACCACCGGCGAATGTCGCATCCCGGCGAATGTCGCACCCCGCCGAATGTCGCACCCCGCCGATTGTCGCACCCCCGCCGAATGCCCCCAGGGCCGAAGGCCCGTGCCTGTCACTTGTATATATATATATATACAAGTAGTTGTGCACGGGGGACCCCGTACGGCCCTGCCCTCTCGCCACCGCCGGCGGCAGCCTTGCCCGTGACTGGGGCTCCGGTGGGCACCGGTCAAGCCGCCTGCGACGTGGATGAAGCCTGTACAGGCGGCGATATCGGGGGAGGTTGGGATTTTTTGTTCTTTTAAAATTTAATTTTATAAAATTCAGTAATATTATATTATATATAATATATTATTTTTTAATACTTTAAAACATTAATAATTAAACATATTAACCAAAAATATATATATAATACTTTAAATTTAAAATAATACAAAATTACACAATTAAAAAATGTCGGGGGCGGGAGCCCGCCCGAAGCGGACTGGATTCTGTCGCACGGGGGGCGTAGGGGCGGAGCCCGCCGGGGGGCGTAGGGGCGGAGCCCGCCGGGGGGCGTAGGGGCGGAGCCCGCCGGGGGGCGTAGGGGCAGAGCCTGCCGGGGGGGGCGTAGGGGCGGAGCCCGCCGGGGGGCGGGCGAAGCCCGCTAATACAAAATTACATGATTAAAAAATGTCAGGGGCTTGCCCGCCTGAAGCGAGCTGGATTCTGTCGCACGGAGCCGTAGGGGCGGAGCCCCGAGAGCGGGCGAAGCATGTCGGGGGTGGGCGAAGCCCGTCGCCGCTGGCCGGGTACTGTGGCGCGTGATCATCGGGCCGGAGGCCCGTGCCTGTCACTCTTATATATATATATATCTTGATAACCCATTAATACAATATTATGAATATAATTTCTTGATAACTCCAAGATTGTCGAATAATGAAATCCCATGCCTCAAATCGGAGGCAATCACACACACACACGTGTGTGTGTGTGTGTGATTGCCTCCGATTTGAGGCATGGGATTTCATTATTCGACAATCTTGGAGTTATCAAGATATTATATTCATAATATTGTATTAATGTATTTGAGCTTATATCTATATATATGTGATTGCCTCCGATTTGAGGCATGGGATTTCATTATTCGGCATAGTCGGTCTTCAGGCTTTGCTGCAATCATCTCCAATGAAGGTATGTCAAACCGTGAATACACGTTCTCCCTTGAATAATAATATAGCCCTATGTATATACTATAGGGTAATACAAGAGAAAAATATTCAAATATTTATAACACTCCCACTCGAGTTAGGCATGTAATGTTCTTCATGCCCAACTTGCAAATAATAAATGCAAATGTTTTTTCGCTCAATGTCTTGATGAGAAAATTTTCAAGTTGTTCATCTGAGTGAACGAAAGGGGTACATGCAATCCCTTTCATAATATTTTCTCTAATAAAGTGTCGATCAACTTCAACGTGCTTGATGCGGTCCACGATATATGTCGCGCTCATGACAAATGTTGCCCGTACGGGGTCCCCCGTGCACAACTGCTTGTATATATATACTATATTAAAAAAGATATATGGTGGTCTGCCAATATCGTGAGTTCGAAAATAGGGGAAAATAGATGGCCGTCAGATTTAAGTGTTTTGATCCAGAACCGTTGGATCTTGGGCTGCAAATAGCGGAATTAGCCTGCAAATAAAAAAATCACCAAAAATCCTCACGGTTTCTCTCTCCTAAATCCCGATTCCCATTCTTCCCCACCCGCACCCCCCGTGCTCATATCCACCGCCGGCGGCGGAGTCGCCGACGGCCTGACAGGTGCCCACCGGCGGGTTCGCCAGACCCCGGCGAACCCGTCGGGGGTTGTGCGGCGGCGAGAGGGCAGGGCCACCGCCGGCAGCGGCCCTGCCCGTGAGCCCCAATCACGGGTAGGGCCGCCGCCGGCGGTGGCCCTGCCCTCTCGCCGCCGGACAACCCCCGGCGGGTTCGTCGGGGTCCGGCGAACCCTCCAGTGGGCACCGGTCAAGCCGTCTGCGGCGTGGATGAAGCCTGTACAGGAGGCGGTATCGGGGGGACCCACCGGGGTCTGGCGAACCCGCCAGTGGGCACCTGTCAGGCCGTCGGTGGCTCCGCCGCCGGCGGTGGATATGAGCACGGGGGGTGCGGGTGGGGAAGAATGGGAATCGGGATTTAGGAGAGAGAAACCGTGAGGATTTTTGGTGATTTTTTTATTTGCAGGCTAATTCCGCTATTTGCAGCCCAAGATCCAACGGTTCTGGATCAAAACACTTAAATCCGACGGCCATCTATTTTCCCCTATTTTCGAACTCACGATATTGGCAGGCCACCATATATCTTTTTAATATAGTATAGATATACAAGCAGTTGTGCACGGGGGACCCCGTACGGGCAACATTTGTCATGAGCGCGACATATATCGTGGATGCGACATTCGTCGTGAGGGCGACATTTGTTGGGGGGGCGACATTCTTCGGTGGTGCGACATTCGTCGGGAGTGCGACATTGGTTGGGGGTGACGACATTGGTCGAGGGAGACAACATTGATCGTGGGTGACAACATTGGTCGTGGGCGGCGACATTGGTCGTGGGCGGCGACATTGGTCGTGGACAGTGAAATTAGTTGTGAGGGGGGAACATTTGTTATGAGCGGCGACATTCGGCGGAGAAAGAGACATTTGACAGGTACGATGACATTCAGCGGGGGAGACATTGGTCGAGGGTGGTGGCATTGGCTCGGGGTGACAACATTGGTCATGGGCAACATTAGTCGGGGATGGTGACATTGGTCGGAGGTGGTGACATTGGTCGAAGGCAGTGACATTGGTCGAGGGTGACAATATTGATCGTGAGTGACGACATTAGTCGTGGGTGACGACATTGGTCGTGGGCGGCGACATTGATCGTGGGCAGTAAAAAAATTGTGAGGGGGGAACATTTGTCATGAGCGGCGACATTCGGCGAAAAAGACGACATTCAGCGTGGGCAACAACATTTGGCTGAGGCGGTGGCATTCGGTAGAGACGGCGATATTCAGTGGAGGTAGCAACATTTAGATGAGGCTGCGACATTCGGCGGAGGCGGAGACATTTAGCGGAGGCGGCAACATTTGGCTGAGGTGGTGACATTTGGTAGGGATGACGACATTCGGCGTGGGCGGCGACATTCGGCGGGGGCGGCGACATTCGGCATGACAACGACAATTTTCGTTAAGAGAAACATTTATCGTGTGCGACAAAAATTTTCGCAGAGGGCAACAATTATCCAGAATATTTTTGTGTGCGCCATTATCAATTGAATATTTATCAAACATAAAATATATCTCATTCAGATGCGTCACCGCATTGAGAAGGAAAGATCTATGTTCAAAGAATTTCCGGAGCAATATTAGGATTTACCGAACAATCAAAAAATCAAACATCAAGAACAAAGTTTAGCCTTTTTTATATTAGAAAAATCTAGATATCATTTTCATCTCAAACGGACACCCATAATCTCTATAATCTCTAATTTCTGATCGAGAGATGAAATAATTGAATTACATAATAACTTCTTATTACAACACACCACCAAAAAAAGGTGCGTGAACCCGACTCTTTCCTGAATCAATACAAATTGAAGAAAGTAAGTTTAAGATAATAATTGCTTATAGGAAAAGAATGTGCTAAATAAATATTTTATTTTACAAAAGTTCTTTATTCTTTTCAAATGTTGCATATTGAATACATAAAATAACTCCAACAAATTCCATCATATTATACCAGAACATTACATTCTTAGATATTTGAATACAGTATTAGTTATCATTTCTATACCTTGAAGAATGAAAAAAATACATGTATTTGTTAGATAAAATAGAAGACCGAATGATATCCCTAACAGATCATAAAACCGTAAGAGGCGTCAAGCATTTGCCCATCCGCACGGGGCCAACCATTTGCTTAAAACTGAAGAAAAATAAGCGGGGACGGAGAAAGGGTTCATAAAATCATGTAAAAACATAAAATCAGTGAAAAATTATCTATCTAACCATTAAAATTGAAGAAAAATAAGTGGGGCCAACCATTAAAACTGAAGAAAAATAAGCAAGGGGATGGATGAAGCCATGAAGGTATCATAAAATCAGAGTCAGCAAACCCGATCTTATCATATCAGAAAACAAAAAAACCAGCCATCATATATATCAGTAAGCTACACTGAGAAATACTATATGATTCAGAAAAGTATGCTTGAGTTTTTGAAAATGGTAGAGAAAAAACAAAATCTGAAAACAAAGAATTTGAGAAGTGGGAGGAGACTGCCATAGACCGGCTCCAGTCCACCTCCCGCGGAAAATTTTGCGGAGCGCGGGTCCTAGAATAGATCCACGCGGTTGTTGCCCATGGCGAGAGATTTGAATCCCTCTTTCCCAAAACGGCCAGGGCCTGAGATTCACCCTGCAGGTGGAGGGGGCATCCCCGCCAGAGGAATGACCGACTAATACAAAGAGTAAGGTTGATGAGGGTCACCGACCATTGAGTTGTTGCTTTGACGCCGGAGAAAGCAAGGTGCCTTCCCCATCTTGCGTTTGTTTCCTGCACCTCTCATAACAAATCTTGGGAAAAAAAAATTTTTGAGAGAGGATAAGAAGAGGATGATAAAATATGAGATGCTTTTGGCAGGTGACAGTCGAGGATAGCAGCATGGGGCTTGCCGAAATGATGAAAGTTGAATTGGGGCACGGTAAAAAAAGCTAGCAGGAGCAGATTTACAGGCAAAAGTAGCTGGTGTTGAAACCGGAAAACCGGTCTCTGTGGAGTTCGTCCCTTGGGGAAGGGGTGGCCGTGCACCTACTTCACTCCTGCAAGAAAACGACAAAGAAAAGAAGAAACAAGGACTAGACCAAGGGCCCGGCGTGGAGGTCCCACCACAAACCCGGAAGATCTCAGAACGCTTCCCCTCCTTAGCCAAATGCCGGGCTAAGGTACCTCAGAAAACGCTAGTAGGCCGGAGAATTCGTAAAAACGTGCCTTCTGAGGTACCCCTTGGGTCCTATTTATAGGAAAAGATGGCCTGCCAATATACAACCTTCACTGTTTTCGAGGACTACAGGCAAACCAAAGGGGGCCACACAGTAAAAGTGTGCCATGGCCAAGATGCGAGCTGGACCTGAGGGGGCACTCGCTCGGCAAGGGGCCCGACTCGCCTCGCCCTGGGCGGACTGTGCTCGGCTAGTGCTGGGCTCGGCTGGACTATTGCCGAGCTCGGGCTCGGCGTGACGATCGCCGAGCTCGGACTCGGCACGGAGATCGTCGAGCTTGGCTCGACCATCGTCGAGCCCTGTTTCCGCACCCGAGCTCGGTCTCGGCATGCCGGACTTCGTTCGGCCATCGCCGAGCTTAGCTCGACTATTGCCGAGCTCGGGCTCGGCAAGCTGGGTCCAAGGTGATCTGAGCCGGCCGGTTCAATCCCTGTCGACCACTCGCGGGATACGGGGTTGTACAGCTGGCATGTCAACATTCATAGGAATGCTTTTTGGAGACAGATTTCAATTTGAAAAAATTGAAAATTTGGGTGGGAACATTGCCGGGAAATATGAAATTACATTAAATCCATATTTTTTAAAATGAACAGAGGTTGGATGAGGGATATTTTCGTATTAAAATGTTACACCATCCATAAATTTGAGCTCCCTTATAGTATAAAGATATATATATATATATATATATATATATATATATAGAGAGAGAGAGAGAGAGAGAGAGAGAGAGAGAGAGAGAGAGAGAGAGAGAGAGAGAGAGAGAGAGAGAAATTATACAGAGAGAATCAGTTCTCTGAACCTTATATAGAAAATCAGCAAATTGACCCTCAAATATTTGTTTTTTCAAAAAGTGATCAACATGAAAGTTGTAGATCTCATCGAAATCTACAACTTTCATGTTGATCACTTTTTCAGAAAATACCGTTTAGACCCCCGATTTGAGCCCCGAAAAAAGTCAACACGAACATATGTATATATATATAGTTCGGTTTGACTTTTTTCGGGGATCAAATCGGGGATCTAAACGGTATTTTATGAAAAAGTGATCAACATGAAAGTTGTAGATTTCGATGAGATCTACAACTTTCATGTTGATCACCTTTTGAAAAAATAAACATTTGGGGGTCAATTTGCTGGTTTTCTATATAAGGTTCAGAGAACTGGTTCTCTCTGTATAATTACTGTATATATATATATATATATATATATATATATATATATATATTAATGAATTTCCGCGCAGCGTTTTTTGGACAAAAAAACGCGCTTCTCGGAAAAACGAAAAAAACACCCTCTAAACAACATTTTTAGAAAAAGTGGTCAACTTGAAAGTTGTAGATCTCGACGAGATCTACAACTTTCATGTTGACTACTTTTTCTAAAAATGCTGTTTACGGGTCTATTTTCAAAAGGCGCGAAGGGGGTTCCGCCCGGTAAATATTACGATTTTTTTTTTGCGCGGACCCCCTTCGCGCCTTTTGAAAATAGACCCCCTAAACAGCATTTTTAGAAAAAGTGGTCAACATGAAAGTTGTAGATCTCGTCGAGATCTACAACTTTCATGTTGACCACCTTTTCTAAAAATGCTGTTTAGAGGGTGTTTTTTTCGTTTTTCCGGAGAGCGCGTTTTTTTGTCCAAAAAACGCTGCGCGGAAATTCAGTGCCCCCTATATATATATATATATATATATATATATATATATATATATATATATATATATATATATATATATTGATTTTCCTTTTAACTTCGATCAAAACAACACCTTCGCCAACAATCTCTCCCTCAAACATGGCAACACATGCCGAGTTTGCTTTTACACTTTAGAAACGTCTCAGTCTTCAACGCCTTTATGAATATGTCTGCAATCTACTCTCCTGTGGGGCAGTATATCAACTCCACCACCTTCATTTGCACCTGCTCTCGAAGAAAATGATATTTCGTCTCAATGTGTTTACTACGCCCATGCATTACTGGATTCTTCACCAACTGAATAGCAGACATATTGTCAACATACACCGTCAAGGGAAAATTCTGTGGATAGTGCAACTCCTGCAAGAGATTCTTTAACCAAATTGCCTGACAAGTACAGGCCGCCGCTGCAATGTATTCAGCTTCGCAGGTAGACAAAGCTATTGTCACTTGCTTCTTCGAACTCCACGAGAACACAGTTGTTCGCAAATGAAATGCATACCAGGAAGTACTCTTTCGGTCATTTATATCTTCTCCATAATCACTATCAGAGTACCCGACCAGCTTCAACTCCTCTGCAGATGAGTACATCAAAAAATGATCTCACGTGCCATTAACATACCTCAAGATCCTCTTCGCTGCCGTGAAGTGATCTTGCTTCGGCTCCTCCATATTTCTACTAACAATTCCGACAGCATACATGATATCCGGCCTAGTGAAAGTCAGGTAGCGCAGACTTCCAACTAGACTCTTGAACATTATAGAGTCTACTGCTTCCTCTTTCGAGTCCTTCCTTAGCTTTATCCCCGGATCCATAGGAGTAGAGATAGTCTTGCTATTCTCCATCCGGAACTTCTTCAGTATTTCTTCAGCATATTTCTTCTGAGAGATGAAGATCCCATCTTCACTATGTTGAACTTCTATGCCTAGGAAATAAGTGAGTTCTCCCATGTCAGTCATCTCGAATTCCTTTTTCATCGTCTTCTTGAACTCTTCAAACATAAGAGGGTTGTTGCCAGTAAATATCATGTCGTCAACATACAGACAGACGACCATGATATCTCCATTCTTCTCCACCTTCGTGTAGAGTGCATACTCATACAGGCTCTTCATGTACCCGTTTTCTGAAAGTACGCATCTATTCTTTCATTCCATACTCTTGGCGCTCTCTTCAACCCATAAAGCGCCTTCTTCAACTTGTAGACCTTCTCTTTACCTTTCACTTCATATCCAGGCGTCTGCTCGACAAATACATCTTCTTCAAGATAATCATTCAGAAATGCGGACTTAACATCCATCTGACAGATCTTCCACTTATATTGAGCTGCAAGTGCAATGATCAGTCTGATAGTGTCTATCCGTGCTACTGGAGCAAAGAACTCATCGTAATCCACTCCTTGGATTTGTTTGTAGCCTTTCGCGAAGAGTCTTGCCTTGTGCTTTTCCACTTCACCATCCTTGTTAGTCTTCACTCTATAAACCCATTTCACACCAATGGGTTTGTGACCTGCTGGCAGATTAACCAACTCCCAAGTATCATTCTTCTTAATGGATGTTATCTCTTCATTCATCGTCTTCCTCCAAGTCTTCTCCTGAGCAGCTTCTTCATAGGAGTATGGTTCGCAATCTGCTAAAAGACAATATAAAGAAAAGTTAGCATTTATTAGCTCTATCTCCTCGTAGATCTCCTCCAACCTTCTCATCCTAAGTTGAGGACGATCAGAGTTGCTCCTACTAGTGTCTGCTCCACTAAAACTGCTTCCACTTATGCCTGCTCCACTAGAGTAGGGAGTAGAAGCTCCCCCTGAAACTCCACTTGGTGGTGATGGTAGATCAACTCCATCATCCTCAGCTCCTGCTTCATGACCACCTTCCTCTTCATCTTCATCAAAGAACATCCCCTTGATGCTTCTCACCTTCTAATCCCAGCTCCAACAGCTATCTTCCTCGAACACAACATCCCTTAAGATTATTGCCTTCTCCGTCACTGGGTGGTACAACTTGTAAGCCTTGCTTATTAGAGCGTAGCCCACAAAGATACACTTCTCTCTCCTATCATTGAGCTTCTTCCTTCTCTATACAGGGACATAAGCATATGCTACACACCCAAAGACCCTCAAATGTGAAACACTCGGCTTCCATCCACTCCAAGCTTCAAACGGAGTCTTGAACTTTACACTCTTGGTAGGACACCTGTTCAGCAAGTACACAGCACACTGCACTGCTCCCGCCCAGAACATCTTCGGCAACCCCTTGCCCTTCACCATTCTTCTTGCCATGTTCATGATGGTCAAGTTCTTTCTCTCCGTAACACCATTTTGCTGAGGTGAGTATGCAGTCGTCTACTGATGAGAGATCCCGTTCTCCTTGCAGAAACTGTCAAATAACCTTGAGGTGTACTCCTCACCTCTATCAGCCCTGAGCACCTTCAGTGGTAGCCCGCTCTCCTTCTCAGCCATTGCCTTGAACTCATTGAACCTGTCAAGGGCCTCAGACTTCTCTCTCAAGAAGTACACCCAACACTTCCGACTGTAATCATCTGTGAAGGTAATGTAGTACTTGCTTCCGCCAACTGAGGTAGTATCAAACGGACCAGCGATGTCTGAGTGAACTAGTTCAAGTTGTCTCCTCGCTCTACGAGACTTTCCTCATTCAAAACTTTGTCTCTTCTGCTTTCCCTTCGTACAAGCTTCACAAATCTTTTGTGGTGGTAAGATCTTTGGAAGACCTTCCACCATCTTTGCATGTGAAAGAAGCTTCAGACCGCTAAAGCCTAAGTGACCCATCCTGTGTTGCCACAACCAAGCCTCTTCTTCTTCTTCAGTTCTTTCTAGGCATGCCGTCTCCTCTGCATCCATTTTCAATGTAAAGAGACAATTCGTCGTCATCTTTTCTTTCACCACCTCTTTTCCTCGATGGTTCTTCATAGCCAATGAACCATCCTTCAACTGAATGCGGTATCCTTTCTCCACAAACTATCCAAGGCTTAAGATGTTACTCTTCAAGCCAGGAATATAGAACACGTCATTGAGATGAACCTTCTCGCCATTGAGCATGACCACTATCAACCCTTTACCTTCTACCGAGATCTTCGAAGCGTCTCCAAAGCTAACCTCACCAGCACTTCATTCAAGGTTAGTGAATAACTCCTTCTCACCACACATATGGTTGCTCGCTCCTGTGTCCAAGTACCATACTTCATTTCTTCCTCCTTCAGCTCCTCTGTAAGTCAAGAACATCATTGGATCACCACTAGTGTTTCTTGCTTCAGCATAGTGGTTGGTCTCATCATTCCTCCTCGGAAGTCTGCAGTCATAACTCATATGCCCAAACTTGTTACAGTTATAACATTGGACTTGGCCCATTCCACCACGGCCTCTTCCTCGGCCTCTTCCACGGCCTCTTCCTCTTCCTTCTTGCGCGCTACCTTGAGTTTGCTCCGCCTCTCTCTAGAAATTCTGATGTCTACCTCCTCTTCTTTCTCTGCCTCTACCTTGGTAGCCTCGACCTCGCTGGCCACCTCCTCTTCCTAAACTCTCTCCAAAGTTCAGCTGAGTCTGAAGTGCTTTCTCTAAGCAACTTGACTCTTCATCTTGTAGCATGCGGTATTCATGAGCTTGCAGAGAGCCTATGAGTTCATCAATAGACATTTGAGTCAGATCTTTTGACTCTTCTATCACCACAACGATATAGTTAAACTTTTTTGACATAGATCGCAGAAGTTTCTCCATGAAACTCACATCATCAATTGTCTCTCCATTGCGCTTCATTTCGTTTGCAAGCGTCCGCAGACGAGTCATATAGTCACCAACTTTCTCAGAGTTTTTCATCTTGGTAACTTCATACTCTGCTCGGAGAGATTGCAGCTTCACCTTCTTCGGCTTGTCAACTCCTTGCAATGAGCGTTGCAAGGTCTCCCATGCTTCTTTAAAATTCCTAGCATCAGAGATCTTCTCAAACGTAGCTTCATCCTTACCTTGGTATAACAAGAACAAAGCCTTCTTGTCTCTCTTCCTTGCCTCTCACAGTACTGTCCTCTGCGTGTTGGTCAACGCCTCCTCTGCTTCAGCAGTTTGCTCTTCATATCCATCCTCAACTATCTCCCATAACTCCTTCGATGCTAGAACCACTCTCATCTGGATGCTCCAGTTCCCATAGTTCGTCTTCGTCAACTTGGGAACTTGACCCGGCATAGCATTTACCATCTCCATTACTTCTATCTCTTTAACTCTTATGAGTTACTATCAAGGTTCGTAACCTCCCTCTGATACCACTGTTGGAAGCGATATAGTAGGCAAAACGCAAAGGAGCAAAACAACTTCTCTATTATAACAAACAAAAATACAAGGCTACAATACAATACAATTCCGCAATGAGTTACAACTCAACACTTAACTTCAAGAGTGTAATGCCCCCGATTTTTCTACGGTTATTTAATTTTCATTTGGCGTTACGTCGACGCATTTTCTTGGCTTGTGCCATCTGTGAAGTGTGGTCTTAACTTTTTAGAACTGGGTGGCATATTTTGTAGCCTATTGGCAAGATCTCCCTAGCAAGCCGAGTCGTTTTGGGTGACCCGGTGTGGCCTCTCGGGGGATGCTTGTGTTTTGGCTTCGGGTGGTTATAACTCGAGTTCTGTTCGTCGAAAGTTAATTTCGACTTCGCCGTTCCATTCGTAGCATGGGTATTTAGCTACGGTGCGAGTTTCGTCGAATTCCGAAGTAGTTTGGTTTTCGCGTCGTTTTGGGTGTGCTAATAATGAAAGCAAATGTGTATATTTAAAGCTATTTAGATGATTTTTGCGGCCAAAAGCTATGGTAATGAACCAGCGGCTTAGGAGGAGGTTAAGGCTGATTAGGCGTGATTGGATTTATTTAAAAGCCTTAAGCCAAAATAGCCGGCCCATTCTTCCCTTTCCCGAAAACCGTCGCCTGCTCCTGTTCGCGGAAAAACAGAGGAAAACCGCCGGACCTGCTACCCCTTCGGACGGCGATTCCGGGAGTGTTTATGGGCGGATTTCGATTCCGAGAGTGGATCTGGATTGATCTCACTCAGACCTTCGTTTCTACGGTAAGAGATTTGAGTTTCGTAGGGTTTTTAGGAGGTTTGGATTTTCGGTTTTTGCTCTTTTTGCCATTAAAGCTCGGGATGTGTTGGCTAGGTGTTGCTGCTGCTGGTGCCGAGGGAGAGGAAGGGCTCGAGTGAAGCTTCGCTGAAAAACCGAGGCAAGTGGTTCTTGCACTTGCTGTTTTGATCTTCCTCCTCTTAACTACCCGGTTAGCCCTAAGATAGAAGCCAAGCTTTCTCTCTTTTTGTTTGCTTAAAACTATGTGCTTCAGTTTCCATTTATGAGCCCCCCTCCTTGTGATGTTTTTGCTCAACCCGCTGGTTGTTTTCACCATTTAGACTCCAGAATTTTTATTTCTGGTTTGGTGCTTCTGCGGGTGGAGCCGAGAGAGAGAGAGAGGGAGGTTTCTGTGGTAGTGCTCTGGTTAGAACCAGTCTTGGTAGGCTCTCGAGATTTGGTGTTGAGTGTGGTGCACACACTCAAAGACAAAACCCGCTCGGGTTTGGCGTTGAGTGTGGTGCACACACTCAAAGCCATAGTATAGTCCGTTCTTTTGCGGCCAAGCAGTGAGGCGATTAAGTGAGAAAATTTTGTCTAAGTCAAAATCGACGGGAATCACTAAGTGATTCTCGCCGATTTCGACGAGTATCGTCAGTGATTCCCGCCGATTCGGCGAGAATAAATCTGGATTCCCGCCGATTCAGCTAGAATCGATTTGGATTCCCGCCGATTCGGCGAGAATCAATCTAGATTACCGTCGATTCGGCGAGAATCAATCTGGATTCGGCGAGAATCAGTCGGCATTCCCGCCGACCACTTCCTGTTGGCGTTGATTTAGGGTTTTCCTGCGGTAAAGTGCTAAGGCCATGAGTGAGTAGACCTCACTCAACGTCGTAGATGTTTTGGCGTTGAGTGAGGTTAGCTCACTCAATGCCACTGCCTCTTTTGCTGAAGGCGTTGAGGGAGTAGACCACAATCAACGCCATAGCTGTTTTGGCATTGAGTGAGGTTAGCTCACTCAACACCAGAGTTTTCTTGCGGGAGGCGTTGAGTGAGTGAACCTCACTCAACGCCATAGGCATTTTGGTGTTGAGTGAGGTTAGCTCACTCAACGCCAGAGCTGTTCTTGCGGAGGGCGTTGAGTGAGTGAACCTCACTCAACGCCATGGTTGTTTCTGGCACTGAGTGAGGCTAACTCACTCAACACTAAGGTCTGGTTAGGCGTTGAGTGAGTGGGGCTCACTCAACGCCATGCCATGTTGAGTCATCTCAACATTTTTCCCTTACCTTGATTTTCTCCCCCGAGTGAATTTCTTGATTTTGAGGTTCCTTGTTGGTTATTTTCTTATTTTTCCAAAAAGGCCGAATCATGGGTCGTGGTTAGTAGTGGTGGTTTGAAGCTCTTAATTGGGGAGGTGTTGTGTAATTTAGCCAAGGCCACCCTTTTTCTTTTATCTTGCTCCAGGTACGGGCTGGGCAAGGGATGGGAGGTCCCTAGTGCTTTCACATGTAGACCCCTGAGCTTGGTTTCTTTGAAATAGTGGTTGGGGGACTGAGTTTGCCTCCAACCCGGATCCGCGATGTTTTTGCTACTACCATCTCTCACAGCTTAGGGTGTTAGACATTTCTTCCTTGGTAGATTACAGCATTTTGGCTCATGGTAGCCTTGTTGACTCTACAACTTTTGGGCAGAGTTACTGTTGTGTCCTCGCACTTAGTGCACATCTCTTTTTGCCTTGCCTTGGGTAGTTGTGACTGATACTGCTTTGTTTTTCTCTTTTACTTATCTTCTGATTGGCACTTTAGAGCAGTTTTCTAGTTTGCTTCCTGAGTTATTCTTTCTTCTTTGAATGCCTCAGGTCCTGGATAGTAGCCGCTCTGACGGCTAGTGGTGCTGTGCTGTTGCTGGTGGTCTCTAGTGCTATAGAGATCAGTTCCTTGTTTCTGTGAGGTAGTTTTGGGGTTGTTTTTCTTACAGACATACATACTCGTCAGTGGGTTCGTGTCAGTTTGTTGGCGCCCACTTGTAGTTTTTACCTTGATACTAGATATGTTACTTTTTGCTGCTACCTTTCTGGAGTTAGTCTACTTGCTCTGAGGATGATTTATGCTAGGTTGCTAGTTACTTTTAAACCGAAAAACATTATTATAAGTATTACTCATGATCAGCATGTTTTATAAAACTCATCACTATTTTTCAAACAACGTAAAAAGATCATTTTCCTATATATATAGTATAAATTAAAAATAGGATCCTGTATAGTATAAGTTGTCCTCTGGGGACACTTACGCACTCTTTTAGGATGTTAAAACTGAATAAAGTATTTTCCGCAGCGTATAAGTATAGTTTTTAAATTGTGGACTAGGTGATCCACCGAGCTGAGGGATATGACCTTTAAAAATATAACTGATTTTCTAATCATATAACTTATGAATTTTCATAAAGTATAGTTGTTGTTGTTTGCCTGAGCATCGGCAGTTATCCCCTGCTCGACGTGGCATCATGACGCGTATTTTCTCCTACTCTGATAATTCGTTTTCCTCGGAGAAAATGCGGGTTATTACAGTTGGTATCAGAGAGAGGTTACTTGACAAGCTAGTCGGGCAACCTTCCCTTTTGATTGCATTAGTAGTTCAACATCATGTCATTCACACACCTATATGTCATCAGCACGTCTTGGCAAAAGCACGAACACTACACTCATAGCATAACATGAAGTATACGGGGCATATTATGTAGTATGGGATGCATAATATGTGTTCGTATATAGATCCACCATAGGGGAAACATGTGAGGGTTATGTAGTATGGGATGCATAACCTCACCACATGGCTGCGACTAGCTCGTTTTCTTTTCGTTGCATGAGGATGTTATATAGTATGGGATGCATAACATTTTCATGTGTACGCCGCTCATAACATGCATTAGGGTCTTTTTAGAATGCATAACACAAACATGCATAACATAACATTGCATAAGCACAACGTGCCAAGCTAAAGACTGGTAGGATGACATATGTACATACATAAGTTTTTGAGTCAAAAATAATATAAAGTCATGCATTCCCGATCTAGGCACAAGAGTTAGTATGGTGGTGGTTAACCATCCTAGGTTAAGGCATAACATCAATTTTTGTAAAAAAATAAACTCCCAGAGCAAGTTTAGCAGCTTTAAGTTCATATTTATGTATGTATTGTCTGTACTTGTAGTTAGTTATAGCTGTCGTACTAGGATCTGTCTAATGTTGTTATGACTTTAGGATGGCAAGGCGCCCTTCGACTAGATCGACTCCCCTATCAGAGGGTTAGTCATCTGGAGCGCAGAATGATGCGGTGATCGAGAGCTTACGGCAGAGTAGCGATTCCTTGAGCAGGCAGTTGGTGGAGGTGCGAGCCCAGATCCAGTCTTTGGTGGCAGTTGTGGCAGGACAGACTCAGGGAGTGCAAGGCCCTGCAGGAGGGTTAGCTATTCCTCCTCCTCCTCCTGTACCCCTGAGACCTCCAGTGGTGGTGCCAGCAGAAATGGCATTCATCTGGCAGTTTCAGAGACTTAGCCCTCCTACTTATGATGGGAAGGCAGATTTCATGGTCATAGACGATTGACTGATCTCCATGGAGGAGATGTTCTCGTACTCCGGTATTGCAGACGATCAGAGAGTGATGATAACCGCCTATCAGCTCAAGGGTTTGGCTAAGAGTTGGTGGATTAGGGAAAAGGAGAGCTTGGTAGCTGGTTGCTCTTGGGAAGTATTCAAGGAAAGGCTGCTGAGGAAGTTCTTGCCTTCGGTCGAGCGTGACCGTCTTATGAACGACTTCCTCCACCTGAAGCAAAGGCAACTCACGGTCGGTGAGTATGAGATAGAGTTCAACAAGTTGAGCCGGTTTGCTCCTGGGTTGGTGAGTGTTGAGGTTGATCGAGTCAAGCGATTTCTTGGTGGCTTGAGGAGCGAGGTGTAGCAGTTGACCAGTGCTTATGGATCAGAGACCTATGTAGGGATAGTGGAGGCTGCTCTGAAGGTGGAGGATATCGAGACCGCAAAGAGCAAAGGCAAGCAAATGAGGAAGGACAAGAGGAAGTCCGTCGAGGAGAAGAAACCCCAGGTACCCGATGCTGCTTTGCGAAAGAAGAGCAAGGTGGTGTGTAGCTTCTGTGGTCGGTAAGGCTACTCTGTTGAGAGGTGCTTCAAGAAGGCAGCGGCTTAGAAGGAGCAAGTTCATGCTATTCAGGGTGCTCCTAGGAGGGATTTTTCCTGTTCTGTTTGCAAGCGACCCGGGCATGATGCTGCCCAGTACTGGTCCAAGGATAATGTCTGCTATCAGTGTGGGCAGAAGGGTCACATCAAGTCTAGGTGTCCTCAGGTCCAGCCTGCTCTTCATGCAGTTCCACTTCAGGCACTACCTCCGCCTCAGCATGTGGACATGGGTAAAGGAAAGCTGAACATGATCTCTTCCGAGGAGGCCCAAGCTTCGACTCAGGTCATCTCAGGTTAGTTGTTTCTTTTTCCAGCTTGGAAGTTTTATTTGCTAGAATGGTTACAGTTGGGTTTTGGTAGATCCTTAGTTGTATATACTCCTATAGGGAAATTTAAGGTGAAAAACCGCTGGGCGTGCGTTCTGTTCGACTCTGGCCCTACCCACTCGTTTGTGGCTAGAGCCTTTGTGGAGCGACATCGGTTAACTTTAGATTGAGTTCGTGATACCTTTCGCGTCAAGTTCCCTTCTAGTGAATCTGTGCTGTTAGATTTGGGCATTCTAGATTGCCCAGTTTTGTTAGGGGATTTTCTTGCGAGGGCAGACTTGAAGATGATTGATTTGGAGGACTTCAATGTCATTCTGGGCATGGACTGACTGTCTAAGTATGATGCGGTCATTCAGTGTAAAGGGAAGCGCTTGGACTTCATCAAGGACAATGGTCAGCCGGGAAGCATGTATGCTGATCCGTGCCAAGATTCTCCGGTCTTTTCTGCGGTATGTGCTCAAAAGTTGTTTCCTTCTGGTTGTTTTGCTTGTTTAGTCTCGGTGGTTGGAACCGCTGTTTGTATACCGCACTTGGAGGAGATTCCCATTGTTCGCGGTTTCGCTGATGTGTTTCCTGATTACCTTCCTGGTCTTCCTCCCAATAGGGATGTCGAGTTTGTGATTGATTTGGAACTGGGTACGCGTCCTATTGCTAAGGTGCCGTACCAGATGGCCCCTCGTGAGCTAGAAGAGTTGTGAGTCCAGTTAGATGAGTTGTTGGCAAAAGGGTTTATCAGGCAGAGTTCGTCGCCTTGGGGTGCTCCTGTTCTATTTGTGAAGAAGAAGGATGGTTCGATGCGGCTTTGCATCGACTACAGAGAGTTGAACAAAGTCACTGTTAAGAATAGGTACCCTCTACCGAGGATCGATGACTTGTTTGATCAGTTGCGGGGTAGCACAGTGTTTTCCAAGATCGATCTTCGTTCTGGCTATCATCAGCTTAGGATCCATAAGGCAGATATTCAACGGACTGCGTTTAGATCGAGGCATGGTCATTTTGATTTCTTGGTGATGTCGTTTGGTCTGACCAACACACCATCAGCTTTCATGGATATGATGAACCGGGTGTTCAAGGATTTCCTGGACAAGTTTGTGGTGGTTTTCATCGATGATGTGCTGGTCTATTCTCACAATGCTGAGGAGCATGAGCAGCATATGCTCTTGGTTCTATCGGAGTTGAGGAATCACAAGTTATTCGCCAAGTTGAGCAAGTGCAAATTTTGGTTGCCTCAGGTCTCGTTTCTGGGCCACATGGTGAACAAGGATGGGATTTCGGTCGACCCGGAAAAGATCGCAGTAGTGATGGATTGGAGTAGGCCGGGCACGCCCAAGGAGATCATGAGCTTTCTAGGGTTGACCGGCTACTACAGGAGGTTCGTGGAGGGTTTCTCTACCCTAGCTGCACCTTTGACCAGGTTGACTCAGAAGAACGCAACCTTTGTTTGGAGCGAGAAGTGCGAAGAAGCCTTCCTGGAGCTAAAGAACAGATTGTGCACTGCTCCCGTTCTGGCCCTACCTACTGAGGGTGTGGAGTATGACGTTTACGTGGATGCTTCGCATGTTGGTTTGGGTTGCGTGTTGATGCAAGTAGGAAAAGTGATTGCGTATGGGTCAAGGCAATTAAAGACTCACGAGAGAAATTACCCTACGCATGACCTTGAGTTTGCATTGGTAATTTATGCGTTGAAGCTGTGGAGACATCTACTTTATGGGGCTCAGTGCAAGATCTTCACTGATCATAAGAGCCTGAAGTATGTGTTCACGCCGAAGGAGTTAAATCTGCGCCAGTGGCGGTGGCTTGAGTATGTGGCCGATTATGATGTAGAGATCCCGTACCATCCAGGCAAGGCCAATGTGGTGGCTGACGCCCTGAGTCGGAAGACGAGGAAGATCTTTAATCTCTTCGCCGATCGTTTAGTGGAAGAGTTCCTCCTTATGGATATCTCAGTGAGATGCTGTGACGTGCAGAGTAGTTTGGCAGTGGCAGAGCCATCTTGGATTTCCCTTACTAGGTTGCACCAGAAGGATGATCCGGACCTTCTGCACTTATACCTCAGGACTGAGAGAGGGGAGTTGCCGGATTTTTCCATCGATGATGCGGGTACTTTGAAGTACCGAGGCAGATTTTGCATCCCTGCTGTTGGAGACATCAGGGGTATGGTTTGCAGAGAGGCTCATGGATCCAGTGTTGCCTACCATCCAGGATCTACGAAGATATATCATGATTTGAAGCAAATTGCCTGGTGGTATGACATGAAGAGTGATATAGCCCGATTTGTTGCTGAGTGCCACACTTGCAAGCGTGTGAAGGCCGATCACGAAAGGCCTGGTGGCAAGTTGACTCCGTTAGAGATCCCGACTTGGAAGTGGGAAAGTATTTCTATGGACTTAATCACGGGCTTACCGAAATCTCCAAGGGGATTTGATTCTGTTTGGGTTATAGTGGATAGACTGACGAAGTGTGCTCACTTCGTGCCGTATAAGATTGACTACCCGATGAAGAAGATAACAGAGTTGTACTTGAATGAGGTCATCAGATTGCACGGTGTGCCTGACATCATTTCCGATCGAGACTCCCGGTTTACTTCTCGCTTTTGGCAGAGTCTACAAGAGGGTTTGGGTACCGATCTGAGGTATTCAACTGCTTACCACCCACATACCAATGGGCAGACGGAGCGGGTGAACCATATAGTTGAGGATATGATCAGATGCTATATTCTAGACCACGGTGGAGCGTGGGATGAGCGGTTGCGACTTATGGAGTTTACATACAATAACAGTTATCAAGAAAGTTTGCAAATGGCTCCGTTTGAAGCTTTGTATGGGAGGCGCTGCAGAACTCCCCTATTTTGGGCTGAGGTAGGTGAGAGACCCTTGTTGGGTCCGGATGCGCTTGAGGAGATGGAAGTCGCAGTGAAGCTTAATCGAGAAAAGCTTCGTATAGCTCAGGAGAGATAGGAGAAGAACGCCAATCGGCGTAGGTCGGACTTGGAGTTTTCTGTAGGGGACCTTGTGTTTCTTAAGGTTTCCCCGATGGTTGGAGTTAAGAGGTTCGGTAAGAATTGGAAATTGGACCCGAGGTATGTGGGCCCATTTAATATTGTGGAACGGATTAGCGTGTCAGCATATAAGTTGGATTTGCCAGCAAACTTCCCAGGTGTTCATAATGTATTTCACGTAAGCCAATTGCGGAAGTGTGTGCGCAGTAGTGGGCAAGTCATGGATGTGATGCCCCAGTTGGAGCCTAATCTCTCTTTTTTTGAAGTGTCAGTCCGCATTTTGGATACTCAAGATCGGGTGCTGCGAAGGAAGTCCATCCCGATGATCAAAGTTCTATGGAAGAATCAGGGTTTGGAAAGCGTGACTTGGGAGTTAGAGTCGGCTATGAGGGAGGCTCACCCTCAACTATTTCCCTGATTAGATTGGTTTGTTTCCTTTTTGTAATGTTTGGCTTATTACTTTCCTTCTATAGTAGAAGTGTTGTGCGTAAAGTTTCGGGACGAAACTTTCTTTTAGGGGGAGTGACTGTATGTAACGACCCCATCCGTTAAATGACGTATAGTAGAAGGTCCGGCCGGGGCCCCACACTATATGCCACAAACAGACGGTGAGGTCACAGGATAATACCAAACCATACGAATCCTAACTCAGAGCATTCTAGCGGAAGCTTTAAGTTACAACTTTGAACTCTAATCCGGAATGTCCAAAGATATAAAACCACCTTTATATATCAAACCATGGAATGTACAACAAATACAAGAGTTTGGCCTTAAGGCCTTACAGTTCCTCTTTACAGACAACATGTTTTACAAACCTCGGCGCGCAGGCCGGCCATACATGAGTAAAAGAGAACAACCAAAACATTTGCTTAGCCTTCAAGGGCTAGCAGCAGCAACAGCAGCAACAGCAGTAGGGCTTCAGCCCATCACTTACCACTTGGCTCTCCAGCACCTGCACGGGAACAATCCACCCAACCGGTGGCAAACAATGCAACGGTCAGCATTCAGCTGACCCAATTATAACAATCCTACCCGTTTCTCGGGGCATGAGCATTCTTTCCCTGCAAGCATGGCATCATCAAATAGCAACTATGTGCGCGCAGGCACATTCAAGCCATCACAACTATCGGCCATACGGCCCGACAGTCCGTGCACTCAGGGCACATTCTTGGTGTACCGGAATACCAGGGTCAACACCACCGTCTACACGGTATTTGAGCATTCTAGTCTTTCCGGCGCGCGGGCCTAAGACTCTCATTAGGCGCTCCAACAAAACCTATAACCAGGCTTCCAAGTTGGACGGACCTAACGCAGGTACGGATCAGCCACCCCCCCGTTGCTCAAGTCGCCGTGCCACCTCGAATACGGAAGTATCCATGGCTATTTATAGGCGCGGGTCGGTTTCACCTTTCCTGTTCGGCAATCTGCCTTTTTATCGAGTTGCAGCCCAACGGCTCAACCACTCATAAAGTGGCAACACACGGCCACAAGAGTTGCATCCAACCCTCTTCATTTCCTGGACATCGTCCAGTACTTCCTGCCGCACCAAGCAACAGGTAGGAACAAGGCATCACAAGCCATAATCACGGAGCCTTCTCCGATATGCAAACAAGCATCACCAATCCAGACCATATCCAGATGGGCTTCACACAGCATGCCTAGAGCCGTACTCCAATTCCGGCCTCTAACAAGGGGGACTTCACATATCTACCCCAAGGGACACCACAACCCACCGCACACTCGCGGGGAAGGGTTTTCCCTATGCAATGCAGAAAAGAAGGACTTCATATGTCCAAGGAGGGAGATCGTTACCCTTGTCGATCTCTTCGGTGCCATCGAAAACTAGCTGGTGAGAAAGAACCGCAGCAGCCTTGCCTTCACAACGCCGGCTTCGGATCACGAATCGGACCACGGGAACTCCGTCGGTGGCTTGCTCTCCTCCTCCTTCTTCCTCCACTCTCTTTCTCTCTTTCTTAAGCACAAATGAAGAATGACTCTTCATCCTTCCTTCATGGAGTTAATCCAGCCAGGAAACAACCTGAGCCCTTGGATCAAAAGAGAGAATCTGAACGGCCACGATCTGCCCAAAAAAACTCTATTTTTGGCTGACACGGCCTGTGACACGCCCGTGTCATAGGCCGTGTACCCTTAAGCGGCACACGCGGTATTGAACCGACTGAACAACACGGGCATCGACACGCCCGTGTCGAACCTGACACGCCCGTGTCATTCTTGAGACACGCCCGTGTCTCCTGTTACACGGTACTCACCGATTTCCAAAACCAGTACACGGGTCGGAACACGGCAACTGACACGCCCGTGTCCAGCCTGACACGCCCGTGTTCAAGGCCGTGTTCAAGGCCGTGTTCGGCTCTGACTCGAATAGGCCAATTTCGAAAAATGATTCGAACACGCCCTGGGACACGCCCGTGTCGAAGGCCGTGTCCCAGGCTCGACGATCGTCGACTCTCAAACGTCGACTAGCCTGAACACGCCCTGGGACACGCCCGTGTCCCAGGCCGTGTACACCCGACACGCCCTGGGACACGCCCGTGTCCCAGGCCGTGTCAAACAGCCTGCTACTCAACCTTTCAGATGAGTCTTTTTGGGGCCTTTTTGGGGTGTTACACTGTAACGCCCCCAATTTTTCTACGGTTATTTAATTCTTATTTGGCGTTACGTCGATGCATTTTCTTTGCTTGTGTCATCTGTGAAGTGTGGTCTTAACTCCTTAGAACTGGGTGGCCTATTTTGTAACCTATTGGCAAGATCTCCTTAGCAAGCTGAGTCGTTTTGGGTGACCCGGTGTGGCCTCTCGGGGGATGCTTGTGTTTTGGCTTCGGGTGGGTATAACTCGAGTTCTGTTCGTCTAAAGTTAATTTCAATTTCGCCGTTGCGTTTGTAGCATGGGTATTTAGCTACGGTGCGAGTTTCGTCGAATTCCAAGGTAGTTAAGTTTTCGCGATGTTTTGGGTGTGCTAATAATAAAAGCAAATGTGTATATTTAAAGCTATTTAGATGATTTCTGCGGCCAAAAGCTTTTGTAATGAACCGGCATCTTAGGAGGCGGTTAAGGCTGATTAGGCGTGATTGGATTTATTTAAAAGCCTTAAGCCAAATTAGCGGGCCCATTCTTCCCTTTCCCGAAAACCGTCGCCTGCTCCTGTTCGCAGAAAAATAGAGGAAAACCGCCGGACCTGCTACCCCTTTGGACGGCGATTCCGGGAGTGTTTGTGGGCGGATTTAGATTCCGAGAGTGGATCTGGATTGCTCTCGCTCAGACCTTCGTTTCTACGGTAAGAGATTTGAGTTTCGTAGGGTTTTTAGGAGGTTTGGATTTTCGGTTTTTGCTCTTTCCGCCATTAAAGCTCGGGATGTGCTGGCTAGGTGTTGCTGCTGCTGGTGCCGAGGGAGAGGAAGGGCTCGAGTGAAGCTTCGCTGAAAAACCGAGGCAAGTGGTTCTTGCACTTGCTGTTTTGATCTTCCCCCTCTTAACTACCTGGTTATCCCTAAGATAGAAGCCAAGCTTTCTCTCTTTTTGTTTGCTTAAAACTATGTGCTTCAGTTTCCCTTTATGAGCCCCCCTCCTTGTGCTGTTTTTGCTCAACTCGCTGGTTGTTTTCACCATTTAGACTCAAGAATTTTTATTTCTGGTTTGGTTCTTCTGCGGGTGGAGCTGAGAGAGAGAGAGGGAGGTTTCTGTGGTAGTGCTCTGGTTAGAACTAGTCTTGGTAGGCTCTCGGGATTTGGTGTTGAGTGTGGTGCACACACTCAAAGCCAAAAGCCGCCCGGGTTTGGCGTTGAGTGTGGTGCACACACTCAAAGCCATAGTTTGGTCTGTTCTTTTGCGGCCAAGCAGTGAGGCGATTGAGTGAGAAAATTTTGTCTAAGTCAAAATCGACGGGAATCACTAAGTGATTCTCGCCGATTTCGACGAGTATCGTCAGTGATTCCCGCCGATTCGACGAGAATCAATCTGGATTCCCGCCGATTCGGCGAGAATCAATCTGGATTCCCACCGATTCGGCGAGAATCAATCTGGATTCCCGCCGATTCGGCGAGAATCAGTCGGCATTCCCTCCGACCTCTTCCTGTTGGCATTGGTTTAGGGTTTTCCTGCGGTAAAGTGCTAAGGCGTTGAGTGAGTAGAACTCACTCAATGCCGTAGCTATTTTGGCGTTGAGTGAGGTTAGCTCACTCAACGCCACTACCTCTTTTGCTGAAGGCATTGAGGGAGTGGACCTCACTCAACGCCATAGCTATTTTGGCGTTGAGTGAGGTTATCTCACTCAACGCCAGAGTTTTCTTGCGGGAGGTGTTGAGTGAGTGAACCTCACTCAACGCCATAGCTGTTTTGGCATTGAGTGAGGTTAGCTCACTCAACGCCAGAGCTGTTCTTGCGGAGGGCATTGAGTGAGTGAACCTCACTCAACGCCATGGTTGTTTCTGGCTCTGAGTGAGGCTAACTCACTCAACGCCAAGGTCTGGTTAGGCGTTGAGTGAGTGAGGTTCACTCAACTCCATGCCGTGTTGAGTCATCTCAACGTTTTTCCCTTACCTTGATTTTCTCCCCCGAGTGAATTTCTTGATTTTGAGGTTCCTTGTTGGCTATTTTCTTGTTTTTCCAAAAAGGCTGAATCGTGGTTCGTGGTTAGTAGTGGTGGTTTGAAGCTCTTAATTGGGGAGGTGTTGTGTAATTTAGCCAAGGCCACCCCTTTTCTTTTATCTTGCTCCAGGTACGGGCTGGGCAAGGGGGTGGGAGGTTATTGGTACCCTAGTTTGAATTTGAGTTTAGTCTTCTCAATTAGTTTCTTGACCCAAGATTTATCTATGGTCAAAGGTTAGTTGTTAGGTTAGATTTCCTCAGTTGTAGATTTGTCACTTATCAAGTGGAAATCTGGCTAAGTTCTTTTTGGTTCGACTATAGTCGAACGGCGCTCGACTATCGTCTATCAACTGTTCGATGATCTTCTATCAGTTGGTCGACTATAGTCAGTCAGCAGATCGTCTAACTCTGAGTTAGTTAAACTCTTATTAGCTCGACGATCTGTGGTTTCTGCCTCGTCGATCGTCGAACCCTGCTCGACTTCTTTTGCCCAGACAGATTTCTTGATAGTTCAACTATCTGCTTGGATAGTTCAACTATCTGATAGCTCGACTATCTGGTTGATAGTTCAGCTATCTGCTCTGTTCGATAGCTCGACTATCTGTTTGATAGTTCGACTATCTTTCTTGATAGTTCAACTATCTGCTTGGATAGTTCAACTATCTGATAGCTCGACTATCTGGTTGATAGTTCGGTTATCTGCTCTTTCTTGATAGCTCGACTATCTGCTTTGATAGTTCGACTATCTGCTTTGTGTTGATAGTTCGACTATCTGTTTGATAGTTCGAATATCTTTCTGATAGTTCAACTATTTGCTTTGATAGTTCGACTATCTGTTTCGTTCGACTATCTGTTTGATAGTTCGACGATCTCTGTGGATCGTTCGACTATCTTTTGTTTGTTGTTAGTAATTTTGTACTCCTTCTGTTCTGTGATTTATTTCCTATTTATTTGGCATATTTTATTAAAGATTATTTCATTGATTTTATGTTTATTTCAAGGCAATCTTTGCGCCATTCTTTATGCATAAGTCAAGCTCTACTCTGACAAAGTCTTTTGTCTTATTAGTTGAAATATCTTTCTGCTTTATCTGTCATGCTGTCCTTTATAGCCGTTAGACTCAAAAGTCTTCTCTGGCCGTAAAGAGTTTGCTCTGATGTGACTTTCTCTAGTATTCTTTTATCAGATTGGATATGCAGCTTCTTAGAAAGCTTTATCCCTTTATAGGATGTCTGTCTGCAGGATATGTTTTGCTTTGTGCTATTTGCAGCCCAGATTGCAGATCTCAAAAGAAGACAAAGTTCAAACAAAGATTAGAGCCGTTACAAAGGCCAATATATAAAGTGCTATCAAAAGACAGAGACATACACATATACTAAGCTAGCAGAGAATACACACAGTTTCATACACAGATTCAAAACAAGAAGAGATACAGCTCTCAGATATTGTTACATTCAACTGAGAAGATCAACCTTCTTCAACTCTCTCTTCTTCAATCCTTAGTTCATCCTGATGCCAGGAACATTCACTCAGAGTCTCAAGAAGAAGAAGAAGAAGAAAGAAAAGCTGTTGAATAAGAACATCCATTTCAAATTAAGAGTCTCCTTCAAGCTGCTCCTTCAAGAACTTCAAGACAGCTCTCTGTCAAAAGTTCAGAAGAGTTCCTGTACCCTGAAGCAAGACTTCTTCCTGGATATCACTAAGCCAGGGGGAGCCTTGATTCCTTAGAGCTTTCTAGCTCTGTGCAATCCACTAGCTTCTCTAATCTTATTTTACAATAGAGAAGACTCTCTAAATCTCTCAACCTCCTGTACAAAGAGTTATTACTCCCTTCAAAAGTGAACCTTGGTGGCAGGGCACCTTAGCAAAAACCTGTGTTAGATTTTGAGCTCCTGATCAAAAACTCAAAGGGTCTACTTGATCTACCTGAACAAGATCAGTTGGTGGTAGGGCACCTGAACAAAAACCTGTAGTAGATTCCTACCAGGGTGGTAGAAGAGTGGACGTACCTATTTAGAGGGAACCACTATAAATCTTCTTGTGTCGTCTGTGTTGCTTAATTTAATTATTGTACTGTGGCTGTGAGTAGAAATAACTAGGATTCCTAGTTGCTGTGATAGGACCAAAGCTCAACTATAATTACAGTTAGCTTTCTCTTGTGCACTTCACTTTGTGTTAGGCTCTAGGGTTTCAAATATCTATAAAATCATTCCGCAAATTAACTCTATGAGAGTTGAGTAGGGTGTCATAATTTTTGAACACTCTATTCACCCCCCTCTAGAGTTGTATCTATCCTCTCTTTCAATTGGTATCAGAGCCAGGTTGTCTGACTGACAGGCTAACACCTGAGTCACAAGATCTAGATAGATACCAAGCTTATAGATATTCACTTCAAGGCCCAATACAAGGATTACTATAGCAGCAGACCTTCAGTTTGCAACTTAGCAAAGTTTAGCATCTAGAAGGCAAGAATTAAATTATATATGAACTCTATTGATGAAGATATTTTTTCTTCTATTTTGACAGGACATCCAACACCTCCTGCTGCAACTTCTGCTACAACTTCAACCTTGAGTGCAGTGCCACCTCCAGACTACAATGATGCTTACAAGAAAGCAAAAATAGTTGATGCAAAAGCTATGAATATTCTGGCTCAGACTATGTCTGATGAAACCTTCCAGAAAGTGGCTGATTGCACCTCTGCAAAAGCCATGCGAGACTCACTGAACCAGATTGTAGCTGGTTCAGCTGATGAAAGGAAGGACAGAAGGTCCAACCTTATATCTCAATATAAAAACTTCAAGAAGACTGAAGCTAAATCAGTTGAAGGAATGTACACCAGGCTCAGCTCAATCATCAATGAGCTGAGAACTCTTGATAAGGAGATAACATTGACAAAGGTCAATGATAAGATACTGATGTGCTTCCCAAGTACATGGGATCTTAGGATCTGGCCCATGCAAGAGGCTAGAAGTACTACTGAAATCTCAACTGAAGCCCTCCTTGGCAAGCTCAAATCTTTTGAGCAAGTGCTGAAGTCCAGGGAAGCTGAATCTGAAGCCAAGACTCCCACTCCTACCAGGAAAGAGAAAAATCTTGCTCTAAAGGCTGCTGATGCAACAGAAAGAAGCCAATCCAATGAGGAGCTGATGGCACTCCTTGCCAAAAGGTTCCTCAAGATGAGCAGAAAAGACTTCAGAAAGAAGTCTTCAAGATATGAAGATAAACCAAGGTATGACAGATCTCCTGCTAAAGAAATTATCTGTTATGGTTGCAGGAAACCTGGACACATTCTACCTGAGTGTCCAGAGGAAAAGAACAAAGAAAAGAGAAAAGAACATCATAAGAAGCACTCCAAGTCCTCCTACAAAAACAAGAAGAAGGAGAAAGGATTTATTGCTGAGACTTGGAGTGACACAGATGAGGAATCTTCTTCCTCAAGCTCCAGTGAAGATGAGGAAGAGAAGAAGGCAAAGGAAATTTGCCTAATGGCAATTGATGCCTGCAGCAACCACTCAGCTGCAGAGAGTTCTGATGATGATGAAGAAATGTCTACAAAAGATCAGGTATTATCTTCTTATGATTTTTCTTCTGCTGAATTTAAATCCCTTTGTTTAGATTTAATTAGTTCAGGAAAAAAAATTTAAGGAGCTTAGAAATAGGATAACAGAATCAGAAATCCTCTTCATTGAAAATACTAGGTTAGAAGCAGAACTCACTAAGTCCAGTGAAAAATAAAATTTCTTAAAAATGAACTAGCTAAATCAAAAAGATTAGAAGAATCTCTAAATGGTAGAAGCCTTAAGCTGCTAGAGATCACTGGCATGACAAACACTAGGTCAGGCAATAATAAGCTAGGCTTAGGAGCTTAATCAAGTAAACCCCCACTGGTTCTTAAAAATCATCTTTCAACTCTAGTAAACTTTATTTCAGCTGATGGAATAAAGAATACTGAGCAAGTAAAACAAGTTAACAAAGCTTTAAATAAGGCTAAGAGAGAAAAGAGAAAACAAAAATTTAAGGAAATACAAAAGTCGTCGAACGCTACTCGACGATCGAAGGCTCAATGGTCGAATGATGCTCAACGATCTGAGCATCGATCGTCAAACTCTGATCGACGATCTCAATATGACTTTCAAAATAATCACCTGAACCTTAGAAATCCTAAGATAAATAGAAACACTAGGTTTGTTGACCCATCAACTAATTAGAGTATCCCACCTAGGAGATCTTACCCTTTAGGATATAAACCTCAGCCCGCCTACTCTTTTATTTCAAGTTTTCATTATGTGAAAAATAATGGACCCAAGGTTGTCTGGGTCCATAATGTCTAATTGTTTAATTTGCAGATGAAGACCTATCCATCTACTAAAGACAAATGGTATTTGGATAGTGGCTGTTCCAAACATATGATAGGAAACAAAGACAATCTGTCAAGATTCAAGGCCAAGCTTGGACCAAAGGTGATCTTTGGGGATTCTAGCTGTGGTCAAACAGAAGGATATGGTAGGACTACCATTGGAGCAGTAACATTCAAAAGGGTTTCATATGTAACTGGACTGAAGCACAACCTTATCTCAGTAAGCCAGTTATGTGATGCAGGATATCAGGTATCTTTCACCGACTCTCTTTGTAATATTACCTTAAATAGTAATGTTGTGTTAGTAGGCATTATACAGGGTAATGTTTATTTAGTAGATTTTAATTCAACTCAATCTGAAATCTGCCTGTTTAATGAAGTAACAAATAATAACACCTTATGACATAGGAGGCATAGGCATGTTAACCTCAAGAACATATCTAGGTTATCTAAATACAACCTTGTTAGAGGTTTACCTTCTTTCCCCTACAAGAAGGAGAGCCTATGCAAGGCTTGTCAACTAGGCAAGCAAACCAAAAATTCCTTTAAATCTGTAAATAAAAGTGATTCACCTAGAATCCTGTATTTATTACACTTGTACCTTTTTGGTCCAATAAATGTACAGAGTCTAGAAGGGAAGTATTACACTTTAGTGATTGTAGATGACTTCTCTAGGTTCACTTGGGTGTTCTTTTTGAGAACTAAGGCTGATAACTTCAAAGTTCTTACAGACTTTCTGCTATGTGTGCAGACTGAGTATTCTACTCATGTTGCCTTGATCAGAAGTGATCATGGTACTGAGTTTGATTCTCTTTTCATGCAAGAATTCTGTGAGAAAGAAGGTATCAAACATAGCTTCTCTGCTCCTAAAACTCCCCAACAAAATGGGGTAGTGGAAAGGAAGAATAGAACCCTGATTGAAGCTGCTGAAACATTATTGGCAGATGCTAACATGCCTCTTTCTTATTGGGCAGAAGCTGTTAGCACAGCTAATTATGTCTTGAACAGATGTCTTATACACAAGCTTAAGAGTAAAACTCCTTATGAGTTGCTTAAAGGACAGAAACCTAAAATTAATTATTTTAGAGTCTTTGGTTGTGTAGTGTATATTCACAATAACAACAAAGAATATCTTAGAAAGTTTGAAGCAAAAGCTTCAATGAGAATTTTTCTTGGATATTCCCAAGTAAGCAAAGCTTATAGGGTGTTTAATAAATCAACTTCTAAAATAGAAGAGTCTGTGCATGTTTCCTTTGATGAGTCAAAGATGTTTTACAAGGAGAAGGAAACTTCTCCTTCCTCAAGCTCATTGCAGGTACCAGATTTATGCAAAGATATCACTCAAGAGATTCTCCCTCTATCAACTCTTCATATCACTGACTCAGACAGTGATGAAGACCTTGTGGAAGCAGTTGCTGTACCACCAACAGTTGATCCAATTCCTCAAGAGGAATTAATCCCAACTGTTGCTGAAGATCACATTCCACCTGCTGATCTTGTCACACTTAGAGATCATCCTACATCTCAAGTGATTGGTGACATATCAGCTGGTGTGCAAACAAGACATCAATTAAGACAGGATGTGATGCATGCTTGTTTCCTTTCACAAATTGAGCCCCTCACCATAAAAGATGATGATTAGATCCCAACTGGATCATTGCGATGCAAGAGGAGTTCAATCAATTTGAAAGATGTAAGGTATGGACTTTGGTTCCAAGACCAAAAAGCCAACTGATCATAGGCACCAAGTGGGTGTTTAGAAACAAGTTGGATGCAAATGGAATTATTATAAGGAACAAAGTTAGGCTTGTAGCTCAGGGCTACAGATAGGAGGAAGGTATAGACTATGACCAAACCTTTGCTCCTGTTGCAAGGCTAGAGACAATAAGGATCTTTCTAGCCTATGCAGCCTATATGAAGTTTAAGGTTTTCTAGATGGATGTCAAGAGTGCATTCCTAAATGGTGAGCTAAAGGAAGAGGTGTTTGTTGAACAACCCCCTGGGTTTGTTTCTGCAACTCAACCCTCATTTGTTTACAAGTTGCAAAAAGCTCTTTATGGACTTAAACAAGCACCCAGAGCCTTGTATGAGACTCTAGCTAGTTTCTTGTTAGAGCACAACTTTGTTAGGGGAGTAGTTGATAGAACCCTTTTCATTAAGCATCACAAGGACACCATCCTGTTAGTTCAAGTTTATGTGGATGATATTATTTTTGTCTCCACTGATCCCAAACTTTGCAAAAGGTTCTCTGACCTGATGCACTCTAAGTTTGAGATGAGTAGTATGGGTGAGCTGTCTTACTTTCTTGGTCTCCAAGTAAAGCAAGATGCTGATGACATCTTCATCTCCCAATCCAAATATACCAAGGAATTGTAAAGAAGTTTGGGATGGCAGATGCTTCAGCAATGCATACACCCATGGCTAATAATGCAGTTATAGATTCTGATGATCAGGGTAAGCCAGTTAATCAGAAAAACTATAGGGTCATTGTTGGTTCCCTGTTGTATTTAACTGCAAGTAGACCAGATATAATGTTTGTCACATGCCTATGTGCTAGATTTCAGGTCAACCCCAAGGAATCTCATTTGACTCTCCTCAAGAGAATTTTGAGATACCTGAAGGGATGTCCAAATTTAGGACTATGGTACCCAGCTGAATCAGAATTTGAGTTAATTGGATACTCTGATTCTGACTATACTAGTTATAGAGTTGATAGGAAAAGTACCTCAGGGACTTGTCAGTTCCTGGGAGAGAGATTAGTCTCTTGGTTCTGTAAGAAATAGGCCTCTGTCTCAACTTCAACTGCTGAGGCTGAATATATAACAGCTGCCAGTTATTGTTCACAGATCCTGTGGATTCAAAACCAACTTTTGGATTATGGGCACACTCACAAGAACACAAAAATCATGTGTGACAGTACCAGTGCTATCTCCATTGCACAAAATCCTGTGCACCACTCTAGGACCAAGCACATTGAGATCAAACACCATTTCCTGAGAGATTGTGTGGAAAAGAACAAGATCAGTCTTGAGTTCATATCCACTGACCTTCAGAGAGGTGATATTTTCACCAAGCCCTTAGATGAACAGAAGCATCGGTTCTTTTTGCATCAACTAGGCATGATTAATGGAAAAGACTAAGTGTGACTTCTGCCTTGTTGAAGTCGAACAAGTCGAGCCTATCGTCGACCTATGGTTGACGACGGCTCATTTATTTGTGAAGACAGAAATAGTCGAACGATTGCTCGACTACTCTGCTTCAGGAGACGATCGTCGAACGACCGTTCCACTATCGTTTCTATTATCTGTTAAAATAGATCGACGATTATTTGTTTAATATAAAAAGATCGTCGACCTAGGTTAATAGATTGTCTTTTAATAGTCGACAGAGCTCGTCTTTTCGTATTCCGTCTTTCTGTTTGAGCTCTGCCCCGCGCTTTCTGCCGTTTCGTCTTCGTCGTCCTCTCCAACCAAATCAATGGCGATTGCTCCAGGTGTCTTGACATCGATGAAGTTTGACGCCGGTTTCAGCGTGGATTTCGACTCGTTCAGCGCCTGCGATGCGGAGATTATAGAGATGCTACAGCTCTGCAAGGATCAAGGAATGGAAAAGCTTATGTCCACAAGGATTAAGATAAACATTTCAGAGATCAAAGAATGGGTTTACTCTTCGTCTTCCAACGACGAATCCATGACCGGGACAATAGGCGGCGAAGAGGTAATCCTGACTCCTGACGTACTGACTGAAATTTTCGGATTATTGAATGGTCAAGAAGAGTATGACCAAGATACTCAAGAGTATGGAAGAATGCTCGTCAAGCTAGGACATGCTGAGGGCATTCCTACAAAGTTGCTGAAAGTTAACTTCCCTTTGAGGATTAAGTTCTTAGCTGAACTTGTTGGAAAAGTGCTGTTAGGCAAGCACTCAGCTCATGACAATATAACCAGGCAGCAGTTTGCCTTGATGAGTGCAATTATCAATAAGAAAGAGATAAATTGGGCAGGGATAATGCTTGATTTGATCAGAAAGAAGAACAGCAAGAAGGAAGTAACCCTTGGAAGGGTAATAGGAATTTTCCTAAAAGAAAAATATCCTCAACTGTTGGGTACAGTTGCAACTTCCATCAATGCCAGTAAGAAAATGGATCCCACCTTATTTGTTAAGTGGAAAAGGAGCTTTCAGAAGCCTTCACTAGTTGGGGTAGCTCCTGTTTTATTTGAGAGCACAAGGACTGTACCAGTCACTCCCCACCTTCCTGAAGAAGGCTCATCCATTCCCTCCATTCCATCCATTTCCTCTGCATTACCATCCACTTCTATTGAAGTGCCATCTACTTCTACTGATCCTCTTCAATTTGATTCCTCCACTATTCTCCATGCTTCACCTCCAGCATCTCCACCTCCCTCACATTGTGCTGGGATTTCTATTCCCAGTTTTGATCTGTTGGGTTCTGGGAATCTGCTAACTCCACCTCAGTCACCAATCTCACATCAAGATCTTACTGATCTTCATGCATCTGCATCTCCATCTCCAGCTCACACTCCATCTCATTAGGAGAACACCATCCCTGATGATCATCCATCTGATGTGATTCCCCCTTCCACTTCTTTTGAAATCACACCAGCTTTCATTTCAAACATCTTGGAGCTAATCACTCCTTCAATCAAATCAATGATTGAAGAAGCAATTGCCCCTCTTGTTTCCTCCATCTCATCCCTTACATCTTCCATTACAGCCCTCTCACACTCTACTGAGCCCCCTCTCACAGTCTGCTGAGCCCTCTTCAATTAGGGGCCTGACTTCAGTATCTACTGAAATCAGGCAGGGGGAGATGTTCGAGGAAGATGCCTCAGGACTGCCCCTTGTTATTCTTCCAGCAGATCCCCCAGCTAAAATTCAAAAAGAAACAGCAGTTATAGAAGAGATAGAAGCCCCAGAAAAGACTCCAACAGATGAACTTTCTAAAGCAGCAGATCCAGTTGACACTACAACATCAACTGCAGTTCTAGAACCTTCAACTTCTCCTACAGTTACAGTTATAGAACTAGCTGAAGTTATAGCTGATGTTCCAGACACAGCTGCTGTTCAAGTAGTTCAAGCACCAGTTCAGAGGCCATCTGATATCATAATGGAAGCAGAATTTGCCTTCAAAGTGTGCCTTGAAGAAGTCTCCACTCCCATAGTAGCTCTATTCCTGGAAGGAGTTGTTACCTCCTATCTAGAGGACTTATGGGAGGTAGGAAATCCTGAAGGTAATTCATTTACTCAATTCCTTGACATGTTAACATGTGAATATCTTGAAGGTATGTTGCTAGCCCATTTAGAAAATCTGTGTGTTCCTGATACTACAGATCAAGTGCAAGAAGATCAAGAAGATCTAGAAGCTCCAGAACCAGCTCAAGAACCTACTGTTCAAGAACCTGTATCTACTCCTCCAGCTCAGATAGCTGTGCAAGATGAACTGGTCTCCAAGACAGTTACTGAAGAGCAAGAAGAGAAATCAACTCTGTGGGATGACACCCCAGGACTTGATTTAGATACCCTTCTGGCACAAGATGCCTTAGAAGAGGAAAGAGAGAAAGCTGCATTGAAAGCCAAAGAACAAGCTGAGCAAGAGGCTTTTGATCCCTATGATCAACCTCAATCATCTCAATCTGATGATGAGGATGATTCTGATGATTCAGAAGGTTCTAAGAAGAAGAAAGCAGCAAAAAGAAAAAGGAAAGCTGCTGCTCCTCCTCCTCCAAATCCTGATCATGATATTCCCTATTACATACTGAAAGGGATAGATCCCAAATCTAAAGAATATTAACATTGGATGAGACTATCCAGAAACCAACAAAAGCAGAGAAAGAAAAGCAAAAGATATGACTCTCCAGCTCCAAAATGGACTCCTAGAGGCCCTCCTCCTCCTCCTCCAAGTGTAGGAGCCTCTGGAAATGTTTCTGCCAATCCCTCAGCTCCTTCTCCAAGATTCACACCCTCACAAGCACATCAAAGAAGAAGTAATCCAGGATATCAAGACAGATCTCAATCTGGACATCAAAGATAAGAGGCTGATACAAAAGAGCAAGTGAAGGAGATAGTATATCAGAAGCCAACCTTTTCTCCTTCTCCTTCACCCAAGAGAAAAGCATCACCTCCTAAAGAAAGAAAAAGCATACCATCCAAAAATCTAGCTCAAACAAAGAAAACAGATTCAAAAGGAAAAAGGATTATTTACTTTGAGAAATCCAGTAAGAAATATGCAGAATTTGCTCCTCCAACTTCTCTTATTATTTAAGAAAACAAAGAGCCTGCTGCAAGTATGCTAGAACTCTCTACAAAATTCAAAACTGTAAAACCTCTAGATTCAACTAATGATAATGAATATGAAAGCCAAGAGCTTAATCCTGATTTCAGGATGGCCAGATTTCTTGAACTAGTTGGATCAGCTCAAATCAGACAAGCCAGAGCTGAAGGTAAAGATATTACAGGCTTAACTATAATGTCAAAGTTCAGAAAGAAGGAACTAGATAGATTCCAGGTCAGACCTGAGGTTTTTGATCCTTCTAAGTATATGGAAAAGCACCCAGAAGCTGTAGTGCCAAGAGCAGGAGAATCTAAAATCATTGGAGAACAAGACTTGAAGACATCAAAGAAAGAAGCTCTAGATCCCTTCAGGAAAATTTCTTTCCTTCCTGGTTCTTCTGTCTCTAAACCAGATTCTGATGCTGCTTAAGTTTTATTTATTGACAGTATGTTTATTTGACTGTTTGATTGATGCAATTTGATGCTTAGATGTTTATTTTCCTGAGTTATATCTATTTCCAGTAGTTTTGTTTTGAGAGACTTAACCCAAATAGGGGGAGATTGTTGGTACCCTAGTTTGGATTTGAGTTTAGTCTTCTCAATTAGTTTCTTGACCTAAGATTTATCTATGGTCAAAGGTTAGTTGTTAGGTTAGATTTCCTCAGTTGTAGATTTGTCACTTATCCAGTGGAAATCTGGCTAAGTTGTTTTTTGTTCGACTATAGTCGAACGGCGCTCGATTATCGTTTATCAGCTGTTCGACGATCTTCTATCAGTTGGTCAACTATAGTCAGTCAGTAGATCGTCTAACTCTGAGTTAGTTCAACTCTTGTTAGCTCGACGATCTGTGGTTTCTACCTCGTCGATCGTCGAACCCTGCTCGACTTCTTTTGCCCAGACAGATTTCTTGATAGTTTAACTATCTACTTGGATAGTTCAACTATCTGATAGCTCGACTATCTGGTTGATAGTTCAACTATCTTCTCTGTTCGATAGTTTGACTATCTGTTTGATAGTTCGGCTATCTTTCTTTATAGTTCAACAATCTGCTTGGATAGTTCAACTATCTGATAGCTCGACTATCTGGTTGATAGTTCGGCTATCTGCTCTTTCTTGATAGCTCGACTATCTGCTTTGATAGTTTGACTCTCTGCTTTGTGTTGATAGTTCGACTATCTGTTTGATAGTTCGACTATCTTTCTGATAGTTCAACTATCTGCTTTGATAGTTTGACTATCTGTTTCGTTCGACTATCTGTTTGATAGTTCGACGATCTCTGTGGATCGTTCGACGATCTTTTGTCTACTGTTAGTAATTTTGTACTCCTTCTATTCTGTGATTTATTTCCTATTTATTTGACATATTTTATTAAAGATTATTTCATTTATTTTATGTTTATTTCAAGGCAATCTTTGCCCCATTCTTTATGCATAAGTCAAGCTCTACTCTGACAAAGTCTTTTGTCTTATTAGTTGAAATATCTTTCTCCTTATCTGTAATGATGTCCTTTATAGCCGTTAGACTCAAAAGTCTTCTCTGGCCGTAAAGAGTTTGCTCTGATGTGACTTTCTCTAGTATTCTTTTATCAGATTGGATATGCAGCTTCTTAGAAAGCTTTATCCCTTTATAGGATGTCTGTCTGCAGGATATGTTTTGCTTTGTGGTATTTGCAGCCTAGATTGCAGATCTCAGAAGAAGACAAAGTTCAAATAAAGATTAGAGCCGTTACAAAGGCCAATATATAAAGTTCTATCAAAAGACAGAGACATACACATATACTAAGCAAACAGAGAATACACACAGTTTCATACACAGATTCAAAACAAGAAGAGATACAACTCTCAGATATTGTTACATTCAACTGAGAAGATCAACCTTCTTCAACTCTCTCTTCTTCAATCCTGAGTTCATCCTGCTGCCAGGAACATTCACTCAGAGTCTCAAGAAGAAGATGAAGAAAGAAAAGCTGTTGAAGAAGAACATCCATTTCAAATCAAGAGTCTTCTTCAAGCTGCTCCTTCAAGAACTTCAAGACAGCTCTCTGTCAAAAGTTCAAAAGAGTTCCTGTACCCTGAAGCAAGACTTCTTCCTGGATATCACTAAGCCAGGGGGAGCCTTGATTCCTTGGAGCTTTCTAGCTCTGTGCAATCAACTAGCTTCTCTAATCTTATTTTACAATAGAGAAGACTCTCTAACTCTCTCAACCTCCTGTACAAAGGGTTATTACTCCCTTCAAAAGTGAACCTTGGTGGTAGGGCACCTTAGCAAAAACCTGTGTTGGATTTTTAGCTCCTGATCAAAAGCTCAAAGGGTCTACTTGATCTACCTGAACTAGATCAGTTGGTGGCAGGGCACCTGAACAAAAACCTATAGTGGATTCCTACCAGGGTGGTAGAAGAGTGGACGTACCAATTTAGAGGGAACCACTATAAATCTTCTTGTGTCGTCTGTGTTGCTTAATTTAATTATTGCACTGTGGCTGTGAGTAGAAATAACTAGGATTGCTAGTTGCTGTGATAGGACCAAAGCTCAACTGTAATTACAGTTAGCCTTATCTTGTGCACTTCACTTTGTGTTAGGCTTTAGGGTTTCAAATATCTATAAACTCATTCCGCAAATTAACTCTAAGGGAGTTGAGTAGGGTGTCATAATTTTTGAATACTCTATTCACCCCCCTCTAGAGTTGTATCTATCCTCTCTTTTAGAGGTCCCTAGTGCTTTCACATGTAGACCCCTGAGCTTGGTTTCTTGGAAATAGTGATTGGGGGACTGATTTTGCCTCCAACCCGGATCCACGATATTTTTGCTACTACCATCTCTCACAGCTTAGGGTGTTAGACTTTTCTTCCTTGGTAGATTATAGCATTTGGGCTCATGGTAGGCTTGTTGACTCTGCAACTTTTGGGCAGAGTTACTGTTGTGTCCTAGCTCTTAGTGCACATCTCTTTTTTCCTTACCTTGGGCAGTTGTGACTGATACTGTTTTGTTTTTCTTTTTTACTTATCTTCTGATTGGCACTTTCGAGCAGTTTTCTAGTTTGCTTGCTGAGGTATTCTTTCTTCTTTGAATGCCTCAGGTCCTGGATAGTAGTCGTTCTGACGGCTAGTGGTGCTGTGCTGTTGCTGGTAGTCTCTAGTGCTATAGAGATCAGTTCCTTGTTTCTGTGAGGTAGTTTTAAGGTTGTTTTTCTTACAGACATACATACTCATCAGTGGGTTCATGTCAGTTTTTTGGTGCCCACTTGTAGTTTTTACCTTGATACTAGATATGTTACTTTTTGCTATTACCTTTCTGGAGTTAGTCTACTTGCTCTGAGGATGATTTATGCTAGGTTGCTAGTTACTTTTAAACCTAAAAACACTCTTATAAGTATTACTCATGATCAGCATGTTTTATAAAACTCATCACTATTTTTCAAACAACGTAAAAAGATCATTTTCCTATATATATAGTATAAATTAAAAGTAGGATCCTGCATAGTATAAGTTGTCCTCTGGGGACACTTACACACTCTTTTAGGATGTCAAACCTGAATAAAGTATTTTCCACAGTGTATAAGTATAATTTTTAAATTATGGAATAGGTGATCCACCGAGCCGAGGGATACGGCCTTTAAAAATATAACTGATTTTCTAATCATTTAACTTATGAATTTTCATAAAGTATAGTTATTGTGGTTTGCCTAAGCGTCGACAGTTATCCCCTGCTCGACGTGGCATCATGACGCGTGTTTTCTCCTACTCTGATAATTCGTTTTCCTCGGAGAAAATGCGGGTTGTGACAAAGAGCTCACACACACTCCTCGCCAAAAGCTGTCCGCTGTGAGCTTGACCGCCCAATACTTGATGTCTACCAAACTTTGAGATTGGGAACTGCTGTCCGCCACCTTTGACCACGAGGCTTGCCGCTGATGAGTTCGCAAACTAGGTTTGCTGTCCAAGGAGGAGGTCGCAAATGATAGGTCGCAAGTTTTCTTAGCTGTGATCCTATTTGCGAGCTTAGACAGTCCGCTTATGCAGACGGCTGGAGGAGGTACTGTCTGCAAAAATTGCAGTCCGCAAAAAACTGTCCGCAGTTTTTGCTATTCCTATGCTACCGCTCCTTTTTTTTCTTCTTCAATACGGGCTGCTGTACTAATGCCTTTATATAGGCAAATCTTTCAAATGAGAGCTCGATTAAATGCTCCCTGCCATTAATATATATATACAAGTGACAGTGCACGGGGGGCCCCCCGTGCCACGCGCGCCAGTACCTTGCCCGCGGCGGCGGGCTCGCCCGCCCAGATATTGCGACATGTGTCGTGGGTGCAACATTTGTCGTGGGTGCGACTTTTGTCATGGGTGCGACCTTTGTCGTGGAGGTGACACTTATCGTGGGGGGGGGGGGGGGACATTTGTCGTGGTGACAATATTATTTGTTGCAGCGATATTTATTGTGGCGGCGACATTTGTCGTGGAGGTGACATTCGCCAGGGGAGACATTTGTCGTGGCCACAACTTTCGTCGTGGGAGGCGACATTGGTCGTCGGCGACGTCATTCATGTAGGGCAACCTATTGTTTAGCTAAGAAGGCAACCTTAATCATTACATGCATTCTTTCCACCATTATAGGCTTCTAGAAGGGATGGATTATTTGACTTATAACAGGAATGTATTCTAACAGGAATAGTTTTCAGCATTGGCTTCTAACATTACTGACAACACAACAATGTTATGAAACAGCGAAATGATTTAGGCTTCTAATATGATTGAGAGCGGTAATAATTTCCCAAACAATTCAACTCCTAGACAAACATTTTGACAATATAACAGAACGGGGTTGTATAGAAAGAAGTCGTTGAGTCATTTGCACAAACACTGAGAATGCACACCCAAGGTGTGATTGCAGTGGAGGTGCAAGGTATTTTTAAATTTGGCAAATGCTCAGTGCGAGTGATGATGGAGAGTGGTAATAATTTCCCAAACAATTCAACGCCTAGACAAACATTTTGATAATATAACAGAACGGGGTTGTATAGAAAGAAGTCGTTGAGTCATTTGCACAAACACTGAGAATGCACACCCAAGGTGTGATTGCAGTGGAGGTGCAAGGTATTTTTAAATTTGGCAAATGCTCAGTGCGAGTGAATGTGGCTTGATGCAACTTACATTCAGTCATAGCAGATTTTTAATGAGATTAACAACAAAAACAAAAACAAAAACCTTACATTCAGTCATAGCAGATGCAGGTAATTGCAAAAGTTTTGATGTAGTCTCTTCCAATATTCTTCACAGTAAATAAAGAAATGGCAAGCTATGGAGGAGGCAGAGGGAATATGAAAGGAAGAAATTGAGGGTAGAAGAAGAGGGGAGGTGTTACCGGAAGAGATGCGCCGATCGTGCCGGAGGGCGGAGTTACGTGGACGATGCCCTACCAAGGGACTTTTTGATGGGCCGAGTTACCTGCGACTCATAGCCAAGGGAATAGAGATCGGTTAGAAGGAGTTTGAAATTTTGCGGGCGAGAGGACTTGCCGATGATTACCAGTGCAAACAGAGAGATGGCTGGTGTGAAGCTTGCCGATGATTACCAGTGCAAACAGAGAGAAGGCTGGTGTGAAGCTTCTTCGCTTGATGAGATGTGATGCGGGAGAGGATGCCGACGCGAACGATGCGATGTGAGGAGCGGGAGAGGAGGCTGCGGGGGAAGATGATGCGGGAGTTAGGGCTTGCGGAGGAGGCTGCAGATTAATTTGATGCGGGAGTCAGGCTGCGGAGGAGGTTGCGGATCAATTTGATCAAACGGCTCAGGGAAAACCACGTCAATCCTGTGGCTGATGTTGTTCTGATGTACATTTATGGGGCTTCACATGTGCACAAATGTTTTGGCATATATATATATATATATATATATATATATATATATATATATATATATATATATATATATATATATTAATAAAGTTCATTGCGTTTTCCGTCCGTCGTCGGTCACGCCACTATTTTGATGCCGTTTAACATCGCCGCTGCCCTGCTGCAAACATCACCACAGTAATGCAGCAGCTCCGCGCTTCGCTCGACGCCACCTGCTCTCCGCGTGTCGTCGGTCACGGCGAAATCCCCGCAAAACCCCTGCAGCGCTTCGTCCTACTTCCTCTACAAGCAACAACGCATCATCTCCACCGCTCCATTCTCCCTGCTCTACGAGCGACAGGTTAGTCGCTCTTCTTCACCGCTTCGGCTGACTGAGAGCGCCACGACGACCCGCTGCTTCAAGTGACATCGCCACAATGTTCCTTCAGCGCTACTGTTTTAAACCCCCGACTGTCGCCCTGAATCGCTGCTGCTTGCCGAGTACCATCTCATCTCCGTTGTTGCTCCGTCGCTCTTCGCCTACCGCATCGCTTCTCCCACTGGCTACGCCGTTGTTGGCATCGTTCGCCGGTAAGTGTCTACTTTTGGATTTCTTCATTTGTATATGATTCAGCCATACCATGCCGTTAAATTACATTTTCTGCTTCCAATCGCTATTCCTCCGCTTCGCTGAATCGCTCATCAGGGTAAGATCTCTTCCCTCTTCGTCCGCCTCCGCTGCTTTCGCCCTCCTCCGCGTTCGCTGATCTTCTTTCACTCGCAATGCCTCCGCCTTCGCTGTTTTTTTTTTGATTTCGTTTTTTGGATGCCGTTAGGTTATCGGTTCAGCACAGCTCCAGCCGGCCCTAAAAGCCTTCTTCTCCACCGGCCAGGATTCTTTTCCCCGGTTAAGCGTCGATTCAATAGATCCTGCACTATTCATCTCTCCCGATCCGGAGCTACAGGAAAGGCGGAACCACGACGCTGCTCCACTCCATTTCCAGCGCAGGATCTCCTCCACGATTTCAGCCGTTTTCGAGCTCTGGTTCATGCACGCCGCTACCCCACGACACCTCCCTCAACGGACGAAGACCACGATTTCAGTCGTTTTGATATATTTTTTTGCTTTTGTTTTTTTTGGATTTCGTTTTTGTTGGATATCATTTTTGATTTCCTTTGAGTTCTCACATTTTTTCTTATGCTACCAGCGCTATTCATCCTCCGTCGCGCCTTTTGGTCGCAGTCCTTTTGCTAGCCGCCCGACTTCTCTCCCTCTGTTTGATTCTGCAGCTTGGTCGTGGCTTTTCTGGCCGCTGGTGTCTGACATCGTGACCATTGCAGATCTTCTTCTTCCTATTCGCGCGGATAGTTTCCTAACCGTGTGGCTTCCTGTTGTTTGCACGGCAGATCTCTTTCTTCTAACCGCTGCGATCTCTCTCCGTTCGCGCGAGTTCTTCCTTGTTTGGGCGGCCTCTCTGCCCTTCTTCCTTCGCCGCTCTCTCTCTTGTCCCCGCGACCTGTCTCTAAGTTGCGCGGCTTGTTCTCCTCTGTGCGGCTCTTCCTTTAGCCTCTCCTGCTTGTTAGTCGCCGCGACCTCCTGTTAAGTCGCGCGGCTTGTGCTTCCCTATTCCGCATGGCTTGTTTAGGCGACCTCGCGCGTGTTCTTTTGTTCCTCCCTTCATGGCTTCCATATACTCCTCAAAGCCGTTCGCCTCGGTGGTCACGTCTTCTGGTAGTACCCACGTTGTTACTCAAGGAAAATGGTTGATCGACACCGGTGCTACTAATCATATGACCGGCAATCTCCAGTGTTTTTCTCTCCTAGAAACACATGGTCGGTTGCCCCCAGTTACTCTCGCTGATGGCTCGTCATCATCGGTTCATGGGACGGGGATAGTTCATGTCACTCCGTCTCTTCGCTTGGAGGATACTCTCTACGTCCCCAAGTTCCCGTGCAACTTATTATCTGTTACCTCTCTATGCAAGCAATTACAATGTTCTGTTACTTTTACTTCTACTACTTGCTCTTTTCAGGATCTGGACTCCCAACGTACGATTGCTACTGGGACTGAGAGTGGCGGCCTATACTTCCTGGACAACATTTCCGCTTTCTCCATCTTCTCCTCCACCTCCACAGATCTTCTCCAATGGAATCTCCGCCTTGGTCATGCTCCACCTCATCTTCTTCGTCAACTTCTGCCCCACCTTCCTCCACAAAGTCCTCCGCTCAACTGTGAAGCATGTCAGCTTGGCAAGCATCACCGCTCCTCCTTCCCTCCAAAGCACGTTCGTGGATCCACCCGTCCGTTTGATCTCATCCACTCCGATATTTGGGGTCCTTCTCCCACTCTTACCGTTGGTCGGGGTAGTTCATATTTTATCACATTCATTGATGATTTCTCTCGCTGCACGTGGGTGTATCTGTTAAAAGATCGCTCCGAATTATTCTCTGTATGGACGTCCTTCTATCTCATGATCAAAACTCAGTTTGATGTTTCTATTAAAGTTCTTCGATCTGATAATGCCAAAGAATATATCAGTCATGACTTTTCTGCCTTCTGCATGCAAAATGGGATTATTCATCAAACGAGTTGTGTCTATACTTCACAACAAAATAGTGTGGCAGAACGCAAAAACCGTCACCTTCTTGATGTCGCTCGCTCCTTGATGACCCAGATGCATGTTCCTCGCTCCTATTGGGGCTATGCTGTTCTCCTTGCCTGTTACCTAATCAATCGCATTCCATCCACCGTTCTCCACGGAAAAACCCCTTTCTCCATTTTGTATCCGGGCAAGGAGCCGTTTCATCTCCCTCTCCAAATATTTGGATGCACTGCCTTTGTGCATGCCCCTTTTGCCACCCGTGATAAGCTATCTCCTCGCTCCACCAAATGTATCTTTCTGGGGTACTCCACCACTCAGAAAGGTTATTGTTGCTTTGATCCCATCCTTCGTAAGCAGTTCATTTCTGCCGACGTCACCTTCTTCGAGAATACCTCCTACTTCTCGGATGACTCCCCGCCTCTTCTCCCAGCCTCTGATTCTCCTGCTGTTCCCTTTGTTCCCTCGTCTCCCACTACGACATTCACCCCTACTCCGCCATCATCCACTTCTCTTCTTCCACCGCTCTCTCCCTCTTCTCCACCACTGTCTCCCGCATCTCCGCCGCCGTCGCTCTCTACTCCCAGGACAGCTCTCTCTGCCACGGATGCTCCGGATGCCGAGGAACCTGCTGACCTGGATCTTCCTATAGCTCTTTGCAAAGGGGTGCGGACGTGTACCCTACACCCTCTTACTGCTGTTGTTTCATATGATCGTCTTACCCCTTCTCGCAGGGCCTTTGCTCTAGCTATCTCTGCCACTACCACGCCCCGCTCCTACCAGGAGGCCCTTGCTATTCCTCACTGGAAGATGGCCATGGATGAGGAAATGGCCACCCTAATGGAGCGGGGTACCTGGACTCTTGTTCCTCCTCCCTTCGGTACTGATGTTGTTGGCTGTCACTGGGTCTTTGTGGTGAAATTTGCCCCGGATGGCACTGTAGACCATTATAAAGCTTGCCTTGTTGCTAAGGGCTTTACTCAGACCTATGGGGTTGATTACTTTGACACCTTCTCTCCCGTGGCTCGTCTCAGCACTATACGAGTTCTTCTCTCTGTGGCGGTCAATAAAGATTGGACGATTTCCCAGCTGGATGTAAAGAATGCCTTCCTTTATGGTGATCTTCAGGAGGCCGTCTACATGGAGCAACCTCCTGGATATGTTGCTCAGGGGGAGACACGAGTATGCCGGCTGAAGAAGGCAATTTATGGTCTCTAGCAGAGCCCTCGAGCTTGGTTTGACAAGTTCAGCGGCATCGTGGCGGCCGTTGGTTTTGTGCGCAGCTCTGCCGATCACTCTCTATTTACTCGCAAAACCTCCTCGGTACTGGTGGTTCTTGCAGTATATGTTGATGATATTCTTCTCACTGGTGATGACCAGGAAGGGGTAGCCTTGACAAAGCGGCATCTTCGTCAACATCTGGTCACGAAAGATATGGGCTCTCCAAAGTACTTTTTGGGGATCGAAATCTCTCGGAAGCCCAATTCCTTAGTCCTCTCCCAGCGTAAGTATGCCCTTGATCTTTTAAAAGATGCAGGATTGACTGGGGCCAAACCTGCTCGATGTCCCATGGCTGTTGGAGAAGACAAAACCTGGACAGATGATTCGCCTCTTCTTTCAGATACTACGAGGTACAGACGTCTTGTTGGTAAGCTCATATATCTCACAGTGGCCAGACCCGACATTTCCTATGTTGTTGGCAAGGTGAGTCAATTCATGCAAGCTCCCAGGGAGTGCCATCTGCAGTCAGCCTTACGGATCTTGGAGTACGTCAAAGCCGCACCTGGGAAAGGATTGCTTTTCCAGAAGAATGGTCATCTGAGGGTTGAAGCTTACTCAGATGCGAGTTACGCTGATGACAAAGGGGATCGCAAGTCTACCTCCGGTTTCTGCACCTTTGTTGGGGGTAATCTGGTAAGCTGGAAGAGCAAGAAGCAGTCTGTTGTTTCCAGGTCTAGTGCTGAAGCAGAGTATCGGATTATGGCGTCGACCACTTGTGAGCTAAAATGGCTACGGGCTCTAATGCTGGATTTAGGAGAGGTCTACAACCATCCGCTACCTATGTTCTGTGATAACAAGGCTGCCATATACATCTCCAAAAATCCGGTCTTCCATGAAAGAACCAAGCACATTGAGGTCGACTGTCATTTCATTCGTGAAGAGATCTTAAAGGAACAAATTTGCACTCCCTTTGTCACTTCTGATAAAGAGTTGGCTGACATCTTCACCAAGCCAGTTTCCGCCTCGTTTCATCATATTTGTGACAAGCTGGGCATGATCGATATATATGCTCCAGCTTGAGGGGGAGTGTTGAAGTTAGAGACCGGGCGGTCTGGCGGTCTGTCTTGGCGGGTTAGAGACCGCGCGGTCTGGCGGTTTCCCTTCCGCGGTTTGATTGCTGTGCTGTTGCTGTCTGGTTGTCGAGCTCTCTGGCGGTCTCCCTTTGCGGTCTCTCTCTCTCTGGTGGTAGCCGTACGGTTAGCCCTTCTGTCTAACCGCGCGGCTTGTGCGGTTTGTTCTGTATAGTCTGCTTAGTCCTGTAAATTTTTAGTCCCACATCTCTTATTTGTATTCTCTCATCTCTCCTCCATTCTATATAAGGGAGGGCATAACTTTGTAATAGATACCTTTTTCTGATAATAAAGTTTCAGTTATACTATTTCCGGTTTGTTTCAGTTCGTTTCTCACATTCAGCTATCTCAACTAAAGGCATCTCCTCAGCATCTTCTAGATTTTCTTCTGATTGAGTCCTACTGACCTGAGTCCTTACTGCAGGATCAAAGGAGATGGACACTTGGGCACACATGTACCTTCTGGTTTCGTCTGAAGATTCAGTCAAATTGGGACCATGAGCCTCTTCCTCTGGTTATTCAGATGAACTGCTATCAGTACTTTTCTTTAGCACTAAGACCTGTTCCTTCTTCTTCTTGGTGGAGGCTGTCTGACTATGGGGATGAAGGACTTTGTCCCATCTGTCAGCCATCTTCATATCCATTCATCAAATGTGATGGATTTTGGTTCCTAACCTAGTGTTCAGGATCCCTGGAACACTTCTAAGCAGAAATAGAGATAGTATTCTGCCCAAGTTGGTTTTATTAATATACTCTACTATCCTGTCAAACAGGACCCTCCCCCAATCTATCCTTTTAGAAAGGATTACTCTGGCCATTAGCTCAAACATCTTTTTAGAAATCTTATCATGGGAGTCTGTTTTGCACAGCAGGGCTTTCCCAATGACATCAGCAAGAAACTTACCTTTCAGATTTAGTTCCTTCCTTAGAATTGAGCCAGTGGTGTGTTTAGATAATCCACACCACTTCAGTGCTGACCTAACATCAGACTGATCCATGTCCTCTTGCTCATCTGATTATGTGAACTTGGGCAACTACAACGCCTTGCTTAGTCTCCTTGGAGTTATTTTTATCGTGTAGCCACTAATGACAGACTTTATTTTGCTGGTAGAAGTGTCGACCTTAGCACTGGAGAGTAACTTTATAACTTCCCTCTTCCAGAGCAAGCAGGGTGTAACGCCCCCGATTTTTTTGCGACTATTTTATTCTCGTTTGGCGTTACGGTGTCGCGTTTTCGTGGCTTGTGTCATTTTTGGAGTGTGGTTTAGCTCCTTAGAACTGAGTGGCCTATTTTGTAGCCTACGGGCAAGGTCTCCCTAGCAAGCCGAGTCGTTTTGGGTTACCCGGTGTGACCTCTTGGGGGATGCTTGTGTTTTTGCTTTAGGTGGATATAACTCGGGTTCTGTTCGTCGAAAGTTAATTTCGACTTCGCCGTTGTGTTCGTAGTGTGGGTATTTAGCTACGGTGCGAATTTCGTCGAATTTCGAGATAGTTTGGTTTTCGCGTCGTTTTGGGTGTGCCATTAGTAAAGTCTATTAGAATTCTCCTAATTTTGTAAGGGAGCCGGCGGTTGGGATTCGGTTTTGCTGAACCGATGCATTTAAAGCTTATATAAAAGCTTTATTAAGAAGTGGCGGGCCCACTTCTCCTTCCTCCTTCTTCCCGAGACCAAAAGCAGAAAACCGCTGCTCCTGTTCGCGGAAAAGAGAGGCGGAAACGACAGGCTGCCCTAGCTTTTGGACGATGATTCCGGGAGTGTTCGTGGATAGATTTCGATTCCGAAAGCGGCGTTGTCTTTCTCTCGCTCAGATCTACCTTTCGACGGTAAGATATTCGATTTTCGTGGAATTTTTAGGAGATTTGGGATTTCAGCCTTGAGGTCTTTCCGCTATTAATGTACGAGAGTATGATTTAGGTGCTGCTGCTGCTAGTGCCAAGTAAGAGGAAGGGAAAGCCGTCCAAGCTTCGCCAGAAATCGAGGCAAGTGGTGTTCTTGCCCTTGCCATTGTTGTTTTTCTTGAATGTTGGAATTTCCCGGTTAGCCCTAGGGTAGAAGCCAAGCATGTTCTCTTTTTCTTGCTGAATTTAGGGATTAGATTCTCCCATGAGCCCGCATTCTTTGTGTTATTGGTGCTCAACCCGCCAGTGTAATGCCATCAGTTTTATTCCAGATTGTTGTCTGGTTGGTGGCTTGCGGGTGAAGCCAAGAGAGAGAGAGAATGAGGTGCCTGCTGTGTTGTTGGTAAGAGCCTTTTTGAGTTCTGTCTGGCCGGCGTTGAGTGTGCTGCACACACTCAAAGCCTTTGCGGTTTTGGCATTGAGTGTAGTGCATACACTTAACGCCGCAGCTGTAGCCAGTCAGAATATTTCTAAGTACTGGGGCGTTGAGTGAGGTGGACTCACTCAACGTCACAGCCCCTGGTAGCGGCTAAGTACTTTGGCGTTGAGTGAGTCGACCTCACTCAACGCCATTTCTGTTTTGGCGTTGAGTGAGGCAAGCTCACTCAACGCCGTGGTTTTCCTGAGAAGCAAACTGTTTTGGCGTTGAGTGAGTTGACCTCACTCAACGCCATTTCGGTTTTGGCATTGAGTGAGGTGGACTCACTCAACGCCATCGCTTCTGTGCAGCCAAGTACTTTGGCGTTGAGTGAGGTGTGCTCACTCAACGCCATAGCCTTTTCTGAGGCTAGGTACTTTAGCGTTGAGTGAGTTGACCTCAATCAACGCCATTCCTGGTTTGGCGTTGAGTGAGGTGGCCTCACTCAATGACGAAGGCAAGTTTGCGGCCAAGTACTGTGGCGTTGAGAGAGTTGACCTCACTCAACGCCATTTCTGCTTTGGCGTTGTGTAACGACCCCATCCGTTACATGACGTATAGTAGAAGGTCCGGCCGGGGCCCCACACTATATGCCACAAACAGACGGTGAGGTCACAGGATAATACAAAACCATACACGTATCCTAACTCAGAGCATGCTAGCGGAAGCTTTAAGTTGTAAATTGAACTCTAACCAGGAATGTCCAATATATAAACCACAGTTATATATACAGCCACGGAATGTACAACAAAGGTAAAGGGTTGGCCTTAAGGCCTTACAATTTCTCTTTCCATACAACATGGATTACAAACATCGGCGCGCAGGCCGGCCATACATGAGGGAAAGCGAAACAAACAAAACCATTCGCGCAGCCTTCAAGGGCTAGCCGCAGCAGCAGCAGCAACAACAGTAGGGCTCCAGCCCTTCATTTACCACTTGGCTCTCCAGCACTTGCATAGGGACAATCCACCCAAACAGTGGCAAACACGGCAACGGTCAGCATTCAGCTGACCCAATTATAACAATCCTACCCCTTTCTCGGGGCAGTAGCATTCTTTCCCTGCACAGCATGGTATCAACAATAGCAACTTTGTGCGCGCAGGCACATTCAAGCCATCACAACCGTCGGCCACACGGCCCGATAGTCCGTGCACTCAGGGCACATTCTTGGTGCACCGGAAAACCAGGGTCAACACCACCGTTTACACGGTATTGAGCATTCTAGTCTTTTTGGCGTGCGGGCCTAAGACTCTCATTATGCGCTCCAACGAAACCTATAACCAGGCTTACCAGTCGGACGGACATAACGCAGGTACGGATCAGCCACCCCCCGTTGCTCAATTCGCCGTGCCACCTCGAATACGGAAGTATCCATGGCAATTTATAGGCGCGGGTCGGTTTCACATTTCCTGTTCGGCAATCTGCCTTTTCATCGAGTTGCAGCCCAACGGCTCAACCGCACACAAAGTGCCAACGCACGGCCACAAGAGTTGCATCCAACCCTCTTCATTTCCTGGACTTCATCCAGTACTTCCTGCTGCACCAAGCAACAGGTAGGCACAAGGAAAACAAGCCATAACCACGGAGTCTTCTCCGATATGCAAACAAGCATCACCAATCCAGACCAGCATGTCCAGATGGGATTCACATAGCATGCCTAGATCCGTACTCCAATTCCAGACTCTAACAAGGGGGACTTCACATATCTACCCCAAGGGATGCCACAACCCACCGCACACTCGCGGGGAAGGGTTTTCCCTATGCAATGCAGAAAAGAAGGACTTCACATGTCCAAGAAGGGAGATCGTTACCCTTGACGATCTCTTGGGAGCCATCGAAACTAGCCAGTGAGAAAGAACCGCAGCAGCTTTGCCTTCACAGCGCTGGCCTCGGATCTCGAATCGGACCATGGGAGCTCCGCCGGTGGCTTGATCTCCTCCTCCTTCTTCTTCCTCCTCTCTCTTTCTCTCTTCACTTAAACAAATGAAGAATGAACTCTTCATCAGCCTCTGGTGACTTAAGCCAGCAAGGAATCACCTGAGACTTTGGATCCAAAGAGAGAAAATGAACGGCCACGATTTTCCCAAAATTCCACTTTTTTGGCTGACACGGCCTGTGACACGCCCGTGTCACAGGCCGTGTACCCTTAAGCGGCACACGCGGCATTCATACCGACTGAACTTTACCAGAACACGGGCATCGACACGCCCGTGTCGAACCTGACACGCCCGTGTCAGTCATGTGACACGCCCGTGTCACCCCTGCCTCACCGAGCTCCAAAACCAACAAGCAGTACACGGGTAGGCACATGGCATCGGACATGCCCCTGTCGAACTTGACACGACCGTGTTCAAGGCTTGGTTCCGGGCCGTGTAATCTTCTGACTCAGATCGCCTATTTCTTGAGTGACACGCCCTGGGACACGCCCGTGTCCCAGGCCGTGTACCCCCGACACGCCCTGGGACACGCCCGTGTGCCAGGCCGTATCAAGCAGCCTGCACCTCAAATTCAGTTTTGAGATTTTTGGGGTGTTACACGTTGAGTGAGGCAGACTCACTCAACGCCACAGCCCTTCTTCGCGGCCAGAACTTCTGGCGTTGAGTGAGACGACCTCACTCAATGCCATTGCTGTTTTGGCATTGAGTGAGGTCAGCTCACTCAACGCCACAGAATTGCCTATTTGCGGCTAAGTGCCAGGGCGTTGAGTGAGTTAACCTCACTCAACGCCATTGCTGTTTTAGCATTGAGTGAGGTGGACTCACTCAACGCCGTAGTTCTCTTTTGCGGCTAAGTGTAAGGGCGTTGAGTGAGTGAGCTTCACTCAACGCCATTGTTGTTTTGGTGTTGAGTGAGGCCAACTCACTCAACGCCACTTTCTCTGATTGTGGTTAAGTACCAGGGCGTTGAGTGAGTGTACCTCACTCAATGACATGCCTGTTTTGGCGTTGAGTGAGGCTAGCTCACTCAACGCCAGAGTTGTTCATGCTGGAGGCGTTGAGTGAGTGAACTTCACTCAACACCATGCTTGTTCTGGCGCTGAGTGAGGCTAGCTCACTCAACGCCAAGGTCTAGGTAGGCGTTGAGTGGGTCCCACTTAATGCCAAGCCGTGTTGAGTCATTTCAACACTTTTCCTCTACCTCAATTTTCGTTCCCGAGTGAATTCCTTGATTACATTTTGAGTTTCCTTGTCGGCCATGTTTTTTTTTCTTTCCTAAAGGCCGAATCGTGGGTCGTGGTTAGTAGTGGGGGTTTGAAGCTCTTCATGGGGGAGGTGTTGTGTAATTTAGCCAAGGCCACCCTTATTCTTCTCTCTTGCTCCAGGTACGGGCTGGGCAAGGGGGTGGAAGGTCCCTTGTGTTTTCACATGTAGACCCTTGAGCTTGTTGGCTTGGAAATGGTGGTTGGGAGACTGAGTTTGCCTCCAACCCGGATCCATGTTGTTTGTTTTTGCTACTACCATCTCCCACAGCTTAGGGTGTTAGAAGTTTCTTCCTTGGTAGATTGCAGCACTTTGGGCTCATGGTAGCTTAGTAGACTCTGCGGGATGTTGTTTCTGGGCAGGGTTGATGATGTTTCCTCGCACGTAGTGCATTTCTTGTTGTCTTGCTTTGGGCAATTGTGACTTTTACTGCTGTGTGATTTCCTCTTTCATTTATTCCCTGGTTGACACTTTCATGCAGTTTTTCCTTATTTTGCTTGCTGAGGTATTCTTTCTCCTTTTGAATACCTCAGGTTCTGAGCAGTAGCCAGTTTGGTGGCTAGGTTGCGGTGGTGTTGCTGGTGGTCTCTTGGACTTTGGAGATCCTGTGTCTTTGTTAGTGAGGTAGTTTTTCTGTACTTTTCTTACAGACATACATATTTGTCAGTGGGTTCGTGTCTGGTTGTTTGCGCCCACTGGTAGTTTTTACCCTTGTACTATATATATTACTTTTTGCTGCTATCATTTTCTAGAGATAGTCTACTTACTCTGTGGAGGATTTATGCTAGGTTGCTAGTTATTTTAAAACTACAACTATTATTATGAGTATATCGCATGATCAGCATGTTTTATAAAACTAAAATCACTATTTTCCAAACAACGTATAAAGTTCGTTTCCTTATATATAATACAAAATAAATATAGAGTCTTGCATAGCATAAGCTGTCCTCTTGGGGCACTTATGCACTCCTTAGGAAGTCAAACCTGAATAAAGTATTTTCCGCAGCATAAAGTATAGTTTTTTTAACTGTGGACTATGTGATCCACCGAGCCGAGGGATACAGACTCTAAAATAAAACTGATTTTCTAATCATTAAACTCATGAAATTCTTTCTTAAAGATAGTAGATGGTTTTGCCTGAGCGTCAACAGTTATCCCTTGCTCGACGTGGCATCATGACGCGTGTTTTCTCATACTCTGATAATTCCTAAATTCGGAGAAAATGCGGGTTGTGACAGTTGGTATCAGAGGGAGATTGCTTGACAAGTTAGTCGGGCAACCTTCCTATAATTGCTTTTTTTTAAGCATCATGTCATTCACACATCGATATGTCATCAGCACGTCTTGGAAAAAGCACGAACACTACACTCATAGCATAACACGAAGTATACAGGGTATATTATGTAGTATGGGATGCATAATATGTGTTCGTATATGGATCCACCATAGGGGCAACATGTGAGGGTTATGTAGTATGGAATGCATAACCTCACCACATGGCTGCGGCTAGTTCGTTTTCTTTTTCGTTGCATGAGAATGTTATGTAGTATGGGATGCATAACATTTTCATGTGTACGCCGCTCATAACATGCCTTAGGGCCTTTTAGAATGCATAGCACAAACATGTATAACATAACATTGCATAAGCACAACGTGCCAAGCTAAAGACTGGCAGGATGATATATGTACACACATAAGCTTTCAAGTCAAAAGTAATATAAAGTCATGCATTCCTGATCTAGGCACATGAATTAGTATGGTGGTGGTTAACCATCCTAGGTTAGGGCATAACATCATTTTTTTGTAAAAAGATAAACTCCCATAGCAAGTTTAGCAGCTTTAAGTTATATCTATATATGTATTGTCTGTACTTGTAGTTGGTTCTAGCCGTTGTAATAGGATCTAACTGTTGTTGCTATGATTTTAGGATGGCGAGACATCCTTCGACTCGATCGACTCCCCTATCTGAGGGTGAGTCTTCTGGAGCTCAGAATGATGCGGTGATCGAGAGCCTACGGCAGAGTAGCATGCCTTGAGCAGACAGATGGTGGAGGTGCAGGCCCAGATTCAGTCCCTGAGGCGATTGTGGCAGGTCAGACTCAGGGAGTGCAAGGCCCTGCGGGGGGGGGGGGGGTTAGCTGTTCCTCCTCCTCCTGCACCCTTAAGACCTCCAGTGGTGGTGCAAGCAGAGATGGCCTTCATCTCGCAGTTTCAGAGGCTGAGCCCTCCCACTTATGACGGGAAGGCAGATTTCATGGTGATAGACGACCGGCTAATCTCCATGGAGGAGATGTTCTCGTACTTAGGGATTGCAGATGATCAGAGGGTGATGATAGATGCCTATTAGCTTAAAGGTTTGGCTAAGAGTTGGTGGCTGAGAGATAAGGAGAGCTTGGTAGCTGGATGCTCTTGGGAGGTGTTCAAGGAGATGCTGTTGAGGAAGTTCTTACCCTCGGTCGAGCGTGACCGCCTCATGAACGACTTCCTCCATCTGAAGCAAAGGCAATTCACAGTGGGTGAGTATGAGATAGAGTTCAGCAAGTTGAGTCATTTTGCCCCTGGATTGGTCAGCATTGAGGCTGAACGAGCTAAGCTATTTCTCGGTGGTTTGAGGAGCGAGGTGCAGCAGTTGACCAGTGCTTATGGGTCATAGACTTATGCAGGAGTAGTGGAGGCGGCTCTGAAAGTGGAGGCTATTGAGACCGTAAAGAGCAGAGGCCAGCAAATGAGGAAGGACAAGAGGAAGTCGGTGGAGGAGAAGAAACCCAAGGTACCCGGTGCTGCTCCAGGAAAGAAGAGCAAAGTGGTGTGCAGCTTCTGTGGCCGGTCAGGCCACCCTGTCGAGAGATGTTTCAAGAAGGCAGCAGCTTAGAAGAAGGAGCAGGTTCATTCGATTCAGGGTGCTCCTAGGAGGGATGTCTCCTGTTCTATTTGCAAGCGACTCGGGCATGATGCTGCCCAGTGCTGGTCCAAGGATAAACTCTGCTATCAGTGTGGGTAGAAGGGACACATCAAGGCTAGGTGTCCTCAGGCCCAGCCTGTTCTTCATGCAGTTCCACTTCAGGCGCTACCTCCACCACAGTAGGTGGACAAGAGCAAGGGAAAGCTTAACGTGATCTCTTCCGAGGAGGCTCAAGCTTCGACTCAGGTCATCTCAGGTTAGTTGTCTTTCCAGCCTGAAGGTTTTGTTCTTGTTTACTAGAATGTTTGCAATATTGTTGTGGTAGCTCCTTAGTTTTATATGCTCCTATAGGGAAATTTAAGGTGAAGAACTGCTGGGCGCGTGTTCTGTTTGACTCCGGCGCTACCCACTCATTCGTGGCTAGAGCCTTTGTGGAGCGACATCGGTTGAATTTAGATCGAGTTCGGGATACCTTCCGTGTCAAGTTCCCCTCTGGTGAATATGTGTTGTCAGATTTGGGCATGTTGGATTGCCCTGTTTTGTTGGGGGACTTCCTTGCGAAGGCAGACCTGAAGATGATTGATCTGGAGGACTTCAATGTTATTTTGGGCATGGACTGGTTGTCTAAGTATGATGCAGTCATTCAGTGCAAAGGGAAGCACTTGGACTTCATCAGGGACGACGGTCAGCCCGGATGCGTGTATGCTAATCTGTGCCAGGATTCTCCTGTTATCTCTGCGGTATGTGCTCAGAAGCTATTTCTTTCAGATTGTTTTGCTTGTTTGGTCTCGGTGGTTGGGACCGCTGTTAGTGTACCGCGCTTGGAGGAGATTCCAGTTGTTCTTTGTTTCGCCGATGTTTTTTCGGATGATCTTCCTGGTCTTCCTCCCGAGCGGGATGTGGAGTTTTTGATTGATTTATAGCCGGGTACGCGTCCTATTGCTAAGGCGCCGTACCGGATGGCCCCTCGTGAGTTAGAGGAGTTGTGAGTTCAGTTGGATGAGCTGTTGGCAAAGGGATTTATCAGGCAGAGTTCGTCGCCTTGGGGTGTTCCTGTGCTGTTTGTGAAGAAGAAAGATGGGTCAATGCGGCTTTGCATCGACTATAGGGAGTTGAACAAAGTCACTATTAAGAACAGGTACCCTCTGCTGAGGATCGATGATTTGTTTGACCAGTTGCGCGGTAGCACGGTGTTCTCCAAGATCGATCTTCATTCTGGATATCATCAGCTCAGGATCCATGAGGCAGATATTCCACGGACTGCGTTTAGATCGAGGCATGGACACTTTGAGTTCTTGGTGATGTCGTTTGGTTTGACCAACACAACATCAGCCTTCATGGATATGATGAACCAGGTGTTCAAGGATTTCTTAGACAAGTTTGTGGTGGTCTTCATCGATGACGTGTTGGTTTATTCTTGCAGTGCTGAGGAGCATGAGCAGCATCTACGCTTGGTTCTATCAGAGTTGAGGAACCACAAGTTATTCGCCAAGCTGAGCAAGTGCGAATTTTGGTTGCCTCAGGTTTCATTTCTAGGCCACGTGGTGAACAAGGATGGGATCTCGGTCGACCCATAAAAGGTCGCAGCGGTGATGGATTGGAGTAGGCCGAATACGCCTAAGGAGATCAAGAGTTTCCTAGGGTTGGCTGGCTACTACAGGAGGTTCGTGGAGGGTTTCTCTTCCCTAGCTGCACCTTTGACCAAGCTGACTCAGAAGAACGTGACTTTTGTTTGGAGCGAGAAGTGCGAAGAAGCCTTCCTGGAGTTAAAGAGGAGATTGTGCACTGCTCCCGTTCTGACCCTGCCTACTGAGGGTGTGGATTATGATGTTTACGTGGATGCTTCGAATGTAGGTCTGGGTTGTGTGTTAATGCAGGTTGGAAAAGTGATTGCCTATGGGTCAAGGCAGCTGAAGACTCATGAGAAGAATTATCCTACGCATGACCTCGAGTTCGCAGCAGTTATTTATGCATTGAAGCTGTGGAGACACCTACTTTATGGGGCTCAGTGCAAGATCTTCACCGACCATAAGATCCTGAAGTACGTGTTCACACAGAAGGAGTTGAATCTGCACCAGCGGCGGTGGCTAGAGTATGTGGCCGATTATGAGGTAGAGATCCAGTATCATCAAGGCAAGGCCAATGTGGTTGCCGACGCCTTGAGCCGAAAGACGGGAAAGATCTTTAATCTCACCGCCGATCGTTTAGTGGAGGAGTTTCTCCGTATGGATATATCAATGGGATGTTGTGGCATGCAGAGTAGTTTATCAGTGGCAGAGCCGTCCTGGATTTCTTTGACCAGACTGCACCAGAAGGACGATCCGGATCTTCTGCACTTATTCACCAGGACCGAGAAGGGGGAGTTGCCAGACTTTACTATCGATGATGCGGGTACTTTGAAGTACCGCGGTAGATTTTGCATCCCCGCTGTTGGGGACATTAGAGGTATGATTTGCAGAGAGGCTCATGGATCCAGCGTTGCCTACCATACAGGATCTACGAAGATGTATCGTGACTTAAAGCAAATTGCCTGGTGGTATGGCATGAAAGGTGATGTAGCCCGGTTTGTTGCTGAGTGCCACACTTGCAAGCGTGTGAAGGCCGATCATGGAAGGCATGGTGGCAAGTTGACTTCGTTAGATATCCCGACTTGGAAGTGGGAAAGTATATCTATGGATTTCATCACGGGCTTACCGAAATCCCTGAGGGGATTTGATTCTGTCTGGGTCATAGTGGATAGACTGACGAAGTGTGCACACTTCGTGCCATATAAGATTGATTACCCGATGAAGAAGATAACGGAGTTGTACTTGGATGAAGTCATCCGACTGCATGGTGTGCCTGTGAGTATCATTTCTAATCGAGACTCCCGGTTTACTTCTCGTTTTTGGCAGAGTCTGCAGGAGGGTTTGGGTACGGATCTGAGGTATTCTACTGCTTATCACCCACAGACAAATGGGCAGACGGAGCGGGTGAACCAGATAGTTGAGGATATGATCCGATGCTACATTTTAGACCACGGTGGAGCGTGGGATGAGCGGCTGCGACTTATGGATTTGCATACAACAACAGTTATCAAGAAAGCTTGCAGATGGCTCCTTTTGAAGCCTTGTATGGGAGGCGCTGCAGAACACCGTTGTTTTGGGCTGAGGCTGGTGAGAGGCCTTTGTTGGGTCCAGATGCTCTTGAGGAGATGAAAGTCGCAGTGAAGCTTATTCGTGAGAAGCTTCGTATAGCTCAGGAGAGATACGAGAAGAACGCCAATCGGCGTAGGTCTGCCTTGGATTTTTCTTTAGGGGACCTTGTATTTCTTAAGGTTTCCCCGATGGTGGGTGTAAAGAGGTTTGGTAAGAATCTGAAATTGGACCCGAGGTATGTGGGCCCGTTTAAGATTTTGGAGCGGATTGGCGTATCAGCTTACAGGTTGGATTTGCCAGCAAACTTCCCAGGTGTTCATAATGTTTTCCATGTTAGTCAATTGCGGAAGTGTGTGCGCAGCAGTGGGAAAGTCTTGGACGTTGTGCCCTAGTTGGAGCCCAACCTCTCTTTTGTTGAAGTGCCGGTCAATATTTTGGATACTCAGGAATGGGTGCTGCGAAGGAAGTCCATTCCGATGGTGAAAGTTCTTTGGAGGAATCAGGATTTAGAGAGCGCGACTTGGGAGCTAGAGTCGGCCATGAGGAAAGCTTACCCTCACCTGTTTCCTTGATTTTGATCGGTATGTTTTCCTTCTTGTAACTCCTACTTGTTACTTTTTATTCTTTAGTAGGAGTGCTGTGCGTAAAGTTTCAGGACGAAACTTTCTTTTAGGGGGAGTGACTGTAACGCCCCCGATTTTTCTGCGACTATTTTATTCTCCTTTGGCGTTACGGTGTCGCGTTTTCGTGGCTTGTGTCATTTTTGGAGTGTGGTTTAGCTCCTTAGAACTGAGTGGACTATTTTGTAGCCTATGGGCAAGGTATCCCTAGCAAGCCGAGTTGTTTTGGGTGACCCGGTGTGACCTCTTGGGGAATGCTTGTGTTTTGGCTTTAGGTGGGTAACTCGGGTTCTGTTCGTCGAAAGTAAATTTCGACTTCGCCGTTGTGTTCGTAGCGTGGGTATTTAGCTACGGTGCGAATTTCGTCGAATTTCGAGATAGTTTGGTTTTCGCGTCGTTTTGGGTGTGCCATTAGTAAAGTCTATTAGAATTCTCCTAATTTTGTAAGGGAGCCGGCGGTTGGGATTCGGTTTTGCTGAATCGATGCGTTTAAAGCTTATATAAAAACTTTATTAATAAGTGGTGGGCCCACTTCTCCTTCCTCCTTCTTCCCGAGACCAAAAGCAGAAAACCGCTGCTCCTATTCGTGGAAAAGAGAGGCGGAAACGACGGGCTGCCCTAGCTTTCGGACGGTGATTCTGGGAGTGTTCGTGGATGGATTTCGATTCCAAAAGTGGCGTTGTCTTGCTCTCGCTCAGATCTACATTTTGACGGTAAGATATTCGATTTTCGTGGAATTTTTAGGAGATTTGGGATTTCAGTCTTGAGGTCTTTCCGCTATTAATGTACGGGAGTATGATTTAGGTGCTGCTGCTGCTAGTGCCAAGTAAGAGGAAGGGAAAGCCGTCCAAGCTTTGCCGGAAATCGAGGCAAGTGGTGTTCTTGCCCTTGCGATTGTTGTTTTTCTTGAATGTTGGAATTTCCCGGTTAGCCCTAGGGTAGAAGCCAAGCATGTTCTCTTTTTCTTGCTGAATTTAGGGCTTAGATTCTCCCATGAGCCCCCCTTCTTTGTGCTGTTGGTGCTCAACCCTCCGGTGTAATGCCATAAGTTTTATTCCAGATTGTTGTCTGGTTGGTGGCTTGCAGGTGAAGCCGAGAGAGAGAGAGAAGGGGGTGCCTGCTGTGTTGTTGGTAAGAGCCTTTTTGAGTTCTGTCTAGCCGGCGTTGAGTGTGGTGCACACACTCAAAGCCTTTGCGGTTTTGGCGTTGAGTGTGGTGCATACACTCAACACCGCAGCTGTAGCAAGTCAGAATATTTCTAAGTACTGGGGCGTTGAGTGAGGTGGACTCACTCAACGCCACAGCCCCTGCTAACGGCTAAGTACTTTGGCGTTGAGTGAGTCGACCTCACTCAATGCCATTTATATTTTGGCGTTGAGTGAGGCAAGCTCACTCAACGCCGCGGTTTTCTTGAGAAGCTAACTGTTTTGGCATTGAGTGAGTCGACCTCACTCAATGCTATTTCGGTTTTGGCATTGAGTGAGGTTGGCTCACTCAACGCCGCCGCTTCTGTGCAGCCAAGTACTTTGGCATTGAGTGAGGTGTGCTCACTCAACGCCATAGCCTTTTCTGAGGCTAAGTATTTTGGCATTGAGTGAGTTGACCTCACTCAACGCCATTCCTAGTTTTGCATTGAGTGAGGTGGCCTCACTCAATGCCGAAAGCAAGTTTGCGGCCAAGTCCCATGGCGTTGAGAGAGTTGACCTCACTCAACGCCATTTCTGCTTTGGCGTTGAGTGAGGCATACTCACTCAATGCCACAGCCCTTCTTCGTGGCCAGAACTTCTGGCGTTGAGTGAGACGACCTCACTCAACGCCATTGCTGTTTTGGCATTGAGTGAGGTCAGCTCACTCAACGCCGCAGAATTGCCTATTTGCGGCTAAGTGCCAGGGCGTTGAGTGAGTTAACCTCACTCAGCGCCATTGCTGTTTTGGCATTGAGTGAGGTGGACTCACTCAATGTCGTAGTTCTCTTTTGCGGCTAAGTGTAAGGGCGTTGAGTGAGTGAGCTTCACTCAACGCCATTATTGTTTTGGAGTTGAGTGAGGCCAGCTCACTCAATGCCACTTTCTCTGATTGTGGTTAAGTACCATGGAGTTGAGTGAGTGTACCTCACTCAACGCCATGCCTGTTTTGGCGTTGAGTGAGGCTAGCTCACTCAATGCCAGAGTTGTTCTTGCTGGAGGCATTGAGTGAGTGAACTTCACTCAACGCCATGCTTGTTCTGGCGCTGAGTGAGGCTAGCTCACTCAACGCCAAGGTCTAGGTAGGCGTTGAGTGGGTCCCACTCAACGCCAAGCCGTGTTGAGTCATTTCAACACTTTTCCTCTACCTCGATTTTCGTTCCCGAGTGAATTCCTTGATTACATTTTGAGTTTCCTTGTCGGCCATATTTTTTTTCTTTCCTAAAGGCCGAATCGTGGGTTGTGGTTAGTAGTGGGGGTTTGAAGCTCTTCATGGGGGAGGTGTTGTGTAATTTAGCCAAGGCCACCCTTATTCTTCTCTCTTGCTCCAGGTACGGTCTGGGCAAGGGGGTGGAAGGTCCCTTGTGTTTTCACATGTAGACCCTTGAGCTTGTTGGCTTGGAAATGGTGGTTGGGGGACTGAGTTTGCCTCCAACCCGGATCCATGTTGTTTGTTTTTGCTACTACCAACTCCCACAACTTAGGGTCTTAGAAGTTTCTTCCTTAGTAGATTGCAGCACTTTGGGCTCATGGTAGCTTAGTAGACTCTGCAGGATGTTGTTTCTGGGCATGGTTGATGCTGTTTCCTCGCACGTAGTGCATTTCTTGTTATCTTGCTTTGGGCAGTTGTTACTTTTACTACTATGTGATTTCCTCTTTCATTTATTCCCTGGTTGACACTTTCATGCAGTTTTTCCTTGTTTTGCTTGCTGAGGTATTCTTTCTCCTTTTGAATGCCTCAGGTTCTAAGCAGTAGCCAGTTTGGTGTCTAGGTTGATGTGGTGTTGCTTGTGGTCTCTTGGACTTTGGAGATCCTGTTGCTTTGTTAGTGAGGTAGTTTTTCTGTAATTTTCTTACAGACATACATATTTGCCAGTGGGTTCGTGTCAGGTTGTTGGCGCCCACTGGTAGTTTTTACCCTTATACTAGATATATTACTTTTTACTGCTACCATTTTCTAGAGATAGACTACTTGCTCTGTGGAGGATTTATGCTAGGTTGCTAGTTATTTTAAAACTACAACTATTATTATGAGTATATCGCATGATCAGCATGTTTTATAAAACTATATCACTATTTTCCAAACAACGTATAAAGTTCGTTTCCTTATATATAATACAAAATAAATGTAGAGTCTTGCATAACATAAGGTGTCCTCTTGGGGCACTTATGCACTCCTTAGGAAGTCAAACCTGAATAAAGTATTTTCCGCAGCGTAAAGTATAGTTTTTTTAACTGTGGACTAGGTGATCCACCAAGCCGAGGGATACAGCCTCTAAAATATAACTGATTTTCTAATCATTAAACTCATGAAATTCTTTCTTAAAGATAGTAGATGGTTTTGCTTGAGCGTCAGTAGTTATCCCTTGCTCGACGTGGCATCATGATGCGTGTTTTCTCATACTCTGATAATTCCTAAATTCGGAGAAAATACGGGTTGTGATACAGGGTTCCGACAAACATAATCTAGGTCAGAGACCTGGGGCAAATGTAGAACGAGTTGCACTTCTTTTGAAGCATCCTTGTGCCATTATGAACAAAGTCGCAGCCTTCGAACAAGAAATCCTGACCTTTCGTAGCCATTTCTCTCAGAAATTTTTGAAGTTTCGCGAAACAGTTTCATCGATTTGGCAGAATCAGGCAGTGAGGGGCAAGGAACAGTGTATTTGTCTTATGCACCTATCCTTCTATTTATAGTGATTTTACTTTTAGAAGGTGGAGAGTCGCGTACCTGTTTGATATTAAGACTTTGATCAATAGCTGGGATTAAATCCCGACACTTTGTAGCAGACAGAAAATCTTTTATACTTTGTCTAATTTGACTATCCTGTCCTGCAGCGATTTGATTAACCTGCAACAAAATGAAAAAATATAGTACAGAGAGCTACTTAAGCTGGACCAAATTCAATATTCCCAATTCAAATTTGAAGGTGTTGAATTTAGCTTCATCTAGTGGATTAGTATGTGAGCCACTTGTTTGTCTTTTAAGACTAATATCTTCTTTCTCCACCTGCTCTCTAATAAAATGATACCTTATCTCAATATGCTTAGTCATGCTATAAGAGACAGGATTCCTAGCAATGGAGATTGCACTAGTTGACTCACAATACAAAGATGGATTACTTATCTTTATATTGTAGACCTAGAGTTGATACTGGATCAGCAACAATTTTGCACAATAACTTCCTTGCACCTTCCAAAGTATCTTCTTATTGAACCAGATTTTTTCCTCTTCTTTAATAATAGATTTGCCTCTGGCTCTAGCTATATGATCAGCAGTATTCTTCTGATCTATTTTGTGCTGGAGATTTCCTGACACCAATTCTCTAGGTAAGACTCAAGCTTGTCCAACATGCCATACTGTACTAGCTCCCCCTCAACATGAGTATCTAGCTTGTCAGTCTCCCCCTCAGTATTTGCACAAATCTGGGACATTATTTATTGCAGGTTCAGATGATACTGAAACTGCGCATATCTCTCTCTTCTTGTTTCTTTAGACAGTTGATACCACTTGAAAGTCATTTCAGCTTAGGATACCATTTGAAAGACTCATCAGTTGAGGATCACGTGCCTCCTTCTTAGTACCCTTAAAAGAGATGCATCCTGTGCTTTACTCTGTGATGGGTAAAGCCTGCTTGTTCTTCTCCTCACAATTCTGCTGAGGTGGCAGCAACACTATGTCCCACTAGTCAGACATCTTAGAGCTTCAATGACTAGATATTGCTGGTCTGATTATCTAGTCAGATGCCACTTGAAGGTCTTTACTACGGACTTGTGTACTTTATCCTTCTTCAGGAATTCACACAACATAATTTTCCTCCTAGGCATTAGAAGGAGTATCCTTGATGGTCTATATCTATTGTTGGGTATTGTATCCACAATATACCTGATTAGAAGAAGCCCCTGGACCAGCTAAGGTGAATTGACATTGTATTTGATCATTTGTCTTCAAGTTGTGCTTGCAGTTATTCCACACTAAGTACACACCAATGTCAGGGTGCAGTGGGTCAATATACACGGGTCTGCGCAACGTAATCCCTCGTTGAGCAGATCAGTGTGTTGGCCTACGTGTACTCTCTCTATTGGAGTGTACTTACTTTCAAGTACAGGGCTGAGAAAGATCAAGAGCAGACAAGGAGCAAGGATGGGTCAAAGAAACTCACGGGAAGAAAGACGAAAATCGTCTAAGTAGAAATCGTCGAGAATCACTAAGTGATTCTCGCCGATTCGACGAGAATCACTCGCTGATTCTTGCCGATTGCTGCCGGCTGTCTCAACGCCGTCTTGATTTCTTCTTAAGGCAGAATCGTCGAGAATCACTAGTTGATTCTCGCCGAATCGTCGAGAATGACTTTGCATTCTCGCCGATTCGTCGAGAATGAATGATGATTCTCGCCGATTCTCTCCGGATTGCAAGATCTTCAGCCAGAATTCTGCCAAGTAGAATTCGGCGAGAATCATAAGTGATTCTCGCCGATTCGTCGAGAATCACCAATGATTCTTGCCGAATTTGCCTTAGGCGAATTTCTTCTGCTCGCTGGACCGGTCCAAATATTCAGGCGCAGTTTTGAACCAGACTTAGGGTTTCTACTGGTGGGGCCCACAACGGTCATAATGTATGACCTACAGTATAAATACTGTTGTATTTCGATCATTACAGATACCGAATACACAAGAAAGAAAACCGAGCCGCCGACATGACCTAGATCGCGGATTTCTCTTCCGCCGCCGCCATCGTCGCTCGGGAAGTTAGTCGCTGCCGTTGATCGTGGATACCTCCTGATATCCCGGCGATAGAAGCTTTGTCAAGCAACGCGTCTCACATGTCCTTCTTGAGATCCTTTGTCTCTTGGTTTGTAGATCGGGAATACCTTCCCTTTCCGAATCGATCAAGACGATTGATCCAAGGAAGACCGTTGGTAGACCTTGCCAGCATAGCTACGAAGGTTGGATCTCTAAAGCTCAGCCGCCGCACTTCTTGCCACCGCCGATCCCGAATGCCAAGCCGTCGCTCTTCTTGCCGCCGCCGATTTCGTGGAGATTCATTCTAAGTGAGAGCCAAGGTCGTGGACTCTTTGTCTTCGTTAAGAACGCATCATCGAACGAAGAGGGAAACCTAACACTCCATAAGTAGTTTGTATATTTTATACATTCCATTTTATTTTTGTTGTAAAGGAACGTAAGTTCCTCGTTGTCAGGGTTGGGTGCAACCCGTGGTGGAGGAGTGGTGACTCCTTCGTTTGGAAGGGTTTCTTCCGTTTGTGTGAGGATTGGATTTCAATCCGGTTGGTGAAGTGACCGAGTCGTCCCTTGTTGGGAGATAGGTCAAAGGGGGAAGTGGATGTACCCAAATCAGGGAACCACTATAACTGCTTGTGTCTGTTTGTGCTGTGTTGTTTTATTTACTTGTGCAGGTATAGTTTTAATTCCTCAAAAATGCTGCAAGACACCTATTCCCCCCCATAGGTGAAGGTAGTTGGCACTAGGTTGACTTTCAAGTGGTATCAGAGGGAGGTTACTCAGCAATAAGGTTAACACATTGAGTAAGATCCTGCCTCTAGTGTCAACAAGAAGACGAGACACAAGCATGGAGCTGGACTTTGATGTCCCTCCTCTGAGACTCCCTGCTTGCACAACAGAGTATTACCCCATATGGAAGATGAGAGTTATGTTTCATCTGGAGGCCATCGACCCTCGGGCGTCACTCATCTTAGAAGAGGGTCCCTTCATTCCCATGAAGGCTTCCGGTTCAGGAAAGGATATCCAAATCCCCAAGAGTCCCGAAGAGATGTCTGAGACCAAGCTCTCACTGTTCAACTTGGACAATTTAATACGTCAGATCATCACTGACGTCTGGTCTGGTGTATCTCATTCAAGAGTGGACAAGTGTAGGACGGCCAAGTCCATATGGCAAACCATCTCAGACCTCATGGAGGGATTAGAGAAAGCAGGGACCAATTGTCAGCAAGAGGTTGAAGCCTATGTGGGGGTCCTCATTTCTGAAGATGAAGGGCATGATCAATCTGTCAGTATCAGGGCTCCTGTGTCCTTATCAGAGACTGAAGAAGAAGTTGAGGAAAGCAGTTCTGATGAAGCTGACTCAACAGTCTCTGCCGATCTTGACGGTAACCCTGAACAGCAAAGCCAGGAGCAGGTAACTTCTTCCTCATGCCCCTCTCCTCTTGAAGTTCCTGAAGACAGGAATAGTTCAGAGGGTAGTCCTTACAGTGATGCAAGGGATATGGATAGCTTCAATCAAAAGATTGAAAATCTTGATTCCCTTGAGAGTGCCCTTCAGACGAGCAACTTACTTGTTGAGGAACAAGCTAAGGAGATTGCTCAGCTGAAGATCTTGATGAATCTCCAACTGGAATCCATCAAGGTAAAGGACTCAATGATCTCGGATCTAGAGAGTCGTCTAGAGACCGAGAAGAGGATAGTTTCTAACTTTTCCAAGATTGATGCTATCAAGAGAAAAGCAGAAAATGGGTGGATCTCCCAAATTATTAATTCATGGAGAAATGGGGAAACTGTGTTAAGACCCCCACATCGAGTAGGAAGGGCACTCATCATGCTTTCAGGTATGACCACAGAAACAACGTTGGTCACTGCAAGAATGATCAGCCCTCAGGTGGAAATACCCACAGTGCCAGAGCTGTCATGGCTACCCATGAGAGAATACCCAAGGCTCATTCTGAACCCTTTGTATTCTCAGTCTCAGCCCCAACTCATCATGAATATGCAGGAACCATCTCTCACTGCAGTACTTTCCACCTTAGGACACAGGAAAGGGGGGACAGGAAACATGTGGTAAGTACCCATAGGGCCTCTGGAAGTGTGCTGACTGAAAGGAAGGCACCACTTCCCAGGCCTCATGACACTCACCACATGCTCTCTATCTACCCTCCCACGTGTCACGGTGGAAAAGGCAAATTTGTGAGCAGAACCTTCCCTATCCCGTTTAGACCTAAGATTCCGACTACCTCAGCCAGTAGATCAGGTCAGAAACGGCGATACAACATTCATGAGTGTTGGTGCTGTGGCAAGGTGGGTCACTTTGCCGTAGATTGTTGGCACAATCCCTCTATGCCAAGGGCAAGGGTATGTCCACTTCCTCTGGGCAGAGTTAGCCTTCCTGACAGGATTCCTGTAGGAAGGCATTCAAGATTTTATGTTGACAAGAACCTAGGACCCGATACATATTGGGTTCCTAAGGAAAGGTAATTCTTTTTTGCAAGATAGTCTAGGTACCCATGTACATGATGGGACCTAGACAAGAGATGTTCCAGGCTTGCCATGGAACAAGATTAAGGGAAAAGAGATAACGCTAACCACGGTGCAAGGCTTGAACAACTAAGTTTAGATGAGACTGCTAAAAGTGCAACTCCCAAGTACGTCAAGGTTTCCACCTCGACGTCAGCTGGAGAAGTTGACAAGCAGGATGGAGAAAATATTCCGGAAGAAGGAGAAGCCCAAGAAGATGTCAGAGCTCCAGATGCCAGACTCCTAGAGCTCCGACACGTGAGGGATCATCCTAGAGAACAGATCATCGAAGATCCTCGTGACAGTGTCAGAACTCGAAGAGGAAGCAGGGATGATAGGAAAAGTACTTCCGGGACGTGTCAATTCCTCGGAAGAAGGCTTATATCATGGAATAGTAAGAAGCAGAATTGTGTTGCAACCTCCACAGCTGAATCTGAGTACATCTCAGTAGGCAGCTGTTGCGCACAACTTCTATGGATCAGAAATCAGCTAGCAGACTATGACCTTCAGTTCAAAGAAGTACCAATGTACTGCGACTCCTCAAGTGCTATAACTATTGCGAACAATCCCTTGTCGCACAACAGGACGAAGCATATTGAAGTGCGCTACCACTTCATTCGGGAGCATGTGGAAAACAAGGACATCCCTCTCTGCTATGTCCCCACGGATAAGCAGATTGTAGATATTTTTACAAAGCCCCTAGACGAAGCCAAGTTCAGTCTCTTCAAAACTGAACTGGGTATGCTAAACCTTGAGGAATGAAGAATACAGAGGATCCCGGCTCTTGGATCAAGGGGGAGCATCCGCAAGAAACTCAAGTGTAAGCACAAATACAAGAACTGAGGGGGAGCATTGTGGCAAGTGCTAAAGTCCCAGATTTTTAGAAGCCAAAAAGGGGGAGATTACCCTCTCGGCTAAGGTGTTCTCGCAAAGTATGCTCCAAATGCTCTAAAGATACTGGTATGGAAATTCTTTCTCAACTGATTATTCAGTTTATGTTTTTCTTCCATCCGTTATATTCACCGTAGCTTGTAGGGTTTAGGCTTCTTCAAATAGGGGGAGATTGTTGGGTATTGTATCCAAAATGTACCTGATTTGAAGAAGCCCCTGGACCAGCTAAGGTGAATTGACATTGTATTTGATCATTTGTCTTCAAGTTGTGCTTGTAGTTATTCCACGCTAAGTACACACCAATGTCAGGGTGCAGTGGGTCAATATACACGGGTCTGGGCAACGTAATCCCTCGTTGAGCAGATCAGTGTGTTGGCCTACGTGTACTCTCTCTATTGGAGTGTACTTACTTTCAAGTACAGGGCTGAGAAAGATCAAGAGCAGACAAGGAGCAATGATGGGTCAAAGAAACTCACGGGAAGAAAGACGAAAATCGTCTAAGTAGAAATCGTCGAGAATCACTAAGTGATTCTCCCCGATTCGACGAGAATCACTAGTGATTCTTGCCGAATCGTCGAGAATCACTCGCTGATTCTTGCCGATTGCTGCCGGCTGTCTCAACGCCATCTTGATTTCTGCTTAAGGCAGAATCGTCGAGAATCACTAGTTGATTCATGCTGAATCGTCGAGAATGACTTTGCATTCTCGTAGATTCGTCAAGAATGAATGATGATTCTCGCCGATTCTCTCCGGATGGCAAGATCTTCAGGCAGAATTCTGCCAAGTAGAATTCGGCGAGAATCATAAGTGATTCTCGCCGATTCGTCGAGAATCACCAATGATTCTCGCCGAATTTGCCTTAGGCGAATTTCTTCTGCTCGCTGGACCGGTCAAAATATTCAGGCACTGTTTTGAACCGGACTTAGGGTTTCTACTGGTGGGGCCCACAACGGTCATAATGTATGACCTACAGTATAAATACTGTTGTATTTCGATCATTACAGATACCGAATACACAAGAAAGAAAACCGAGCCGCCGACGTGACCTAGATCGCAGATTTCTCTTCCGCCGCCGCCATCACCGCTCGGGAAGTTAGTCGCCGCCGTTGATCGTGGATACCTCCTGATCTCCCAGCAACAGAAGCTTTGCCAAGCAACGCGTCTCACGTGTCCTTCTTGAGATCCTTTCTCTCTTGGTTTGTAGATCAGGAATACCTTCCCTTTCTGAATCAATCGAGACGATTGATCCAAGGAAGGCTGTTGGTAGACCTTGCCAGCATAGCTACGAAGGTTGGATCTCTAAAGCTCAGCCGCCGCACTTCTTGCCGCCGCCGATCCCGAACGCCAAGCCGCCGCTCTTCTTGCCGCCGCCGGTTTCGTGGAGATTCATTCTAAGTGAGAGCTAAGGTCGTGGACTCTTCGTCTTCGTCAAGAATGCGTCATCGAACGAAGAGGGACACCTAGCACTCCATAAGTAGTTTGTCTATTTTATACATTCCATTTTATTTTTGTTGTAAAGGAACGTAGGTTCCTCGTTGTCAGGGTTGGGTGTAACCCGTGGTGGAGGAGTGGTGATTCCTTTGTTTGGAAGGGTTCCTTCCGTTAGTGTGAGGATTGGATTTCAATCCGGTTGGTGAAGCTACCGAGTCGTCCCTTGTTGGGAGATAGGTCGAAGGGGGAAAGTGGACGTACCCAAATCGGGGAACCACTATTACTTCTTGTGTCTGTTTGTGCTGTGTTGTTTTATTTACTTGTGCAGGTATAGTTTTAATTCCGCAAAAACGCTGCAAGACACCTATTCCCCCCTATAGGTGAAGGTAGTTGGCACTAGGTGTACTTTCATCTATCTGCAACTTCACAACTACATATCTTAGGTCCATTTCTCACTGGAGTATGATCCTTAAGATAGTACCTTATTCCAGTCTTATGCCTGGAACAACTTCTCTTCAAGTACCACATGGGGGTATGGGCACTTGGACTATCATGCAAAACAAATTAGAATACCTTAGGACCCCAAAATGAATTGGGTCCTAGGTTATTGTTAGTGTAAAAAAGCACATGTCTACCTACAGCAGTCCTGTCAGGAAGACTCACCCTTGCCCTTGACACACTAGGGTTGTGCCAATAATCTATGGTAAAGTGTCCCACTTTGCCACAACACCAACATTCATGGATGTTATATCTCCTCTTCTGAATAGTCTTTGAAGAGTGCAAGCCATCACTTGCTACCTATTCAGAGGGGAGTGTTGTAGCCTTCTTCTTATTTCTCTCAATAAGAATCTGACTGAAGGTGAGTCTGCCAGTAGAAGTACTTGGCTTACATTGAGTTTCATTAATAACAGTCTTCTTTGTAGTTGACATGCTATTAATGGCCTTAGAGCTAGCCAAGTCAGCCTTACTGACTGACTTACCCTTGGTCTGAGTTTTTGTTGGAAGAGCCTGAGAATAGGCCACTGCCTTCTCCTTGAGTGTAGGGGCTGGAGCACCAAATACAAATGGTCCAAGATGGGTCATTTGGAATTCTTCATGGGGAGTCATCTGTGCACTCAAACCCATGCCCTTCCTTCATACATTGTAAGATACACTTGTTCTCTTACAAGGAGAATTCTCATTCTTCTAGTGACCATGCATGCACTCTTGACCATACATGTGGGAAGGGAGTATTACCTTGTGAAGGGAGGCCAAAGGAATTATAGGAGCTTTTCCTTTCCCTTTGGAATGGAAAACTCTAGAATTCCACTTAGACTCTAAACCCCTCTTATCTTTTTGAGAGGCGAAGGATTTTATCAGTGATAACACTATTTTGGGCTTTGAAGAACTTGCCAAAATATTTTTATCCTTTAGGAGTTTCTCATTAAGATCCAAGATGATCTTGTCCTTCTAGCTTATGGTCTTAATCTGGATGATTAAGATGGCTTGTAGTTGGCTGACTTCTCTTACTTTTTGATCCAGCAAGGATGCTAACTCTGACTTCTGGGAGACAGCTAGCTGTAGGGAGATAATCTCCTCAGCCTGCTTCTTGTCCAACTTCTTGCTTCTTTTAAAAGCATCCAGAAGGGCACCATAATTGTAAATCAATTGATTGACCAATTCCTCAAATGGTGTGTCATCTTCATTACTGGATGAGGATGAATTAGAATCTAGACTAGTCTCATAGCCAGTCTCAGAGAAAGAACTAGATAGAGATTGTACCTTGTTTGGACAAGGCTGACCCTGGAAGGATTCTTCATTTGACATGGCCATCAGCCCATAGCAACTGTTGGCATCTTCATCCTCATCCTCCTCTGAGTCACTGTCTGAATGTGACAGAGAGGCCCTGATCCTTATCCTAGCAGATTGATAGTATTCAGCTTTATCTATAATAACAGCAAGCAACCTAATGAAGGATTCTTCTTCATCTTCAGACTATAAGGAAGATGAGTCACTTTGACTCCAACTCTTCTCCTTCTAGGCAATGAAGGTCTTTTCCTTTCTACAGACTTTAAGCTTCATTGAGCTCCACTCCTTATGGTTCACTCCTGAACCCATAAGTAAAAACCTTTTATCCATCCTTGGAGATCAACTCAGACTGTTAAGTCCTTTTTGAGCAACCTCCCTCTAATACAAATTGAAAGTCTTTAGTTTCAAGGATAGCTAAAAACCTAGAGGGAGGGGGAGTGAATAGGTTTCTAGTCTTTTATGACTATCTTTAAATTAGTGTGTTGTGAGTTAGCTTAGTGGTTCCCCAAATTATGGGTACATCCACTGTCCCTCCCCCCTTCCTAATAGCTTGTTAAATAAGGCATTTCTCCAAATATTGGCTCTTTAGAGCTTACAACACAGATCTGTCAAGATCTCCCATTCTCCTCTAATACTTACCCCAGGCACAAAACCATACCTCAGAGAAAGCTTGCTCTTATAACTCAGTGATCAGCAGATCACCTACCTCAAGCACACAAGATTCCCTACACTCAGGCTAGGAAGATATCCCTACCTCAGAGAGAATGACTCTCCTACATTTCAGGCACAAAGGCCCTACCTCAGATCCAAAGCTAGATCCTACCTCAGACCCAAAGGTCCTACACTCAAATAGAATGACTCTCCTACCTCAAGTAAACTGCACTGCCTCAGGAACAAAGGCCCTACAACTCAGATCCAAAATTGGATCCTACCTCAGCCTTTATAAATCAGGCCTACATTAAGATCTGTTAAGATCCTATAGAAAAGTAAGTCTTTTGGTTAGTGTTGATTTGACTCTAGAGAAGTTCTCTGAGTGTACTGCTTCCTGAGCCGAGTTAACTTAGCCCTAACCTCTTCTCAGTAGCCAGAAATTTGATCTTTAGTAAACTGCTGCTTGTATTGGAAATAACTCAGAAACGTAAGCTTCTGACCTTACTGTTGAAGATTGAAGAGTAGACGGTTCTTTTTATTCTTCAAACAGCCAACTGTCTGCAAATCACAGACTAACTGTAGAGTGAGATTATCAAGCTCTGTAACTTCTTTGAGCTCAGAAACAAAGCTTTCTGATCTTGCTGTTCCAGGTGAGAAATGGCAATAGATATCATATATCAATAGATCTACTGCAGCTAGGGTTAGCCTTGACTGCTTCTTCTTTCTTACAGAAATATCTTTGAACTTGCTATTGACGGTGTTGATCACAATAGCTAGCTTGATGAACTTTTGGATCAGATTATTTGAACTTCTTTCTTCAAAGCTCTGTAATAATGGCGAGGAAGAAGATGAAGTTTTTTTTTTCACAATAATCCCAAAATTTAATTTACTCAAAATGATCTGAATTCTTTTATTACCTTCCGCCGTCCAATGGCTCTTTGAGTCAATGGGGACAACCTGTAGTTGTTGGCTGCAACGTGCTTTAACAGTAAAAGACGTACAGTAGGTCTGCGATGCCATTTGTCGCGTACTGTAACTTTCCCGCAACTAATTTGAATTTTGTTGACGTCAGCATCTGTGGACTTAGCCAAATTCTCAGTTTAATTCCATGTGTTAAGTTGTTGAGTAAACAGCCTTTACTCAATGCAAAAACACTTAGCCAAATAAACTGCACTACCAGGCGTTGAGTGTGTTGAGTGAATAGCCTTTACTTAATGCTTTTGTCCTTGGACAATATTTCTACTGATTTGGTGTTGAGTGCGTTGAATGAGCCTTTAGCACTCAACGCCAACTTGACTTAGCCAAATTCTGGCATGCTAGGCGTTGAATGCGTTGAGTGAATCTTCATCACTCAACGCTTCTGGACTTAGCCAATTTCTTCTATGCTACCAGGCGTTGAGTGCGTTGAGTGAGATTTCATCACTCAATTCCCCTAGACTTAGCTACTTCTCTGAATGCCTGCCATCTTGCTGAGGCATTGAGTGAAGTGCTTTCACTCAACGCTTCTATACCTAGCCAATCTTCTTGATGAGTTTGTGTTGAGTGAGCTGACCTCACATAACTCATCTGTGCTTAGAAAGATTTTTCTGTCTATCTCTTCATAAGCTTTGACTGATCATTGCTTTGTCGATGACTTCTTCTATGGGCGTTGATTGAGCAGTCCTCACTCAATGCTTCTGGACTTGACCAGAATTCTTGACAGATCTTCAGCTGCTTTGACTGCTTGAGATTGTCTCAACGCTTCTTGGTATATGGCATTGAGTGAACTTCCTTCACTCATCGCCTATGGACTTAGCCGCATTTTCTTCCTTGCTAATGCTAAAGCTTTAATAGACTCAGTTATACTTTACGCCTTTTGTTATATGTCGTTGAGTGTACTGCCTTCACTCAAAGCCTATAGACTTAGCCAAAGAATTGCTATACAAACTACTGGGCTTTGACTGTCCACACCTTACTCAGTGCTTTTTTGGCATCTGGCGTTGAGTGAACTGGCTTCACTCAACGCCTATGGGCTTAGACAGATTTCTGTCTTTCTACCTTTCTACCTTATGACCACCTATCACAATCACTTAGACAACCTATCTAAACTTATACCAAGAAACATTTTGCACAAATAAAGCTTATGACAATTATTAGATTATACACATGTGTATACCATTGTTAAGTAGACCTTCAAATCTAGAACATTGATATCAATGGATCCAACAATCTCCGTCTATTTGAAGAAGTCAAAACCTAAGATAATGGTATACACACTACCGGGTCTAGACCTCCCACACGCCTCTGTACACATCCTAGGTGCACTCTAGAGTCTCTGCGTACTATTTGTTGGCTAACACACTAGTATTTTTGGTCGAGTGTGCGTTTTTGGGGATCGTCCTTTAGACCACAGTATAAATAACCTATTTGCCCCTCAAACCCTTATACCTCACCAGAGTCATCGTTCTGCCATCAGTGTGATGACTGGCCTAGTGCCGCATGATCTGCCACTGATTTGTTTCTATATACATGAAGGATAATTTTATCTCGAGCCTCCAACTTGCAGGACAAACCCGTCCTGATACCAAACTCCCGAGCCTCCAGCTCGTAGGACTGACCCATACTGTATCAACTCCCGAGCATCCAGCTCGCAGGACTAACCCATCCTGTATCCCTCCAACCCTTCACGGGTGTGATTGCAACATTGTTCCTCAACTTAGTAAACTACTCTTGTCTAATTTTAGTTGTACTTAACGACTTAGGGTTAATCCTAGACTTCCTGAGGTCTACCCGATGAAGGGCTCGCAACGGTAATAGGGAATATGATGGGATGAATCCCAAATCACCCTTTTCAAGACACTTATTATTATTGGTGACTACCAATATTAACAGCTCACTCTTGTTGTTGCTTTTGAGTAAACCTAATGATTTAATGTACTTTTAGGAGAACAACGATCTTTCGTCGGACCCCGGCCTAGCTGGTGGCTTTCACTCTAACACTTGATACTAAGTGGTGACATACTTATGATACTGACCAGGGTATCAAACTTCCCAATACACTTCTAATTTTAGTTATATCCCAACACCTTGAATGTCCTAACACTACATCTCACTTTTACTAAATGTAGCCCAAACCTAACCTTAACCAATGTGAGGTGACTTCCGATTCCTTGGGCCAAATGCCTCCAAATTTTTATCATGGGTTAATCATATGATTATTAGTGGTAATTCAGAATTTTATAATTTTTCTAATTATTTTGGGCCATAATTAAAATTATCAAATTATGTGACATAAGTGTTGGGTATTGTATCCACAATAACCCTGATTTGAAGAAGGGTCCCGTTAAGCTAAGATGAATTGAGATTGTATTTGATGTTGTATTTTGAGTTATGTACTTGCAGGTCTACATTGCTAAGTACACACCAATCTCAGGTTAGGGCAGGTGAGTAAACACAGAACTTTACAATGTAATCCTTCATTGTGTAGGCCAATGTGTTGACTCATGTGTAATCTCTCTATTGGGGTGTACTTCTATCCCAAGTGCATGAGGAGGATCCAGGAAGGAGAAGGACTTGGAATCAGAAGAACATGAATTTTACAAAAGTAAAATTCATCGAGTATGGTAAAGGATATCGTCAAATTCGTCAAGTATAGTCATTGATACTCTCTGAATTCGTCGTATATACTTACTGACACTTGTCGAATTCATCATATTGTACTTGAGGTAAAATCTCTGAGAGTTGGAAAATCTGCTAATTAAAAATCGTCGAGTATTCCTGTATATAATATTGAATTCATCGAATGTACCTGTCGATACTTGTCGAATTCGTCAAATATACTTGTCGATACCCTCCGAATTCGCCGAATATACTGGTCAATACCCGATGAATTCGCTGAGTCAATTCAAATTTACTTCTCAGGATTTTCTAAGTCAAATTCATCAACTATCACTGGGTCAGGCATCAAATGCGTCAAGTGAGCTAGTCGATACTCATCGAATTCGTCGAGTATACTAGCCGATACTCGTCGAACTCAGCGAGTATGACCTCTTCCTAACGTCGAGTGGCAAGTTGGAACGAGCTAAATTTCTCTAAGTGAATTTCGTTAAATATCCCTACTAGTTCGACGAGTATACTCAGCTATACTCGACGATACTCGACAAAAATGACTTGGGTTATTTTTCCGTCTGGTTTTTCAAAATTCAGCTAGGGTTGAACGATACGCCATGTACAGTATTTTTGAAGGTCTCATTTTGGAAGTTCTTTTATAGCCGTTGCAATTGAGGATCTCTATAAATGTTTAGGGTGGTTTTATCATCAACCCTAATCGTGCTTAGCATACTCCAAGAACTTTCCCGATAGAGATTTTCGGTCGGTTCCTATACATTTCGCGAATACCATCGGCTGACTCAAGCAAAGTGCACGATTTAATATTCCTCATCTGATTTGACTGGATCGATATTCTCTGATGATCTCTATTCCCTCAGATCTAGTCAATTCAAGATTCAAGATCCAAGTATTCAAAGCTTTCAGATCTTCTGTGTTCTCCAAGATTATTCAAGTTCATCCTATTCGAAGAACGACGGAGTGAAGACCTAAATCTAAATAGATCTATTTGTAATATTTATTGTGTAAATCTTATTTTATATTTGTAGGAAGTTTTCGCTCCGAGTTGTTGATTCGTGTTTGGATCGAGTTGTAGATCCGGTTTTGGATCGAGTTGTAGGAGAGGTTATTCTCCGAGTGGTAGGAGTGTCATCTCCGAGTTGTAGGAGTTGTGGCTCCAAGGTGTAAGATTTGCTGAAATCTAAGAAAGGTGAAGTAGCCGAATCTAGCCCTTCATGGTAGATAGGTGAGGCGCGACAGTGGACGTACCCAACTCGGGGAACCACTATAAATCACTGTGTTCTGTGTGCTCTCATTTTTAAAGTATTTTTATTCTGCAAAAAGACATAGACATCACCTTTTCACCCCCCTCTAGGTGATTTAGGTAGACACTAGATACTTTCAATTGGTATCAGAGAGGTTTTTTGTTCGGTATAAGGTTAACACCTTGAACAAGATTCCCATCTAGGTTTGAGAGATTCCACTTCGTGGCTATGGACAAAAGCAAGGATATGTCGTATATAAAGCTACTAGTGTGTACTAAAGAGAAATTTCCTATGTGGATAGAAAGAGTGAGATTCTACATGGAGGTCGTAGATCCCAGAATATTCTAGATTGTTGAAGAAGGACCTCATATTCCTACTCAGCCTTAAGCCCTGAATCCAGCCATCATGATCCCTAAGAAGATGATGGATCTGACTAAGGATGAAATTGCTTTGGACTCCTTGGATAAGAAAGCAAAGAATATCATAGCTAGTGCAGTGGATGACTCTATGCTTCAAAACTTATTCCACTGCAAATCTGCCAAGGAGATGTAGGACTGTCTGGTTATTCTCATGGAAGGTACCAAAGAAGTTTGAGACGATCGTAGATCGTTGCTCAATTAAGAATACGAGGCATTCAAGCAATGATCAAATGATACTATTGCAGACAGCTTCGAGAATTTTTTACGATCGTTAATGGCCTTAGAAACTATGGTCACACATTCACTAATGGCGAGCTCAACGACAAATTTCTGTGATCCCTAACAAAAGACTGGGACACAAAAGTTGTAGCTATTTGAGAGTTTGGGAAGTTGCCAGAGATTGACCCTCATAACCTTTTTAGAAAATCTCTCTTCCATGAACTCCAGATGAAAACCTGAAAGAAGGAGCAAAGCAGCCAGACTTCAAGCAAAGAGAAGTCGGTAGCTCTGAGGCTGAGGGTTCGAGAAAGTCTAAAGTTGTGTCACCAGTAAAGACAGATGTTCTAGACACCCTAAAGGACTCTGAGCCAAGCACGTCGGGCTTTGATCTATCTGATGGAGAGTTCTCACTCATCTCTAAGCTGGTTTAATCGATTGCTCAGTAAGAGAAGACAAATGAAGAATCAGTCATCCTCCTCTGAGTTCAGAAGATCACATCGTGATGGTGATCGCTCCAAGAAGAACTACAATCCAGAGGACATGTATAAATCTAAAATGAATAAACATTCTTTCTCTGACGTTATGTGATGTTATTGTAATTAGACAGGACACGTGATTGGGGAGTGTCCATACAAAAGAAGGAAGGATCTAAGAAAGAAGAGAAGAGATCCTTCAAGGGCAAGATGAAGGAAGAGAAAATCTTCATTGCTAAGAAGTCAAAGACTCTTAGTGACAACGACTCAAGCAAAGCCAGTTCAGAGAATAAAGAAGCTTACTTCGGGCTTATGGCTCGATCAGACGAGGAAGTTGACGAATCTGAGTATCATGGGAAGGTAAACTCGTACACGATACTCTCTGAATAGGAAACATCAACTAATGGTCATAAAGGCTATTCTTTTGAGGAAGACGATTCCGACATGATGGCTTAGAATCAGGAGCTTTTGAAAGCTTTTGAGAAATGCTGCAAGGTAGTCAAAAAGCAAGCAAAAGAGATTGCCTCCCTCAAGGCAGTGGAAATAAGTCTGGAGGAGGAACTTACAAAATTACTTCCTCTCAGAGATGAAGTCCACTCCTTGAAATAGGAATTGAAATGCTCTGCTGAGATATTAAGCCTAAAGGAGAAATACTTAGATGAGCTAGAAGAAAAGTTCTTGGTGGAGAGGAAACTTGTTGAAAGCTACTCCAAGCCAAGAACTATTCTCCCTCTCATCGATGAATTTTTCGCTGCAAAGAAGGGTAGTGGTCTTGACCACATAGCTGAAAAAGGTAAGGCTGCTAAGAGAGCCACCGCTAAAGGTAAAGGGAAGGCAACTCAGAGTCAACCCTCCTATAAGGAGGTTATTTTCCCCATGAACAAATATAACTCTGAGACATCCTATGGGCACTTCGCTAGGCCCACCTATGTAGAGACTAAGAAGCACTATGAAGGATGGACCCGTACCCGAGAATTTGGGGAAAGTGTTTTTATGGCTCCTTACGAAGAGATAACTCTAAAAGAGTATGGTCCTTATGTTCATGGACCTAATTATAAGAAGGCACTGAAATCCAAACCTATTATATCCAAGGCTAAGGAGAATGAGAAGCCTTGTATTTGTTACAATTAGGAGGCTTCCACCTCCAAGTCGGTAGCCCCTGCTCGACCTCAAATTCAAAAGGTAAAGCAGGAGAACAGGAGAAGGTATAATAGATTTGACTGTTTGTGGTGCGGCAAAATTGGTCATTTTGGCTCAAATTGTTGGTTTAACCCTGCTAATTTTGAAGCTCCGTGAGTTAATAGTGCGAGATTGACGACTCACAACGTTAATGTTCCTAGTGGTGTCAATTTAACAAAGAACCCAGGACCCAAGTATGTTTGGGTTCCTAAGGTAAAATGATTTATGGTTACAGGTTTGTCCAAAGGCCAATAAAACTCTAATTTGGTATTTGGATAGTGGATGCTCTCAGCACATGACTAGGACAAGAAGCCTACTGCGAGAATTTACCCTAGTTGAATACAGACCAAAAGTTAACTTTGGAGGGTCTGATAGGGGAATTACGGAAGGCTACGTTATGATCTCTAACGATATAGTCTCTTTCACAGACATGGCTTATGTTGAATAATTACAGCATAATCTGATAAATATAAGTAAATTATGTGACAAAGGCTATATCGTTGAGTTCTATAAGGACAAGTGCCTGATAAAATTGTCTGCTAATTTGGAGATCGTCTTAACAGACACTCGGAGTAGAAAATATCTTTTGTTTAACTTTTTATGTCTAGACAACTCTACATCAGTGTGCTTTTTGGTTAAAAGTAGTGCATCTCTTTGTGACCAATGATACAAGAGATTAACACATATTAATTTCAAAACAATAAACTTATTATTTTCTCATAACTTAGTGCATGATGCCCCCAGCATTAAGTGCCTAAAAGAGAATCCATGTCACGTATGCCAGATAGTTAAGTAGATAAGGGATACCTTTAAGGGCATTTCTGAAAAATATTCCTTTAGGAGTTTATACCTACTTCATATGGACTTATTCGGTCCTATGCCAATTCACAGTTTAGGAGGTAATGTATATACGTTGGTAATTGTTGATGATAACTCTCATTTTACTTGGGTGTTCATTTTGAAACACAAGTCAGACACCTTTGATTCTTTCACTATTTTTGTCCGGCAAATCCAGAACAAATTAAACTGCTCAGTGGTCAAAATCAGAAGTGATCACGGAAAAAAATTTGAATTTGGTGCCATGATAGAATTCTATGGAAGTCAAGGTATCTTTCATGAGTTTTCCTCCCTGCATACTCCATAGCAAAATAGAGTTGCTGAGAGAAAGAATAGAACCCTAATCGAAGCATGTACAACTATGTTGAATGACGCTTCACTACTAGAGTACTTCTGGGCTGAAGCAGTCAACACAGCTTGTCACGTACAAAACAAAGCTCTAATCAACAAAAACCATTATGTGACTCCCTATGAGCTATTGAAGGGCAGAAAACCAGCTGTGTCCTACTTTAGGACCTTTGGTAGTAAATGCATCATACTTAATAATGAGAAGTATTATCACACGAAGTTTAGTGATAAATGTTTTGAAGGTATTTTTGTAGGCTATTATAGCCATGGTAAGACGTATAGGATTTTCACCAAGAAAACCCTGGTTGTAAAGGAGTCTATTAATGTTGAATTTGACGAGACAAGCATGCTCCATAGTAACTCATCTAGTGTTGTTGGTGCAGATGTAGGTACCAGGTTCAAGGAACTAAGCTTGGAATAAGCAGTCAAGGAAGACACTCTAAGCTCAGTCAAGGTCGTCGATCCAAGTATGATGGATGAAGAACAACTAGGTGAACCAACCACAGAGGATGCACCTGATGAGGTAGAACCTACTGGTGGAAGAGGAAGAAACCTAGTGTTCAGACACCGCAGATATCACCCAGCTGATCAAATCATTGGAGAGCTAGGCGACGGTGTTAGAACTAGAAGAGGTACAACTAACGAGATATTGCACCTTAGTTTTCTGTATCAGGTTGAGCCAAAGAAGTTTGAAGAAGCAAACAAGGATGCCTCTTAGATAATGGTAATGTAAGAGGAGCTCAACTAGTTCAAAAGGTGTAAAGTCTGGGAGTTAGTGCCCAGACCCAAAGGACAGAATATGATCCGACACCAAATGGATTTTCAAAAACAAGCTGGACGAACATGGGGTTATTATCAAGAATAAAGCCAGACATGTTGCTCAAGGATATAGACAAGAAGAGGGGATCGACTTCGACCAGACCTTTGCTCTAGTGGCAAAACTATATGAAAGAAAAGGGATAGATACTACTCTAGAGGGGGGTGAATAGAGTAATCAAAAATTGCACTAGCAAAGTTGACTGTCTACTCAACTCCCTTGGAGTTAATTGCGGAATGAAGGTTATAGATATTTGAGATGAAACCATAAAGCCTAACACAAGTGTTGTGCACAAAAGGCAGCCAACTGTAATTACAGTTAAGGCTTGAAATCCTAAACAACAACTAGCAATCCTAGTTAAAATCTAATCACAGCCAATCAGCACAGAGAATTAATTAAACAATCCAGACGACACAAGGAATTTATAGTGGTTCCCCAAACAACTTGGGTACGTCCACTCTTCTACCATCAAGGTAGGAATCCACTCAGGTTTTTGATCAGGTGCCCTGCCACCAACAAGATCTGCTGCAGGTAGATCTAGAGACCCTTTAGACTTTTGATCAGGTGTCTAAAAACCAACACAGGTTTTTGATCAGGTGCCCTGCCACCAAGGTATACTTTTGAAGGGAGTAATAACCCTTTACAGGAGGGGGAAAGGAGGTTAGAATATCTTCTCTATTTTACAATAGATTAGAGAAGCACAAGAACTTGCACTGAGCTAGAAAGCTCTAAAGAGTCAAGGCTCCCCCTGGCTAAAAGAATGTCCAGGCGAAGTCTTGCTTCAGTGCAGAAAACACTTCAGAAAATCTGAAGGAAAAAGCTACAAGAAGATAAATAATATGAAATAAAATTTCTTCTATAGACAGCTATCTTCTTCTTCTTCTTCTTCAAAAGGCTCTGAGTGAAAATCTTCCTGGAGGCAGGAGAACTCAGGTTAAAGAAGAGTGAAGAACTAAAACTTCTTCTCAGTTAGATGTGAACGAGCTGAGAGCAGTTGAAAACTGTAAGTTCTAAGCTTGAATGCTGCTGTTAGCTTTTTGAATATATGAACTAGTTGATTTCTTTCTCCAAAGAATTCTTTATATAGCAGCAGCAGTAACGGCTCTCATTTGAGTTTGAATCTTGTCTTCTACTGAAATCTGCAAGCTGGGCTGCAAATAGCATAAAGCAAAACAAATACTGCAGACAGATATCCTATAAGAGGATAAAGCTTTCTAAGAAGCTGCAAATAACTCTAATAAAATAATACTAGAGAAAGTCACATCAGAAGAGACTCTTTACAGCCAAGGAAGACTTTTTGAGTCTAACGGCTATAAAGGACAGCCTGACAAATAAAGCAGAAATCATATCTCAGCTAATAAGACAAACAACTTTGTCAGAAAAAGATTAGCTCATGCATAAGGAAAGGAGCAGATATTGCATGGAAATAATATCACAACTTTATTCAAATAATCTTTTATAAAATATGCTAAAATAAATATGAAATAAATCACATCATAGAAGACGACAAAATTATTCAAAACATACAGCAAAACGTCGAACGACCCTCGGAGATCGTCGAACGAGGCACAGAGATCGTCGACCTATCAGATAGATAGTCGAACGATACAGATAGTCGAACTATCAAAGAAGATAGTCGAACTACCTCAGTAGATAGTCGAACTATCAGGACAGATAGTCGAGCTATCAGATAGTCAATCTATCAAAACAGATAGTCGAACTACCAACCAAAACAGATAGTCGACCTATCAACAGATAGTCGAACTATCAAAGAAAACAGATAGTCGACTATCAACAGATAGTCGAACTATCACAGAAAACAGATAGTCGATCTATCAAACAGATAGTCGAACTATCAGATAGTTGAACTATCCAAACAGATAGTCGAACTATCAAGCAACACAGATAGTCGACCTATCAACAGATAGTCGAACTATCAAAGAGAACAGATAGTTGACCTATCAAACAGATAGTCGAACTATCAAAGCAAACAGATAGTCGACATATCAACAGATAGTCGAACTACCAGATAGTTGAACTATCCAAGCAGATAGTCGAACTATCAAACAAAACAGATAGTCGACCTATCAACAGATAGTCGAACTACCAGATAGTTGAACTATCCAAGCAGATAGTCGAACTATCAAACAAAATAGATAGTCGACCTATCAACAGATAGTCGAACTAACAGATAGTTGAACTATCCAAGCAGATAGTCGAACTATCAAACAAAACAGATAGTCGACCTATCAACAAATAGTCGAACTACCAGATAGTTGAACTATCTATACAGATAGTCGAACTATCAAACAAAACAGATAGTCGACCTATCAACAGATAGTCGAGCTATCAGGAAGACGATCGTCGAACGACTGATCGACGATAGTCGAGCGACGTTCGACCATAGTCGAATGAAAAACAACTTAACCAAATATTCATCTGGAAAAGTGACAAGACTAAACTAGAGCAAACTAACTACACAACTAACCTTTGACCATAGATAAATCTTGGGTCAAGAGACAGAAAGAGAGGACTGAACTCAAATCAAAACTAGGGTACCAACAATCTCCCCCTATTTGAGTTAAGTCTCTCAACAACTAAAACATACAAAACTAATTACTGGAAGTAAATAAAATGCATGAAGAGAAATAACTAAGCAAAAAACATCAATCAAACAGATAAGCAAATAACTGACAATTAATGAAATATTAAGATGCTTCAGAATTAGGTTTAGGATCAGAAGAGCTAGAAACAAAAGTAATCTTTCTAGAAGGATCTTGGGCTTCTTTCCTTGACAACTTCAGGTCTTGTTCTCCAATGATTTTCAATTCTGATGCTCTTGGGACAACTGCCTCAGGATGCTTTTCCATGTATTTTGAAGGATCAAATACCTCAGGTCTAACCTGGAATTTATCGAGCTCCTTTATTCTGAATTTTGACATCGTGGTTAATCCTGCAATGTCTTTCCCTTCAGCTTTGGCTTTCTTAATTTGAGCTGCTCCAACAAGTTCAAGAAAACGAGCCATCCTAAAATTAGGATCAAGCTCTGGGCTTTCATACACATTTTTAGAAGATGTATCAACTGGTTCTTTATCCTGAATAACTAGATAAGAAGGAGGAGCAGACTTAGCAAATATCTTGCTAGATTTTTCAGATAAAATAATTTGCTTACCTTTTGAAACATCCTTCACAGAATGATCTGGCTTAGGAGAGGTTGAGCTTTTGAGTTATTTGGAATGAGGAGGAGAGAAAGTTGGTCTTTGATACACCACCTCCTTTACTTGTTCCTTAACAGCATCAAGTCTTTGATAGCTAGATTGAGTTTTACCTTGATATCCTTGAGAGCTTCTCCTTTGAGATGACTGAGATGGATTGAACCTTTCAGACTGAGCAGCAGGGTTTGCAGATAAGTTTCTTGAGGCTCCTGCACTGGGAGGTGGAGGAGGAGGACCTCAAGGAGTCCATCTTGGAATAGGACTGTCATACCTCTTTGACTTCTTCCTTTGCTTCTGCTGATTTTTAGAGAAAGCCATCCAGTGCTGGAAATCTTTTGATTTAGGATCAATTCCTTTCAGGATATAGTAAGGAGTATCATTATCTAGATTTGGAGGAGGAGGAGCCACAGTTTTCCTTTTCTTTTTAGCAGATCTTTTTCTTTTTGACTCATCAGATTCATCAGAATCAATATCATCCTCAGAATTTGAAGAAATGGGAAGATCATATGGATCAATTGCCTCTTGCAAAGCTCTTTCCATTTCCTTTAGGGAAGCTTTTTCTAATTCTTCTTCCATAGCATCCTGTGCCAGGAGAGCATCTAAATCCAAACCAGGGGAATCATCCCATACAGTAGACTTTTCAATTTGAGCATCTGAATCCTTTTCTTGTTGATCAGAAACTATCATGGTGACCAGTTCTACTTGCACTTCTAGCTGAGCTGGCTGAGCAGCTTCAGAAACTTGAGCAACTTGTTCTGGTTCAGATTGAACTTCTAGAGCTAGCTGGAGATCAGGCTCTTGAACATCTAATACTTCTTCCATATTATCTGTAGTATTATGAATAAAATTTTGCTAAATGACATCGAATCATCCCTTCCAGGTATTCCCATACAAGCATATCAGTTATCAAGTCTAAAAATTGAGTAAAAGGGATACCTTCAGAATTGTCCTCGCGTGTCCTAACTCCCATAATTCATCTAGAAAGGAAGTGATAACTCCTTCTAGGTATAGGGCGACCAGGGGAGTAGAACATTCTTCTAAGCAAACTTTGACAATAAATTCAGACTTCAATAAGGCATCAGAAATTTCTTTTTCAGTCAATGGAGGAGGAGCTGATTCTTCTAATTCTTTCTCTGCAACTGCAGGAGGATCTGCTCGAGGGGAGGTCAAAGGCTGCTCAGAGACATCTTCATAAAGCATCTCCCCCTGCCTGATTTCAGTAGATACTGAAACCAGGCCCCTAGAGGAAGAGGGCTCAGCAGACTTTGAGGGTGCTCGAATAGCAGCAGTCAAAGAAGAAATGGAGGAAGCAAGGGGAGCAATTGCCTCTTCAATCATAATTTTGATTGAGGGGGTAATTAACTCCAGGATGCTAGAAATGAATGCTGGAGAGATTTCAAAGGATGATGATGATGATGGGGGAATCTCAGAGGATGGATGATCAGCAGGAATGGTGTATTCTTGATGATCTAGAGAATGAACTGGAGATGGAGAGTGAGCTGGAGTTGGATGAGTGGATGCAGGGTGATCAATGTGATCTGAAGAAGGAATTGGAGACTGAGGAGGAGTAGAAATCTCAGAAACCAACAAATCAAAACTGGGATGAGAGATCCCAGCAAGATGAGACGGGAGAGGAGATGCAGGAGGAGATGCAGATGAATCAGGAAGATGAGAAGCAGAAGGTCGTACTTCAATTGAAGTTGATGGAACTTCAACTGAAGTAGACGGCAAAGCAGATGAAGAAGATGGAAGGGAGAGGTTTGCTGAGCCAGCTTCTTGTAGGGGAGGAGTGACTGAGGCAGTCCTGGTGCTCTCAGATGTAGCTGGAGCAACCCCTGCTGGAGCGGGCTTCAGAAAAGTCCTTTTCCATTTGGCGAACAAGGCTGGATCCATCTTCTTGCTGGCATTGATGGAGGTAGCAGCTGAAACTAACAGATGGGGATACTTTTCCTTCAGAAAAATCCCAACTACCCTACCCAGGGTAACTTCTTTCTTGCTGTTTTTTTCCTGATCAAATCAAACAGAACTCCTGCCCAATTAATCTGTTTCTTATTCACAATTGCACACATCAGTGCAAACTGATGCCTTGTAATGTTGTCATGGGCAGAGTGCTTTCCCAGTAGCACTTTTCCGACGAGTTCAACAAGGAACTTAATCTTAAACGAAAAGTTTACTTTAAGCAGCTTAGAGGGAATGCCTTCTGCATGTCCCAGCTCTGTCAGTATTCTCCCAAACTCTGGGGTATCTTGCTCGTAATCTTCTTCCCCATTTATCAATCCAAATATTTCAGTTAAAATGGCGGGAGTCAAAGTTACCTCTTCTCCGCCAACTGTTTCGGTCATTGATTCGTCATTTGAGGACGAAGTAAATGCCCATTCTTTGATCTCTTGAATATTTATCTTTATCCTGGAGGATATGAGATTTTCTAAACCTTGATCTTTGCATAAACTGAGGATTTCCACAATTCCGGATTCGCAGCAACTGAAAGAATCGAAATACACACTGAAGCCTGCATCGAACTTTACTACTGCCAGGAGCGCTGGAGCTATCGCCATCGAAAGGGCTGGAGAAGACGAGGGAGAGACGGCGAGGAAGAAGCGGTAGAAATCGCAAGACAAAGAGCAAGCGGGAAGACGGAATGCGAAAAGACGCTTTCCGTCGATGATAAAAACAACGATCTCTTAACCTAGGTCGACCATCGGCTTTATATTAAAACAACGATCGTCGATCTATTTAAAAGATGCTGAAGACGATGGTCAAACGATCGTTCGAAGATCGATCCTGAAGCAGAGTAGTCGATCAATCGTTCAACTATTTCTGTCTTCACAAACAGCAAGCTGTCGTCAACTATAGATCGACGATAAGCTCGACCTGTTCGACGATCTTCGAACGCCGGTCGACGATCTTCAAGCAGATAAGCTATCATCAACCATAGGTCGACGATAGGCTTGATCCGATCGACTATCTTCGAACGTCGTTCGACGATCTTCGAACAAGTTTCAACAAGGCAGACGTCACACTTAGTCTCTTCCATTAATCATGCCTAGTTGAACTAAAAAGAACAGATGCTTCTGTTCATCTAAGGGCTTGGTGAATATATCACCTCTCTGAAGGTCTGTGGATATGAACTCAAGGCTAATCTTGTTCTTTTCCACACAATCTCTCAGGAAATGGTGCCGGATCTCAATGTGCTTCGTTCTAGAGTGGTGCACGGGATTTTGTGCAATAGAGATAGCACTGGTACTATCACACATGATTTTTGTGTTCTTGTTTGAGTACCCATAATCCAAAAGCTGGTTTTGTATCCACAGGATCTGTGAACAACAACTAGCAGCTGCTATATATTCAGCTTCTGCAGTTGAGGTTGATACAGAGGCTTGCTTCTTACAGAACCAAGAGACCAATCTCTCTCCAGGAACTGGCAAGTTTCTGAGGTACTTTTCCTGTCAACTCGATAACCAGCATAATCAGAATCAGAATATCCAATTAATTCAAATTCTGACTCAGCTGGGTACCAAAGTCCTAGATTTGGACATCCCTTCAGGTATCTCAAGATTCTCTTGAGAAGAATCAGATGAGATTCCTTGGGGTTGACCTGGAATCTAGCACAAAGACATGTAGCAAACATTATATCTGGCCTACTTGCAGTTAAATACAATAGGGAACCAACAATGGCCCTATAATTCTTTTGATCAACAGACTTTCCCTGATCATCAGAATCAATAACTACACTAGTAGGCATAGGTGTATGCATTGCTGAAGCATCAACCATCCCAAACTTCTTTACCAATTCCTTGGCATATTTGGATTGGGAGATGAAGATGTCATCAGCATCTTGCTTTACTTGGAGACCAAGAAAGTAAGACAGCTCACCCATACTACTCATCTCAAATTTGGAATGCATCAAGTTAGAGAACTTTTTGCACAGTTTGGGATCAGTGGAACCAAAAATAATGTCATCCACATACACTTGAACTAACAGGATTGAGTCCTTGTGGTGCTTGACGAAGAGGGTTCTATCAACTACTCCCCTAACAAAGTTGTGCTCTAACAGGAAACTAGCTAGAGTCTCATACCAGGCTCTTGGTGCTTGTTTGAGTCTATAAAGAGCTTTTTGCAACTTGAATACATGTGAGGGCTGAGTTGAAGAAACAAACCCAGGTGGCTATTCAACAAATACCTCTTCCTTTAGCTCACCATTTAGAAAGGCACTTTTGACATCCATCTGAAAAACTTTAAACTTCATATAGGCTGCATAGGCTAGAAAGATCCTTATTGCCTCTAGCCTTGCAATAGGAGCAAAGGTTTGGTCATAATCTATACCTTTCTCCTGTCTGTAGCCCTGAGCTACAAGCCTAGCTTTGTTCCTTACAATGATTCCATTTGCATCCAACTTGTTTCTATACACCCACTTGGTGCCTATGATCAGTTGGCCTTTAAGTCTTGGAACCAAAGTCCATACTTTACATCTTTCAAACTGATTGAGTTCCTCTTACATAGCAATGATCCAGTGGGGATCTAGCTCAGCATCTTTAATGGTGAGGGGCTCAATCTGTGAGAGGAAACAAGCGTGCATCACATCTTATCTTAACTGATGTCTTGTTTGAACACCAGCTGATATGTCTCCAATCACTTGAGATGTAGGATGATCTCTAAGTGTGACAACATCAGCAGGTGGGATGCGATCTTCAGCAATAGTTGGGATTAATTCCTCAGGAGGAATTTGATCTACTATTGGTGGAACAACAACAACTTCTGCAATGTCTTCATCACTGTCTGATTCAGTGATATGAAGAGTTGAAAGATGGAGAATTTCTTGAGTGACATCTTTACTAGATTCTTGTACCTGCAATGAACTAGAGGAAGGGGAAGTTTCCTTCTCCTTGTAAAACATTTGAGATTCATCAAAGGACACATGAACAGACTCTTCAATTTTAGAAGAAGATTTATTAAAAACCCTATAAGCTTTGCTTACTTGGGAATATCCAAGAAAAATTCCCATTGAAGCTTTTGCTTCAAATTTTCTAAGGTATTCTTTATTATTATTATGAATATAAACTACACAACCAAATACTCTAAAATTATTTATTTTAGGTTTATTTCCTTTAAGCAACTCATAAGGAGTTTTACACTTAAGTTTGTGTATCAGACTTCTATTCAAGACATAGTTGGCTGTACTAACAGCTTCTGCCCAATAGGAAAGAGGCATATTAGCATCTGCCAACAATGTGCCAGCAGCTTCAATCAGGGTTCGATTCTTCCTTTCCACTACCCCATTTTGTTGGGGAGTTCTAGGAGCTGAGAAGCTATGTTTGATACCTTCTCTCTCACAGAATTCTTGCATGAGAAGAGAGTCAAACTCAGTACCATGATCACTTCTGATCAAGACCACATGAGTAGAGTACTCAGTCTGCACACATAATAGAAAATCTGTAAGGGCTTTGAAGTTATCAGCCTTAGTTCTCAAAAAGAACACCCAAGTGAACCTAGAGAAGTCATCTACAATGACTAGGGTGTAATACTTCCCTCCTAAACTCTGTACATTTATTGGGCCAAATAGGTCCAAATGTAATAAATACAGGATTCTAGGAGAATCACTTTTATTTACTGATTTAAATGAATTCTTGGTTTGCTTGCCTAATTGACAAGCCTTGCATAGTGTAACACCCCTATCCGTCGCATAGCATATAACAGTAGGTCCGGCCGGGGACCGACGCCATATACTACGGACAGACCGGTTGGTTACGCGTTGAAACCATTCAACCAATCACAACGTCCTACACAACACCTAGCGGAAGCAATTTATTAGAGTTGCAAAGAATAAAGAACCCTGTTAAGCATGAATGTCCACTACTCAAACCCATAGGAATGTATAATACACAAAACGGAAAAATAGCCTTAAGGCTTTATAAGAGTTTGCTTAAATACAAGTGTCTTCCAAACCTCGGCACGCAGGCCGGCCACACATGAGTACAAGAGGTAAAACACTCAAAACAAGGCCTTCGAGGGCCAGCACAACAACTTAGGCTTCAGCCCGCTAATTACCTCTCAACTCCGCAGCACCTGCAAGCAACAACCCACCGCACGGTGGTAAACAAAGGCAACAGTTAGCTATGCTGACCAAATTATAACGATTCCGCCCCCAAACCGGGGCGGCAGAGCTTCTTCCCTGCACTTGTTAGCAAAACATGCAACACAGCAAAACAAGCATCTCAACATAGGTGCACGCTCTCACAGCCGTACACCCCGTGCTCTCAGGGCACTTACTCGACGAAGCCAGTCCGAACCCCGTCCGGTCCTCGACTCCACCACCACCCCCAGGGTGGCAATCTTTGTGAGCATTTAGTCTTCTCAGCCGCAGCCTAGACTCGATCTCCAAATCCCAGTAAGTCCCACGTAAAACTTTAGGTCGCTTTAACCGAGCAGGTGGAGCGGGTAGAGGGCTACTAGTCCGTTGCTCACTCTACCACGGCCATTCGGCCCTTTGGCGCGGACTAAGCTTTCCCCAGTCCTAATTAACGATCAAACACGGTACATAGCCCCGCTAAGTACCCGGTTGGCTCCCAGGCCACCGTTATGACAGAACTACATTTCCGTCCAAAATTTCCGGGTGCACCTCGGGTTTCATCCCCAAGGCTCCCTGCTGCAATCACAACATGATACATAGCCCCGCTATGTTCCCGGCTGGCACCCAGGCCACCGAGATGGCAGAACTTCGTTTCTGCCCAGATTTCCGGGTGCACCTCGGGGTTAATCCCCAAGATTCCCTGATGCATTTTGTAATACCCCTATCCGTCACATAGCATATAGCAGTAGGTCCGGCCGGGGCCCGACGCCATATACTACAGACAGACCGGTTGGTTACACGTTGAAACCATACAACCAATCACCAACGTCCTACACAGAGTCATTCTAGCGGAAGCAAATTATTAAGTTGCACAAATTCAAGAACCCTGCCAAGCAGGAATGTCCACTACAGAAGTAACAATAGGAATGAAACTACAAAAGTACCGGCCTTAAGGCCTTACAAGGTTTGCTTAACAAAACATGTCTTACATACTTCGGCTCGCAGGCAGGCCATACATGAAATAAACGGAAAGCATAAAAAGGGGTTAGGCCTTCGAGGGCCAGCACCGCAACATGGGCTTTAGCCTGCTATTTTCCGCTCGGCTCCGCAGCACCTGCAAGCACAAACCACCGCCCGGTGGCAAACAAAAGCAACGGTCAGCTATGCTGACCAAATTATAACGATCCCGCCCCCAAAATCGGGGCGGCGATGCTCTTTCCCTGCACTTTATTAGTTTAGGCAATATATTAATGTGAATACACATCAACACAGGCGTAGGCTCGCACGACCACACACCCCGTGCACTCAGGGCACATTCTCGGCGAAACGGCCAACGTCACGTCAATTCAAGCCATAGACGTTCCCAATCCACCACCGCCTCTTGGACGGTCATCCATATGAGCATTATGCCTTCCTGGCCTTGGCCACGACAATTTAAGCCATAGACCGCCGAAGACCCTCATCCATGCCAACGGTCCTACCGAACGACATAGACCGGGTACTGTTCCGCCTGACCCGTGCTCATATCGCAACGGCAATTTAAGCCATATGCGCAGGTCAAGACTCACCGAGTCCCGTTTCCGCCAAAATAATCACATAACCCGGTTATGTTCACGTTGGCTCCCCGGCCACCGTGTTGGCAAAACCCGCTTTTGCCCATTTTTCCGGGTGCACCTTGGAGTTAATCTCCAAGGCTCCCTGATGCAATCTACCACGTAGAAAACCCAAAAAACGCCCAAACACCCGGAGTCTTCCCCGGTTCATATGCAATGCAACATCACCGATCCGGCTCTACTTGTCCGTATAGGCTTCACACACAATGACTATGTCCGTTTTCGCATACGGACTCTACACAAGGGGGACTTCACATATCTACCCCAAGGAACGCTCCAACTCTTCGCTCACTTGCGAGAGCGGGCTTCCTATGCAAAGGAAAAGAGGGCTTCACATGCCCAAGGATGAGAAATCGTTACCCTTGCATTCTTCCGCGGCGCCATCGAAAACTATACGGTTGGAAAGCACCGTAATGGCGTCGCCTCCGCGGATCTGGACTCGGATCGCGATTCGGAGCTCCGAAGCTCTTCCGGTGGCCGGATCTTGGACTCCTCCTTCCTCCTTGCTCTCCCTTCTCTCTAACTTTTAGAGAGAGATGGGCCAAAGAAAAATGGGTTTCTAAACCCTATTTCCCGGCCATAACCACCCAGGAGCAGCACCCTACCGTCGGATCCAAAGCCAAGGAAACGAACGGCCCGGATTAAATCCAAAATCATAAAATCTGGGCCGAACAGGGGTTGGCACACGACCGTGTGCCTGGCCGTGTAGCTCATTCGCTGTCTCGACCCAAATTGAAAACCAGCACACGGCATGTGACACGGCCTACGACACGCCCGTGTCGGGACCAGTGTCACGCCCCCCGTGTGCAATAAATCAACACTTTGCAGTCAGAGGGGTACACGTCTTGGTGACACGGCATGGGACACGCCCGTATCAAACTAGACACGCCCGTGTTCGTGACCGTGTCACTACCCATGTACACAACCGTATAGCACAGGTGTGACACGGCCTGGGACACGCCCGTGTCCTAGGCCGTGTTCCACCACACGACCATCGTCGACCTGAACTGGTCGACGACACGGCCCGATCTCGACACGCCCGACACGGCCTCCGACACGCCCGTGTCGGGGCCCGTGTCACCTGCACCAAAAACCTGTCTTGGCCAAATTCGATCCCCGTCGCTCCTACGACATTTTGGGGTGTTACAATTCTACCCCCCTTAAAGAATTTCGTCCACGAAATTAATAAAGGAAAAACAGGGCTTAACATAAAACAGTACCTGAGCGGAATAGTTCCGGGTACTCCTCGAGCATAGTCTGCTCCCGTTCCCAAGAGAGCTCCTCACGCCCACAATTATCCCACCGGACCTTAACCATCCGGATCTCCTTGTTACGGAGTCTCTTTACCTCAACATCTTCGATACGAATGGGCTTGACCCTAGTCGTCAACCCTTCGTCCACCGGCACTTGGTCAACCGCGATCACCTGCGAAGGCTCTTGCACCGCCTTCCGCAACACAGAAATGTGGAACACAACGTGTAACCCACTCAACTCCACCGATAGCTTCAAACGGTATGCAGCTTCGCCGACTCGCTCCAGAACCTCAAAAGGTCCAAGGTATCTTGGGCTCAGCTTCTTCAAGCGTCTCACCCGCGAAACCCCCTTGAACGGCTTCACTTTCAGGTATACCCAATCGCCTACCGCGAACTCCACATTCCGGTGCTTGGCATTGTAATACTTTGCCTGCCGGTCCTGAGCGATCAACAAGCGCTCCCGAATGATCCGCACTAACGAGGTAGCACTCTCCACCTCTTGCTTCTTGTACAACCTTGCCTCACCCGTTTCGAGCCACGATAACGGCGTGCGACACTTCCTACCATACAGGGCCTCGAAGGGCGCCATTTGTATACTCGCTTGGTAGCTGTTGTTGTACGCGAACTCCACCAAATAAAGGTGGTGTTCCCAATGCTTACCGAAATCCAGAACGCACATGCGTAGCATGTCCTCCATCGTTCTATTGACCCTCTCGGTCTGCCCATCCGTCTGCGGATGGAAAGCTGTGCTGAACTTTAACTTTGTTCCCAGCATCTGCTGCACCAACCTCCAATCATTTGACGTGAATCGCCCATCGCGATCACTCACAATGCTACGGGGCACACCATGCAGCCTAACAATATTGTCCATGTATAGCTTTGCCAACTTCTCCACCGCGTCGTCCTTCCTATGCGGAATGAAATGCGACACCTTGGTTAGTCGATCTACGATCACCCAGATGGCGTCGTTCCCCTTCTGCGACCTTGGCAACCCGTGCACAAAGTCCATAGATATATCGTCGAATTTCCACTCCGGTATAGGCAAAGACTTCAGAAATCCTCCCGGCTTTTGGCACTCCGCCTTCACCAAGGCGCACGTTTGGCACTTAGCCACGTACAACGCCACATCTTTCTTGAGCCCCGGCCACCAAAACAACTTTTTGAGATCACGATACATCTTCGTGCTCCCTGGGTGGATTGAGTACTTGGTATGATGAGCCTCGTACATCAACTCCGCCCGGAGGTTACCCCCACTCGGGACGCACAACCGATGACCCTTCCTTAACAAACCATCTTCCACCGAGAACTGGGAATTTGACCCATCCAGAGCGGCCTCCAAAAGCTCCTTCATGGAGTCATCTAACTCCAATGCCTGCCGAACCCGGTCAGCCAGGTCATACTGCACTTCTGTCCAGTTTAACATTGCTTTGGCGCTCGTCTGCCTGTCAACGCAACAGATCTCAAGCTCCTCCAACTCCCGTACTAGCCGCTCATCATGCACCGACAACCAGTTGGCTTGGGCGGGAGCCCTGCGGCTCAGCACATCCGCAACTGCGTTGCCCTTCCCGGGTACATAATGTATTTTGAAGGTGTAGTCCCCTAGGAACTCCATCCACCTCCTCTGCCTCATATTAAGGTCCTTTTGATCCAACAAGTATTTTAGGCTCTTGTGATCGGTGTATATATCGACCCTTACGCCATATAGGTAGTGCCTCCACAACTTGAGTGCAAAAATCACGGCCGCCAACTCCAAGTCGTGCACCGGATAATTTCTTTCATGCACCTTCAACTAACGCGATCCATACGCTATCACGCTCCCATGCTGCAACAACACGCAGCCCAAGCCACTACCCGAAGCGTCGCTATACACCTCGAAGCCCTCGGTCCCACTCGGCGAACTAAGCACTGGCGCCGTGGTCAACCGTCTCTTTAGCTCTTTAAAAGCTTGCACGCACTCTTGCGTCCACAAGAATTTCTGATCCTTCCTTGTCAACTTCGTGAGAGGTAATGCTAACCGCGAGAAGTTCTCTACGAAGCGCCTGTAATATCCGGCAAGCCCGAGAAAACTACGGACTTCCGCGATAGAAGATAACGCAGGCCACTCCCGTATCGCAACAATCTTCGCCGGATCCACCGTTATACCTTCCCCACTCACTATGTGACCAAGGAACCCTACCGAGGGTAGCCAGAACTCGCACTTGGAGAACTTTGCGTAAAGCTCATTCCTCCTCAAAGTCTCCAACACCAAATGCAAATGCTTGAAGTGGTCTTCTTCGCACTGCGAGTACACCAAAATATCGTCAATGAAGACGATCACAAAGCGATCCAGGAAATCTCGGAACGTCCTGTTCATCAGATCCATAAACATCGATGGCGCATTCGTCAGTCCAAACGGCATGACCGTGAACTCGAAATGCCCATACCTTGTACTGAACGCCGTCTTCGGGATATCACACTCCCTGATCCTCAGCTGATAGTACCCCGACTTCAAGTCCAACTTGGAGTATACCGACGATCCGACCAACTGATCAAAGAGATCATCAATCCTCGGGATCGGGTACTTATTCTTCTCCGTTAGCTTGTTCAACTCTCTGTAGTCGATACACAGCCGCATACTACCATCCTTCTTCTTAACGAAGAGGACCGGTGCGCTCCAAGGCGACGAGCTTGGACGCACATACCCTTGCTCCATCAGCTCCTCTAGCTGAACTTTCAACTCTGCCATCTCCTTAGGCGCCAACCTATACGGAGCACGTGACACCGGTTTGGCCCCCGGTACGAGCTCGATGGTGAAATCAATCTCCCGCTGCGGTGGGGCTCCGGGAAGACTATCCGGGAACACATCGGGGTATTCGCAAACCACGGGGATGCTATCCAACGGAGACTTTGGCTCCACAGCCCCCACTATTGCGAAGAACAGCACTGCACCAGCATGAACTGCCTTCACCACCTGAAGAGCAGACATCAATGTCCTGCTCGACCCCTTTAACCCCTCGAATGTAGTCTCCCGCCCTACACCCAGCTTGACCTCCTTCCGGTCACAGTCAATCCAAGCTTTCTGCTCTGACAGACAATCCATTCCAAAGATCACGTCGAACTCTACTAGCGGCTGCAATGACGCTAGCAAGTCGAACTCTTGGCTCCCAATGTGAACCTTTACAGCACACACCCTGTCCGCACGCATCGAGCACCCATTCGGTAGCAGCACATCCAACTTGTCCTTCGCCATCGAAGAAGGGACTCCGATGCGCGATATGAAACTTTCGGACAAGAAGGAATGTGAAGCTCCCGTGTCGAACAGTGCCCGTGCCGGACTATCACTAATCACAACAAAGCCTATACAAACAATATTAGGCTAACAAGCAATAGATAACGGTATTAAAGCTAACTTGCTATAAATTAACTCATACCTGTCACCACATCCGCTTGCTTGATGGCCTCTTGCTGGCCCAAGTTATAGACTCTAGGCTGAGTCGGAGCATAGTGGGACGCGGTCGACTCCACCGCTTTGCCCTTCTCCTCATAGGTAGCTCCTTGTTTCCTTTCGGACTTTGAGCGTCCACTCCAGCAATCCCGGGCAAAGTGCCTCGGCTTTCCGCACGTGAAACAAGCGCCCGGGGTTCGATTGGTAGTTGCCCCCGAGGCACCTGAAGCAGCTGGACCCGACGTCTTAGCTTTCTTATAGAATCTACGGTAGCCCGACTTCGACGTAGTCGGTGCCTTGAACTCCGCTTTCTTGCTACCGGATTCCTTCTTTGCTTGGACATTCTTCATGTCCTTCTCCAAGGACCGGGCCGAACTGACCAGGGTCATGAAACCCTACGCCTTGGGCCCCGACAGTAGCAATCTTAGATCATCTCTTAGCCCTTCGTAGAAGCGGCTAGTCTTGCGCTCCTCGTCTGCGAAGGTAGCGCCGGCATATCTCCCCAACCGAGTAAACTCGTGGAGGTACTCATCAACGGTGCAATCCCCTTGCACCAACTTCTGAAATTCGCTTTCTAGCGCAATTCTCTGCGCCGAGGGGAGGTATTGAGCCATGAATAGTCTCGCAAACTCCTCCATCGAAACTTCGGCCAATGGCCTTCCCCGCAACTGATGTAGCTCTAGGCCTTCCCACCACAGTCTGGCGTCCCCATCCAAAAGGAACGTCGCTATAGTGGTCTTCTACCACTCTTCCGTTTCCGTCGCAGTCATCACCCTCTTGACCCTTGAGAGCCAATCCTCTGCTTGGGTCGGGGTTTCTGTCCCCGTGAATACCGGTGGATGAAAGCCCATCATGTGCTTCAGTTGTCTTTCCATTGCTCTCCGAGGCAACTTTGGCTCCAAAACTACTTGCTCAACCCTCCTTTGCTCTGCCGTCTGAAGCGGTACTTGCTCCATAGCAGGGGCAGGCTGCTGCACCTGCCTTGCAGGCTGCGCATTGATCATTGCCATGACCGCTTCTGCCACCAACTTAATGGTCTCGGCAGACGGAGGTGTTGCAGGCGCATCGCTTGGCGCACTGCTCGCCTCAGAACCTGGCCGTTCAGACGGCCCAGCGCCACTTCTGGTCACCTATAATCGTGCAAAACACCGATAAGCGACCCAAAAATTACTGCAAACAGCAATTATAGGAACACGCAGGTTCCTCAAACATGTATATTTTCATTCCTAAGTGGACATTCATGGGTTCTTTTCATGTTATAACGGTGACGCACACATGTGCTCACCACCCCTTAAAGTGAATTTGTCCACGAATTCATTTAAGCTTGACCGAAACCAGTAGTCTGATACCAATTTATAACACCCCTATCCGTCACATAGCATATAACAGTAGGTCCGGCCGGGGACCGACGCCATATACTACAGACAGACCGGTTGGTTACGCGTTGAAACCATACAACCAATCACCAACGTCCTACACAGAGTCATTCTAGCGGAAGCAAATTATTAAGTTGCACAAATTCAAGAACCCTGCTAAGCAGGAATGTCCACTACAGAAGTAACAATAGGAATGAAACTACAAATGTACCGGCCTTAAGGCCTTACAAGGTTTGCTTAACAAAACATGTCTTACATACTTCGGCTAGCAGGCCGGCCATACATGAAATAAACGGAAAGCATAAAAAGGGTTAGGCCTTCGAGGGCCAGCACCGCAACATGGGCTTTAGCCTGCTATTTTCCGCTCGGCTCCGCAGCACCTGCAAGCACAAACCACCGCCCGGTGGCAAACAAAAGCAACGGTCAGCTATGCTGACCAAATTATAACGATCCCGCCCCCAAAATCGGGGCGGCGATGCTCTTTCCCTGCACTTTATTAGTTTAGGCAATATATTAATGTGAATACACATCAACACAGGCGTAGGCTCGCACGGCCACACACCCCGTGCACTCAGGGCACATTCTCGGCGAACCGGACAACGTCACGTCAATTCAAGCCATAGACGTTCCCAATCCACCACCGCCTCTTGGACGGTCATCCATATGAGCATTATGCCTTCCTGGCCTTGGTCACGACAATTTAAGCCATACACCGCCGAAGACCCTCATCCATGCCAACGGTCCTACAGAACAACATAGACCGGGTACGGTTCCGCCTGACCCGTGCTCATATCGCAACGGCAATTTAAGCCATATGCGCAGGTCAAGACTCACCGAGTCCCGTTTCCGCCAAAACAATCACATAACCCGGTTATGTTCACGTTGGCTCCCCGGCCACCGAGTTGGCAAAACCCGCTTTTGCCCAGTTTTCCGGGTGCACCTTGGAGTTAATCTCCAAGGCTCCCTGATGCAATCTACCACGTAGAAAACCCGAAAAACGCCCAAACACCCGGAGTCTTCCCCGGTTCATATGCAATGCAACATCACCGATCCGGCTCTACTTGTCCGGATAGGCTTCACACACAATGCCTATGCCCATTTTCGCATACGGACTCTACACAAGGGGGACTTCACATATCTACCCCAAGGAACGCTCCAACTCTTCGCTCACTCGCGAGAGCGGGCTTCCTATGCAAAGGAAAAGAGGGCTTCACATGCCCAAGGATGATAAATCGTTACCCTTGTATTCTTCCGCGGCGCCATCGAAAACTATACGGTTAGAAAGCACCGCAACGGCGTCGCCTCCGCGGATCTGGACTCGGATCGCGATTCGGAGCTCCGAAGCTCTTCCGGCGGCCGGATCTTGGACTCCTCCTTCCTCCTTGCTCTCCCTTCACTCTAACTTTTAGAGAGAGATGGGCCAAAGAAAAATGGGTTTCTAAACCCTATTTCCCGGCCATTACCACCCAGAAGCAGCCCCCCACCGTCGGATCCAAAGCCAAGGAAACGAATGGCCCGGATTAAATCCAAAGTCATAAAATCTGGGCCGAACACGGGTTGGCACACGGCCGTGTGCCTGGCCGTGTAGCTCATTCGCCATCTCGACCCAAATTGAAAACCAGCACATGGCATGTGACACGGCCTCCGACACGCCCGTGTCGCCTGCGACACGCCCGTGTCGGGACCCGTGTCACGCCCCCCGTGTGCAATAAATCAACACTTTGCAGTCAGAGGGGTACACGGCTTGGTGACACGGCATGGGACACGCCCGTATCAAACTAGACACGCCCGTGTTCGTGCCCGTGTCACTACCCATATACACAACCGCACAGCACAGGTGTGACACGGCCTGGGACACGCCCGTGTCCTAGGCCGTGTTCCACCACACGACCATCGTCGACCTGAACTGGTCGACGACACGGCCCGAGCTCGACACGCTCGACACGGCCTCCGACACGCCCGTGTCGGAGCCCGTGTCACTTGCACCAAAAACCTGTCTTGGACAAATTCGATCCCCGTCGCTCCTATGACATTTTGGGGTGTTACACATTCTACCGCATAGCAACCCGAAAACAACCACAACGCTCGGAGTCTTCTCCGGCTAAAATATGCATAGCAAAACATCACCGATCCGGAAAACACGTCCGGGTAGGCTTCACACACCATGCCTATGTCCGTACTACGATTCCAGACTCTAACAAGGGGGACTTTACATATCTACCCCAAGGAATACCACGATCTCGCCGCACACTCGCGGGAGAGGGGTTTTCCCATGCAAAGGAAGAAGAGCTTCACATGCTCAAGAAGAGAATCGTTACCCTTGCGTTTTTCCGCGGCGCCATCGAAAACTATGCGGTTGAAAAGCACCGCAACGGCGTCACCTCCGCGGATCTGGACTCGGATCGCGATTCGGAGCCCCGAAGCTCCTCCGGCGGCCGGATCTTGGTCTCCTCCTCCAAACTTGCTCTCCCCTCTCTCTAAAACTTAGAGAGAGATTTGCTTGGGTGGAATGAGGGATTCTAACCCTAAAACCCAGCTAAAACCCCTCAGGAACAGCCCCCCACCGTCGGATCCAAAGCCAAGGAAACGAACGGTTGAGATTAGATCTGAAATTATAAAATCTGGGCCGAACACGGGTTCACACACGGCCGTGTGCCTGGCCGTGTAGGTCGTTCGCCGTCTCGACCAAAATTGAAAACCAGCAACACGGCATATGACACGGCCTCCGACACGCCCGTGTCACCTGCGACACGCCCGTGTCGGGACCCGTGTCACGCCCCCCGTGTGCAATTTATCAACACTTCGCAGTCAGAGAGGTACACGGCTTGGTGTCACGGCATTAGACACGCCCGTGTCAAACTAGATACGCCCGTGTTCGTGCCCGTGTCACTGCCCGTGTAACCCACCGTGCAGCTCAGGTGTGACACGGCCTGGGACACGCCCGTGTCCTAGGCCGTGTTCCACCACACGACCATCGTCGACCTGTACTGGTCGACGACACGGCCAGCTCGACGGATCGAGCTCGACACGCCCGACACGGCCTCCGACACGCCCGTGTCGGGGCTCGTGTCACCTGCACCAAAACCCTGTCTTGGCCAAATTCGATCCCCGTCGCTCCTACAACAATTTGGGGTGTTACAATTCTACCCCCCTTAAAGAATTTCGTCCACGAAATTAATAAAGGAAAAATAGGACTTAACGCAAAACAGTACCTGAGCGAAACAATTCCGGGTACTCCTCGAGCATAGACTGCTCCCGTTCCCAAGAGAGCTCCTCACACCCGCAATTATTCCCACTGGACCTTAACCATCCGGATCTCCTTGTTACGGAGTCTCTTAACCTCCACATCTTCGATAAGAATGGGCTTGACCCTAGTCGTCGACCCCTCGTCAACCGACACTTGATCAACTTCGATCACCTGCGAAGGCCCTTGCACCGCCTTCCGCAACACAACAATGTGGAACACATCATGTAATCCACTTAATTTCTCCGATAACCTCAAACGGTAAGCCGCTTTGCCGACTCGCTCCAGAACCTCAAAAGGTCCAAGGTATCTTGGGCTCAGCTTCTTCAAGCGTCTCACCCGCGAAACCCCCTTGAACGGCTTCACTTTAAGGCATACCCAATCGCCTACCGCGAACTCTACGTTCCGGTGCTTGGCATTGTAATACTTCGCCTGCCGGTCCTGAGCGATCAACAAGCACTCCCGAATGATCCGCACTAACGAGGTAGCACTCTCCACCTCCTGCTTCTTGTACAACCTTGCCTCACCCGTTTCTAACCAGGACAACGACATGCGACATTTTCTACCATATAGGGCCTCAAAGGGCGCCATTTGGATACTCGCCTGGTAGCTATTGTTGTACGAGAACTCCACTAACACAGGTGGTCCTCCCAAAGCTTCCCGAAGCCTATAACACGCATACGGAGCATGTCCTCCATTGTTCTATTGACTCTCTCGGTCTGCTCATCCGTCCGCGGTTGTAAGACTGGACTAAACTTCATCTTAACCTCCAGCACTTTCTGCAACCACCTCCAATCATTTGACGTGAACAGCCCATCGCGGTCACTCACAATGCTACGGGGCACACCATGCAACCTAACGATATTGTCAACATACAACTTTGCCAACTTCTCCATCGAGTCATCCTTCCTATGCGGAATGAAGTGCGACACTAGTGTCAACATAACTACGATCACCCAAACGGCGTCGTTAATTCACTGTGACTTTGGCAAACCATGCCCACAGTCCAGTCGAACTTCTATTCCGAACTAGGCATGGATTCAAGAATCCCCCGGCACTTGGCACTCTGCCTTCACTAAGGCGCAAGGCTGGCACTTTGCTACATATGGTGCCACGACCTTCTAGAGTTCTGGCCACCAGAGCACTTCTTCAGATATCGGCACAACTTTGTGCCTCCTAAGCGAGTTGAGTACTTGATATAACGTATCACAACTCCACCCATAGATTACCCATGCTTGGGCCGCACAGACAATGGTCTTTCCTTAGTAGCCCACCTACAACCGTCGATTTGGGATTTTGACCCAACGAGCCGCACTCAAGATTTCATTCATGCAGTTACACAAACCATAGTTTGCCAACTACGATCAGCCAGGTCATACTGGACTTCCGTCCAGTTCAACAATGCTTCGGCGCTAGTCTGCTTGTCAACGCAACGGATCTCTAACGCTTCCAATTCCTGAACTAGCCTCTCAACATGTACCAACAACCATTTGGCTTGGGCGGGAGCCCTGCGACTCAACGCCTCCACACTGCGTTGCCCTCGTCGGGTGCATGATAAATCTTGAACGTATAGTCCCCCAGGAACTCCTTTCATCTCCGCTGCCTCAAGTTCAGGTCCTATTGATCCAACAGATAATTCAGGCTCTTAAGGTCGGTATGAACATCGACCTAACGTCGTACGAGTAGCGCCTCCATAGCTTAAGCGCAAATATCACGGCCGCCAACTCCCAGTCGCGGACCGGATAATTCCTTTCATGCACTTTTAGCTGACGCGAACCATAGGCTATCAAGTTCCCATGCTGCACCAGCACGCAGCCCAAAACACTACCCGAAGCGTCACTAAAAACCTCGAAGCCCTCGGTCCCACTTGGCGAACTAAGCACTGGCGCCGTGGTCAACCGACTCTTCAGCTCTTCAAAAGCTTGCGCAAACTCATGCGCCCACACAAAACTCTGATCTTTCCTTGTCAAAGTCATGAGAGGTAGCGCTATCCGCGAGAAGTTCTCCACGAAGTGCCTGTAAAAGCCGGCAAGCCCCAGCAAACTCCGGACTTCTGCTACCGAAGACAACACAGGCCACTTTCGTATTGTAACAGTCTACGCCGGATCCACCGCAACTCTTCCCTACTGACTAAGTGACCAAGGAACGTCACTGAAGATAACCAAGGCTCGCCTTTGGAGAACTTTGCGTATAGCTCGTTCCTCCTTAGCGTCCCCAAAACCAAACGCAGATGCTTGAAGCGATCTTCTTCGCACTGCGAGCACACCGATAGGTTGTCAATAAAGACGGTCATAACATGGTCTAAGTACTCCCTGAACGTTCTGTTCATCAGGTCCATGAACACCGATGGCGCATTAGTCAGCCCGAACGACATGACCGTAAACTCGAAATGCCCATATCTTGTGTTGAACGCTATCTTTGGGATAACACTTTCCTTGATTCTCATCTGATAGTAACCAGACTTAAGTTCCAACTTTAAGTACACCGATGACCCACCCAACTGATCAAACAGATCGCCAATACTTGTGATCAGGTACTTGATCTCTTTTAACAACTTGCTCAGTTTTTCATAAACGATTCAGAGCCACAAACTCCCGTCCTTCTTCTACACGAAGAGGGCCGGTGTGCTCCAAGACGACAAACTTGGACGCACAAGACCTTGATCCATACGCTCTTCAAATTAAACTTTCAGTTCTGCCAACTCATTAGACGTTAGCCTATAAGGAGAGCATGACCCAGATTTGGCACCTAGCGCCAGCTCACTCGCGAAATCGATCGCTTGCTACGGAGGGACTCCAGGGAAACACATCAGGATATTCGGATACACCCGAGATACTACCCAATGTAGGCTTAGGCTTCAAATCCTCCCATGATGGCAGTAACGACGCTTGCACGTCGAATCCCTGACCCCTAAACCGTAACCTTGCAACACAGAAACTCTTTTCGCGCGCATTGAACATCCGTAACGCCACCACGCATCCGATCTGTCCTTTGCCATCGAAGAAGGTACTTCAATACATGATATAAACCCCTTGGACAAAAGGTGCGGGAAGCTCCCGTATCGAACAATGCTCTCGCCGGATTGCCAATAATCCGAACAAAGCCTAGAACGTCCAGTCCTAAGCTAACACGCAAAAGGTAGCAGGTATAAGAAGCTAAATTGCTATCAATTAAACCATACCTGTCTTCCCGACAGTCGGCCACAAGGCCTCCTGCTGGCCAAGGATGTCCATTCCTAGTTGTGCCGGAGTAAATAGCGGTGCGGTAGACGCCACCGCCTTTCCTTTCTCCTTAAAAATTGCCCCCGACTTCTTTTTGGACATTGGGCGTCCAAACCAACAATCCCGGGCATAGTGCCCCGGCTTTCCACAAACAAAGCATTCATCCAGGGTTTGGACTGTAGTCGCTCCGGATGTGCTAGAGGAAGGGACTAGACCCGACCTCCTAGCCTTCTTGTACCACCTACGGTACCCAGATTTTGAAGTTGTCCGCTTGACCACCGAATCTTTTGCCACAGGATCTCCGACTGTTCCTGCCAAAACTTTCCTTGTCTTCTGAGCACTCTCCCAACACTCTCTGGCGAGGTGCCCTTTCTTGCCACAAGAATAACATTTGACGGTAGTTTGGGTAGTAGATGACCCAGCCTTTTCTCTCGGCATCTTTCGATAACCAGTCCTTATAGGATCTATAAGGTTTGGTATCCTATTCACCGGTACTCGGTGAGTTTCCCCCAACTCCACTTCCAATGCTCTGGCCGATTCCACCAAAGCTCGGAATCCCAATAACTTTGGTCCTAGCAGTAGGATACGCAACTCGCTGCGCAGACCGTTATAAAATCTATCCACTATAGATTGCTCGCTTTCCCATTCAAAGCCTGGGTAGCGCCTTACCATAAGGAACGTCTGCAAATATGCGTCCACCGAATGCGCTCCCTGCGCCACAGTCATGCTCCTCTGCTGCTCTACTTGACCCCCAAATGCCCTTTGCTCCAACATACCACCCGATGTTGGGGCCAACTCAGGGACAAATGGTTGCACATTACTCCCATGATGTGCGTTGCTCACAGCGAACACCACTTCAACCACCCTTCTTATGGTTTCCAAAGACGTAGGGGTCTCCAGCACGTCGCTGGGTGCATTACTTTTCTCAGAAAGTGCGCATTCAGACTGCCACGCGCCACTCTCGGACACCTATAATCATACAGAACACCAATAAGGGACCGAACAAAATTGCAAAAAGCAATTATAGGAACACGCAGGTTCCCCAAACATGTGTATTTTCATTCCTAAGTGGACATTCATGGGTTCTTTTCATATTATAACGATGACGCACATACATGTGCTCACCACCCCTTAAAGTGAATTCGCCCACGAATTCATTTAAGCTTGACCGAAACCAGTAGTCTGATACCAATTTATAACACCCCTATCCGTCGCATAGCATATAGCAGTAGGTCCGGCCGGGGCCCGACGCCATATACTACGGACAGACTGGTTGGTTACACGTTGAAACCATTCAACCAATCACAACGTCCTACACAACACCTAGCGGAAGCAATTTATTAGAGTTGCGAAGAATAAAGAACCCTGCCAAGCATGAATGTCCACTACTCAAACCCATAGGAATGTATAATACACAAAACGGAAAAATAGCCTTAAGGCTTTACAAGAGTTTGCTTAAATACAAGTGTCTTCCAAACCTCGGCACGCAGGCCGGCCACACATGAGTACAAGAGGTAAAACACTCAAAACAAGGCCTTCGAGGGCCAGCACAGCAACTTGGGCTTTAGCCCGCTAATTACCTCTCAACTCCGCAGTACCTGCAAGAAACAACCCACCGCACGGTGGTAAATAAAGGCAACGGTCTGCTATCCTGACCAAATTATAACGATTCCGCCCCCAAACTGGGGCGGCAGAGCTTCTTCCCTGCACTTGTTAGCAAAACACGCAACACAGCAAAACAAGCATCTCAACATAGGTGCACGCTCTCACGGCCGTACACCCCATGCTCTCAGGGCACTTACTCGGCGAAGCCAGTCCGAACCCCGTCCGGTCCTCGACTCCACCACCACCCCCAGGGTGGCAATCTTTGTGAGCATTTAGTCTTCTCAGCCACAGCCTAGACTCGATCTCCAAATCCCGGTAAGTCCCACGTAAAACTTTAGGTCGCTTTAACCGAGCAGGTGGAGCGGGTAGAGGGCTACTGATGTAGGGATGTCTCTTCGAGTCACGTCGCGTGATCGCGACGACGCTTGACACGATCTACGACCTCTATCCCGCACACTAACGTAAACGCAGCCACTACAATTATTTTATTTATCGCACGCGCTAACAATACGGATCGCCGTTCCGCAATTAGATCGAGTGTCGGCTATAGGCCGAACTCTTTCCGGCTAAAAGGGATAATATTGATCCCGGACGAGCTTTGGGGTTGTACCAAAATAGATCCACCAAGAACAAACGATTCGAAAGGTGGTTGGATCTATCCCAACAAAAAGAAAGCGAGGAGTGCCAAATCCTTTTACGATTCCTTCGGAAAACCAAACGAAAATACTAATCTATTATTTGTTAGCTACGAAGAAATAACAATTTCGGAAATCAACGCAAAATTCGTCCACCACTAGAATTATCTAAGAAGAGAAATCTCTTGTGTAGAATTTCGTTACCCCTCTCGGAATGATAGATCCGAGATGCGTGGATCCACCGAATATGATCGCTTCTCCTTTGATGTCCACGGAAGAGCGTTATGGATGACGAATCTTGAAATCCTTTTCACGTCACGCTGGGGAGGATCCTCTAGAAGACCTCCTTCCTTGCTAGATCTTGATGTGGCCGAACTTCCTTTAGGAGAGGGTCACCTCTCGGTTTTGAGGTGGAGAGGCAAAGGGCCGTCGGCTTGGGTAGGGGATATAGGGAAGGTGGCGGCTAGGGGATGAGGGGAGAAGGGGGTTGGCCGATCTCTTGAGGAGGGAGAGGGGGTAGGCCGTCGGTTTGGAGAGGAGGGAAAGAGGGGGGCGGCGGCTAAGATGAGGGCAAGGGAGAGAGGGAGAGGGAGCAAGAAAATTAGGTTTAGGAAATCTCAATTCTTATTCAATAATAATCTACCTCAATATGAAAGAGTCTTAGCCTTATATAGGCTTACATCCCAAATGAAAAACTAGTGGCTAAATACACACCACATAAAATGAAATGCAGGAAATAAAATATTGTTTTAAAATAGCCACTCATGAAAAGGCTATTAGCACACCATAAAGAAAAATATTCAAACACGAGTTTTGTTGCGAGAGCGAAGCCCGTAGCCATGACCGCTACGTCGTCGCAAGTCTTTTGCCGGTATATCTTCAACCTCCTCACTCCTCGATGGTCCATCTTCAAGTGCTCCAAGTGCTCCATGTGCTCCAAGTGCTCCATCATGATGGCCTTCGCCATCAATCCTCCTCCGCTCAAAAGGACTCATCACCGATGAGTGGTCAGAGAGATAGCGGTGTAGGAGGTCCGCGTCAAGACGATCCAACTGTGCAGTCGAGAGCCAAGAGTCGTCCGAAGCCGGACGACCACGCCAACGAACCAAGAACCTGTGAACGTCGCCATCTGTAGTGGGAACAACATCATCCTGCAAAATCTTATCAGGCAAGAAATCTGTCCGGGGAAACCTCGGAAAAGCGTTAGGTGAAGCAGAAAAACAATTTTCATCATCAATAAACTGCATACCTCCCATAGACTTCGCAGGAGAAAGCGATCCAGAATTTAACTCACCCCCCACCCCATTAGAATTTTTCGTAGAAATATGAAACGGAGAGATAGACAATTCAGGTGGTGGAGCAACAAAAAGCGTTAAATCGGAAATGTTAAACACAGGGGAGATTCCCCAATCAGTAGGTAACTCTAACAAATAAGCATTTTCGCCTAATTTCTTCAAGATTCGAAAAGGACCGGCTTTCTTGTTCGCTAATTTTTTTATGGTGCCCGAAGGCATCCGTTCAGGGATTAGACGAACCATAACCAAATCGCCTATGTTCAAAGAGACTACTCGCCGATGTACATTAGCATTCGATTGATATATAGAATATTGCTTAGCTAACGTCTTGCCAATGTGCTCGTGGAGAGTGTGAACATGTGAAGCGAAGTCTAGTGCAAATTGACTTGACTTAAAAGAAGGTGGTAAAGGAATCAAGTCAAGTGGCACTGGCGCTTTATAACCGTGCACTATCTCATTCGGGGACAATTCAGTGGACCGGTTCTTAGAGTTATTGTACGCTAGCTGAGCATGCGGGAGGATAAGATCCCATGTACCCTTATGTTCGCCTACTAAACAACGAAGTAACCCTCCCAAACTACGGTTGACGACTTCCGTTTGCCCATCCGTTTGAGGATGATAGGCCGACGAAAACATCAACTTAGTGCCCATTAATTTCCAGAGTGTCTTCCAAAAATAACTTGTAAATTTTACATCTCGATCACTCACTATCGTCTTGGGCACGCCTCGATGTGCTACAACCTCCTTGAAAAATAGTTTTGCTATATTTGAAGCATCATAGGTGTTGTTGCTTGCAATAAAATATGCCATTTTTGAGAATCGATCTACCACCACTAATATGGAATCGTGTCGCCTAAAGGTCATAGGTAAGCCCAATATAAAATCCATGCTAATATCTTGCCATGGTACCGACGGGATCGGAAGGGGTGTGTAAAGACCCGCATTGGTCTTGTTTCCCTTAGCTAGTTGACAAACACGACAACTTCCTACAACTTTGTTGACCATGGGTTTAAGGCCCGGCCAAAAGAACTTATCTTCCACAAGTGTGATCGTTTTGTCTCGCCCAAAATGTCCGCCTAATCCCCCGCTATGTAACTCCCATATAATAAAATGTCGTAAAGACGACCGGGGTATGCACAATTGCACATGTTTGAATAAATATCCATCCCGAATATAGAATGCCGAAATAGTAGTAGGGGAGTTATCCTTAGCGGCGAAATAAATGTCCTTAAAGTCTGGGCAATGGATATATTCGTCCTTTATCCTATCGAATCCTATGACCGACACTTCCATGGTATTTAATAACAGTGTGACTCTACTTAGTGCGTCCGCTACACGATTTAGTGTTCCCTTCAAATGCTTGATTATGAAGGTGTACTCCTGGAGATAGGATATCCATTTTGCGTGCTGTGGACTAATCTTATTTTGAGAATTCACAAATTTGAGGGCCTCGTGGTCCGATAATATTACAAATTCTTTTGATATAAGGTAATGTCGCCAATGTTGGAGACATCGGATCACCGCATAGAATTCACGATCATAATTGGAATAGTTTAATTTCGGCCCGGCTAGCTTCTCACTAAAGTATCCTAGCGGGTGTCCCTCTTGGCTTAGTACTCCTCCAATTCCTACCCCCGATGCGTCGCATGATAGTTCAAAAACTTTACTAAAATCTGGTAATCGGAGTAAAGGAGCTTCAGACATTCGTTCCTTAATCGTTTGGAAGGCACTAGTGGCCGATTTCGTCCATGTGAATTCTCCTTTTTTCATACATTCAGTTATGGGTGCCATAATACTACTAAAATTCTGAATAAATCTTCGATAAAACGTGGCCAATCCGTGGAAACTTCTAACGTCCCTAATATTCTTGGGTTCCGGCCATTCCTTAATCGCTTGGACCTTCTTGGGATCCACATGAATGCCATCCGAACTCACGATGTATCCTAAGAACTCAACAGAAGGCACGCCGAATGCGCATTTTTTAAAGTTAATAAATAAGTTCTCTTTGCGCAATGTGGTAAGAATTGTTCTTAGATGATTCTCATGATCTCCCGGCGAAATGCTAAAAACCAAAATGTCGTCAAAATAGACCACTACAAATTTTCCCATAAAAGGCTTAAAAATTTGGGTCATCAATCGTGAAAAAGTACTGGGTCCATTGGTAAGTCCTTCTCCAAGCACTAGCCATTCGTAAAGTCCATCCTTAGATTTGAAAGCCGTCTTCCATTCGTCTCCCTCCCGTATTCGTATCTGATGATAACCGCTTTTAAGATCCAATTTAGAGAATATAGCGGCTCCTGAAAGCATATCTAGTAGATTGTCCAAACGGGGAATAGGAAATCTATATTTGATCGTTATTTTATTAATAGCCCGATAATCGACACATAATCGCCATTTCTTATCTTTCTTTGGGACTAATAATGCGGGGACGGCACAAGGACTTTTGCTATGTCGTATAAATCCTTTCGCTAGCAGGTCAGAAATTAATTTTTGTAATTCTTCATGGGAGGATGGATTGAGTCTATAATGGGGCTGATTTGGCAATGAAGATCCCGGGACAAAATCTATCTCATGTTGGATGTCACGTATCGGTGGTAACGTGGGTGGTAAATCCACCGGATAAACATCCTTATATTCTTTCAAGAGATTTCGTAGCGACAATGGGAGGCTCTCAATAGTTTGTGACTCTTCCTTCACTTGTAAACATACTAACGCGTATATAACGCCATCCATAAAAGTCTCACGTTCTAATTCCTTTCTACTAATCAAGCTTATCCTTTTCTTTTCCACTGGTACAACCGTGTCTTTGGAGATAGATGACGGATCCTTGGGCGCTGACGGCTTCAAAATAATGGTTTTACCATTAAATTTGAACTCATAGGTGTTTGCGCGACCGAAGTGGGTCACGTCATAATCGTACAACCATGGTCGTCCTAATAACACATGACACACGTCCATAGGAATGACGTCGCACCAAACTTTATCAACGTAGTTTTTCAAAGTTATCGGAACCAAGCATCGCTTAGAGACTGCTATGGATGTCTTGTTTACCCACGCAATTTTATAAGGATGTGGGTGCGGCTCGGTTACTAAGTGCATGCGAGTGATGGCATTCTCCGAAACTACGTTCATACAACTGCCGCTATCGATAATTAACTTACACCATTTTTCACCGTCTTTAAAATTTAATGTAAATATATTTGTCCGGTTATATTCATCCAACGCTCGCGGTGTGGCTAAAATGCATCTCATCACCATCATGTATGAATCGTCCTCAATGTCACTTGGCTCGGCGTCAGATTCTTCGCCAGCTCCATAGACGATATCAGCAGGTTCAGACGAAGAGTCTAGTAAAGCTAAAGGCTTGCTTTTCGTGGGGCACTCACTAGAGTAGTGCCCTTGAATGCCGCACGAATAACACGTGGCATTTGTCTTGTTAACTCGTCCTATTGGTACTCGCTCACCGGTGGGATTCCTATTATTCCTAGCGGTAATGACAATGGACTCCGAGTCCGTTGATCGATACTTTCCTTTATCACGCGCGGATGAAGAAGGGTGCGGGCCTAAGATGGATTTCCCTTTCTGGAAATTACGCCCTTTGGACTTATAGGCGTTATGCTTTTCAATATCCAAGGCGGCATTGAAGGTGGTGTTAAGGTCTGTGTGACCATAACGCAAGAGTTTCCCTTGTATATCCGGGTTGAGTCCCTTACGAAATCGTGAGAGTGTAACTTCGGGCATCTCACGAACATCGCAACGCACCATCATATCCTTAAGGCGTCCCATATAATCTGCTACCGAAGTATTCCCTTGCCGAAGGGTGGCTAAATCATCGAACATCTGAGTTCGGTGATATGTGGGTACGTATTGGTCGTGTAGTAGCGCTTTCATTGCAGTCCACCCAAGTGGGGGTGTTCCGTTTACAGTTCCTAGGCGCCTCTCTTCGTTTAACCAATATGTTTTGGCCCTTCCTAGCAGTTTCATACGTGCGACCTTCACTTTCTCAGCGTCAGTTAAATCGTGCCATTCAAAATAGCACTCGATGTCCATGACCCAGTCTAGGAAAAGTTGGGGCTCTCCCATCCCATCATAGGAGGGTGCGTTCATTTTTACGGCCCTTGTCACATCAAACTCATAGTGACCTCGGGGTGGGTACTCATCGTCTAGGTCACGTGGGTTATTTTGTCGTTCCTCTCGCTGATTGGCTGCCGGGGGTTGGGGGCCCAGTCGGTTTCTGCCAACGCCGTTGTTTCGAGGCGCCGCTTGATTTACAGCGAGCCCTTCAACTAACTGAGTCAGTGCGTCAAATCTAGCGTTAAACTCTTCTCGGAGCTCGGCGATCGTGGCCGGAGCAGGCTCGTCGCCTTGGGTGTTGGCCATGTGTGAGGTGGAGGGAAGATATTCTGTGCCCAGCCTAGTGCGCATGAACGAACGGTACAAGCAACAATTTTGACCTGACTTAAATTACGCGTTTGATTTTTTTGACGCAAAACTATTGAGCAACAGGAAAAAATTTTTTAGACTTTTTTTCTTAAAAAATTGAGAAGAAAATTCAGAATTTTTTTTGTAATTTTCTGGAAAAAATGAAATTTGTGAGTTTTACTAAATGCAGCCCAAATTCAGATTTTGACACGGTTCGTAACGAAAGTGCACAACGTAAAAGAAAAGACAACCCTATGATAAAAGTGAGGATGGTGTCGATTGGGAAATCAACACAACCTCCCTCTGATACCAAATTGATGTAGGGATGTCTCTTCGAGTCACGTCGCGTGATCGCGACGACGCTTGACACGATCTACGACCTCTATCCCGCACACTAACGTAAACGCAGCCACTACAATTATTTTATTTATCGCACGCGCTAACAATACGGATCGCCGTTCCGCAATTAGATCGAGTGTCGGCTATAGGCCGAACTCTTTCCGGCTAAAAGGGATAATATTGATCCCGGACGAGCTTTGGGGTTGTACCAAAATAGATCCACCAAGAACAAACGATTCGAAAGGTGGTTGGATCTATCCCAACAAAAAGAAAGCGAGGAGTGCCAAATCCTTTTACGATTCCTTCGGAAAACCAAACGAAAATACTAATCTATTATTTGTTAGCTACGAAGAAATAACAATTTCGGAAATCAACGCAAAATTCGTCCACCACTAGAATTATCTAAGAAGAGAAATCTCTTGTGTAGAATTTCGTTACCCCTCTCGGAATGATAGATCCGAGATGCGTGGATCCACCGAATATGATCGCTTCTCCTTTGATGTCCACGGAAGAGCGTTATGGATGACGAATCTTGAAATCCTTTTCACGTCACGCCGGGGAGGATCCTCTAGAAGACCTCCTTCCTTGCTAGATCTTGATGTGGCCGAACTTCCTTTAGGAGAGGGTCACCTCTCGGTTTTGAGGTGGAGAGGCAAAGGGCCGTCGGCTTGGGTAGGGGATATAGGGAAGGTGGCGGCTAGGGGATGAGGGGAGAAGGGGGTTGGCCGATCTCTTGAGGAGGGAGAGGGGGTAGGCCGTCGGTTTGGAGAGGAGGGAAAGAGGGGGGCGGCGGCTAAGATGAGGGCAAGGGAGAGAGGGAGAGGGAGCAAGAAAATTAGGTTTAGGAAATCTCAATTCTTATTCAATAATAATCTACCTCAATATGAAAGAGTCTTAGCCTTATATAGGCTTACATCCCAAATGAAAAACTAGTGGCTAAATACACACCACATAAAATGAAATGCAGGAAATAAAATATTGTTTTAAAATAGCCACTCATGAAAAGGCTATTAGCACACCATAAAGAAAAATATTCAAACACGAGTTTTGTTGCGAGAGCGAAGCCCGTAGCCATGACCGCTACGTCGTCGCAAGTCTTTTGCCGGTATATCTTCAACCTCCTCACTCCTCGATGGTCCATCTTCAAGTGCTCCAAGTGCTCCATGTGCTCCAAGTGCTCCATCATGATGGCCTTCGCCATCAGCTACTAGTCCGTTGCTCACTCCGCCACTGCCATTCGGCCCTTTGCCGCGGACTAAGCTTTCCCTAGTCCCAATTAACGATCAAACACGGTACATAGCCCCGCTAAGTACCCGGTTGGCTCCCAGGCCACCGTTATGACAGAACTACATTTCCGTCCAAAATTTTCGGGTGCACCTCGGGTTTCATCCCCAAGGCTCCCTGCTGCAATCACAACATGATACATAGCCCCGCTATGTTCCCGGCTGGCACCCAAGCCACCGAGATGGCAGAACTTCGTTTCCGCCCAGATTTCCGGGTGTACCTCGGGGTTAATCCCCAAGATTCCCTGATGCATTCTACCGCATAGCAACCCGAAAACAACCACAACGCTCGGAGTCTTCTCCGGCTAAAATATGCATAGCAAAACATCACCGATCCGGAAAGCACGTCCGGGTAGGCTTCACACACCATGCCTATGTCCGTACTACGATTCCGGACTCTAACAAGGAGGACTTTACATATCTACCCCAAGGAATACCACGATCTCGCCGCACACTCGCGGGAGAGGGGTTTTCCCATGCAAAAGAAGAAGAGCTTCACATGCTCAAGAAGAGAATCGTTACACTTGCGTTCTTCCGCGGCGCCATCGAAAACTATGCGGTTGAAAAGCACCGCAACGGCGTCACCTCCGCGGATCTGGACTCGGATCGCGATTCGGAGCCCCAAAGCTCCTCCGGCGGCCGGATCTTGGTCTCCTCCTCCAAACTTGCTCTCCCCTCTCTCTAAAACTTAGAGAGAGATTTGCTTGGGTGGAATGAGGGATTCTATCCCTAAAACCCAGCTAAAACCCCTTAGGAACAGCCCCCCACCGTCAGATCCAAAGCCAAGGAAACGAACGGTCGAGATTAGATCTGAAATTATAAAATCTGGGCCGAACACGGGTTCACACACGGCCGTGTGCCTGGCCGTGTAGCTCGTTCGCCGTCTCGACCAAAATTGAAAACCAGTAACACGGCATGTGACACGGCCTCCGACACGCCCGTGTCGCCTGCGACACGCCCGTGTCGGGACCCGTGTCACGCCCCCCGTGTGCAATTTATCAACACTTCGCAGTTAGAGAGGTACACGGCTTGGTGACACGGCATTAGACACGCCCGTGTCAAACTAGACACGCCCGTGTTCGTGCCCGTGTCACTGCCCGTGTAACCCACCGTGCAGCCCAGGTGTGACATGGCCTGGGACACGCCCGTGTCCTAGGCCGTGTTCCACCACACGACCATCGTCGACCTGCACTAGTCGACGACACGGCCAGCTCGACGGCTCGAGCTCGACACGCCCGACACGGCCTCCGACACGCCCGTGTCGGGGCCCGTGTCACCTGCACCAAAACCCTGTCTTGGCCAAATTCGATCCCCGTCGCTCCTACAACAATTTGGGGTGTTACACATAGGCTCTCCTTCTTGTAGGGGCAAGAAGGTAAACCTCTAACAAGGTTGTGCTTAGATAACCTAGATATATTCTTGAGGTTAACATGGCTAAGCCTTTTATGCCATAAAGTATTGTTATTGGTTACTTCATTAAATAAGTAGATTTCAGAGTGAGTTGAGTTAAAATCTACTAAATAAATGTTACCTTGTCTAATACCTACTAATACAACATTATTATTTAAAGTAATATTACAAAGAGAGTTAGAAAATGATACCTGGTATCCAGCATCACATAACTGACTTACTGAAATGAGATTATGCTTCAGTCCATTTACATAAGCAACTCTCTTGAATGTTACAGCTCTAATTGTCATCCTGCCATAGCCTTCAGTTTGACCACATCTTGAATCTCCAAAGATTACCTTTGGGCCGAGCTTGGCTTTGAACCTTGACAGATGTTCTTTATTTCCTGTCATATGCTTGGAGCAACCACTATCCAAATACCACTTATTCTGAGTGATAGGATAGGTCTTCACCTGCAAATAAATCAATTAAACATTGTGGACCCAGGTAACCTTGGGTCCCTTGTTTTTCACATAAGAAAAAATAAATGAATAAGCAGGTTGAGGGTGATAACCTAATGGGTAAGATCTCCTAGGTGGGATTCTCCATGCAGATGATGGGTCAATGAACCTAGGGTTTCTATTCATATTCGGGTTTCTAAAGTTCTGGTTAAAGTTTTGAAATTCTTGTTGAAAACGTCGATCGGCGTTCGACAATTGGTACCCAGATCGTCGATCTCCGTTCGACCACTGGGCCTGCGATCGTCGAGCAGCGTTCGACGCTCTTTGTAATTCCTTAAATTTTTGTTTTCTTTTCTGTCTCTTAGCTTTATTTAAGGCTTTATTAACCTGATTAACTTGCTCAGTGTTCTTTATCCCATCAGCTGAGATAAAGTTCACTGGAGTTGAAAGATGGTTTTTAAGAATGATTGGGGGTTCACTAGAAGAAGCTCCTAAGCCTAATTTGTTATTGCCTGTCCTAGTGTTAGACATACTGGTTATTTCAAGCAACTTAAGGCTTCTACCATTCAGAGATTCTTCTAACCTTTTGGACTTAGCTAATTCATTCTTAAGGAATTTTATTTCTTCACTAGCATTAGTGAGTTCTGCTGTTAACCTAATGTTTTTAATAGAAATTAATTCAGATTCAGCTAGTTTATTTCTAAGTTCTTTTATTTCCTTTTCAGAACTAATTAAATCAAAACATAAAGATTTAAAATCTGATTTAAATTCATCAGATGTAAAATCATAAGAAGAAAATACCTCATCTTCTGTTGGCATTTCTTCATCAGAATCTGAACTCTCTGCAGCTGAGTGATTGCTGCAGGCATCAATTGCCATCAGGCAAACTTTCTTTGCCTTCTTTTCTTCCTCATCCTCACTAGAGCTTGAGGAGGAAGATTCCTCATCAGAATCGCTCTAGGTTTCAGCAACAAAACCTCTCTCCTTCTTTTTGTTCTTGTAGGAGGATGGCTTGGAATGCTTCCTGTGCTGATCCTTGTCTTTCCTTTTATCTTTATTCTTTTCCTCTGGACAATCTGGAAGAATATGTCCAGGCTTCCTGCAACCATAGCAAATTATTTCTTTAGAAGGAGTACGATCATACCTTGGTTTATCTTCATACTTTGAAGATTTCTTTCTGAATTCTTTCCTTCCCATCTTGAGAAACCTTTTGGCAAATAATGCCATCAGTTCCTCATTGGACTGGCTTCCTTCAGAAGCATCAGCAGCTTTGAGAGCAAGGATTTGCTCTTTTCTTGTGGGAGTTGGAGTTTTTGCTTCAGCCTCAGCTTCCCTGGACTTCAGCACTTGCTCGAAGGACTTGAGCTTGCCGAGAAGGGCTTCTGTTGAGATTTCTATTGTACTTCTGGCTTCCTTGATAGGCCAGATCCTCAGATCCCATGTGCTAGGGAAGCACATAAGAATCTTATCATTGACCTATGTCAATGAAATATCCTTATCAAGAGTCCTCAGCTCATTGATGATTGAGCTGAGCCTTGTGTACATTGCTTCAACTAATTCAGCATCAGTTTTCTTGAAGTTTTCATACTGGGAGATAAGGTTGGACCTCCTATCCTTCCTTTCATCAGCTGAACCAGCTACAATCTGGTTCAGTGTATCCCACATTGCTTTTGTTGAGGGACAGTCAGCAACCTTCTGGAATACTTCATCAGACATTGTCTGAGCCAGAATGTTCATTGCCTTAACATCTGCTATCTTTGCCTTTTTGTATTCATCATTGTAATCTGGAGGAGGCACTGTACTCATATCAATTGATGATGAAGCAGTAGCTGCAGCAGGTGCTCTTGGTGGTCCTGTCAAAATAGAAGCAAAGATACTCTCATCAATAGAGTTCATATATAATTTAATCCTTGCCTTCCAGATGCAAAACTTAGCTAAGTTGCATGCTGGAGGTCTGGTGCTAGAGTAATCCTTGGACTGGGCCATGATAGTGAAAGTGAATATCTATAATCCTTGATATCTATCAGGATCTTGTGACTTAGGTGTTAGCCTATACAGTCAGCCAACCTCCCTCTGATACCAAAAAAGGGATAGATACTACTCTAGAGGGGGGGGGGTGAATAGAGTAATCAAAAATTGCACTAGAAAAGTTGACTGTCTACTCAACTCCCTTGGAGTTAATTGCGGAATGAAGGTTATAGATATTTGAGATGAAACCCTAAAGCCTAACACAAGTGTTGTGCACAAAAGGCAGCCAACTGTAATTACAGTTAAGGCTTGAAATCCTAAACAGCAACTAGCAATCCTAGTTAAAATCTAATCACAGCCAATCAACACAGAGAATTAATTAAACAATCCAGATGACATAAGGAATTTATAGTGGTTTCCCAAACAACTTGGGTACGTCCACTCTTCTACCAACAAGGTAGGAATCCACTCAGGTTTTTGATCAGGTGCCCTGCCACCAACAAGATCTGCTGCAGGTAGATCTAGAGACCCTTTAAACTTTTGATCAGGTGTCTAAAAACCAACACAGGTTTTTGATCAGGTGCCCTGCCACCAAGGTATACTTTTGAAGGGAGTAATAACCTTTTACAGGAGGGGGAAAGGAGGTTAGAATGTCTTCTCTATTTTACAATAGATTAGAGAAGCACAAGAACTTGCACTGAGCTAGAAAGCTCTAAAGAGTCAAGGCTCCCCCTGGCTAAAAGAATGTCCAGGTGAAGTCTTGCTTCAGTGCAGAAAACACTTTAGAAAATCTGAAGGAAAAAGCTACAAGAAGATAAATAATATGAAATAAAATTTCTTCTATAGGCAGCTATCTTCTTCTTCTTCTTCTTCTTCTTCAAAAGGCTCTGAGTGAAAATCTTCCTGGAGGCAGGAGAACTCAGGTTGAAGAAGAGTGAAGAACTAAAACTTCTTCTCAGTTAGATGTGAACGAGCTGAGAGCAGTTGAAAACTGTAAGTTCTAAGCTTGAATGCTGCTGTTAGCTTTTTGAATATATGAACTAGTTGATTTCTTTCTCCAAAGAATTCTTTATATAGCAGCAGCAGCAACGACTCTCATTTGAATTTGAATCTTGTCTTATACTGAAATCTACAAGCTGGGCTGCAAATAGCATAAAGTAAAACAAATACTACAGACAGATATCCTATAAGAGGATAAAGCTTTCTAAGAAGCTGCAAATAACTCTGATAAAATAATACTAGAGAAAGTCACATCAGAAGAGACTCTTTACGGCCAAGGAAGACTTTTTGAGTCTAACGGCTATAAATGACAGCCTGGCAGATAAAGCAGAAATCATATCTCAGCTAATAAGACAAACAACTTTGTCAGAAAAAGATTAGCTCATGCATAAGGAAAGGAGCAGATATTGCATGGAAATAATATCACAACTTTATTCAAATAATCTTTTATAAAATATGCTAAAATAAATATGAAATAAATCACATCATAGAAGACGACAAAATTATTCAAAACATACATCAAAACATCGAATGACCCTCGGAGATCGTCGAACGAGGCACAGAGATCGTCGACCTATCAGACAGATAGTCGAACGATACAGATAGTCGAACTATCAAAGAAGATAGTCAAACTACCTCAGCAGATAGTCGAACTATCAGGACAGATAGTCGAGCTATCAGATAGTCGATCTATCAAGACAGATAGTCGAACTACCAACCAAAACAGATAGTCGACCTATCAACAGATAGTCGAACTATCAAAGAAAATAGATAGTCAACCTATCAACAGATAGTCGAACTATCACATAAAACAGATAGTCGACCTATCAAACAGATAGTCGAACTATCAGATAGTTGGACTATCCAAACAGATAGTCGAACTATCAAGCAACACAGATAGTCGACCTATCAACAGATAGTCGAACTATCAAAGAGAACAGATAGTCGACCTATCAAACAGATAGTCGAACTATCAAAGCAAACAGATAGTCGACCTATCAACAGATAGTCGAACTACCAGATAGTTGAACTATCCAAGCAGATAGTCGAACTATCACAAAACAGATAGTCGACCTATCAACAGATAGTCGAACTACCAGATAGTTGAACTATCCAAGCAGATAGTCGAACTATCAAACAAAACAGATAGTCGACCTATCAATAGATAGTCGAACTACCAGATAGTTGAACTATCCAAGCAGATAGTCGAACTATCAAACAAAACAGATAGTCGACCTATCAACAGTTAGTCGAACTACCAGATAGTTGAACTATCCAAGCAGATAGTCGAACTATCAAACAAAACAGATAGTCGACCTATCAACAGATAGTCGAGCTATCAGGAAGACGATCGTCGAACGGCTGATCGACGATAGTCGAGCGACGTTCGACCATAGTCGAACGAAAAACAACTTAACCCAATATTCATCTGGAAAAGTGACAAGACTAAACTAGAGCAAACTAACTACACAACTAACCTTTGACCATTGATAAATCTTGGGTCAAGAGACAGAAAGAGAGGAATGAACTCAAATCAAAACAGGGTACCAACACTATAAGCGATCAAGTGGTTTCTTGTGTATGTTGCCCTCAAAGGATTCAAAGTATATCAAATGGACGTAAAATAAGCATTCCTCAATAGGAATCTAAAAGAGGAAGTATACGTAGCACAACCCCTAGGTTTTGTCAACTCTACTTTCCCTTAATACATTTATTTTCTTAATAAATCTCTTTACGGCTTAAAACAAGCTCCCCGAGCTTGGTATGAGAAGTTGTCTAGCTTTCTTCTTGAGAACAAGTTCACAAGAGGAAAGATAGACAAGACATTATTTCTTAGGGAAGTAAAAGACAAGATTTTGCTAGTACAAATCTATGTCGACGACATTATTTTTGGCTCTACGGAAGACAACCTTTGCAAGAAGTTTTCCAAACTTATGCAAGAGAAGTTTGAAATGAGCAGTATGTGAGAGCTGAAGTATTTTTTAGGACTTCAGGTGAAACAATCTGAAGATGGAATTTTCATATCTCAAACGAAGTTCACAAAAGAGTTACATAAGAAATTCAGAATGGAGAACGCAATCTCGATGAGGAATGCAATAGGTTCAACTATATATCTGGACAAGGATGAGGAAGAGAAACCTTTTGATGAAACCAAGTACAAAAGCATAATTTGATCTTTGCTCTACCTTTCTGCTAGTAGACCCGACATAATATTTTTAACATGTGTGTGCGTTAGATTTTAGGTGAACACGAAGGAATCTCATTCGTCGCTGTAAAGTGAATTTTAAGATACCTTAAGGGTACACCTAATCTTGGCTTATGGTACTCAAGAAATAATGATGTTGCGCTAATTGGGTTTTCAGATGCAGATTTTGCAGGCAGCAGGGATGATAGGAAAAGCACTTTCGGGATGTGCCAATTCCTCCGAAGAAGGCTTATCTCATCAAGTAGCAAGAAGCAAAATTGTGTGGCTACATCAACTGCCGAGTCAAAATACATCTCTAATGGTAGTTGTTATGCATAACTTCTTTGGATCAGGAATCAGCTTGAGGACTATAACCTGAAGTTTAAAGAGATTTCGAGGTTCTGTGACACCTCCAGTATAATAGTGATTGCAAACAATCTAGTCTCCCACAAAGCATATCGAAGTAAGATATCACTTCATCCGGGATCATGTGGAGAACAAGGATATAACCCTCAGCTATGTCCCAACGGATAAGCAAGTCGTAGATATATTCACGAAGCCACTAGATGAGGCCAAGTTCTCGTTTTTCAAAATGGAATTGGGTACGCTAAATAAGGACTCGTGAAGATGGATAAGAAGACAGGAATTCACTTGGGAAGTACTTTAGAAAGCAGAAAAATTTGTCCAAGGCAAATTCGACGAATATCGGCCAGCAAAACTCGGCGATTCATCAGATATACACGCTTAAACTCGATGAATTTGACTCTGCATCCGGTTAATTTTGCTGAATTTAACTTGGGTCAAATTTTCTTTCCTATATTGGATCCGAAGAGTCACTACTTATCTGGTACGCGCCTTTCCCTTGTCAAATTTAAATTATATATATGTATATAAGGGTTCGGGGCAACCTTCACCATTTTGTCGAAACCAGAGAGCCGACTCGCCGAACAGTCCTCCTAATGATTCCTCTTTTGGCATTGTTCATCGTCTTCCTCCGATTGTACTACTATAATTCTTCATCGGTTAGGTCAGTGTAAGCCATAGCCGATAGTCCAGTAAAGTTCTCCCGCCAATTTCTGTTGGTGTTACCATTGTGATCTGGAAGTAATAAAGCATGCTACATCACTGCCAACTCAGTATGAGCCTATCAGGTCGCATATAAGATTGTGGAGAAATTGGGAGATTGGATTTGTATGGTTTAGCTCATATGATGAGTTGATAAGAATTAGTTCAACTTAGGTTAATGGCGTCGAGTGCGTTGAGACCAGTCAACGACTTCGTCGAGTTAAGCGTTAACTCGTCGAATGGCGGCGTTAAGTGTGTTGAGTATATTCAGCTGTTCGTCGAGTCAAAGTGTTGATTCAACGAGTATGACACTTAAGCGTTGAGTGTGTTGACTATACTTGGCGTTTCGTTGAGTAAAGGTATTGATTCGACGAGTCTGGGTCTCAGGCATTGATTGCGTTGATCTCACTCAACGCCTTCATTGAGTAAAGGGTTTACTTGATGAATATGGCACTTAGGCGTTGAGTGCGTTGAGATCACTCAATGCCATTCGACAAATATGGCTTTTGGCATTGAGTGCGTTCAGTGCACTCAATGCCATTCGTCGAGTATGAATGATACTCGACGATTCGTCGAGTATGGCGCAAAAAGCATTGACAGTGTTGAGTCCACTCAATGCCTTCGTAGAGTCAAGCGTTGACTCAGCTGAGGATAACGTTGAGTTCATCGTGTATCCTATGGATACTCGACAATTCATCAAGTATGTGATGATACTAAACGATTCATCGTATATGCCATGGATACTCGACGATTCATCGAGACAAGGGTTGTCTGGCCGAAGTTCTGTAGTCTAAGTCCTTGGTCTGCGGATAGCATTGGAAACTGATCTATTTATTCCTTGGGTATAAATAGAAGTCTGTAGGGTTTATTCAAAAAAATTGAGACTAAGAAATTATTCTGTCTAAGAACACAAGCCGTACTGTGCGAAAAGACGAAAGCCCTAGTAGACCGACGGAAACCATTCTGCCGATCCCATCACTATCACCCATCCCGATCCCGGCAAGTGTCTCCGCCGCCTCTCCTTCAACAGATCTAGCAGTCTGTGGAGATGTTGAGTGTCCTCTCCCGACCTAGTGCTTGTTCGACAAGTAGCTGCGGGTTCTCCCGATTGTGTGGATTTCCTGTAGACGCGCGATATACTTTCTGCGCTTAGGACTCAAGCCGCTAAGTGGCCGCCTGATTTTTCTAGAGCATTTAGGTTGAGTATAGACTCAATCCCACAAAGGTAAATTTATTTACAACAAGTTTTACCTCTTGATTCATGTATATTGCCAGATCCGATTTTTTTGGGCTTTTCTTGTTCATTTTCCGCTGCGCACAACGTGTTATGTCGTGAAGAAAAACCACACAATTTATTCCAGAGCATTGATCTAGAAAAATCTTTACTCATCGATTCCATCTGTGACATCAATCAAGTTCCAAGCCGACAGTTTAGTCCAAAGCCGAATCCTCAGTTTTCATATTTCTATCCTCCATGGCTCCTCGAAGCACCAACGACTTGCTAGGCGGTGGAGAATTGGTTCGTGCAGGATTTTCCTTTTAATCCGATGAGTTCAGAAATGTTATCTTGATGTTTGAATTTGCCGGCCTTTCCTTTATACTAGAACACCCATGCAAAATTCTAGACAAAGATGTCCTAGAATTCTTTCAAAATGCTAAACTCCGCAGGGAGGATTCAGTGATAGTGCAAAGTTTGACAGAGAAAGGTTTAAGTGAAAGCTTCTCTCATCACCATTCTTTTGAGGCTTCTAACTTGTGTTGAGGCAGATCAGCTCGAAGAGAAGGACTTCACTAGAGTCATGCTGTTCTGTGGTCTACCTAGGGGTACTAAGGTAGTGAAGTGCAAAGGCATGAATGAGAAAGGAAAGTTACTATCAAATATCATCGGTAAAGTTCTCCCATGCAAGACAAGATCGAATGATTATCTATCTTCAGAGATGTTCAAGATCTTGGTGGCTATTATTTGCAGGAAGAAACTGGATTGCGGTGCGGTGCTGTTTGCTAAGATCAAAGATAGTCTCCGAACTCCCAACTTTGGAAGGATTATCAGCTTGTTCTTGAACCAAATGAATAGAGACAAGTTTGATATGACCAAAGGTGTCACGATCCATCACCTAAAAAAATCGACTCTTCTATATTCTCAAGGTGGGATAGGAGGATCCAGAGCCCAGGGGGAGCCAGAGATCTAACTGAGGTAGAGGAAGAGGATGTTCCTGCGGATAGGATTCCTACTTCCACCCCTAGGGAAACTCCTGAAAGATTGAGTATAGGAGTTGAAGGGGAGATAGTTGATACACAAGCAGCTATATAGTTATTTTCCTTGAGTGTTTCTACTGAGATAGTTTTAGAAGTCCCAGCTACAGAAGTGCCAGGTTCAGTTTCAGCTCCAGATGATCCCGAGACAGTTGAAGATTCAGTTGATCTGCTGTCTGAGGTCATTGCTATATGCAGTACTACTACTAATACGATAGTGCCTAATGAGGCCGAGGTTGAGGCTGCTGTTGATAATGAATTGGATGAAACTGCTGATGAGGTGGATGAGCCAATAGATGATACTGTGCTAGATTTTGCTGGCTATGAGATTGATGAGGATGTTCTTGGAGCTACTAATATTATAAATGATTCCTCTATGCTCACTATTTAAGAGAATCTACTTACACCTGTCCCAGATGTTCTACCGGTAAGGTCTGAGGGGGAGCAGAGCCATCCTTTTGTCTCCATATAAAGAGAATTAGACCGATTCATGTGAAAGCTCAAGTTTCAAAAGCATGGACTACCACATGCACATATGCTATTTATTTTCAACGAGCATGATAGTCTCAATAATCTAGACGACTATGACGGGGTCATAAGAGAAGAAATACCGATACAATCCGAAGAACTCGAGCTAAATAATGCAGTTCTTAAACATATGATACACATACCATGTGGATAATTGAGACCTAACGCTCTATGCATGAAAAATAATGTTTGAAAAAGGGCTTCCCAAAACCTTTCTCTAAAATCATAACAGACGAAATTAATTTGTACCCCCTATACTACTGTCAGGATGATGACAGGAGAATAACACTGGGGCATGATGACAACTTAGTAATCGATAATGGTTAGGTTGTTCCGTAAAACCCATGGCTACTAGTCAAATATGATTGTCACATAAATGTGGAAATATACAATAGCATTAAAAACATAAGATACCTATACAAGTATATATATAAGGGTCCCGATTGGGTTGTATTCAAAGTGTGTGTTGGAACACCCTATTACTAATTTGGGCAAGGATCACTATATTATTAGGAAATTGGTTTGACCTAGTTATATAGTTGAAAAGGTAACCTTAGAATGAGTCTAAGGCTTATAACTTAGGTTTGGAGCTGCCCCCAAGACCATTTAAAGATCAGGATTCATTGTTGAGATAAAGACAATTTTCGTCGAGCTCAGGTCGACGAAACGTCAAACTCAGTTCGACGTTCTCTGAGCTCAACTCTGCAAGTCGTTGAACTCCGGTCGACGATCTTTGAGCTCAGATCGACGCTCTATCTTCAGCTATTTTCCAAGTCACTGAGCTCAGTTCGACGATCGTAGAGCTCAGGTCGACGTTTTCTGTCTCTAGTATAAATCCAATCTCTGAGCTCAGGTCGACGATAGCTGAGCTCAGGTCGACGATTTGTGTGAGAGATCGACGCTTTCAGAATTCGAATTCAAGAATAGTTATGGAATTCATTTAGATTCATTCAGAGTTATTTCCTGCATTTATTGCAAAGGATTTTTTAGCCGTTTCAAGCAATCTAATGCAAGTTTCAAGGAAGGCTAAAAGGAATGTTACTTAGGACTTTCCCCAGAGACAGTTGCCATTTATGGAAGTCATTTATGACTGAGTAATGGCCATCTAAGTCAGAATCTGATATACTCCTACAAAATATGTTTTTGAAAATAGAACAGATCATATACAATTACAGAGACAAGAGATATACAACAGAATTAGATTGAAAGAGACACAGAAGAGTGAACAATAAAAACTCTCTGATCAAGAGTTCATCTTCTAAGATTTACAAATTTACTGAATCCCAAATCTTCAAGAACGCAAGAAAGTTTTATGTGGAGGAAATCTTCTGCTACTCAACTCCTCCAAATAATCAAGTGTTCAAAAGCTTCAACATCAAGAACTCCAGACATCAAACATTTCAGCATCTGCTGAAATCATCAATTGCTGGAGATCTGAAGCAACTGAAGACCTATCACCCTAGCAAAGCTCACCTTCCCAAACCCTTACAGATCTCAGGGGGAGCTTTGACATCATCATCCACTTGTCTTCTCTCAGACTATTGACAGATAAGAACAACTCAACTCTTTCTTTCTTTTTCCTTTCCCTCCTGTAAAAAGGTTTCTCAAAACTCCCTTCAAAAGTTCTGAAACTGGTTTCTGAGACCTTGTCAAAACTTAGTGGTGGCAAGACACCTTATCAAAAAATCTAGTTTTGGTTTTTGAGCACCTTATCAAAAGCTCATTGGTGCCCAGGACACCTGATCAACTATTCCTGCAGTGGATTCCTACCATGGGTGGTAGAAGAGTGGATGTACCCAGGTTGTTGGGAAACCACTATAGTTCCTTGTGTCATCTGGTTGCTGTGTGTTTGACTTTGCTGTGTGCTGTGTGTTTTCTTAGTTCTTGCTTTAGTTTTATTTCATTACAATCACCTTACACATATACATAAATTAAGTCTTCCACTGCTTTATATTTTTAATTGTAAATTATTTTAAAAATACTCTATTCACCCCCCTCTAGAGTTAAGGTAGATCTTTTCCTCACTTTCAATTGGTATCAGAGACAGGTTTGTTATTCAACATCTGAATCTTCAACAGATTGGTTGAACAGGCTAACACCTGAACCAAAAGATCCTTGAAAAGATAAACCTTCTATAGAGGATAGTTATTACTTTTTGTATTATATTTATTTTCAAACAAAACCAAGGCACAAAACAAATATTATGCTAGCACCAGACCTCCAGTGTGCAACCTCTCTAAGTTTGTACTTTGGAAGGCAAGGATTAAGCTTTACATGAATTCTATTGATGAGGACATTTTTAATTCTGTTTTGACAGTTTGTCCAAGACCCCCAGTGATCACAAGTACAAGTGTTGTTCCACCTCCTTCAGGAATAGATACAAAAATAAAAAAATGGAAAGTTGCAGATGTAAAGGCTATGAATATTCTTGCTCAAACCATGTCTGATGAGATATTCCAAAAGGTGTATGAATGCAGTTCAGCAAAAGAGATATGGGACAAGTTATCTGAAATTGTCTCAGGATCTGCTGATGAAAGGAAGGACAGGAGATCCCATCTCATAAGCTAATATGAGAACTTCAAGAAAGGAGAAACTGAATCAGTGGCTGACATGTACAACAGGCTCAGCCTAATAGTCAGTGAACTAAAAACACTGGACAAGGAGATCTCTCTAACTGAACTAAATGACAAGATGCTAATATACTTCCCTAGTACTTGGGACTCAAGGATCTGGCAAATCAAGGATGCCAGAAGCCTAACTGAGATTACTACTGAAGCTCTTTTGGGCAAGCTCAAGTCTTATGAGCTGCTCATCAAGAACAGAGAGGAAGAACAAAAGACTGCTTCTCCAGTCATCAGAAAGGAGAAGACCATAGCATTCAAAGCTACAGAAGATCTGCCTGAAGACAAGGTCACAGGCAATGAAGAATTGTTGAGTTTGCTGGCCAAAAGATTCTATAAGATGGCCAGGAAAGATTTCAAAAAGAGGTCATCCAGAGGGCATGAGAAGCCAAGGTATGACAAATCAAATAATAAAGAAATAATCTGTTTTGGATGCAGGAAACCAGGCCATATTGTGCCTGACTGTCCAGAAAATCAGAATAAGGACAAGAAGGAAAGGAAAGATAGGAGAAAAGATAAGGACTCCAGAGGAAACAACAGTAACAAATCCTCCTCCAACAAAAACAAACATACAAGGAAGGGGTTTGTAGCTGAAAGCTAGAGTGATACTGAAGAAGAATCAGAAGCCTCATCAAGCTCAAGTGATGTTGAGGATGATGCTGAAGAAAAGGAATTATGCATGATGACTATCAATGCCTCTCAGCAAAATTCTGATGCAGAACAAGGATCAGACTCAGAGTCTGAAACTCAAACTGAAGAAGACCAGGTAATTGACTCCTTTGACTTTGACTCAGAGGACTTTAGGTCTGAATTTAAGGGACTTTGTTTAGACCTATTAAAATCTGAGAAAGAGATTATTTCTTTTAGAAATCAATTGTCTGAACTTAGCACCTTAAAATCAGACAACCTCAAACTCTCTGAGGAGTTAGAATGCTGTAGGGAGGAGATGGCTTCACTGAAAAGTGAGTTATCCCAGGCAAATAAGTTTGAAGAATCCCTTAATTGGAGAAGCATCAGACTGATGGACATCACAAGCACAGTGAACTCAAGATTCAACAGTACACTGGGCTTGGGTGCTTCATCTAGCCAACCTATAGTATTAACAACCCCAATTAAATTTATTTCTGATAAAGGAAAGGGTGTTGTAGAGGTAGCTAGGAAGAATCCAGATTTACCTAAGGAAAATCAAGTTCAACAGAAAACGTCGAACAGAGCTCGGCGATCCAAGGCTGAATTGTCGAACTCAGATCGACGACTTCTGAACTCTGAACTCTGGCATAGTCGATCTTCGAACGGAGCTCGACGATCTGACCCAAGATCATCGAACTCAGCTCGACGATCGTCGAACGGAGCTCAGAGCTTTGAACCTTCTTTTAGAGGTAAATCTCAAGTCAATCCTAAAAGTCCCTCATCCCAAAGCTTCAACCCTTATACTGAATGGATAGTACCTCCTAGGAGATACCATCCTGAAGGATATAAGAGTCAGCCAGGGATGTCTTTCATTTCTGAATTTAAAGGTTATCAACCTAGACCCAAGGTAAACTGGGTCAAAAACATATAAATTGTTTATGTGTAGGTGAAGACCTATCCAGCAATGAACCAACAATGGTATCTGGATAGTGGGTGCTCAAAGCACATGATAGGGAGTAAGGATAATCTCACATCCTTCAAAGCCAAACTTGGACCCAAAGTGATCTTTGGAGATTCAAACTTTGGTCAAACAAAAGGATATGGTGTTATTCAGATTGGCTCAGTCACATTCAAGAAGGTGGCTTATGTGGAAGGACTGAAGCACAACCTAATCAGCATCAGTCAACTCTGTGATGAAGGATATCAAGTGAAATTTAACAAATCCTTATGCAAGATCAAGTCAGAGGATAACACAACAGTGTTAACGGTAAAAGGAAAGGTAACATTTATCTTCTAGATTTCCTTTCAACCAACATAGATATCTGCTTATTTAATTCAGTCTGCAAACCAAATGATTTATGGCATAAGAGACTAGGACACTTAAACCTTAGAACCATTACTAGGCTGTCCAAGGACAGCCTTGTTAGAGGACTACCTTCTGGCCCCTATAAGAAGGCAGGACTCTGCAGGGCCTGTCAATTAGGAAAGCAAACTAAAAACAGTTTTAAGTCACTTAATAAGAGTGATTCACCTAAGATTTTGTATCTGTTACACCATGATCTTTTTGGACCCATTACAGTACAAAGCTTAGGAGGGAAATCTTATACTTTAGTGATTGTAGATGACTTCTCTAGATTCACTTGGGTATTCTTTCTAAGGAAGAAGTCTGATAACTTTAAATATTTGACAGATTTTCTCAAATGCATACAGATTGAGTTCAATACTCACATTGCCCTGATCAGAAGTGATCATGGGACACAGTTTGATTCTCTTCTTATGCAAGAGTTCTGTTAGAGTGAAGGGATCAGGCATACTTTCTCAGCTCCTAGAACTCCTCAATAAAATGGGGTAGCTGAAAGGAAAAATAGAACCCTAATTGAATCTGCCACTACATTGTTGACAGATACTCACCTTCCTCTATCTTTTTGGGCAGAGGCAGTGAACACCTCTAACTATGTGTTGAATAGAAGTTTGATACATAAGCTGAAGGGCAAGACTCCTTATGAATTACTCAAAGGGAAGAAACCTAAAGTAGACTATTTCAAAATTTTTGGTTGCATTTATTATATTCACAATAATGAAAAGAAGTATTTAGTAAAATTCCAAGCTAAAGATGATGAAGGAGTGTTACTGGGATACTCCATGATCAGTAAAGCTTATAGGGTTTATAATAAAACTTCTCTTAAAATTGAAGAATCTGTTCATGTATCTTTTGATGAGACTAACATGTGTTACAAGGAGAAGTCTACTTCTACCATAGAACCATTGCAGGTACACTCTCTTTCATAAAATTTGGACAGGTTACACATTGTAGAAAAGGATTCAGTACATTCACCTATCCAACAAAGAGCTGAAATTAGTGAAGATGAAGAGGATACTCAACATCTTGGTGTTCAACATCTTGGAGAAAAACATTTTGAAGAGCCAGTTGTTATTCCACAAGAGGAAACAACAACACAGGTTGGGGAACAATCAACACCCCCTGTTGATTTAGTAACAACAAGAGATCACATAATCTCCCAAGTGATTGGAAACATCTCAGCTAGTGTGCAAACAAGAAATCAGGTCAACCAGAACCTAATGCACACCTGCTTTTTATCTCAAGTTGAGCCTCAATCCATTCAAGATGCAGAGCAAGATCCACACTGGATTATTGCTATGCATGAGGAACTACATCAATTTGAGAGGAACAAAGTTTGGGAGCTAGTACCAAGGCCTAAGGATCGCTCAATTATTGGAACAAAGTGGGTGTTCAGAAACAAGTTGGATGATCAAGGAGTTATTGTAAGGAACAAGGCAAGGCTAGTTGCTCAAGGTTATTCTCAAGAAGAAGGGATAGACTATGACCAGACCTTTGCACCAGTGGCAAGGCTAGAGGCCATAAGAATATTCCTTGCTTATGCAGCTCACAGAGGATTCAAGGTTTACCAAATAGATGTGAAGAGTGCATTTCTCAATGGAGACATCAAAGAGGAAGTCTATGTTAGACGACCTCCAGGTTTTATCTCTCTAACTTATCCTGACCATGTTTTCAAATTGCATAAAGCATTATATGGTCTCAAGCAAGTTCCTAGAGCATGGTATGAGACCTTAGCATGCTTTCTTCTGAAAAATAATTTTATAAGGGGTAGAGTAGACCAAACTCTTTTTATTAGAACTCATAAGTCCCGGATCCTACTACTATAAATATATGTAGATGATATCATATTTGGTTCTACTGATTCAAATTTGTGCAGAAAGTTCTCTAACTTAATGCATTCTAAATTTGAAATGAGTAGCATGGGTGAGCTTTTCTTCTTTCCAGGATTGCAAGTCAAACAACATGCTGAAGGCATATTCATATCTCAAACCAAGTAAGCAAAAGAACTGGTTAAGAAATTTGGTATTTCTGAAGCATCTTGTATGAAAACACCTATGCCCACTAATACTGTATTAGATGCTGATGAACATGGAAAACATATTGATCAGACAACATATAGAGCAATGATTGGCTCTCTATTGTACCTTACAGCTAGTAGACCTGATATAATGTTTGCCACATGTATATGTGCTAGGTTCCAAGTAAGCCCTAGAGAGTCACACCTAACATTAGTTAAGAGGATTCTTAGGTATGTGAAAAGTTGTCCAAATCTAGGACTCTGGTATCCAAAAGACTCAGGATTTGAATTAACTAGATTTTCAGATGCTGATTATGCTGGATGTAGAGTAGACAGGAAAAGCACCAGTGGAACTTGCCAGTTCCTTGGTGACAGACTTGTCTCCTTGTTCTATAAGAAACAGACATCTGTGTCCACTTCAACTGCTGAAGCTGAATATATGGTAGTAGACAGTTGTTGCTCACAGATTCTATGGATTCAAAACTAGCTCCTAGACTATGGATATAACTTAGAAGGGTCAAAAATTTTTTGTGATAACACTAGTGCTATCTCAATAGCACAAAATCCAGTCCTCCATAGTAGGACAAAACATATAGAGATTAGGCATCACTTCCTAAGAGAAAATGTAGAGAAAAATAAAATTGAAATTCAATATATCCCAACTGATTTGCAAAGGGGAGATATTTTCACCAAACCTTTGGATGAAAAGAAACACACCTTCTTCCTAAATCAGTTAGGAATGTTAGATGGAGGAAGTTTAAAATAAATCCCAAGATTTTAAAACTCTAAAAACAGACCAAGACTTGGCTAAAAACTTGTATTTTCTAGTGTCTGTAGGCTGTTTTCTGTCTTTGAACTGCGCTCGATGTTTTCCCCAAAAATCGTCGAACGAAGATCGACGTTTCCCAAAAACGTCGACCAGAGTTCAGCGCCGTTTGATAGCATTTAGCTATCCTTCTTTCTGTTCATGGATCGTTGAGCGGAGCTCGACACTCTCCAATATCGTCGAACGAAGATCGACGATATTGAAGACTCTTAAGATTCCATTAGAAGCCCAGATCGTCGAACGGAGTTCAACGATCCTTCGTTTCCGGCGTCGAACCCTAATATAAAAATCATTCTTTTGCCGTCGTTCTTCTTTTGCGCTTTCATACTCTCTGCAAATTCTTTCTTTCCCTCCAAACTCTACTACACTTGGTCGTGTTTGTTAATTTTTGCAGGTATACAATGGCTGTTAACATTGCCGCTCTCGCTAAGATGAAGTTTGATACTGGATTTGATATCGATATGGATTCGTTTTACAGAAGCGATCAAATATTCAAAGACATTCTGGAACTATTCAGAGAACAACAGTTGGTGCATATTATGTCTACCAGAATGAATATTGTGGCAGATGAGATAAAGGAATGGGTATTTACAGTAAATAATCTGGATGAGAATACTATAGTCGGTACTATAAGCGGGACTCAGGTATCTTTATCACCTACTCTCCTAAGTGAAGTATTTCATTTAAGTACTGGAGATGATTCTACTGAAATGTCTGGAGAGGAATTTGATTCAATGTTGGATAGAATGGGTCACTCTGGAGCTAACCCTAGCAAGTTATTGAAAAAGAACTTATCTATTGAGTTTAGATTTCTGGCTGATGTTTTGGGGAAAGTGCTTCTGGCAAAGCACTTAGCTCATGATACCATATCCAGGTATCAGTTCTGTCTGATGGGAGCCCTAGTGGACAAGAAACACTTGAACTGGGGAGCAATTTTCTTTGATTTAATAAAGAAGAAAATTAACAAAAGCTTTGTGAATTTTGGGAGGATTTTAGGAGTATTCCTGCACTCCAAGTGCCCAAAACTGCTAGTCTCAAATGGGATGCACATCAATGCATCAAAAAGACTGACCTGTGCCCTATTTGGTAAGTGGGATAGGTAGATTATCAAACCATCCAGGACTACCATGGCTTCAGGCACAAGGACTCTTGCAGTCACTTCCCCTCAGGCCTCTGCCCTCATGGAAGAGTTGCTTGCCTCTACTTCTTCTCCTCCTTCTCCTCCACCTATTTCTACCTCAACCTCCACATCAACCATCTCCACATCCATCTCTTCCCCATTACCATTTCTTCACCAATCTCACCTCCAGCCACCTCAGAACAATTCCATCCACTCCACTACTATCCACCTCTTGACATACCCTCTTTCAACATCTTGGAAGATTCCTTTATGGATGATTCCACTTCCTCCCCTGCTGAGCCTCCTTCTACCTCCTCATACCAACATCTCCTTCATGACATTCTCACCCAACCATCCTTCACACCATCCATCTCCACACCCATGTAATCTATCTCCACCATCCCACTCTCTCAACCAACCATTCTACTATCCACCATACCATCTACTGCATCCCATCCATCATTAGCCCAAAACATTTCACCCTCCACCTCTACTCAGGTCACACTTGAGCAAGTGGATCAATCATCCTTGGCAGATAAGTTATATGGGATACTCGCCCCCAATCTAGTAAAACTACTGGAGACCTCCATGGCTCCACTCCTGCAATCAATAAAGGAGTTATCTGACAGGCTATCCTCTCTCTCCTCTCCTCAGGCAATCCCCTCTGTGGGGTTCCTTGATCCAGTCATCAGTGAATCAAGATAGGGGGAGATGCCCTATGAATCTGAGGTAATGCCTGCTGCTCCAGGTGATCTGCTGCTGCCACAAATCTCTACTGCTGCTCTAGAATCAGTACTCACAGTGGACCTCAGGTCACTGTTGTCTGCATTTGATCTTCTTCACAGAAGCTGCTTACCAACTCTGGGAGTTGAAACCTCACTAAGGCCATTGTGCCTATTACTGTCTGTGATCCCAGCCTGATCATATATTATATAAATTCTCTTAAGGTTGAGGAAGTTTGTGTTGCTACTGCTGTTGATTAAGTTGCTGTATCTACTGATGTTAATATGTTATCTGTTGATGTTGTTGCTGCTGCTGATGAAGAACTGGCTAGTTATCGGGAAGAACCAATTGTTTCTGAGATTCCTGCTATTGTTCCAACTTCTTCTGCTACTCCTGCTGTTTTTGACAAATACAAACTTCTAGATGAATACATCAAAAGGATTGATGATCTATATGACAGACCTCAGAGCTCAGAAAGTGATCAATTCAACACTGACTCTGATTATTCTTCTGGCACCATTGCCAAGAAAAGTAAAACAAGAAGCAAAGCAATGATGAGAGCCCCCCTGCTAAGGCCAAAGATGTAAATGATATACCATAATATATTTTGCATGATTGTCAGATAACAGAGCCTTGGATGCAATATTCTAAGAATCAGTTAAAGGCTATAAAGAAAAGAAGAAAACTTGACAAATATGAGAAAGAATCTTCTCGGTCTCATCCTCCTCCTCCTCCTCCTCCTCCAGATGCTGGTACTGGTGGAGGATCTTCTTCTCAACCTGAATCTGCTTCAAAGCATAGTTCTTCTCAATCTTCTCAAAGATATTAACCCAGAGGTCAGCATCAAAGAGGCCATCATTCTAGAAGAAGTCAGTTCAGAGGAAATCAGAGAGAGTACAGAACTTATTCCAAACAACAAAGGGAAGGACAAGGTCCAATTGATTCTACTCAAGGTCCTTTCCCTTACAAGCTTAAAGATTCAGTTGTCACCAGGACTCCTACTGATTAAGAATCTATCAATAGATATGAACCTCCAATCCCTTTTGAAGATCCTAAAAACAACCCAGTGTCATGGACTGCCAGAATGAAAGAGCTTGTTGCTCTAGATCAAATGAAGAAGGCCAAGGAGCAAGGTAAAGACATTTCAAACATTACAACCCTATCAGAACAAAGAAAGACAGAACTGGAGAGATATGCTTCAATAAAGTTCTTTGATCCAGAAGACTATATGAAGCTGCATCCTGAGGCTGTAGTCCCAAGGCCAAGATCCCAAACATCCTTAGGTGCAGATGATGACAGAAGATCAAAGAAAGATGCTCTCAATCCTAACAGGAAGATTCTTTTTAAGAAAGGCAATGAGAAGAAATGATTTCTGTAAGCAGACAGTGCATTTATATCTCTGAATATTGCTGATATTCTATATGAGTTCTACAATGCTGCAATGTTTTTCTTCTGCATTGGTTGTTTAGTTTTTGTTTCTATATGCTTTTGTATTTCCTATTGTGTCCTATAAATAGTAATCCTAACCCAAATAGGGGGAGATTGTTGAAACACCCTATTACTAATTTGGGTAAGGATCACTATGTTATTAGGAAATTGGTTTGACCTAGTTTTATAGTTGAAAAGGTCAACTTAGAATGAGTCTAAGGCTTAGAACTTAGGTTTGGAGCTGCCCCCAAGACCATTCAAAGATCAGGATTCATTGTTGAGACAAATATAATTTTTGTCGAGCTCAGGTCGACGAAACGTCAAACTCAATTCGACGTTCTCTGAGCTCAGCTCTGCAAGTCATCGAACTCCGGTCGATGATCTTCGAGCTCAGATCGACGCTCTGTCTTCAGCTATTTTCCAAGTCGCTGAGATCAGTTCGACGATCGTAGAGCTCAGGTCGACGTTTTCTGTCTCTAGTATAAATCCAATCTCTGAGCTCAGGTCGACGATAGCTGAGCTCAGGTCGACAATTTCTGTGAGAGATCGACGCTTTCAGAATTCGAATTCAAGAACAATTATGGAATTCATTCAGAGTTTTTTCTTGCATTTATTGCAAAGAATTTTCTATCCGTTTCAAGCAATCTAATGCAAGTTTCAAGGAAGGCTAAAATGAATATTACTTAGGACTTTCCCCAGAGACAGTTGTCATTTATGAAAGTCATTTATGACTGAGTAACGACCATCTAAGTCAGAATCTTATATACTCCTACAGAATATGTTTTTGAAAACAGAACAGATCATATACAATTACAGAGACAAGAGATATACAGCAGAATTAGATTGAAAGAGACACAGAAGAGTGAACAATAAAAACTCTCTGATCAAAAGTTCATCTTCTGAGATTTAGAAATTTACTGAATCCCAAATCTTCAAGAACACAAGAAAGTTTTCTGTGGAGGAAATCTTCTGCTACTCAACTCCTCCAAATTATCAAGTGTTCAAAAGCTTCAACATCAAGAACTCAAGACATCAAACATTTCAGCATCTGCTGAATTCATCAATTGTTGGAGATCTGAAGCAACTGAAGACCTATCACCCTAGCAAAGCTCACCTTCCTGAACCCTTACAGATCTCAGGGGGAGCTTTGACATCATCATCCACTTGTCTTCTCTTAGACTGTTGACAGTGAAGAACAACTCAACTCTTTCTTTCTTTTTCCCTTCCCTCCTATAAAAGGGTTTCTCAAAACTCCCTTCAAAAGTTCTGAAACTTGTTTCTGAGACCTTGTCAAAACTCAGTGGTGGCAAGACACCTTATCAAAAAAATCTAGTTTTGGTTTTTGAGCACCTTATCAAAATCTCATTGGTGCCCAGGACACCTGATCAACTATTCCTGCAGTGGATTCCTACCAAGGGTGGTAGAGGAGTGGATGTACCTAGGTTGTTGGGAAACCACTATAGTTCCTTGTGTCATCTGGTTACTGTGTGTTTGACTTTGATGTGTGTTGTGTGTTTTCTTAGTTCTTGCTTTAGTTTTATTTCATCACAAGCACCTTACACATATACATAAATTAAGTCTTCCACTGCTTTATATTTTTAATTGTAAATTATTTTAAAAATACTCTATTCACCCCCCCCTCTAGAGTTAAGGTAGATCTTTTCCACACTTTCAGTGTGCTCAGGTCAGAACTATGGTGAAGTAAGTTAATACGTCGACGGATGTTGGATTTGCTCTCCCGAAGTTACATGGAGGTTGTTCAAATATCATACGTACCAAACATATTATTTAGTTGTAAGATTATAAATAAATTTACCAAATCAACATCAAGTTAGGTTTTAGGCTAATCAGTCTGTCTCCAATGTGCTCGTTGATGAATGTAATTCACGAATAATGTTAATGGAGTTCTTCAAAGTATACAGTGATGGGATAGAAGCCCCATATTATTTTTATGTAAACTTCGCAAGACACTACTGATGGCTTACTCCAATAAGGAACTGGATAAAAAGACATAGAAATTGAATAACCATTGGTCGTATGAATGCGGTATCACCAACGGAGGGTCAGAGTTTCTACTTACGTATGCTCCTAAATCACATTCCAGCACCAACATCATTTGATTACCTATACACTATCCATGCACATCATTGTGCAACATTCAAAGAAGTTGTTGTGCAGCTAGGGTTACTTGAAGAAGACAATAGTATCCGAGAATGTTTTGCTGAAGCCAGAAATTTCAGAATACCTTCTACATTACGGAGATTTTTTATAACAAAATTGTTATATTGCCAGCCAACCAGGGTTAGAACACTCTGGAAAGAAAATTGTGATGTATGTTCTAATTCATGCATGTAGGTTAATCCTTGTAACAATGATAGGATAGGTACTCCAAGTGATGTGACAGGTGGTCACAAAGTAAAGATATGGAGAGATAAAAATCTATCAAAGTCCATAGGCATTGAGTGAAGCCAGTTCACTGAACGCCAGATGCAAGGGAGGATGCTAGATAGGCTGGAAATCGCCTAAGTCCACAGGCATTGAGTAAAACCAGTTCACTCAATGCCAGATATAATAGTTATGGATAGCCAAAACCATGCAGTCTGGAAAGAAATTCTGCGGCAAAGTCCACATGGGTTGAGTGATGACAGTTCACTCAACGCCATCATCGAGTATAGCTGAATCTGTCAAAGCCTTAGTGTTGGCGGGATGAATATTCAACAAAGTCTAGAAGCGTAGAGTGAACACAGCTCACTCGACGCCAAAGCAGAAGGCATCGTATTATGACACCTAAGGTGAAAGAAAGCGGGAAAGTACAAAAGCATTGAGTGATAAAGCTTCACCTGACGCTCTCAATGCCAAACAACAAAAGCATTGAGTCATACTGCTGCCGTCAAAGCTTAAGAAGAAGACAAAAATCGACTAAGTCCATAAGCGTTGAGTGAAGCCAGTTCACTCAACGCCCAATAAAGAAGACATGCAAAGATAGAAAGCGTTGAGTGAGGCCAGCTCACTCAACGCCTTCAGACAGGTGAAGAAATGGCCATGTCAGAAAGCATTAAGTGATGAAGGCTCACTCAATGCTCTCAACGCCTATGATGTAGAATGGTTTAGAAAGTTGACTAAGTGTTTTGGCGTTGAGTGAAGCTTGTTCACTCAACGCACTCAATGTCTGGAGTGGATTTGAGAAATTGGCTAAGTCCATAACTGATGATGTTAGCCAAAGTCAACCGAAGTCAACCGAAGTCAACAGAGTTCAAATAAATTGTGGGAAAGTTACAGAACACGCCAAATAGTACCGGAGGGATACTGTACGTCTTCTTCCGTTAAAATAAGGTGCAGCTATCAACTGCAGGTGGTCCCCACTGCTTCTTGGAGCCGTTAATACGCATAAGATAAAAAGGACAGTTTCTCAATAAAGAACTTAACTTTTAGTGTTTTACTTTTTGCGGCTGGACTTCATCTTCCTCGCCATTGCTGTCAAGCCAAAAGTTTTAAGTCATTCCAGCTGAACCAAAAGTTCATTCTAGATAGCTGTAGCATTTTTCTTCTCCTACAACAAGTTCAGAATTGTTTCTGATAAAGAGCAGAAGCAGAGCTTTCAGTTTACCGCAGGTTCAGGTTAGCTGTTTGAAGAGCTTAAGACATGTCAAGACTTCAGTCTTCTTCAGCAAGTTTAGAAAATTATTCCTGAGTTACTTCCAACAGAGGCAGCTATTCACTGAAGACCTTATTCTTGCTACTGTGAAGATAGTTAGAGCTGAGATAACTCAGCTCTAGTAGCAGACACAGAGAAATTGTTGTGTCAAATTAACTCAAACTATTTCTTTTCTGTAGAATCCTTTTGGATCTGAGTTATAAGCCCTTTGTTCTTGAGGTAAGGCAAATTTGCGTGAGTGTAGGATCCAGTTTTGGATCTGAGTGTAGGACCTTTGGGTATGAGATAGGATCCTTTGTGGATCTAAGCTGTAGAGATTTTGAGCCTGAGGTAGGGAAGTTTTGCCTGAGCTGTAGGATAGTCATTCTCTCTGAGTGTAGGACATTTGAGTCTGAATGTAGGATCCAGATTTGGATCTAAGGTATGGACTTGTGCCTGAGATATAGGAGAGTCATTCTCTCTAATATAGGTCTATCGTCCATAGCCTGAGTTGTAGGACTTGAGTTCAAGTCTGAGATAGGTGATCAGTGTGATCACTGAGTTGTAGGAGCAGTTTGCTCTGAGATAGGGATGTGTGCCTGAGTTGTAAGTTTTGGAGGAGACTGAGAGATCCTGTGGGATCTGAGATGCAAGCTCTTTGGAGTTAAGTTTTTGGAGAAGTGACTTGTCTAACTTGAAGTTAGAAAGGTGGGAGGAGAGTGGATGTACCCATAATCTGGGGAACCACTATAAATTCTGTGTGTGCTTTTGTGGTTTGTCTTGAATGCTTTAATATACTAACTCATTATACACTAAGTTATTAAAACTAATAAAAAACTAGAAAACCTATTCACCCCCACCCCTCTAAGTTGTTAGCTACCTTGAAAACAAAGACTTTCAAGTAGTATCAGAGGGAGGTTGCTCAAAAAGGATTTAACAGTCTGAGTGATCTCCAAAGATAGCTACAGTTCTTTACTTATGGGTTCTGAAGAGAACCATAAAGAGCTTGGTTTCATGAAACTCCCCATCTACATGAAGGAGAATTTTGGTATCTGGAAGGAGAGGGTCAGGCTATTTATGGAAGCCTATGACCTAAGGATTTTTGTGACAGTTAAGAGGGACCCTTCATCCCTATGAAGGTCTCAGTTCTGGATGCCAATGTACAGACACCTAAGACATACTCAGAGATGACAAAAGATGAAGTCATCTTAGCTATATTGGACAAGAGGGCACAAAACAATATTATTAGTGTCATAGATGATTCAACCTTTCATAACTTGGTCCACTGCCAGACCTCCAAAGAGATGTGGGACACTCTTGTGTTCTACATGAAGGGTATTAAAGAGGTAAGAGATGATAGAAAGTCCATGCTCAACCAGGAGTATGTGGCTTTAAGGCAATCCTTAAAAGGGAACATAGCTGCTTGCTATGAAAGATTTTTCAGGATCATAATTGAACTAAGGACCTATGGGAGAATCTTCAGTCATTATGAGATAAATGACAAGTTTCTAAGGTCTCTAACTAGAGACTGGGATACTAAGATTTATGTCATAAGAGTGGTGGCCAAGCTTACTGAGACTCCTACCCAAATATTATTTGGAAAGCTGCTCTCTTATGAGATGCAGCTGGCTTCCAGGAAAGAGGAGGCCACCAGCAGATCCCAAGTCATGGAAAAGTACTTGGCCTTTAGAGCAGACAGTACAAGGAAGAGTAAGGAGAGGATTCCCTCTCCTCCAAGAAGACTTATTGATTCAGACAGCTCATAGAATCCTCTCCTCCAAGAAGACTTGTTGATTCAGACAGCTCATAGTCAGATGCACCAGAATACAACATGTAAGATGAGGACTTTGTTGTCTTCTCCAGGCACTTTCAGAAGCTGATGAAGAAGAAATAGTAGAAGAGCAGACCTTCCACCTCTTCTCATCACAGGAAGAATTACTCTAAGGCTGACATGTATGATTCTAAACCTAGTAAATATAATTTCTCTAAAGTTATCAGCTATTGTTGCAGCAAACCAGGGCATGTGATAGCTGACTGCCTAGTGAAGAGGAAGGAGGCTGGTGAGAATAAACAACACCAACACAAGCGCGGGAAGGAGAAGTACTTCATTACTAAGAAAGAGAAGAGCTGGACAAACTCATCTTCATCTGAGTCTGAAGAAGAAGAAGCCTATATTGGGCTGGTTGTTGTTGCTGCTGAACAAGAAGCTGTAGCAGCAGATGAAGACTATCTTACTGCCAGGATAGGTATCAGGACCCCTCTATCACACTCAGACAGTGATTCAGAGGTGGAGGATGAAGATGAAGAAGATGCCTACAGCTACTATGGGCTGATGGCAATGACTGATGAGGAATCCAGTTAGGATCAGCCTGGTCAAAGCAAGGTAAATTCTCTATCAAGCTCTTCTTCTGATTCTGGATATGAGACTAGTCCCTGTACAGAATCATCTTCATCCAGTGGTGAAGGTGATTCTGAATCAGAAGGAGATTTCAATCAATTGATTGACATGTATGGAGAACTTCTGGATGCCTTCAAGAAGTGCAAAAAGTTGTCTAAGAAGCAAGCTGTGGAGATTGCCTCTCTACAACTAGCTGCTTTCCAGATGACTGAGACAACATCTTTGCTGGATCAGAAGGATAGGGAACTTAGCAAACTTAGGGTCATGAATCTCATCCAAATAGGCTCCATCAAGTTCAAGAAAAGTCTCATCAGGGATGTTGAAGAGATGTTAGGGGGGAATAAAAGAATAGTGGCTAGATATTCTAAGCCAAGTACTGTGTTACCTTTGATAGACTCCTTCTCTTCTCAGAAGGGTAAGAAGGAGTTGGGATTCAATGGAAGCACAAGAGTTGCACCTTCCAAAGGGAAGGTCAAAGCTCTAGCTCCAGCTCAGCCTCTTGCTTCCAAGTCTCCCATTCCTTTTAGGAAAGTTCAGTTCCCTTCAAATAGGTATGACCAAGATAGCATCTATGATCACTAGATGAATGGCAGATCCACTAGTGTGAACAAAAATATTCATAGCCATGGTGGAAGGTATAGTAGGGTGAGTGCCTTTAAGGCTTCCCATGAATAAATTCAAATGGCCCATCCTGGACCATTTATCTTTGGTGCTCCAGCCCCCACTCTCAAGAATATGGCTGCAACTACGTTTCAGAACCATATAACTAAGACTCGTACCAAAGGTCAGTCTATCAGCAAGCCTGATTTGGGAATTTTTGATGCTATCAAGAGCATGTTTCTCCAAAGAAGATTGCTGGTGATGTCACTTAGAACAGGACAAATAAGCCAGCTGGAAGACTTACCTTCAGTCAGATCCTTGTTGAAAGGAATATGAAGAAGGATGCTATTCCTCTTCCTACTGTTCAATCAGCAGTTAACCAAATTGCAAGGCCTATACAGAAAAGAAGATATAATATTCATGAATGTTAGTGCTGCGACAAAGTTATCCACTTTGCTATATACTGCTGGAACAATCCAAGTGTGCCAAGAGCATCTGTTAGTCCATCAGTCAGAAAAGCTGCAGGCAGACAAGTTTATTTTCAGACTAACATGCTCCTAGGACCCAATAGATATTAGGGTCCTAAGGTAAAATGAATTGTGTGATACAGGTTAGTCCAAGTGCCCATACCCCTATATGGTACTTGGATAGTTGTTATTCCAGGCATATGACTGGGACAAGGAGCAACTTAAAGGAGTACACTCTAGTGAAAGATAGACCCAAGGTTATCTTTGGTGGTTCAGATAGAGGGGTGACAAGAGGCTATGGTAAGATTACCAATGGCATAGTCACCATCACAAAAGTGGCTTATGTTGAAGGGTTGCAACACAACATCATAAGTATAAGACAACTCTCTGATCTTGGTTATGTTATTATCTTCCATAAGGATGAGTGCTAGATTAAGTGGTTAAGTGACCAAGAGGTCATCTTGACAGACACTAGGAGTGGACATGTTTATTATTTAAATTTTCTTTGTCTAGATACAGACTCTCCTATTTGTCTAGTGGCAAATGAGAAAGTCTCATATTGTGTCCAATGGAATAAGAGGCTAGCTCATTTGAATCACAAGACTATTGCCAAGCTCTTTAGTCTAGAGCTAGTTAGGAATGGTCCTAATATGAAATGCACCAAGGAGAGCATTTGCTCAGCATGCAAAAAGGGCAAGCAGACCAAAGCCTCCTTCAAGGGAATTGGGACCAAAGACACTGTGAGGTGCTTATACCCCTTGCATATGGACTTGTTTGGTCCTATGCCAGTTCATAGTCTTGGTAGGAAAGTCTACACCCTTGTTTGGTTGATGACTAATCCATGTATGCTTGGGTGTTCTTTCTCAAGAAAAAGAATGAAACCCCTGATGTCTTCATGAAGTTTGTCAAGCAAATTCAGAATGATTTTGACAGTACTGTGGTCAAAATCAAAAGTGACCATGGGATTGAATTCTAGTATGATAGCATGATAAAGTTCTGTGAAGAGCTAGGGATTCATCAAGAATTTTCTTCTAGAGAAACACCCAAGCAAATGAGATTGTTGAGAGGAAAAATAGAACACTCATAGAGGCTAGAAGGACTTTGTTGAGTGACACATCTCTCCCAAAATATTTCTGGGCTGAGGAAGTGAATAATGCATGGCATGTCCATAATAGAGCTTTTATCAGCAAGAGCTATAAGAAGACTCCCTATGAGATCTTGAAGGGCAGAAAACCAAACTTGGGCTATCTCAGAATCTTTGGTAGTAAGTATTATGTGCTTCATAATAGGAAGTCCTATGTGACTAAGTTTGTTGCCAAGTCCTTTGATGAGATTTTTGTTAGGTACAACAATCATAGTAAAGCCTATAGGAACTACAACTTGAAAAGCCAAGTTGTAGAAGAATCTGTACATATAGTCTTTGAGAGTCTACCATGATTAACAGTGAGCTGTCAAGCTCCTCTTCTAGTACTGCAGGTACAGAACAAATTATTGACCAGCTAACTCTCAAAGAAGCTGATCTATTAGTCCAAGATAAAGCTGATGGAATGTACATTCCAGTAGAAGGACTACAAGACACAAGTGAGGTGGATGAAGATCAGCTAGAAGTTGCCCCTGTAGCTAATGCTGAAGCAAGATTGCCTCCAGTAGTCAGTCATCTAAGGGATCATCCAAGACACAAGATCATTGGTGATTCCAGCCCAGGAGTGGTGACCAGGAGTAGAAGTATCAACACAACATTGTACTCAAGCTTCTTATCATAGGTTGAGCCAAAGAAATTTAAAGAGTCTAACATAGATTAGTTCTAGATTGTAGCTATGCAAGAAGAACTTAACTAGTTTAAGAGATGTAAGGTCCGGAAGCTGGTTCCCAGAATATAAGGATATAATGTCATTGGATTCAAGTGGATTTACAGGAATAAACTTGATGAAAATGATATTATAATCAAAAACAAAGCATGGCTAGTAGCTACGGGGTAGAAACAAGAAGAATGTATTGATTTTGATCAAACCTTTGCCTGTCATAACCCGCATTTTCTCCAAATTAAGAATTATCAGAGTTTGAGAAAACACGCGTCGTGATGCCACGTCGAGCAGGGGGTAACTGCTGATGCTCAGGCAAACACTAACTACTTTACTTTTACGAAAAAATCATTAATTAAATATCTAGAAATTCAATCATGTTTTTAGGGTCGTACCCCTCGGCTCTGTGGATCATCTAGTCCACATTACAAAATTATATTTATACGTAGCGGAAAAATACTTTGTTCACATTTATGCATTCTAAGAGAGATCGCATGAGAGCCCCCAGGGGGCATCTTATACATGCAAGACCCTAGATTTAAGTTATATATATATATATATAAGAGAAAAATAATCTTCTTACGTTGCCTAGAAAATAGTGTATGAGTTTTGTAAAGCATGCAATCCATGAGTTATACTTGCATATTTAAGAGTGTTTTTAGGTTTTAAAAAGTAACTAGCATCCTAACATAAATCATCCCAAGAGCAAGTTTAATATAACCAAAGTAGTAAAACTAACAGTGTAAGCAAGTGCAAAGTATCTAAAAGAGAAACCACCAGTGGACGTCAACAACTGACACGAACCCACTGGTGTGTAGGTATGTCCATACAACAAGTCTAAAGAAACTACCTCCCGAGAGAAAGACTCACAATAGTAGAAAAACACTAAGAATCTCTGGAGCAGCCTTGCCGCACTGTCGGCTATAAACCTGTACCTGAGGTATTCATAGAAAACAAGAATACCTCAACAAGCTAAAAATAGAAGGAAAGAAAGGGCAGTAATACAAGAAGGGATTAAAAACAAGAATTTAATAGTACTCATTCAACGGTAAAAGGGGTAAAAGGGGGGATGCACCAGGTGTACGAATGAAGCCAAGCTTCAAGGATCTCTGCAAAAGGATTAGTACAATAATCATAGCATGTCCCAGGCTAAAACAGAAGGGGGCACCTAGTACTGGAGGTGGATAAAAATTTTGTAACTAGTGGCCTAGACTGGTGGCCGCATGTCCAACCAAGTCTATCCGTCCTAAATATCATCATGGGCTGTGGTGGTGGTATTCGTCCAACTCAACCGAACAGCCCATAATGCCTTAGTAAGGCAAGAAAAAAAAACCCAGGGTGGCGGCATCGGTCCGACCCACCCCAAAATCACATCCTACTCCATTCCTAAGTGACCCGAGGAAAACCCATGATGGTGGTTTTATGTACCACCAAGCAAATCCAAGAACTCTATACTTACTAGAGCAACCCACCGAGGAGTCCTATATAATGAAAATGGACACCGTGACTCAATACACTAAGTGTACAACCAGCTAAATGCTAAACACCCATAACGATAGGACCTTGAACCTACACCCGTAATTCGATCCCATACTCCATGTATAAAATTAGTTTACTAACAGACCTACCAGGTTAATTTGATACCATTACAACTACAAGTAAAATTTTATGTCAAGCGTTGAACAATCGGCCCCATGATAAAATGCTAGTCCTGACTTACACCCAAGGAAAATACCACGAGCTATACCATAACTTGAAATTAATAGGCTTCTAACATGAGCGTGTGGCCGGAAGATTTAAACAAGTGAGCGGGTTCTGACCGTGTATCTCGCATAAGCTTTAATGAATAAAATAGCTTTACTAGCAATAATTTCTACCAAGCGATGAGTTCTAACAAGAGTGCATTAGGGTTAACGCGTCTTAGGCAAAATCCCAAAACCCCTAAAACGAAACCTTAATCCACCATTTATTTGCATAATTTCTACATCCTAAGCCTACCATAACGAAGCCCTAACAAGAACAATTGCATGCAAAAGAACGAAATAAACGATTAATCGAGAGATTTCAGGTAGGGTTTTAGTTAGGGTTTCAGGTAGGGTTCGGGTAGGAGAGATTTTTGTAATAATAATCTGAAATTAAAATGACGAATTAGAGCTATAAAGAGATCAAAACGGCAAGGGCGAAAGTCGCACTTGTCTCGCTTTTTCACCCAAAAAAAATCGGCCAGCACAACGCTCCCATCCGGCCGGCCTCAAGCACACAAATACGCAAGATAATCTGAAAAGAATAACTCAATCAAAGCATGGAGAAAAATGGGAGAAATCGCACCCCGATTCATGGAAAATACACGGTGAAATCCCAAATAGGTTACCTCAGAACGAAGATCGCGGCGAGAGAAGTTCAGATCTGGCCTCAGAGGAAGGTTTCGAGGCCAAAAAATGGCGGGAGGGGGCGGTCGGAGCAGGGTCGGCGTCGGCTTTCTTTTTCTTCCGCACAGGCGCTCGGGATGCTGGCCGCCGGGTTGGGAAAAGCACACGGGAAAAAGGGGGGGGACCTAATACTAATAACTTATACCTAATATATATATATATATATATATATATATATTTATATAAATATTATAATACCCAATAACAACATAATTTCAGCCACCTTTTAAACCTAATAACTAAACTATACATTAACTTATGTATATATGTTATATAATTTTTATAACTCTACCAATTAAAACTAACTATTAAAGGAACTTAATCCTAACCCAAAAATAAAATCTCTTAACCAAATCTTAATACTATAAAATCCTATAACTATATACTCACTAATTAATTACGAAAACCACTAACCACCCTAGTTACGTACACTAATATATATAGACGCGTCTATTAACATGCATCCGCGCGCACAAGTTTCTACCCCACACGCACACTCCCGCACGCGCACGCGCAATTACGCATCGGCTCGCCTAAATCGCTCGCTTTGCCAAGAATGCGTAAACATGCAAATACGCTCGCTTAAGGTGACGACTCGCTAACGAGCGACCGTCGGAACGACGCGAAAATTAACGTTCTCGGATTTCGACCAAACTCGCACCGTAGACAAATACTCGGGCTACGAAAACAACGGCGAAGTCGGAAATAACTTCCGACGATCACACACTCGAGCTAACCTCGCCCGAAGTAAAAACACAAGGATTCCCTAAGAGGCTCAGCCGGGCCTCCAAAACAGACGCCGGCTAGCTGGGGAAACCCAACAACAGCTATAACCTCTAAGAACACCTAACGAGGTACTCTAACAACGACACATGCCAGAAAAAAAATGCGTCCATGTAACGCCCAAGGAGAATTAAATAAATACAGAAAAAACAGGGGGCGTTACAGTCACCCCTCCTAAAAGAAAGTTTCGCCCCGAAACTTTACGCACAAGCTCCCAACAGGGAAGAAGCAGGAATAATCTAACAAGGGATTAAAGAGGAGAAGGCAAAAAATACCCGGCACAAATCAAGGGAAGAAATGAGGGTGAGCCTCCCTCATTGCCGACTCCAACTCCCAAGTGGCGCTTTCCACCTCCTGGTTCTTCCACAAGACTTTAACCATGGGTATGGTCTTCCGCCACAACACTCGATCCTGCGCATCCAGAATGCAGACCGGCCTTTCCATAAATGTCAGATTCGGCTCCAACTGAGGCACCGCATCCAACACTTGCCTACTACTCCGCACACACTTCCGCAGCTGACTCACATGGAACACATAGTGCACACCTGGAAAGGTCGCTGGCAAATCCAACCTGTATGCTGCCACACCAATACGCTTTACAATCCTGAATGGGCCCACATATCTCGGATCCAGCTTATGGTTCTTGCCGAACCTCTTCACTCCAACCATCGGGGACACCTTCAGGAATACCATATCCTCCAACGAAAATTCCAAATCAGACCTACGCTGGCTAGCGTTCTTCTCATACCTCTCCTGAGCCACCCGAAGCTTCTCCCGAATAAGTTTCACGGCAACCTCCATTTCCTCGAGCGCATCAGGGCCCAACAGAGGACTCTCACCAGCCTCAGCCCAAAACAACGGTGTTCTGCAGTGCCTCCCATATAAGGCTTAAAAATGAGCCATAACTGTTGTTATATGCTAACTCCATCAGCCTCAAGAGCTCGTCCCATGCTCCCCCGTGGTCTAGAATATAACAGCGGATCATATCTTCCACAATCTGGTTGACGCGCTCCGTCTGCCCGTTGGTCTGCAGGTGGTATGCGGTAGAGTATCTCAAGTCCGTGCCCAAACCCTCCTACAAGCTCTTCCATAACCGGGAAGTAAACCTGGAATCTCGGTCGGATATGATGCTAACTGGAACCCCATGCAATCGGATGACTTCGCTCAAATACATCTCCGCTATCTTACTCATCGGATAATCAATCTTATACGGCACGAAGTGGGAACACTTCGTCAGTCTGTCCACTATCACCCAAACAGAGTCAAAGCCTCGCGGAGATCTCGGTAAGCCTGTAATAAAGTCCATTGAGATACTTTCCCACTTCCAAGTCAGGATCTCCAAAGGTGTCAACTTGCCACCCGGCCTTCCATGATCGGCCTTCACCCACTTGCAAGTGTAACATTCTAAAACATATCGAGCTATATCCCCCTTCATACCACACCACCAGGCGATCTGCTTCAAATCATGGTACATCTTGGTAGATTTGGGGTGGTAGGCAACACTGGATCCATGAGCCTCTTTGCATACCATACTCCTGATGCCTCCAACCGCGGGGATGCAAAACCTACCGCGGTACTTCAAAGTACCCGAATCGTCAATAGAGAAATCCTGCAACTCTCCTCTCTCAGTCCTGAGGTACAGGTGCAACAATTCCGGATCATCCTTCTAATGCAATCTGGTGAGTGAAATCCAAGACGACTCTGCCACTGCCAAACTGCTTTGCAAATTGCAACATTCCACGGAGATGTCCATCAACAAGAACTCTTCCACTAAACGGACTGCTGTAAGGTTGAATATCTTCCCTGACTTGCGGCTCAGGGCGTCGACCACCACATTGGCCTTGCTTGGATGGTACTAGATCTCCACTTCATAATCGGCCACGAACTCTAGCCACCTCCGTTGGCGCAGATTCAGCTCTTTCTGCGTAAACACGTACTTCAGGCTCTTGTGATCCGTGAAAATCTTGCACTGAGCCCCATAGAGTAGATGCCTCCACAACTTCAACGCAAAAATTACCGCCGCAAACTCAAGGTCATGCGTAGGGTAATTTCGCTCATGAGTCTTCAACTGCCGCTACCCATACGTAATCACCTTCCCCTCTTGCATCAACACGCCTCCGAGACAAAAATGAGAGGCATCCACATACTCATCATAGCCCTTCCCTCCATAGGAAATGTCAAAATCGGGGCAGAGCACAACCTGCTCTTCAGCTCCAGGAAAGCCTCCTTGCATTTCTCGCTCCAAACGAGAGCCGCATGCATCTGCGTCAGCTTAGTCAAGGGCGCTGCCAAGGTAGAGAAGCCCTCAACAAACCTTCTATAATAGCCGGCCAACCCCAAGAATCTCCTAATTTCCTTGGGTGTCTCGACCTAGGCCAATCCATCACTGCAGAAATCTTCACCGGGTCCACTGAAATGCCATCCTTGTTCACTACATGGCCCAGGAAGGAAACCTGAGGCAACCAGAATTCGCATTTACTCAGCTTGGCATATAACTGATGGTCTCTCAAGGCAGATAACACCAACCACAAGTGCTGATCATGCTCCGCAGCATTCCGAGAATAAATCAGAACGTCGTCTATGAATACGACCACAAACTTGTTCAGAAAATCTTTGAACACCCGGTTCATCATGTCCATGAATGCTGATGGCGTGTTGGTCAACCCAAACGACATAACTAGGAATTCGAAATGCCCATGCCTCGATCGGAAAGACGTCCGTGGAATGTCCGACTCCCGAATCCTGAGCTGATGGTATCCTGATCGAAGTTCAATCTTGGAGAACACCGAGCTACCACGCAACTGATCGAATAAGTCGTCGATCCTAGGTAGGGGATATTTGTTCTTGATGGTTACCTTGTTCAGCTCTCTATAATCGATGCAAAGCCGCATCGAACCATCCTTCTTCTTTACAAAGAGCACGGGAGCACCCCAGGGCGACGAACTCGGTGATAGTTTAACTTTCAAGGCAGCCTAAACACCTAGAGGGGGGGGGGGTGAATAGGTTCTGCTTTTCTTATAAAAACTTCTAGGCAGAATTCAATTCAATAGCTAACACAATAAGTACAGCAATCACAGAAAATAAAGCATCACAGATTGCACAATGATTTATAGTGGTTCCCCAAGGTCTGGGTACATCCACTTTCCCCCTTCACCTATCTAGCAGTATGCTAGATTCGGCCAAACTTCCACTTATCTCAGATCAACAGATCCTACAACTTAGAACTCAACTAGTTCCTACAACTCAGGCACAACTGCCCTACCTCAGCCTTACCCCAAGGCCTACAACTCAGAGAATATCCTTCTCCTACACTCAGGCAAACAGCCCTACCACTCAGAGTTCAACACTCCTACACTCAGCCTTTATAACATAGGCTTACAACTCAGATCTGTGTAAACAGATCCTACAGAAATATGGAAAATATTATCTAACTGTCTTGCCTAAAATTGAGAGAGAAAAGGCCAAGACAATTCTTGATCAGCTGATGAAATCAACTGTTTCTGAGCTTTCTTCAAAGCTTCTTGAATAAGAACTTAGCTGAGTTGATTTCCAAACAGCTTCTTGAGAATCCACTGGTAGTTTCTTTCTTCTTCTTCAAATTCTGGCTTGATCTCTCTCTATCCAGCACTTTGAATGATTCTTCTTAATTCTGATTAGAACTCTTCTTTGATCTATCCTTAGATAGTCTTCTTAGATCTCCCGGAGAAGATCTTCTTAAGTGCCTAGCACTTTCTTGAAATGAATTGGATCGTAATCCTTCTCAACTTTTTTGATTCTCAACAATGTTTTTCAACAGTTACTTTCTCCTTCTGAATCTGTCTATTTATAGACTTTCTTCATGGTAACCGGCTGATCCGGTTTCTAACGGTTTTCTGACAAGTCTGACAGCTTCAGTTAACTGGTGGCAATCCTCAGCTGTCAAGTCTCCAAACAAGTCCTGTGCCTTAGTCTTGAACCATAAGTTGTCGAGACAGTCTGTCAGAAAGTGTCGAGACCATCTGTTTATTTGTGTCGACACAATTGACTTTGGTGTCGACACAGTCTTCAGTGATGTCGACTAAGTTGCCTTTGAGTCGACACAGCTCCTTCTGAAAATAACTTGGTCTTGACTCTCCAGTGTGTCGACACAAGTCCTGTGTGTCGACACAGTTGTTGTAGAATCATAACTTAGTAAGTGTCGACTTAGCCTTCAGGTGTCGACACATTTATTTTTTTTAACTCTGCTATAATATGTCGACTTAATCATAATGTGTCGACACATTCTGCTGGTGTCGACAAACTTGAGGTCGACTATTTTCTTCTGTGTCGACACATTCTCCCAATGTTGAGGTCGACGCTTTTCTTCTGTGTCGACACAAATTCCCAGTGTTGTGTCGACTTACTTCTTCTGTGTCGACACTTTTTCTCAGTGTAGTTGTAGACTAACTGCTATGTGTCGACACTGCTTCCCAGTGTTGTGTCGACTTACTTCTTCTGTGTCGACACTTTTTCCCAGTGTAGTTGTAGACTAACTGCTATGTGTCGACACTGCTTCCCAGTGTTGTGTCGACTTACTTCTTCTGTGTCGACACTTTTTCCCAGTGTAGTTGTAGACTAACTGCTATGTGTCGACACTGCTTCCCAGTGTTATGTCGACAATTTTCTTCTATGTGTCGACACTGCTTCCTCTGTGTCGACACTTGGACTTAGAATTTTTCTGCATACTTTATCAATCCTTCACCTGCACATGTCAACTAAAAAGAAACATCAAATACACCTTGATGTATATCATTGAGCTAGTTTGGGCTTCTTCAAATCAGGTACACATTTTCCAATGTACCCAACAATCTCCCCCTATTTGGAGAAGTCATAACCCTTCTAGCCAATGATATATACCATTTATAAACAGTACTAAATGATGATATATGATATGACAGGAATACTTAATATAAACAAAACATAAACAAAATAATCCATTACAGAATGCACATTATAATATGCCAAACAACATTTTGTTTATAACTGGGTAATGTTTGATTACATTGTTTTTCATTTAATGATTACATCACAACATTACAAAACAATATGAAGAAATTAAAACATAATCAGGATTGATCAGGCTCTTTAATGATAATCCCTTTTCCAGATTGAATTGTAGCTGTCACAGGAGCTTCTGATGCTTCAGCTATCTTCTTTCCTTTTAGATCAGCTTTCTTCTGAGCTTCTTCCTTGATCCTTTGCCTTTCAAAGTAGTGAAAAGGCTTTGGAAAGTACTTGCTTGGCTCCTTAGCATCAGATGGCAGCCTCCCCAGCTTAGCTTTCCTTCTAAATTGGACTATTGCTTTCTGTCTTGCCTCATACTTCTGCCATTCTATTTTATTGTACCATTTCCCTCTCTCATGAACTTTATCTTGTACAGCTTTCCATGCAGTGAGTATTATGTTCCTTGAAGTAGGACTCCACTGCTCATAATCTGGCTTAAGTACAGCCTGCTCTCTGAATTTCTTCTTTGCTAATAGAGCATCTTGCTGTTCTTTCAGAGTAGCCTCAGGCTTATCAACTTTTCCAAAGACAATATTAGTAACCTCCTTTGGAGGACTATACATTCCTTGAACTTTCTGATCAATCATGTCAAAATCTGGAGGGGGGTAAATGACTTGGGCAACCTCAGGTTGATTGCCTTCAAGTAGATTTGATTGTATTCCTGACTCAGCCACCATAGTATCATCACACAATGGGGGATATCCCAAAGTGGCTCGAATGCTATTGGTCACCCATTTGGTGTGCTCTGAGCCTGCATGAATTAGCATCCTCTCCCCCTTTATGGCTTCTCTAGATACATGATCTCTTAGATCTTCCTTTTGAAATCGGATTTGGCCATCCAAATAATTCACACCCTCTTTGAAAAATGGTTTTAACTTTTGAAGCTTTTCAGATATTTCTTTTTGAGAGGTTGTGATGGCAGTCTTAACAGATGCAATGGCAGCTTGAAAATTCTTATCAAAATCTTCCCTTTCTTTGGCTCTATCTGCAGGCAGACGTGGACCAATCTTCTTTACTTCCTCAATGATCTCATTATGAGATTCAGTTAGATTATCATTCATTCTTAGCTGGTTTTCCAACACATAGCTTTGCTTCAAAGCAATGTCATCCACCTTTGTAGTAATAGCCTCCTGTTGTTTAGCTAGATACACCACAGCATTGCCACCCTTGTGGAAGCAATCTGTCATTTCCTTTTTATGCATGCTGACTTGAAACTGGATGGACTTTATATCCTGAGCTAAGTCAAACTGAAGTGACTTGCTATTTTCATCAACATACTTTTCCAGAGCCATCCTTTGTTCATCCAATTTTACTTGTAGATCTACCATAAATTTGTTGTAATCAAAGGCTGGAGATACTTGTAGAGGTGTGGTCTGTAAAGCCTACTTATAATTCTTGCTTCTTCTCTTAAAGACAACCAGTTTTCTTTTCTTTGCCACCCTGGCATCTTCAGTTTCTGTTTCAGATGAAGTATCTACATGAATTCTTTCTTGAGGATGATGAATTGTATCTGTTCCAGGGGCCTGTTGCTCAGCTTTAACATCCACTGGCTCACCCTCAACCTGTGGCTCAATTTCAGCTTCCTGATCAATGTCCATACCTATGGACTTCTCAATATCTGGTCCACCTCCTACTTTATCAGCAGTAGTATCAATATCAGGGAATAACTCCTCCATAGTAAACTCCAGTTGAGCTGTAACTTCTTCAGCAGTTAAATCTTGAGACAAGTTTAACTGTGCATCCTCTTGTACTTGCACTTCAGTATTTGTTGTATCTGGAGTAGGAGTGGACACTAGCTCTCCCTGAACCTGTGCAGTAATAAGAATATGAGCAATGTCTTGTATAGTAAAATACATTAGCTCCCCCTATACCTGAGCAGGAGTAGATACCTTTGGAGCAGGAGTGGAAACTGGCTCCCCCTGCATCTGTGCAGGTGTTGACACTTCCTGGACTATAGATGAGGCAAGCTGTTCTTCAACCTGTGTCCTCAGTGGGTCTTCTTGTAATTGCACAGATTCTTGATTTTGTGTAGGGGATTTCACAGGGGTGTCTGGCCTGCTCTCTTCAGGCACATCCTTGGACAGCACCCTATCCCACCTAGAGAACAATCTCATATCCATTCTTCTCATATGATTAATCTTACTCCCTTACAGTTGCTGCATCACTTCAGGAATCACTCCAGTGAGATACAGGCTCATGATCCTAGCCATGTTAGGCTTCTTGATTCCTTCTTTGATCTTGTCAAAGATCACTCCTGACCAATCAGTAGGAATTGTAAAAACAATCCTGGTCATCAGGCTGAACATATAGGCAGAAATCCTATCATGTCCACCTATCTTGCAGAGGATTACTTTCCCAACTACTTCTGACAAGAACTCCCCTTGCTGATTCATACCCTTCCTGTTGAATGCAGCTCCAATCTTCAATCCTGAGTCCAGTCCACACCATTGAAGGGCTTCCCTTGTCTTAGATATAGGAACTTCCTCTTCATTCTCAACTACTTGCAATTGAAAGATATTTCTTAAACTTCTTTGATTAATCTTCACCTTAGTCCCTTGAACAGTGGACTTAATCTTGAGGCCAGTAGAGTGGACTGTTGCAGAGATAAAGAACTCGTGCACCTCCTTCTTCCAGATTTTAGTAGGTTCTGAGATGAGAAATTCTAACCCTGACTCGGAGAGGAGGGTGATAACTCCTTGAACATCTGGTGGCGCCTCTGCAAAGGCCTGGCGCACCAACTCATACCCTTCATTGATGTTATCTTCAATCCTTGGCGTCATCGTTTTGTCGAGAAAGCTTGAGAGAAGAGAGAAAGATAGACTGTCGACACAGGGTTTTAGTCTCGAAAACCTTGGAAGCGTGTCAACAGAATGCGTTTTTTGACCTATTTATAGCCTCAGTTGAAAGAAGTTCAAAAGGCGCCAAACACAGTCAAAATGTGTCGACACAGACGGAATGTGTCGACACAAACTTCTATTAACTCGACATTTCTTCAGCCTACTATGTGTCGACACCGTGGTTACATAGTAGAAAGACAGAAATTCTGTGTCGACTCTAAGGATAAGTATCGACACATATTCTGTAAGTGTCGACACCATTTTCCTGGTTGAGTCGACATTACATTTCTGGTTAAGTCGACAATATAACTCTCAAGTGTCGACACATATTCTCTGTGTCGACACAATATTTCTGACTTGTCGACATACTTTCTCTGAGTCGATACATTACCACAGAATGTGTCGACACATTCTTACTTAGCCAATTTTCTGTAACTTCAATGTGTCCTTTTTAACACTTGATTATGTTGTTATTACCTTTACTTACTTATATGCCACTTCAATTGCATTGTTAATGATTTTGTTAATACATTAATCAATGGTTAACATACCTAATTCAATTTTAAATTTATTGAATTTGGTTTCATCTAAAGGCTTAGTAAATACATCTGCTATTTGATAATCTGTTTTTACAAATTCCAATGAGATGTCTCCTCTTTCTACATGTTCTCTAAGAAAATGGTATTTGATTTCTATATGCTTAGTTCTACTATGAGAAACTGGATTATTAGCAATAGAAATAGCACTCTTTGAATCACATAAAAGGGGTGTTCTACTTACCTGAATACCATAATCCTTAAGCTGATGCTGCATCCACAATAGCTGTGCACAGCAGCTTCCAGCAGCAACATACTCTGACTCAGCTGTGTAGATTGCCATACTGGTCTGCTTCTTACTACTCCAAGATATTAGTCTTCCTCCCAGGAATTGACAAGTACCTGTAGTACTCTTTCTATCCTCTCTACATCCTGCAAAATCTGCATCTGAATAGCCTGTTAGTAGAAAATCTCTATTCCTAGGGTACCAAAGACCTAGAGTAGGAGTGCCCTTTAGATATCTCAGAATCCTTTTGACTGCAGTATAATGAGATTCTTTAGGGCAGGCTTGGTACCTAGCACAGACACATGTTGCATACATAATGTCAGGTCTACTAGCAGTGAGATATAGTAGAGACCCAACTATTCCTCTATACAATGATTCATCAACAGGTTTACCTGTCTCATCTTTGCATATAGGCATACTAGTTCCCATAGGAGTTCTCATGGTGGAGGATGACTCCATACCATACTTCTTAATTAATTCTTTGGTGAACTTAGACTGGGATATGGACAATCCATCATCAGTCTGTCTTACTTGGAGTCCCAAGAAGAACTTAAGTTCTCCCATACTGCTCATCTCAAACTTCCCTTGCATAAGTTTGGCAAACTTTTTACAAAGGTTGTTTTCAGTAGATCCAAAGATTATGTCAACAACATAGATCTGGACTAAGATGATCTTTCCTTTGGATTCCCTAAGGAATAGAGTTTTGTCTATCTTTCCTCTTGAGAATTTATTCTCAATGAGGAAGGTAGACAGGGTTTCATACCAAGCCCTTGGAGCTTGTTTTAACCCATACAAAGCTTTCCTAAGCTTATACACATAATCAGGTTTAAGAGGATCTATAAAACCTGATGGCTGCTCTACATATACTTCTTCTTTAAGATCACCATTCAGAAATGCTGACTTCACATCCATCTGGTATACTTTGAAGTCTTGGTAGGCTGCATAGGCAAGGAACATTCTGATTGCCTCCAGCCTTGCTACTGGAGCAAAGGTTTGATCAAAGTCAATCCCTTCTTCCTGCCTGTATCCTTTTGCAACCAATCTTGCTTTATTCTTCACTATTATCCCACTTTCATCCAGCTTGTTCCTATAGATCCACTTAGTGCCAATTATGTTGTGGCCTCTTGGTTTAGGAACAAGCTCCCAGACTTTGCATCTTCTAAATTGATTCAGCTCCTCTTGCATAGCATCAATCCAGTGCTGGTCTTGGATAGCTTCTTCAAACTTCTTAGGTTCCATCTGGGACAAGAAACTTGAATGCAAAACTGTGCTTTGATTTCTGCTTCTAGTTTGCACTCCTTGTCTTGGATCACCAATTATCTGATCAGTTGGATGATCTCTTAGATATCTTATAGCTGGAGGAAGATTCCCTTCAGGTTGAGCATCTCCAGCTTCTTCATTCTGTTGAGCCTCTTGGTTTTCATCAGTTTCCATTATCTCTTGTACTCCCCCTGGACAGCAGCCTTCATTTTCCAATGCTCCATCTTCCTTTGAAGCTTCAGCAATGGAGAGCTTGTCCATCTTCTTGCTTATACCTGTTGAGTCATTTGATCTACAAGACAACTCACTATTGATTAATCTTGTTTCATCAAATACAACATGCACAGATTCTTCAACAACTTGAGTAGTTAAGTTGAAGACTCTATAGGCCTTACTATTTGTGCTGTACCCAACAAATATTCCATCCTGGGATTTGGCAGCAAACTTAGTCAAATATGACTTGCCATTGTTAAGTATATAGCACTTGCAACCAAAGATCCTAAAATAGGATATATTTGGTTTTCTGCCTTTCACAATCTCATAGGGAGTCTTTCTGTGGCTTTTGGTGATAGAAGCCCTATTGATGACATGACAAGCAGTGTTAACTGCCTCAGCCCAAAAATATTCTGGGAGAGAGGTGTCACTCAATAGAGTTCTACCAGCTTCAATTAATGTTCTATTCTTTCTTTCAGCAATTCCATTTTGCTGAGGTGTTCTTGGTGAGGAGAACTCTTGGAAAATCCCAAAGTCTTTACACAAATTTGTTATGCTTTCAGAATGAAACTCAGTACCATGATCACTTCTGATTTTGACCACTGTACTATTCAGTTCATTCTGAATTTGCTTTACAAAATTAAGTAGTACACTTGGGGTTTCAGATTTTTGTCTTAGAAAGAACACCCATGTAAATCTAGAATAGTCATCTACAACCACAAAAGTGTAGACCTTCCTACCTAGACTATGAACTGGCATAGGACCAAAAAGATCCATATGCAAGAGGTATAAGCACCTCACAGAATCCTTGTTTTCAAGGCTTTGAAATGAGGATTTTGTCTGCTTGCCCTTTTGACAAGCTGAGCATACCCCTTCCTTTATACACTTAACTTGAGGCCCATTCCTCACTAGTTCTTTACTAATGAGTTGGCCAATTGTCTTGTAGTTTAGATGAGCCAATCTCTTGTGCCACTTAACACAATGGGAAGCATTGTCATCAGCTACAAGACAAATGGGGGAAGCCTTATTTTCACACTCAAAATTAAGGCAATATACATTTCTCTTCCTATACCCAGTCAAAATGATCTCTTGATCACTTGACCTTTTGATATGACATCCATCCTTACCAAATGAAATGTCATATCCTAGATCACTCAGCTGGCTTATGCTTATTAGATTATGTTTCAAACCTTTTACATAGGCCACTTGGGTGATAGTAATTAGGTTAGAAGAAATGTTACCAAACCCTTTGATGACTCCTTTTTCAGATCCACCAAAGATCACTTTATGTCCATCTTTGACAGATAAATACTCCTTCAGCAGCCCCTTTGTTCCAGTCATGTGCCTGGAACAACCACTATCCAAGTACCATATAGGGGCATGGTTACTTGGATTCACCTGCAATACAGAATTACTTACCCTTAGAACCCAAGTAAGTCTTGGGTCCTTGGTTCAGGTTAGCATTAATAAAGTTCTCATAATCTCTTCTAACAGGTAGACTCTTATTCTTTATAACACTTGTGTTATACCAGCAGTCCAATGCAAAATGGCCCCTCTTGCCACATCACCAACATTCAAACTTATTGTATCTAGACCTAGATACATCCTTGTCAGAAGAATTTCTGTTCATTGCTGGTGCTGTTGCAACTTCACCTACTGATTTCTTAAAACCATTGGGTTTATGACCATAGGTAGGCCTGCTTGCCTTAACACCCTTGTTCTTCAGAACATTTGTCTTAATATGACCTTGAATGTCTTCATGATCATATATGTTAGAAGGCACTTTCTCCTTACTAAACTTTATGGGGACTGAAAGGTTTAGTGGCTGAATAGAGGCTTTGCCTTTCCTTTTGAATCTGCCAGCCCTGGAGTTACCTTTAAATCCTAATCCAGCCTTACCCTTCTGAGTGACAAATTCATCTATCAAGGGTAAGAAAGATTTTGGCTTAGAGTAACTAGCCACTAAATCCCTTTCAATTCTAAGTCTGGCCTCCAGACTCTTTACTTGATCATTAGTATAATTAATTGTGCCCATCTGAATAATAGTTATATTCTTCAGCTTGGCAATTTCATTTAATTTTTGATCAAGGACTTTTTCTAACTCAGTTGTTGCTACCCTTAGTTCAGCAATTTCCTGAGCCTGTGTTTTAACCAGGTTCTTGCTTTTCTTAAGGGCCTGCAACAAGTCCCCATACTTGTCTATCAATTGATAGACATCTCCTTCAGATCCAGATGCATCTTCATCACTTGATGCAGATGTAGCTGATTCTTCACTTGTACTACAAACAGATGTACAGGAAGGACAGTTTACCTCATTAGGACCAGACTGATTCTGGCATATGTCCTCTTCTGATCTTGTCATCAAACCCATGCATTGATGTTCATTGATGGAGTCTAGCAACTGCATAAACTCCTCTTCCTCAGATGCAGCATATAGTCCAATATATGCTTCAGCTTCAGATCCTGATTCTGAAGTTGACTGGTCTGACAGACTTTTATCTTTCTTTGCTACAAAGGATTTCTCCTTCTTGCCTTTCTGATAAGTCTTCTTCTTTTCTGAAGATTCCTTCCTTTTGTCAGGACAATCAGCCACTACATGTCCAGGCCTATTGCAACAATAGCAGACAATCTTTGAAGTAGTGGCTTTGCTGGGCTTTGATCTGCTTTTCTCTTTCCTTGATGACCTTCTCTTCTGATAATAGTCATCAACTTGCTGTGATGAGGAAGGCCTAGACTTCCATTGCTTCTTTTTCAAGAACCTTTGGAATTGCCTTGTAAATGCAGCAAAGTCTGCATCTGAATCACAGCTTTCTGAACCCTTATTTGAATTTTCAGAACTATCTTCTTCAACTTCTTTAGGAGGAGATGGTGATTTTCTCCTACTCTTTCTAGTGGCTTCAGCATTAAATGCCACGGTCTTTTCTCTATGCTCTCCTCTTGAGTTTCTTTCCTCCTCCTTCTTTACCATAAGTTGCATTTCATAGGATAGCAACTTTCCAAACAGGGTTGGAGGAGATATCTCTGCCAATTTAGCCACTTCTCTTATGGCACAGATCTTTGTATCCCAATCCTTTGATAAGGATCTTAAGAATTTGTCATTCAGTTCATAGGTACTGAAGACTCTTCCATAGGATATTAGCTCATTCACAATTCTATAGAATTTCTTATAGCACTCAGTTATGCTATCAGATTTTCCTTGTCTAAAGCTTTCATACTCCTGATTTAGCATAGACTTTCTGTCCAGCCTTACTTCTTCAGATCCCTCCATGTAGACAATCAATGTGTCCCACATCTCCTTGGAGGTCTTGCAGTGAATCAGATTTTGAAATGTTGAATCATCTATGGCACTAACAATGATGTTCTGTGCCCTTTTGTCCATGGTTGCCAAGATGATTTCATCCTTGGTCATTTCTGAATAAGTCTTTGGTATTTGGATATTTGCATCAAGAACAGATATCTTCATTGGAATGAAGGGCCCTTCCTGTACTGTGATGTAAATCCTTGGGTCAGATGCTTCCATAAACAATCTGACTCTTTCTTTCCAGATCCCAAAGATTTCCTTCTTGCATATGGGTAATTTCATAGACCCTAGCTCCTTATGATTCTCTCCAGAACCCATCTTCTTGAATCTTGAATCTGCCTTTCAGATCTACCTCAGACTGTTAAGTCCTTTTTGAGGAACCTCCCTCTGATACCACTTGATAGTTTAACTTTCAAGGCAGCCTAAACACCTAGAGGGGGGGGGGGTGAATAGGTTCTGCTTTTCTTATAAAAACTTCTAGGCAGAATTCAATTCAATAGCTAACACAATAAGTACAGCAATCACAGAAAATAAAGCATCACAGATTGCACAATGATTTATAGTGGTTCCCCAAGGTCTGGGTACATCCACTTTCCCCCTTCACATATCTAGCAGTATGCTAGATTCGGCCAAACTTCCACTTATCTCAGATCAACAGATCCTACAACTCAGAACTCAACTGGTTCCTACAACTCAGGCACAACTGCCCTACCTCAGCCTTACCCCAAGGCCTACAACTCAGAGAATATCCTTCTCCTACACTCAGGCAAACAGCCCTACCACTCAGAGTTCAACACTCCTACACTCAGCCTTTATAACATAGGCTTACAACTCAGATCTGTGTAAACAGATCCTACAGAAATATAGAAAATATTATCTAACTGTCTTGCCTAAAATTGAGAGAGAAAAGGCCAAGACAATTCTTGATCAGCTGATGAAATCAACTGTTTCTGAGCTTTCTTCAAAGCTTCTTGAATAAGAACTTAGCTGAGTTGATTTCCAAACAGCTTCTTGAGAATCCACTGGTGGTTTCTTTCTTCTTCTTCAAATTCTGGCTTGATCTCTCTCTATCCAGCACTTTGAATGATTCTTCTGAATTCTGATTAGAACTCTTCTTTGATCTATCCTTAGATAGTCTTCTTAGATCTCCCGGAGAAGATCTTCTTAAGTGCCTAGCACTTTCTTGAAATGAATTGGATCGTAATCCTTCTCAACCTTTTTGATTCTCAACAATGTTTTTCAACAGTTACTTTCTCCTTCTGAATCTGTCTATTTATAGACTTTCTTCATGGTAACCGGCTGATCCGGTTTCTAACGGTTTTCTGACAAGTCTGACAGCTTCAGTTAACTGGTGGCAATCCTCAGCTGTCAAGTCTCCAAACAAGTCCTGTGCCTTAGTCTTGAACCATAAGTTGTCGAGACAGTCTGTCAGAAAGTGTCGAGACCATCTGTTTATTTGTGTCGACACAATTGACTTTGGTGTCGACACAGTCTTCAGTGATGTCGACTAAGTTGCCTTTGAGTCGACACAGCTCCTTCTGAAAATAACTTGGTCTTGACTCTCCAGTGTGTCGACACAAGTCCTGTGTGTCGACACAGTTGTTGTAGAATCATAACTTAGTAAGTGTCGACTTAGCCTTCAGGTGTCGACACATTCATTTTTTTTAACTCTGCTATAATATGTCGACTTAATCATAATGTGTCGACACATTCTGCTGGTGTCGACAAACTTGAGGTCGACTATTTTCTTCTGTGTCGACACATTCTCCCAATGTTGAGGTCGACGCTTTTCTTCTGTGTCGACACAAATTCCCAGTGTTGTGTCGACTTACTTCTTCTGTGTCGACACTTTTTCTCAGTGTAGTTGTAGACTAACTGCTATGTGTCGACACTGCTTCCCAGTGTTGTGTCGACTTACTTCTTCTGTGTCGACACTTTTTCCCAGTGTAGTTGTAGACTAACTGCTATGTGTCGACACTGCTTCCCAGTGTTGTGTCGACTTACTTCTTCTGTGTCGACACTTTTTCCCAGTGTAGTTGTAGACTAACTGCTATGTGTCGACACTGCTTCCCAGTGTTATGTCGACAATTTTCTTCTATGTGTCGACACTGCTTCCTCTGTGTCGACACTTGGACTTAGAATTTTTCTGCATACTTTATCAATCCTTCACCTGCACATGTCAACTAAAAAGAAACATCAAATACACCTTGATGTATATCATTGAGCTAGTTTGGGCTTCTTCAAATCAGGTACACATTTTCCAATGTACCCAACACTCGGCCTAATGAAACCCTTCTCCAATAACTCATCCAACTGAGTACGCAATTCCTCCAGCTCTTGCGGGGCCATCCGATATGGCGCCTTAGCAATGGGATGCGTACCGGGGTTCAAGTCAATCACGAACTCAACATCTCTGTCTGGAGGAAGACTGGGAAGATCGCTAGGAAACACATCTGGAAACTCCCGTACAACAGGAATCTCGTCTAACTGCGGCCCACTGCTAACAGTCCCCAACATCGAAACCAAGAAAGCAAAACAATCAGAACTAAGTAACCTCCGAGCACATACCGCAGAGATCGCCGGAGAAACCTGACGCGGATCACCATAAATACTCCCAGGCTGACCGTTGTCCTTCCTGAAATCCAAACACTTTCCCCTGTAATGAATCACTGCATCGTAACGGGACAACCAATCCATACCTAGGATAACGTCGAAATCCTCCAAGTCAATCACCTTCAGATTCGCCTTGGCCAGAAAATCCCCCAAAATAATAGGGCAATCCAGAATGCCCTGATCCGATAGCACGGAATCTCCCGAGAGGAACTTGACATAAAAGGCCTCACCGACACGATCTAGAACCAACTGGAACCGCTCTACAAAGGCTCTAGCCACAAATGAGTGGGTAGCACTCGAGTCAAAGAGAACGCACGCCCATCGGTCCTTTACCTTAAAATTCCCTATATAAACAAAAGATTTGCACACGCATCTAAGAGAGGAAATTGCAATGCTAAAATTGTATTGCAGTAAGAAGACAACAGAGAGAGTCTACCTGAAATGACTTGCGTCAAAGTTTGAGCCTCCGCTGATGAAATCACGTTTAGCCTTCCCTTGCCTTTCTCCGTAGACGGAGGAGGTGGCAAGGACTGAAGAGGAACAAGCCTGAGCATAGACTGAAGCTGCGGGCACCTTGCCTTGGTATGGCCCTTCTGTCCGCACTGATAGCAGACCTTGTCCCTCAACCAGCAACGGGCAACTTCATGCCCCTCTTTCTTGCACAAAGAACACACCGCCTTCTGACTGGGAGCACCCTGAATGGCATGGACCTGCTCCTTCTGCGCTGCAAACCTCTTGAAACATCTCTCTGCCGGATGCCCCGGGCGGCCACAGAAACTACAAATCTCCTCGCTCTTCTTACCGAAAGGAGCACCGGTCACCTGAGAGCCCTTAGCCTCGACAGCCTTCCTCTTATCATTTCTCGCCTGCTGCCCTCTATGCTTCACATTCTCGATGGCCTCCACTTTCAATGCAGTCTCAACTGCACCGAAATAAGTCAACGCCCCATGGGTAACTGCTAGCTGCTGGAAGTCACTCCTCAGCCCACCAAGGAAACGCTTCACTCTATCCTCCTCCGAACTCACCAAACTGGGGGCAAACCAACTGAGCTTACTAAACTCAATTTCATAACCGCTGACAGTGAGCTGCCTTTGCTTCAGATGCAAGAAGTCATTCATCAACCTGTCCCGCTCCACCCCAGGTAGAAACTTCCTCATCAAAATCTCCTTGAAGGATGCCCAAGTGCATCCTCCTACCATTCCCTCCTTCTCCCTCATCCACCAGCTCTTCGCTAACCCCTTCAGTTGATAGGCGGCCCGCATCACCTTCTGATCCTCGGACACTCCGGAATACTGAAACATCACCTCAATAGATATTACCCAGTCATCGAGCACCATGAAATCTGCTCTGCCATCATACATCGGGGGCTGCAATCGCTGAAACTGGGAGATGAAGGTCATCTCTGGGGGCACCGCAACAGGAGGTACCAAAGGGGCAGGAGGTACAAGAGGGACTGGGTCAGCTTCACCCCCAGCCGGATCCTACGCTCTCGGAACTAGCCCCGCCACTACTGCAACCAAGGACTGAATCTGATACTGAACCTCTACCAACTGCCTCAATAGTGCCTCATTGCTCTGCCTCAGACTAGCCACTACCGTATCGCTTTGAGCACCAGAAGACTCGCCCTCAGATTGGGAAGTCGACCTCGTCACTCTACGCTTAGGCGCCATGCTAGAAAAGAATAAACAAGCAATCATCAAGACCTAGTTCAACCACTAGGACAAAACAAATTAGGTACAGACAAACCTACATAAGTACCTGCTTTCACTGCCTACTTGCTCTGGGGTTTTATATATATATATATATATATATATATATATATATATATATATATATATATATTCTTTTATAATTCAAATGAAGATAATGTCATGTTTAACCTGAGATGGTTTGCCATCATCACCCTAACTCTTATGCCTAGGTCGGGAATGCATGAATTTATATTCTTTTTAACTCAAATATTATGTGTGTACACATGTCATCATGCAAGTCTTTAGCTTGGCACGTTGTGCTTATGCAATGTTATGCTATGCATGTTTGTGCTATGCATTATAGAAAAACCCTAATGCATGTTATGAGCGGCGTACGCATGAAAATGTTATGCATCCCATAATACATAACATTTTCATGCAACAAAAAAGAAAACGTGCTAGACGCATCCATGTGGTGAGGTTATGCACCCCATAAATACATAACCCTCACATGTTGCCTCCTATGGTGTATCCATATACAAACACATATTATGCATCCCATTCTACATAATATGCCCCGTATACTTCATGTTATGCTATGAGTGTAGTGTTCGTACTTCGGCCAAGACGTGCTGATGACATGTCGGTGTGTGTATGATATGACTCTAAACACCTAATACTTACAGGGAAAGGTTGCCCGACAATTTCTCAAGCAACCTTCCTCTGATACCAACTGTCACAACCCGCATTTTCTCCAAATTAAGAATTATTAGAGTTTGAGAAAACACGCGTCGTGATGCCACGTCGAGCAGGGGGTAACTGTTGACGCTCAGGAAAACACTAAATACTTTACTTTTACGAAAAAATCATTAATTAAATTTCTAGAAATTCAATCATTTTTTTAGGGCCGTACCCCTCGGCTCTATGGATCATCTAGTCCACATTACAAAATTATATTTATACGTAGCGGAAAAATACTTTGTTCACATTTATGCATTCTAAGAGAGATCGCATGAGAGCCCCCAGGGGGCATCTTATACAATGCAAGACCCTAGATTTAAGTTATATATATATATATATATATATATATATATATATAAGAGAAAAATAATCTTCTTACGTTGCCTAGAAAATAGTGTATGAGTTTTGTAAAGCATGCAATCCATGAGTTATACTTGTATATTTAATAGTGTTTTTAGGTTTTTAAAAGTAACTAGCATCCTAACATAAATCATCCCAAGAGCAAGTTTAATATAACCAAAGCAGTAAAACTAACAGTGTAAGGAAGTGCAAAGTATCTAAAAGAGAAACCACCAGTGGGCGTCAACAACTGACACGAACCCACTGGTGTGTAGGTATGTCCATACAATAAGTCTAAAGAAACTACCTCCCGAGAGAAAGACTCACAACAATAGCAAAACACTGAGAATATCTAGAGCAGCCTAGCCGCGCTATCGGCTATAAATCTGTACCTGAGGTATTCAGAGAAAATAAGAATACCTCAGCAAGCTAAAAACAGAAGGAAAGAAAGGGCAGTAATACAAGAAGGGATTAAAAATAGGAATTTAAAAGTACTCATTCAATGGTAAAAGGGGTAAAAAGGGGGGATGCACAAGGTGCACGAATGAAGCCAAGCTTCAAGGATCTCTGCAAAAGGATTAGTACAATAATCATAGCATGTCACATGCTAAAACAGAAGGGGGCACCTAGTACTGGAGGTGGATAAAAATTTTGTAACTAGCGGCCTAGACTGGTGGCCGCATGTCCAACCAAGTCTATCCGGCCTAAATATCCTCATGGGCTGTGGTGGTGGTATCCGTCCAACTCAACCAAACAGCCCATAATGCCTTAGTAAGGCAAGAAAAAAAACCCAGGGTGGCGGCATCGGTCCGACCCACCCCAAAACCACATCCTACTCCAGTCCTAAGTGACCCGAGGAAAACCCATGCTGGTGGTTTCATGTACCACCAAGCAAATCCAAGAACTTTGAACTTACTAGAGCAACCCACCTAGGAGTCCTATATAATGAAAACGGACACCGTGACTCAATACACTAAGTGTACAACCGGCTAAATGCTAAACCCCCATAACGATAGGACCTTGAACCTACACCCGTAATTCGATCCCATACTCCACGTATAAAATTAGTTTACTAACAGACCTACCCGATTAATTTGATACCATTACAACTATAAGTAAAATTTTATGTCAAGCCATGAACAATCGGCCCCATGATAAAATGCTAGTCCTTTCTTACACCCAAGGAAAATACCACGAGCTATTCCATAACTTGAAATTAATAGGCTTCTAATAAGAGCGTGTGACCGGAAGATTTAAACAAGTGAGCGGGTCTTGACCGTGTATCTCGCACAAGCATTAACGAATAAAATAGCTTTACTAGCAATAATTTCTACCAAGCGATGAGTTCTAACAAGAGTGCATTAGGATTAACATGTCTTAGGCAAAATCCCAAAACCCCTAAAATGAAACCTTAATCCACCATTTATTTGCATAATTTCTACATCCTAAGCCTACCATAACGAAGCCCTAACAAGAACAATTGCATGCAAGAGAACGAAATAAACGATTAATCGAGAGATTTCAGGTAGGGTTTTAGTTAGGGTTTCGGGTAGGAGAGATTTGTGTAATAATAATCTGAAATTAAAACGACGAATTAGAGCTATAAAGAGATCAAAACGGCAAGGGCGAAAGGCGCACTTGGCTCGCTTCTTCACCCAAAAAAAATCGGCCATCACAACGCTCCCATCTGGCCGGCCTCAAGCACACAAATACGCAAGATAATCTTAGAAGAACAACTCAATCAAAGCATGGAGAAAAAAAGGGTGAAATCGCACCCCGATTCACGGAAAATACACGGTGAAATCCCAAATAGGTTACCTCAGAACGAAAATCGCGGTGAGAGGAGTTCGTATCTGGCCTCAAAGGAAGGTTTCGAGGCCAAAAAATGGTGGGAGGGGGCGGTTGGAGCAGGGCCGGCGTCTGCTTTCTTTCTTCTTCCGCACAGGCGCTCGGGATGCTGGCCGCCGGGTCGGGAAAATCACACAGGAAAAAGGGGGGGGGACCTAATACTAATAATAACTTATACCTAATATATATATCTATATATATATTTATGTAAATATTATAATACTCAATAACAACATAATTTCAGCCACCTATTAAACCTAATAACTAAACAATACATTAACTTATATATATATGTTATATAATTTTTATAACTCTACCAATTAAAACTAACTATTAAAGGAACCTAATCCTAACCCAAAAAAAAATCTCCTAACCAAATCTTAATACTATAAAATCCTATAACTATATACTCACTAATTAATTACGAAAACCACTAACCACCCTAGTTACGTACACTAATATATATAGACGCGTCTATTAACATTCATCAGCGCGCACAAGTTTATACCCCGCACGCACGCTCCCGCACGCGCACGCGTAATTACGCATCGGCTCGCCTAAATCGCTCGCTATGCCAAGAATGCGTAAACATGCAAATACGCTCGCATAAGGTGACGACTCACTAACGAGCGACCGTCGGAACGACGCGAAAATTAACATTCTCGGATTTCGACCAAACTCGCACCGTAGACAAATACTCGGGCTACGAAAACAACGGCGAAGTCGGAAACAACTTCTGATGATCACACACTCGAGCTAACCTCACACGAATCCAAAACACAAGGATTCCCTAAGAGGCTCAGCCGAGCATCCAAAACAGATGCCGGCTAGCTGGGGAAACCCAACAACAGCTATAACCTCTAAGAACACCTAACGAGGTAGTCTAACAACGGCACGAGCCAGAAAAAAATGCGTCCACGTAACGCCGAAGGAGAATTAAATAAATACAGAAAAAACAGGGGGCGTTACATTGCCCATGTAACAAGATTGGAAGCCATCAGACTGTTTCTTGCATATGATGCACACAAGGGATTCAAGGTCTACCAGATGGATGTGAAGTCAACCTTACTGAATGGTGACTTAAAGAAATAAGTCTATGTTGAGTAGCCTCTAGTTTTTATTGTTCCTAACTCACCTGATTCTGTTTATAGACTTAGGAAAGCTCTATATGGGCTAAAGCAAGCCCCTAGAGCATGGTATGAGACATTATCTAGCTTCCTCATTGAGAACAAATTCTCAAGGGAGAAGATAGACAAGACCCTATTCCTAAGGGAATTTAAGGGAAGATCATCCTAGTCCAAATATATGTAGATGACATTATCTTTGGATCTACTGATGACAACCTTTGCAGGAAGTTTGCCAAACTTATGCAAGGAAAGTTTGAGATGAGCAAGATGGGTGAACTTAAAGTTCTTCTTGGGACTCCAAGTAAGACAGACTAATGATGGCTTGTCCATATCCCAGTCTAAGTTTACCAGGGGGTTAATTAAAAAGTTTGGTATGGATAATGCCTCAATCATGTAAACTCACATTAGGTCAAGTATACCTACAGACAAAGATGAGGAAGGAAAACCTGTTGATAAAACTTTGTATAGAGGGATAATTGGTTCCCTTCTATATCTTATTACAAGTAGGCCAGACATCATGTATGCTACATGTGTTTGTGCTAGGTATCAGGCTTGCCCTAATGAATCTCACCACTCTACTATAAAGAGGATTTTGAGGTATCTTAAGGGCACACTAGATCTTGGCCTATGGTACCCTAGAAATGGCGAGTTTTAACTAACAGGATATTCAGATGCAGATTTTCCAGGCTACAAAGAGGACAGGAAGAGCACTTTTGGCACCTATCAGTTCTTGGGAGGAAGACTAGTGTCTTGGAGCAGCAAAAAGCAAACAAGTGTTGCAATCTTAATTACAGAGTTAGAGTACATCTCAGCAGGTAGCTCTTGTTCTCAGTTGTTGTGGATCCAGCATCAGCTCGAGGATTACAACCTCCAGATAAGTATAAGTCCCTTATATTGTGATTCTACTAGTGCAATCTCAATTGAAAGGAATCCTATCTCATAGTAGGACTAAGCATATTGAGATAAAGATATCATTTCATTAGGGAACATGTGAAATGTGAAGATATCAACCTTGTGTTTGTCCCAACAAACAAGCAAGTGGCTGCCATCTTCACTAAGCCACTAGATGAAGCAAAGTTCAACACCTTCAAGTTTGAATTGGGTATGTTGAACCTATTATAGTTTCAGTTGCTCTTTAATAGTGTTTTCCTTGTGTGCAGTTATACAGTTCATGCAGGTGGGAATTTTTTTTAGTGGAATGAAGACTTTTCAAGTTATATACCTTCAGTAGTATCATGTTCAGTACAATCCAGACTGGTACAGACTCGAGAGTCTACTAGGAAGTATTATAGAGGATTTTTAGTTGAGGGGGAGCAAGTCCAACACTTGCAGAGGTAGATTCAAATGGAATCTTGTATAGAAGTAGCAGCACACCTCCAACACTCTCAAGTGGTTCAACTGTTCTAAGATTTTCATACTATACTCAAAAAAGGTTAACATGTATAATCATTACCCCTACTATTTACATAATTCAACAATGATGATATGAGAAATATACAAATTGTTATTATAAAATTG